>OX595837.1:17275127-18007627 GCA_951392215.1 Epirrita christyi | reverse complement strand
ACCGGTTCCTCTCTCGCATTTTGCCATGAGCACAGTCACGGTAATGGCACGACCGAAACCCATGCACCAAGTACGCGGGGCTCACAACGGGTCTTGCCCAAAGTGCCGCCGCCATCCTAGATCGGCTACGACAGCCAAAACTCCTTACTTCGACCACCCCTTCGAAGTCCCCTTTGGTAGGGGCTACCGCTCGCCCCCTCACGGGGAAGGCAGTGTAGGGCTGCCGTTACCAACAAGGGTTGCTAGTAACGGCAGTCCTACTCAGCCGCCATCCCGAGCAGGATCGGCCTCGCTCATCCCCGCTCTTTATATTTTTATAAAGATTGTTGGCCCCTGAAAAGAGGCAGGCAGCACTAAGATGCTGTTGCCGGTAACCCATCACCCACCAGTCACCAGTCATCACCTTTTTTTTACTGAGGTTTTTCCTCCCATCATCCACTTTACCACTGCGTCCCTCAAGGGAACGCGCGGAAAAGAGAAGCGGTGCCTCCCAGTTCCTCTTAGCTTCGCGGTGGAATTATTTTTAAACCGTTTTAATGTTGATATCATGTGTGTAACTGAACACTGGATGTTACAATTTGAGTTACTCCCTTATTATGAGAATTATTGAGAGTTCATACAAACGCAAGAACGCCATACGTGGGGTCGCCATACGTGGGGGTTGACGCGCCAAAGGTTAATTGTTGTTCGAAATACTTTAAAATGCAAGGAACGTAAAGATGTTGCAAATCTCACTATTGAGAGGACTATTGAGCTGTCTTGTGTTGAGCTAGAGCGGCATATCATCGTGAGCGTTTACCGTCCCCCTGATGCAGACTTCGCGTTATTTAAATCCACTATGGAAGAAGTATTGCTTAAAACTTTTGTTCGTAATAAAATGCTAATAGTCTGCGGAGATTTCAATATAGATGTTCCAGTTAATCCTCTATCTGAGAGGCTGTTTAATTTCTTTAAATGCTTTAATTTATATCACCTCTTCGAAGAACCTACAAGGGTGACACTAACAACATCCACCTGTTTAGATAATATTTATTGCAGTAGTGTTCCAATTGATAAATCAGTAATTAAACATTTCACCACGGATCACACAGTGCTATATTTACTTGTAATTTAGTAGATGAACCTAAGGAATTCACTTATCAGCCTGTCACAGAAAGTCGGATTAAGAAGTTCCAGGGCAGTATTGAACTCAAGATGCCCCTTGTACCGTGCGTAGATGATCCGAATGACCTTTTCACTAGTTTGTCTAATTTGGTAAGTGAGGAACATAGTGAGATATTTAAGTTAAAAATTGTAAAGCTAGAGCTTATGTCGGGTTAGCTGATTGGGCTACAACCGGTATCTATAGAAATAGGAATAAATTATATGAACTCTATGCGGCTAGGGAGTCAATGATGCACGATCCAACGTTTATCTTGTAAATAAAGAATTATTCCAAGACCTTCAAAAAAGTTTGTCATGCAGCAAAATAAAATAGAAAAATCAGCAAATAAAAATATAAACCTCGTAGTAAACAGATTAATTTAAACGTAAATAATACAATTATATCAAATAATATTGAGGTCGCAAATGCCTTTGATAGTTTTTTCTCTAGTATACCTAATGTTGTGACTCCAGAGGCAGTTGATTTTAAAGATAAAATCAACTGCCTCTGGAGCAACTACTTTATTGGATTAAGTGTTAATAAATGTGAGGTCGCGTTTAGTTTCAGATACGTTAGTGCCAATGATATTGTTAATACATTTAAGTCACTCAATATTAAAAATACTGAAGACCTTTGGGGAATATCCACGAAGTTGTTAGGTGTTAGGTGTTATAATTATTGATATTGCGCCGTGTATGGCCTACATTTTCAATAGATGTGTTGACGAGGGAGTTTTTCCTGATCTAATGAAACATAGTAAATTAATTCCTTTGTTCAAGTCTGGAAATGAAAAAGATCCAGGTAATTTTAGGCTAATTTCTATATTGCCTGCGTTAAGTAAAATCTTTTAGAAACTTATTCTTACTCAGTTATTGTCACACTTCAACCTCCACGGACTTCTTCATAGTCATCAATTTGGATTTACTAAGGGTCGTTCGACATCCGATGCTGGTACCATGCTCTTAGATCACATATTTGAAGCATGGGAGAACTCGCAGGACGCAATCGGAGTTTTCTGCGTCTTGTCCAAAGCTTTTGACTGCGTGAGGCATGATACTTTAATTTCCAAGTTAAAACATTATGGCATACAAAATCAGGCAATTAATCTTGTAAATTCTTACTTATCCAATAGAGTCCAAAAAGTTGATGTTGGTGGTGAAAGGTCTTCTATTGTCATGGGGCTGCCACAGAGTTCAATACTAGGCTCTTTTTTATTCCTAGTTTACATTAACGATCTCCCTTTTTTTGTGAAAGATATATGTGACATAGTTCTGTTTGCTGACGATACTTCTTTGATTTTCAAAGTTGATAGATCTAAATCTAATTACGATAATGTAAATGATTCACTATCGCGTGTTCTTGAGTGGTTCACAGTAAATAATCTTCTGCTTAATGCTAAAACTAGGTGCATCAAATTCACATTGCCAAATGTAAAACATTATCCAACTAATATTAAAATAAATGGGGAGACACTTGAACTTGTCAAGTCTACTATTTTCTTAGGGCTTAATATTGATGCAGGGTTGCAGTGGGCACCACAAATTGTGGCTCTAGCTGGTAGACTTAGTTCCGCTACATATGCAGTTCGTATAATAAGGCAGCTTACTGATGAAGCTACAGCTAGGCTGGTTTATTTTAGCTACTTCCATAGTTTTATGTCATATGGTATCATACTGTGGGGTAAAGCAGCAGATATCCAAGCTATTTTTGTCTTACAAAAACGGGCAATACGTGCCATTTATAAAATGAAGTCGCGTGACTCCTTGAGGGAGTGTTTCAAAGAAATCAATATTCTCACAGTAATATCGCAATATATCTATGAAATATTATTACATACACATAAAAACTTGAATAGTTTTATGAAAAAGGGTTACGTCCATGGTATTGCGCATGGCCCTTGGTATTGCGCATTCGCAAACGCGAAAACCCTTTGGCTCGCGGGGTTATGCGAAAAGATGGCCGTTAACTATATAATTCAATAAATAATTATTTGTGGCCTAACTACTAAAGCAATCATAAAACTGATAGTTTTACAAGAAAGTTGATGAATTTTCCTATACGAATCTTGTATTCACAAGTTCTAATCTATTTAGAATTTCCTACATTCTTATTTGTAAATAAACGATAGGTAACGGAAACCCCCCTATTACAATTTATTTTACCAAAATTTGAAAGTTTATTATTATTTCACTGTATTATCTTTATTGTGAACTATAATAAATGTTTTATCAGAATTATTAGTTGGTTTCACTCGCCTAAAGCGAAAATAATAAGATATTTGGAAAATAAAATCGAGGTGAAGATCAATGGCCGACCTCACAGTGACCTCACATTTTTGCGAATTATTTATTTGTACTATTTATTCTTTTTCCATAGAAATCTAACGTTACCTAGTCTAGATATATATCAAACTATTTAGTTAGATAACATTTTACTAACCTTCACGTTGTTTTAGTGTAAAAAAACACGAATTTGTGACACCCTGTCAACGCGCCTTCCAAAACGAAGACCTGAGTTTCAGCTCACAATACACATATTCACAAATCACATTTCTACAATAACTGGCTGTTTGCACATTCTCTATATCTTCAATAACATTATTCTAGCAATCCTAAGCAACACTTTTACCACAAGTACGTAGTGGTTTACTAAAAAACAATATTTTCACTCGGAACACACCACACGGCACGACAAGTTCACGGCAAAAAAATGGCGATCGAAAAATATTTATTTCTATTTTTCTTCAAATTGGCGGGAATGGAAGTTTACTTGACTAGAACCGTATATTCACTCTTGTTCGTTCAGTACCAGAATCAGGACGTTTAGGGCAGTATTCTGGTAGATATTCCATGGTATTCGACACAGAGTATTGGGAACCCGATCGGGCGCACAGCGGTTTGAGTTGAGGCGGAAAAACGGCGCCCGATCGGGCGCATAGATGGCCCACAGGAACGAACACAAACTAAATATACCAAAATTTCGATTAAAGAAAGTAAGTGGGTCTTTTAAGGGGAATTCTGTACGGTTCTATAATAAACTTCCAGAAGGTGCATCTAAACTTCCTATTCGAAGACATAAATCCTACATAAAGATTAATCTAATTAAGAAAGCATATTACACTATTGATGACAATATAAATGATAAAGCCGCGTGGCCTGATGTCGCTCTGCCCCCCGACTGCTAAAATGGAAATCTGCAATATCTGTACTTACCTATTTACATGTTTCTATTAGATAATTATTTATAAGTATGATGACAAGCGTAGCATGTGCTGTCTTGCATATTTTTTGCTGATGTTTATTTAATTTTGACTACCTTCCTAAGGTTTTTAAGTTCTAATTTACTATGTATCAGCAACTCCTTGCTCCGAGGCACACAGGCGCTTCTCACCTAGTGGTAAGATGGACCATTTTTGTAAGCCAAGCCGTGTTTGTTGCCTGATTCTTCTAGGCTTGGTCGCGTTGGAACAGGAGTAATTTTAGTTTATAAGACGATTCAAAATGATCCTTGTGATTTCAATGAACAAAATTCTTTTTGACTTGGCTTTGACTGCCAGAAACGCGGGAACGCTTTTGCACACGACCGCGAACTCACCGCAGCCGTCCGTTGCCAGGCCCTTCTCAGGAGTACATCCCGACACGACACCCAGAAAACATGGCATGCCGTAACCACTTCCTGAGGGACCCAACCAGCAAGATGAGCGCAAGTCATCCCCGTGGCTGAACGCTCGAGGTCTGGTGGCCCCATCGCCTGCCACTTCGGCCACAGAGGATAGGGGAGAGCGGTGCATCTCCATACCAATACTCCTCTTCCCCTGCGGCCCCAACGCGTCCGCCATCAAACGATAGCGACCGCAACGTAACACCGGCACTCCTCTCCTGCCACGGCCTCCAGCTCTCAGCCGCGATGCCGCCCACTCGACACCGCAGCCTACCTCAGTTGCGATTCCGCCGACACAGTACCGCAACTTATTGTACCTTTCCATACTGGACTTGGAGGCAAAGCCCAGAGGAGCGGTCCCTCTCGGTTCCTCTTCGCTGCACCGTGGTTGACTAATTTGAAGGGATCATCCAGGGAGTCGATAGGAAGAGGGGCAATATCTAGAGTGTAAATGAATTCGGAGATGCAGGTGTTAGAAGACTCCTGGGTGAACCCCCTGAATTACTCCCCCAGACGAAGGGGACACTGGGAGGTGTCGCCGCCATCAAGGACGCCTCCGCAATCGCCATATGCAATGGAGCTCTCAGTCTGGGGCTTTCCGCAGGTAGCGCATAGCGCAGGGGCGGGCGATAGGCCCGGCACCCGAATAAGGGGATGCCATTTGAGAATAGTGATTAAAATACAACAAGATACCTCGAAGAAGAAGTTGTTGTCTTTAAAAAAAGTTGTTGTCTTGAGCCACCAGTCTTGAAACCAGGGGCACCATCCTAAAGGTCTGACCGCATTAGAGCGGCGCTGCACTGCACGTCACTTCACCTCGCACTAAAATCGCTGTAAAGCGGCAGTTCATACATTTTTTTGCCCATTTGCGTGCAAGTGGCGTAGAAAGATGGATGACAGGATTTGTTTAAGAGCGCAGTACATGGACAGACGCGGCGGCGGCGGCGCGGCGCTGCTCGTCAAAATATCCTTTTGTAGGCAACTAACGCGCAGCGACACCCACTGCAGCGCCACTCTGATGCCTGCAAACTAGCCTGAAATTCGACAAAACGTGACTATTACGCACGTGAGAGTACGCATCGCAGATCTGGAGCCCACGCTATATGACAAATACATCTCATGAATCGAGCGGATTCAGGCTAAGTTTTTGAAATATCTGTGTTACCGTCTAAGAGTTCCCTGTATTAACGATTACAATAATCTTTGCAAAAAATTTTGCACTTCCTCCCTCTCTCCAAGAGACGGGAAATTGCTGATATTACCTTCCTTCTCAAAATAACTGGTGGCCTTATTGACTGTCCTGATCTTTTAAACCAGATTAAACTAAGTGTTCCTTTTCGATTAACTAGATTCAACAAGCCACTGTATGTACCAATAGTTTCATCTAATTATAGGCAGAATTGTTACCTTTGGCGAGCAAGCAATAACTATAACAGGTTGAGTAGCCGTTTTGACTTGGATCTTTTCTGTACCAGCGTCAGCTCGGCACGGCAGCGACTGAGCAGTGATTTCTTTTCGTAGTATGATGTTTTTAAATGCAACAATCTAATTTTTCTACGTTAGTTGGTTTAAAATTCTTATAGTTCTACTGTTATTTATTTTTGTTAAGCAGTAAGCGTTTTATTGGTAATTTTTTTTTCTTTCCCGAAAATTGATTGTTCACAACTCTTTGACTACCTACTCAATTACTATCCGTGGGAACCTGTTATTGGTTCTCTACTGTTATTCTGTTGTGTTATTGTATTTAAGTAAGCTGTTGGTTCTCCAAAAATTAAAATAAATAAATAAAAAAATTACTTCTACATAGTCCCGTTTTGTCGAATTTTAAAGTCAAATTTATCGAATCGAGTCCTACGTACTGGCACTGCCGATGCGACATGCACCATACAAAATCATTCGACGACCGTTATAGTGCGGCGGCCGAGTAGCCGGCTGAGATGCGAGAGGTTGCGGGTTCGATTCCGGTTGCGGGACAAATGTTCGTATGATCTGCAAATATTTGTTCCGGGTCTGGGTGTTTCGGTACCATGGTACTCGTAGTTCCTGATATCTATGACACAGGGAATCCTAGTGTGGGATCATGACTACGTATGTGACTGTATGGGTGTGTTATGTTATTGAAATAATATTTAAACGCTTTGTTTTTTTGGCTAAAATTGAGTTTTTGCAAGAAAACAAGCTCTTTTGATTCCAGGGGTGCGATTTTGAAAGTCATCGAGTGATATTTAGTCACTCGTGCCATTCAAAAACCGCACCCCTGGCTCATACCTCGCTAGTGTGACATCTCAATCGAGACCGGGCCTAGAGCCGGGTAGCGTGGCGCGGTGCTGTGAGAGAGCACGCATGCGCGGCGCGGCGCGGCGGGGCGGTGGCGCGGCAGTCAGCGACAGCTCACAGCGCAGCGCGTCAGCCGTCGGAGTTCAACTTGAAGTGCGTGCGAACACCGGCTCGATACATCTCACTCGGCCGCGAGCTCCGAGGAGTGGCGCGCACCGGGGGCCGGCGTTGGTACCGACTATTACTTGTAGCGAGACGGCAGTTTTGGGGATGGTCGTTGGGAATAAACTGGTCAGTGTGAGCGAGTCTTCAGTGGACGAAGTCGGAGGTCTGAGTCCAACTGAAGTAACCGGGCTGGGGACATCCAGATTAGCATCTTAACGCGTGCTTCTTCAAAGGATAATGGACAAAAACGTATGAGGCCTCACCGTGAATAGCAACTGTAGGTATTTGATACTTGTTCAATAGAATGATTGGCATATTTTAAGTATTTTTATAAATGTAAGTTATGCGATTTATATACCATTAACATTATAAGGTAATTAACCGTTAGGTACATAGTATGAGCACTTTGAGTAGCGCGCATTTTTACAGGACTGGGGGTAAACAGCATCGAAAGAACCGTTTGAATCGGACTACGATGCGCAGACACTACACGTGTGCTGTAGTAAAGTCAACGAGTTGGGGAAAAGTGGCAACAGCTGCTCTGATCCAGACTAGTGGACTGAGTGAGGTTATTTACTTACTGTGAATTGAATGTTTTATATTTACGAGAATTGGGCTTCTGGTTCGAAAATAACCACTAAGGAGTTGAGATTAGGTTTTACTTTGAATTGAAGCCAAACTAGGTAAAATGAAATGCAACCGTAGGCATTATTTGGATAGTACTAAAACATAGATGAGATGTAAAGTGGTGTGTCCGGCCCGGCCTTAGAATATGCCCCTCTATCTCCTCCCGTGGATTTTGTAAAAGCCAGTTCAGAGATTACCCCAGAGGATGAGCAGCAGCATCCACCTGAGTACTCAACACTGATACTGCGATAACCAATCCGCCTGCTAAGCGTGGTGATTGTGGCAACTTCCCCCCATTGTATTTTATGGCGGAAGCCTCGCCCAGTAGTGGACGTCTAAAAGCTGTTGATGATTAAAACATATGTAGAAATGGACATAATAAATTAATGCGATACAAAAACATCAGTTGTAAGTAAGTACTACAGTAAGATAAGTACCCCTGTAAAGTTTGGCAGTATTCCCAATATGTTTTCCTTTGCCGTTTTAGATTGAGAGTACGTAGCCCACGGCCTAGGGACCACCACGGATAGAGTGGTGTAACACCCCATATCAATCCGGATTTACGTTTGTCTATAAAAAGAGTTAATGCATTTACAAGTCAAAACTGGCAATCGATAACCAGCGTCGTTCTCTCGCGTCAGCGGTGACAAGAGCGGGCTTTGATCCGGTGCAGTCGAGCGAGCCGGGGCGGGCGGCGCGGTGGGCGGCCGGGTGTGAGGCTAACCGCGCGCATGGCCGGCGGTGTCTGACAGCGGCATGCGCGCGGCCCTGAGCCTCACCCTCGCCGTGCTCGCTCTTACGACTGCGCTGTGCGGAGCCAAGCCGCCGCCGCCGCCCGCGCTGCTCGTGCTGCGCATCGCCTGCCGTGCGCGCGACCCTGCCGCCTTCGAGCGCCGTGTGTCAGCATCGGCAGGGAACCTTCGAGTGCTTGGCTACGAAGGTAACGCGCGAGTGCGACATCAACATCATGATTGTGTAGGTTCTTACTATATTATGTAAATGAATGTCGTTTGGTCTGCAGAAACGTGTGGCATCGGGTGGAGAGGTGACTTGACACGCGCGGCGCTCGGCGCACTGAGCGCAGGCGGAGCGCTGGGCATGGCGGGCTGGCCGGGCAGCTCCACGTGCCTCGCGCTGGAGGCGACGGCGCGTGCGTTGCTCCGAGCGACACCCACGACGTGTGCGCTGGGCGTGGCGCGCGCGCACGGCGTGGCGCGACTAGCGACGCGACTTAGCTGGCGTGGTGCAGCGCTCGCACCCGCAGTGGCGGGATCCGAGTGCGTGCCAGCGCTGCGCGAAGTTGCGCGCGCGCTGCAAGCGGCGGGGGTCGTAGTGCTACGACTCGCATCGGGGGAGGCAACCCAATCCGAAGGTGAGCAAGGCTGAAAGATCTAACTGCTGAATCATCAAAATTAAAAAGAATGACGTGTTGGGAACGAAAACATCATAGTTTTTATCAATTCGTCAACTCACCATAATTATAATGTAGGACTTTTTGTATGGCGAGTTGACGAACGACTCGTGTTAAAGTTTTAATAAATTCTGATGAAATCTTGAAAAGCTCTATAGCGTAGGTCTCTTAATTTTCAGTCATAATCCTTTGCGTCTCACGGGAGCAGGGCGTGAGCGCAGACGCGTTGGCCGTGGCAACGGGCGCGGCACGCGCTCTGCTACTACATGTGGACGAGCCACCTACCGACTACAAAGTGCCGCTGGGGTTGGTGCCTGACGAGATTCCACGGCATTTTGACAATCTTCTCTCACTAGTGGACACGCACCTGCCACGCGGCGCCCTGCTGCTGCTCAGCGACGAGGATCTGGAGGCCCCCTCCGCCAGTAGCGACGTCGAACGCGCCTACGCAGAGGCGCTCGCCGCGCTTGAGCGCGCTGCTGCCGCTGAAGCCGCCGGTGCGGAGGCGCTGCACGTGCCGCTGCGCCTATACGAGCGCTCCGCTAGGGAGAAATGGCAGCGCGTTGCTTCCGTCACAATCGCGTACACGCGCCTGCTCGGCCACGACACGGATCGCGTCACCGAGGTGCGCATCACAAACCTCACGGACGCTCTGTCACGTTGGGACGACGCAGGTGCTGTGACGACGGGGCGCGCCGGGCTGTCAGCCTACGGCGCAGCTGCGTTGGGTGCGGGCGTGGCAGCGTTGGCACTGTGTGGTGCGCTGCTGGTGGTGCTAGCGCTGTGGCGTGGGTCAGGACGGGGAGCAAGTAGGGGCGTGTTGCGTGGTGGAGGACGTGGCGTGGTGCTGTTGTCACCAGCCGACTTTTTGTTCCCCGCGGACGAACGGCGCGTGGGCGACGGCATGGAGACAATGCTCTCGTGCTGGCTGCGACGCCTGCACGAGTTCGGCGGGCCGGAGCCAGCACCGGCGCGAACTGAGCTGCTACCGGAGCCACTACCTACGCCGCGCGCATCCTCGCTGCCCTCCTCCACCTGCAGCGTCAACCGCGTCGCTGTCGATCGACGCACGAGATACAAGGTGCGTTTCGATCTTGACGTCTATGATCCTAATATGACTGTTTTCGAAAGGATGTCTTTAATTGAATATGTACCTGTTCCAGGGTGATCCGGTGCACGTGAAGTACTTGCAGGCGGCTGGCGCGCTCGAGCTGAAACGCAAGGCTGTCGATGTGCTGCTGGTGATGCAGAGCCTGCGGCACGAAAACCTGAACCCGTTCATAGGTCGGTGGATCGGTTCACAATATATTAATGCTCCTTACTATAATATACAAAAAAAGTTTTGCACCACTAACGAAACTTCGCATGTTTATTGCCGAAATTATGAGTCCACAATACCTCAGCTCGAATTCAAATTTTGCTTTCGTCCAAACCAAACTTGAGAATAGCGCGATTAGTTGGGATTCGCGAGAGGCTAAATATGCGATTATGATCGAGAGGTTTTACAAGGTAAAGTCAGGTTCATTTATAACCGCATGTATGGTTACTATCCCTATTATATTCTCTTCCTTATTTGTGGCTGATATGGTCGGTTTGTGCGCCTTAAACTTGCTATGCACGACTGCCTTATACATCGCGCAAGTCAACAATCGCAATGTGTCCTTAATAATTATATCAGTACGGGCCGTCGTCACCATCGACGGTTGTTCGCCACGCACGTAAAACGAACGCATCACGCTAACAAATGCACCTACTCATCGGGCGCTCACGCTAATATAGGTGAATGGTTTTCTACAAGAGTTCCAGCTTGTTGACGTATTTATGGGTGTAATAATAATAATAATATTTATTTTCTTTAACTTAATCGTAAATTAATCTGTTCTATCTTAATCGCACGGGTGCAAAGATATAAGTTAGATACAAGTTTAACCCGTTTGTTCTATGTTTTAATTAAGGTTGTTAGCGCTTTGTTTAAAACTTTTAGCTTTAAAGAAAACGCATATAAATACTCTTCTCTTCAAAAAAAATTAAACACCTCTCAAGTGGAGTATTAAAAAAATATTGTAAAAAACGGGAAAAAAAATATAAATATAACAGTAGTAGCAAGGTTACGAACTGCGATCAAATAATTATAATGATGGCTTTTCTTATAGAAATAATGGAGGGACTTTTATAATATAAGGGTACATAATATACCCATGTATTATGTATATTTGAGGGTCGGGAGGGGTGGAGGAGGGGAGGAGATAAACCGAACAACCTACCGAGGGCCTGTGTAAGAAGTTTTCTTGTAGTCTCAAGATTTTTTATGTACAAAAACCAAAATTATTTCCTAGATCTGGAACTTCGTGAGATTGCTCAAGATAATTGGATTTCTTCTTCCATGAGTCTACTACAAGCCCCGTACATAAAAGACGAGCCGAGTTATTTGTGTTCCGCGTCAATTACGCTACACCCTTTGATTATATACACACTAGATAGAGCTTCATGACACAAACGCGTCGAAAAAAATATCAGTTAACTGTTAGCTGATAAGTCGCTTCCCGCCCCTCATTGTCAATTGTATTGTCAAGGCGAACGGTCGCAACGCAAATTGAAATTTGTGCTAGCAATGACGAGTTGCGCCATAAAAGTGTGCAGAAATTATAGTAAAGTCACCTCCCATCGATAAGTATCCAGAATTCGTAGTATTTTCAAAAGTATTCAATAAAAATAATCAACTTATTAGCCCCGATTATTCAACTCAAGCTTGACACTTTTGTCTGTGTTGCCAGTTTTTTAATGTTAAATTCCTTATGGTGACTGAATAAATGATTCCTTATAAAGTGAGAACATCGATTGGGTTCACCTGCTTTTACTTTACTTCTCTTTTACCTATGAAAAGTATAGTATGTACAATATATCGCCCTCTGTGGCGTGGCGGGCGAAGGCATACATACGTTATCTTATCCACTCTAACGAACGCCTATAGCGATGATTAATCAAAAGATGACTGAGATGAGATTATATTGTGAGTTGAAAATTGAAAATAAATAATGTCCGTAGAACGACTTTTAGGCAGATTATTTTAACACTCAAATTGTTTTTTTTTCAGAATACCTAATGATCCTATAGTTCACAGTCACTGGGTGAATATTATAAAAAAAACAAGTTTACTTTTTATTGACTTTTTTCCCACACGCTATTGCCAACGAAGTCGTGGGCAACAGCTCAACATAATCATAATATCGCTAGTCTATCTATCTCGATTCTGTAAAAAATCAACAGATTCCACTGTTTGTTTTCTAGTAACCGGCAAAACTTACTTACCCGAACATAGTCAGTTTTTCCCAATAAATTGGGAAATATGTCAGTAGCTGTTATCTTTACGCACGCAAACAGGCACAAAAGCAATGACGTGACGCGAGTGTAAGACAAAACTGCGCGCATGTTTGTGTGTGTAGACACGCACACGCGCTAGCAAAGGCTGGCCTGTTTCTTTTGTAGTGATTGCAGGACGAAACTCTATCTAGTGTGTATATAATCAAAGGCTACACCATGCATGTCAAACTCAAAGTCATTGGTGGGGATAGAACCAGTGGGCCGCAAATTCCAACCATAAAGAAATTAAATTTATTGCATAGATAAACCTAGTAGCACTGCCCCCCTAAACAAGTAAAATTACTATCAATTGACAATTCTTTATGATAAATTTGATCAATTAACGGTCATATTCTTACTTGTGAAATGTTAAGTCACCGAGTAACTTTCAGTTAGGGAATAGGGAGGCAAGACGCTTATCGTTTATTTAATTAGTAAAATGACAGAAAAATGTAATGTGTGTTTTGTTCTTAAAATTGAATCGGGCCGCAGTCAAAGTTGTAATGGGCCATGTTTGACATGCTTGCGCTACACCATAATTGACGCGGGCCGTAATACCAAAGTAGATGGTTGGTTTTCCGAAGTAAATTCTCGCGCTAATACAAAAATGTCCAGTGTCAAACTGACCAATCCTGTATGAAAGTATCACGTCACAATCAAAATGTCAAAATTATTATGTACTTACTACGTACGCCTGGAATGTGCACTGCTTTCAAAAAACGGCCCGTTTGAGACATCTGCTAGGGAGGCCAAATGTTTGGCAATAAAGTTCCCGGCAGGAGTAGAATCCTTGAGTATACCTACTTAGCGTCAAGAGTAGCCAAATAATTATAATGTAGGTAGCGTCCGTTTAACAAACTGAAATTATAGCTTCTTATTATTTTGATTAAAAAAAAATATGCCCAAAACTGATTAAGTATAAAAGTTTTATTTAGTATATGTTATGGTTATTGGTTTTGAGGTTGCTTTCCTCATACTTAGCATAATTAAGAAAATACGTGTGATTCACATAGACCAACGCGCAGATCAACGGCACCGTCAACGTTGAGGCAGCAAACGGCGCGAGCACGGTACAAAACCTTTGCCCGATAGAAAGCCCGCTTCGAGCGTATAATACCCTGGCCGTTGTTGCAGGCTGGCTGGCGGTGCGAGGCGCGTTGGTGTGGGCGCACTGCTGGCGCGGCTCGCTGGAGGACGTGCTGATGGAGGACGACATCAAGCTCGACTGGACGTTCCGCCTGTCGCTGCTCACGGACCTGGTGAAGGGCATGCGCTACCTGCACGCGTCGCCACTGCGCCTGCACGGCCGGCTCACGTCTCGCGCCTGCGTCGTGGACTCGCGCTGGGTGCTGCGCATCACCGACTACGGACTGCCGGCGCTGAACCGCACGCAGCCCGGCCCTTCGCCATCGCTTCAACCTGCCAGGGGTCCGCATCGCACGCTAGCACGCCTCCGCTGAGCCTGCACCCCGCACCCGCATGCGACGCTTGCTTCCCCCCACCTCCAATCCACTCGCTCACCTCCCCCGTCTCCGGTTGCAGAGCTACTGTGGACGGCGCCAGAGCTTCTGCGCGATGAGGCGGCGCGCGCGCGCGGCTCGCAGGCGGGGGACGTGTTCTCGTTTGCGATCGTGATGCAGGAGGTAATCGTGCGCGGCGAGCCCTACTGCATGCTGTCGCTGTCGCCGGAAGGTGAGGCAGAGAAACTCTTTATTGCACACCAAATCACAATAACAAAATCAAAAGACGGTGCATTATTAAAACATACCTATAGATATTTAGATATTTATTTATTCACCATTTCGTTATATTACATTACATTGGTATGTCAAAAATACATATTTATCTCTTAATAATAATAATCATACATTATCAAAATTTTAAATTAAAAACACAACAATGATACTAAAAATACAAGATTAAAATACCTACCAAATATTTTTTGTTTACTACTTATTGCGATTATTGCGATGCAAATATCAATACATACATACAAATACAGTGCGTCCCACGGATATGCCACATGGAGGGAAAGTACCTTGAATATTGTAGATGGAACATTTTACTGAAAGAAGACATTATTTGGATTTAAAAAACAATTTAAAATGCATTCATAGATATTTAAATAATTACATGGTTGAACCATCTGTTCGGTTTCTGAATAGTGTCAGAAATAAAAGGAAGACCAAGAATTTTAACATTTTTAATACAAAATTAATCAATTTATCAAATGCTCAAAATGAATGCTCCCTTCCTGTTGAATACAAAGTCGCACTCTTTTGATTATTTCGCTCCCTGTCGATTTTTTGATGGATTAGATAAAGTAGTGTATGAAACTGCACATAATTTGGTTATAAAACACTCGTGTGATGCTATAAAAAAAAACTCTCCTTCGGCTCGT
The DNA here is from genome assembly GCA_951392215.1 of Epirrita christyi. Classification (NCBI taxonomy): domain Eukaryota; kingdom Metazoa; phylum Arthropoda; class Insecta; order Lepidoptera; family Geometridae; genus Epirrita; species Epirrita christyi. The sequence continues at coordinate 17,992,582 of OX595837.1, read as the reverse complement.
TTTTTTAACTCACACTGGTATTTTAAGAACCCTTAAATATTCAACAGCTTCATAAACTACTATTTATTATTTCGCTCAGTTTTAATTCATCTAGATGTATGAATTATTAATACTTACTTTACTCGCCTAACATAAAATTTTACTAACCTAATTCATAATGAGAAAGCTACTCTATGCATTCTCTGTTCCCTTACTCATGAAGCGGCCGCGGCCGTGCGCCTTGTGTCGGCGAGCGGGCATGAATGCTCGATGTTTTGCAGCGGAGCGCCCCCCTGATTTTGCTAGACTCCGCCCACTCAAGAGCCGAAATATTTTATTATATCATCTTACAGTTCATAAAGAGTCGGCAACGCGCGTGTGATGCCTTTGGTGTTGCCAGGCGTCCATAGGCTACTTTTCGTCAGGTTCCATTGTATGCTTGTTTGCTTACGCAGTAATCAATAAATAAAAAAATTAAGTACATTGTTTTTTTTTTTAGTTTAGTTTCTCGTATCAACTCCCTTTTCGAAGCACCTCCATTTATCAGCGATATTTTGTAGTTTTCGAGTTATGGGTTTTTTAAGACAATAAATTTACTGACTCATCCCATCATCTTGCTTTTTTCACCCAAACTTGTTTTGAAGCCTAAAAACACACAATACAAAATATCGCGGAACATACATGTGGGTGACTCGAATAGGCTTATAGCTAAACAACATTTTTGAACTTCATTGTTTGTTTACCTTTATATACAGGGTGTAAAAGGACAGCTCCCGAATACTGATGGTACCGTTAAAGCTACCTATGCCATAGCTTTATAACTTTTCGTTTAAAAAACCGACTTCCGTCATAGTATTCGACTAAATATCTGGATGAAAAATAAAATTATGAAAGAACCACAGTGGTGAAAGGTTTATGATACTTTTTTAATGCAAATGCTTGGTTTTTTGCTGAAAATATCAAAATCGACATATGTGTGCCTACAATATTTGAGGAGTTCCCTCAATTCCTCATGGATTCCATCATCAGAACTGGGTTCTGAAAATAAAGGGACCAATCTGGAAGTAAATCTATTCAAATAAAAAAAGAATTTTCCAAATCGGTACATAAACACCGGAGATATGAGATAACAAACATAAAAAAAAAAACAACCGAATTGAGAACCTCCTCCTTTTTGTGAAGTCGGCAAATAACATAGCTTTCGCCTGAGAGGTGATTCATACCGGAGAAAACCTTTTTTTTTGTTTCGTATAGTATTTGTCAGCCAGCAATGTACGCATTTATTCCGGCCGCGCGAGTTCAACGATCAGCTGATCAACCCGTAGGGCCAATATTTCTCATGTGGTTTTCATTGCTTTTTTGAAGTTTTAATTTATTAAAGTGTTTTAATAAATTAAAACTTCAATATGATGGAAATACAAAAAAACCGGCCCAAGAATGAGCATTTTTTTTCGTGTTTTTTCAGCTTAATTATTTTCAGGATCATGATCTGAATGCACTGTTTCAATTTCCGGGAGTAGTCTTTTTACATCCGTTATATTTACCTATACTTACTACAATATAAAGGTACTTAGCGGAATTTTCGGTCAGAAAAGTGCACGTGCACCTAAGTGTCAACAATTCGAAGAGTAGTCAAAAAATTTGAAGAAACTGGGCTTGAGTCACTTGAGCTTTGCGCGAAATTAGGAGGAATTTATGGTCTGGGTGCATGACCGCCATCGCGCGTGTGTGTCACAGAACTGGTGGAGAAGCTATCGCGGCCGCCGCCCCTGATCCGGCCATCGGTGTCGATGGGCGCGGCGCCGCCCGAGGCTGTCAGCGTGATGCGCCAATGCTGGAGCGAGGCGCCCGAACATCGGCCTGACTTCCACCATCTGCACGACACCTTCCGTCGCCTGCACCATGGCCGGTGCGTACCTTGCCAACCTGAATTACTAAGTAGTACAAACAGTTGTAGGTCATTTAATTATTATCTAAACCAAACAAGAAAGCAAAATATAGGTACTACTCAGGGTGTATTCTGTTCACAGGAAGATAAACATAGTCGACTCTATGTTTGAGATGCTGGAGAAATATAGCAATAATTTAGAGGAGCTTATTAAAGAGCGGACGGAGCAGCTTGACATGGAAAAGAAAAAGACGGAGCAGCTCCTTAACAGGATGTTGCCGAGGTGCCCACTCATACATTATATAACTATACCTAACTACTGAAACTTATACCTTACTTATGGTGCGTTAACTGCTTACAACTAACAAGCTTTTATGAAATGTATGATGATGAAATTGGTAATCAAGAACTGTGAGCTAATCAAAATCAGCCGAAACAAGACTAGTCTACTATTTTCCATCTGAGAGTTCTTTCCGCTGTCCACCTTCCGTCGCCATCATCAGATCAGTTCGTTGTTACCCTAAAATCATAATACTGTATTGTCATCGGAACTTGACGTCATGTCGGATTGAAGTGTTAATTTCAACTCAATCGTTTGAGTTAAACTAAATTAACAACATACCTGCTAACAGATGAAGTTAATTAATTATTGACAGCAGTAAAGGTTTTTTTAAATTGCACACTAATTTCCATATTGGCAGTATTTCCCAAACTATTTGAGTTTATAGTCTGCCCCATTATAATGGGGCATTTGGTGTGGTGGTGGTTTTTTTATAACCCAGCAGCAATTAAATATTGTTGAAAATCCAGGTACTACATAAAAGATAACTTCCCCCCAAAAGTTCTACAGGACAAAAACACTTACAAGAGTAATTGAAAAACGAGACAGAAAAAGAAAACAAGATTTTTATTAAAAACAATAAATTGATTGTCCGAGAGCCAAATACCTATGACATAAAATACAAATAAAAATTGCAGCGCCCTAACGGGGTTTATGTGTAAGTACTTAACTATCCTAGTATAATAAGACCAATACTTACTAATATGAATGTAATTACTACATAAGAGCAATAAATAAATGAATATGAATATGAAATGGATTGATGTAAATAACACAAAAAAGAGAACTCAAAAGAGAAAACAAAGAAAAACAGAGCAATGTACAAAACAAAATTCCTTGAGACAGAAGAAGAAAAAATACTAGTACATACCTAAATTAGTAAACTAATAAATTCATTAATCCTAAATGTACCATACCTACGTATATAAACTGCGCGTGGTGTTGACAGATCCGTAGCAGAGCGGCTTATGCTGGGAGGGCGCGTGGAGCCCGAGGAGTTTGCCTCCGTGTCTATCTACTTCAGCGACATCGTTGGCTTCACGGCGCTGGCAGCGCGCTCCTCACCTGTGCAGGTGGTGGACCTGCTCAACGACCTGTACACCACGTTCGACGCAGCCATCGAGCGGTACAGCGTCTACAAGGTGGAGACGATAGGCGATGCCTATATGGTGGTGGGCGGGTTGCCGGCGCGCGCGGACGACCACGCCGAGCAGGTAGCCACCATGGCGCTGCACCTGCTGCACCTGGCGGGGCGCTTCCGCGTGCGCCACCTGCCGGACACGCCGCTGCGCTTGCGCATCGGATTGCACTCAGGACCCGTGTGCGCGGCTGTGGTGGGGCTTACCATGCCGCGCTACTGCCTCTTTGGTGACACCGTGAATACGGCCAGTCGCATGGAGTCCACGGGTGAGTGCCACTGCGCCTTCCCCGACAATCGCTTCTGCCGCTTTCTGACTCTCTTCTCCGCTCCTATGCACAGGCGCGGCGTGGCGCGTGCAGGTATCGGCTGCGACGGCGGCACGCCTCTTCGCGGCGGGCAGCTACCGGCTACGCTCACGTGGGCTGGTGCAGATCAAGGGCAAGGGTACCATGCACACCTACTGGCTGCTCGGCAAGGAGGGTTTCGATAAGCCACTGCCGACGCCACCACCCCTCGAGTGAGTTTGAATCCTACAAGCTTCCGTGCATGGTTCCGTCTGGAGTTGAACCGTGCCGTGCAACGTATCTATACTACGCACGCACTCGTAGCGTAATAGTACGGTCAATATAATTATCTTGGCCGTCCCCGAGTAGAAAGGTAAAGAATGTAGGTTTCCTACATTGTTAGTATTCGCAAGGTCTCAGTCCCCAGTGGAGCCGAAAAGGTGGGGGACAACGGGGACGAACGGTCGGTCGCGAATCCAATAGAACGTACATGAATAATCCCATTGTTACAATATTAATGATATACCTTATGCTTGGAAGTTTTTATGGTTTTTTTAGGTATTAATCCCTAAAAAATCCCTTCAACGACAATCGGCTACATTAAGGGCAGCCAAGATAGGAATCTAATGCTACTCGCACACCATGTAGTACAACACGATAACATAGTATATCGATCGATACGTTATCAATTTTGTAGGTCGGAGGAGGTGCTGTTTGAGACCGACGACGAGAACGACAGTGAGGCATCGTCGTCGGCCTCCCCCGCCATTGCAGTGTGCAATCCGCCCCGCAGCGACGACAGTGGCGCTGGCGCGTGCCAGCCCGACGTGCACGCGCACAGCAGAAGTACATCTAATTTCTTCCGGTGTGACGCCACTACCTAATACTCTCACTATTTTCTCAGTGCACCCCGTCCTCCGCAGGTCGGCGCCGCTCCGGAGCTGTGTCCGCGGACAGCAGCCCTCCGCCTACCGCCAACGTGGACCGTGGGGGTGCCGCGCACGCCCGCTACCGCTGGCTGGGTGGTGCAGGAGGCGCGCTGCGGAGGCAGTGGTCGCTGGAGCGCGGTGACACGCTGGCACAGGCGGCGGCACTGGGAATGCGCGCGGAGCCATTGGCGCTGCTGGCAAGCAGTGCGCCACGGTCGGCCGTGCCACGGTACCGCACGCGTGAGGAGGTGCGCCCACCGTAGCCACCCAACTCGCGATGCTCGCAGGCGCCCTAGCACATGAGGACGAGATGCGACTACCGTACCCGCCCACCCCGTGATACTCACTGACGCCCTGCCACGAGGACGAGGCACAACCACTGTTTGCCCCGTGATACTCGGAGGCAGGCGCCCGATACGAGCCACGACCACGTGATACTCACAGAGCGCCCGCCACGAGGCGCTATCTACTTTAGTCCTTAATTTTGGTTCATAATAGTAAAATTCAGGGCACTCCTAAAACCCGTCGATATAAATGGTTGTAAATTTACATTTACAATACCTCATTATAACAAAGCCATATTATAGCGATAAGACTACTTTTAATCATCATGTTAAGTTTTATTTATTTTGTATTATCTTAAGGTGTACAATAAAGTATTTTCTATTGTATTATATTCTATAAATTTTATACAGTCCATTCCATCCAAAGGTTGTCTGGTAGAAATATCGATAAGATCGCCCATTGTATAGCATAGTTACTTTTAGTTTTCTTTTGTGAAATTGTTTGTTTTTTTACAAGTATTTACATTATTGGTGTGCAATAAAGTTGAGTCGTAGATACTATGATTGGGTGAAACCCGATACCTACTCAAGTCGCGGGGTTACACATTTTTCGAGAGATTGGGAATCAGAAGTTCTCTAATATTTAGAATTTACACCGGGAACTGCCTGTCTTATAAGTAACTATTGGTATGTGTATAACTCGAATAGTGAACCAAATAAAAAATAAATTAAATTACATTAGTCACATGAATCATTGGGATTTCTAATCCGCCATTTTGAATTTAGTATGACAATTTTATTTTATTTATTTATTTTATTTTATTCTGAAAACAAACAGTATGTATAACTAGTAAACCACAGATTAAAAACTAATTACCATTAAGATACGGGATAATACGCTGTCAGTTGGCCTGACACCAAGGAATTTTAGGAATAATAAATCCATGCTTCGCACTGGTCCGCCAGGAGCTGTCTCGCCGCTACGTAAGAGTACTCACCTACTCCATGTATTTGCATAAAAGTAGGTATCAATCATTTCGTTGATCGTCCTTTAATGCTCTTTGCTTTGAAGTGTATTATTTTCTACTTTTTAGTTTAAGTTTGTATATACAAAAGGCACAGACTTGAAGTCGGTATATGTTTTTTTTTAAATATAGAACATTCTATTTTCCTCGACAAAAATCGATTGTGTGACGTGAGCGACTGTACATGGAAGGGAATTTGCAATTAATAAATTAGAGTTCTTATTTTGATATCAAATAATTTTAATCGACATTAGGTATTGTAAATAGTATTGCAAGGGAATGATCAACTTTTTCCTCACAAATTAAAATTAATATTAACATATATTTCCGGAATTATATCCGTGATGCGTGAACACCAGTTGAAAGAGATAAATGTTTTCAACTATGTCTGTTTGAATAATAACCACATTATTACTGTGATTGATGATTATTATTAGGTACATATATTTTTTTAGTGTTTAAAATATCTGCCTGAGATCTCATTTATTGTCATCGTTTACTTATTATCACTTATATGGAAAGCAAGGTCCTAGTTTCTATCATCCTGTTTTCTCTTCAAATTAAATGCAATGCAATGTCCTTCTCGTTTTCTTCAGCTGGCAATGAATCAGTTAATTAGGATTTTTAGGTTTGTTTGAGGAACTAGATATATCAATTGTTGCATACAATTGAGAGCGTCTTGTTTCTGACACATTCATTGTACATTTGTTGGCAATCGAACTTTTTTTGGGCATTATCGGCTGAACCACTTATTGCAGTCTTTTTTTAGACTTTTCTCTGTTGAAGCAAGTCTTTATGATCTTCTATCGTTTCTGTGGCTGGACAACTGAAAATTTTGAAAAGTAATTAAATAGGATACATTGTATGAACTAGTTTAGCAGGCAGATCTAGGATTTGGTGTAATATTATAATATACTAGCAGAACCGCTCGCGACTTCATCCGCGTGAAACCCCTAAAACGCCTTAAGCCCCTTCTAACTAAAGCAATCGTTCGTGATCGTGACGTCTACAAGCACTATCATCGTCGTGGCCTTCAACGTTAGGAATTACGCTACGAGTCCTCTACAATGACATGTTTAGAGTGTTATTGGCACTGTCCAGATCCTGCAGTGCGTCTGGCATGTTTGCTGATGCGCATGTCAATGACTTTCACGCCATGATGCGCAAGAAAATTGCATCAGTCAAATGCAGAATGCTGGCCAGTTCCAATAGTGTACTTGTGGCACTGGATGGCAGGTACGACAGTCGTCTGCAAAGGCACTGGGTATCGGCCCCTATCAACCCCAACTCTAAGCAGATATACTGCATTGATTAGTTATAACTGGCTAGTGTAGTGTATCTGATTTCATTAGGTAGGTACATAATTTTAAGTATTGTATTTTTTGTAATAATTAACACGATTCAAAATGATCCTTGTGATTTCAATGAATAAAATTGATTTGATTTTGACATTTTAATTTTGACATTTATGAATCTAAGTTGATTGTTATTTGCAATGTAACTTCTAATTCCGACATCCAATTTTAATAAAGCAACTATATTCTGCTTCAAATTAACTTAAGGAGGGCGATTACGTAATTCTGTTGTTATAATAAATAAAATAAATAAACGCTGGACATTCCACACAACATTATCTAGCCCCAAGCTAAGCAGAGCTTGTGTTAAGGGTACTAGATAACTGATATACTTAATACAATACATTACATAGATAGATATTTTTTTATTATACAAAGAAAATACCCAGAACACCCTGAACAAATATCTGCAGATAGTACAAATATTTGTTCCGAGGCGGGAATCGAACCCGCAACCTCCTGTGTCGCAGTGTTATTGATTTCAATCGATTTCAATGTTGTTTCTATTTGAAGTTACGTTAATGCGATTAACTAATTTACGCAGTCTTGTTGCAATTAACCTTTGTAAGTAAAATGCGTAAGTTGGGTAGGCGCAAGAGCCTCATTTCAAATAGAAACAGCATTGATATCGATTGAAACCAATAGCAACAGAATTACGTAATCGCGCCACTGTCCACCTTTGAAAACGTAATGAAAAATAGTTCAGTAGTTTCTACTGTTCGGATACAGCATGCATCTTTTTATTATGTGTTTTAATGATTTCGGTAAAAAATGCTTCCACCTCGGTTTAAAAATAAAGAAATATTTCCTTTGAGTAAAATTGGCTATCTCCAGTATTTAGAGTGCTTTTCCTTCAGGTGAGGTTAAGAAAGTCCACCTGTATATAGATATTAATAATCTATAGCTATAAGTTCATGGGGACCAGCAGGGCGATTCTGAAACGTCGGAACATTTTTCTCTAGTAAAACACAGTTATACACAATATATATTGTTTTTTACTCTGTTTCACGTGAGAAAATTGTTTTAGTTACTTACCACATCGAAATGAAAATTTAACGAATCCGATCGGAAACGTTTCCGACATTTAGAATCGCCCTGCTGGTCTATTAGAAAAAACTCAAATTAGGAAAATAATGAAATGGTAAGTGGCCCTATAGGCCATCAGTCCGAGCGGTAAAGACGAGGATTGATCTCAAAAGTAGTACTTTTACACGCCCAGTGCGACGTGATGAGATTAAATAATGAGATGCAAAAAATAGTGTAGGTAGAACAATATACCAATAACAGTTGTAACCGAACAGAACTATGAAAAAAAAGTCGGGTTTTGCAAAGAAAATCGCACAAATGACCACCCTAAAAAAGCTTTGACATTCAACCATGCGATTTTCAACTTTTAGCAAAGCCGTTTGGACAACATTTTTGGATTTTAGGATCATACCGCGCCTTTAGCGGCGCAGTAGCGCTGCCGCATGACGTAGGCTGCCTGGCAGGGGTGGCGGCGGCGCTGGCGGCGGCGATTGCGCATGCGTCGAGACGCAGCGCGGCGCGGCCCTCAGACTCGCGTAGGTCGCGTGCACCCAGCTGCGCGTACAGCGCTCGGGCTGGCCCGTTGCTCTCCAGCACGTGCCAGTCCACTCGCCCTGCACCCACTGAGACGCCGACCTGCCGATGCCGAGAGAGTTAGGTTAGCAACGGCAAATTCCGGGGTCCGGGAACGGACGGCCGCGGAAGATTCGCGGATGTTTGCGAAAGCGTTCCCGCATTTCTGCCATTGCACGAGCGGTACAGGAGTAACGCCGTGGAGTTTTTGCAGGTTGGAGTGGCACACAACCACACCATCTCAAAGAGTCAACTGAGTGCTGAGTGCAACACTCACCTGGCACAAGCGAGCGAGAAGCGCGCGCGCGACGCCGGCGCGGCGCGCTGCGGGTCGCACGTACAGATCTTCGAGGTAGAGTGCGCGCCGTGTCCAGCTGGAGTAGGCACGGTTGCAGAGCGCGTAGCCGACCACCTCGCCACGCAGCTCGGCCACGAACGCGAAAAACCACGCCGGCGAGGACTCGAACCCGTCCGAGATCAGATCTGCCGTGTGAAAACGAAGTGAGGTGCATTTGAGTTTTGGCCAAATCCACGCGGCACTAAGTGTGCACCTACACAATACACAATTGTTGCATTCGGTGAAAACCTAAGCAACTAGGATTCAAACATTTATTATTCTCGAGAGGTCAAGGAGAGTGGGTAATAAAGTTGGTACCTAGTTTACCCGTTAGGCTTAGGTCACCACAAACTCGACCTCGCGAATACACGCAATGTAGATTACCTTCTTACTTTACCATTCTAACCAACTTTAAAAAAAAACCTTTTCACTGAACCACCTTGTGATCACTCCCGCAATCATTTCCACAGTGACGAAACAACCATTTGAAGTGAACTGAGCAACGGGGGCGTAAACGCTAAATACCTACCTATATAGTAGGCAGACGAAATAATAACTTGAACCCTCCTTTTTAGGGCTCCGTACCTTAACAGGAAAAAAACGGAGCCCTTATAATCCTATAAGGGCTCACTTTGTTTTCCGTCTGTTTGTCTGTCTGTCAAGACACTCTTTCTGTGAAACCGCTAAAAAATACTAAGCGAAGGGTAGTGAACTTAAAGTGACTAATAAAGAAAAAACAAGCTTCTAACTCAATGCATTAAAATTATGAGTAGTTAGGTAGATAATGGTGTCGATTCTGTGCTGCACTTTTAATCCTAAATTTAAAATTAACAATTTTTAGAAGCATTTCGTACTAAAATTGTTTAATTTTAACGAATGACGTCACAGTCTTACTAAATTTAAAGAATTTTATCTAATTTGTAGTATCTTTTTTATCTAAATTTAAAATTAACACTTGCTAAAGCATTTCGTAACTAAAATTGATTAACTTTAACGGATGACGTCACAGTCTACTAAACTTAATGAATTTTTTAGTTTTAGCAGTCTGCGCTGTATATTTTTACGAGCTTTTGTCGTAATTTTAGGGCAATTTAGAAATGTCGTAGCTAATTTTAGAGGCCATCTTCGGAGGTCCTCGTTAAAATAAGTACAGTTGCTTATTTTTGGTTGTCTATCTTTATTCTGAAGACTTTTCATAAAAAACAAGCAAACTGATAATTATGGACGAAGAAGTTGTTGTTGCGGCTTTGGTGGAAGCTTCAGACAGGTATGGTTTGTTAAAAACAATACATGTAGGTACTTAATCAAAATGTATTTACAATTACTTAGGTACCTACCTATCCGTGTTGTCTAGACAAAATGTCGAATTGCTTTCGTATTTTGAGGCTAAGTAATAATTTTTTCCAATAGAATTCAAGTAGAAAGAGTTAAAATGCGGCGTTTGCGAGACACCTCTGACCCGTTCCGCCTGCACACTTTAAAAAGTTATACCTTTGCCAGCTGAATGCGCTACAAATCAAGTTGTTGACTTTTTAGACAGTGAAGACCTCAGGTCTGGGAGCATACCAAAACATCTCAAGGTAAAGTTAGGTACCTACCTAATCTTGGTATTTATATACCTATGTACCTACTTACCTACGTTTGTTCCAAACATTTAAAAAATATTTGTTACAGTAGGTTTTATCCTTACTTCATTTTATGGCCCAAGGAAGCTATCATGCTGGTGTCGGCCAAGATTGATGCTAGAGTCTTAATCAGCGAACTGTAGCTCGCTGCATTGGTAGGTACAGTAACAAAATTGATTTTGGAAAAAATTACACCGATCCATATCAAATTTCCCAACACACCACCGGAATTGGATGGGTATCCACAGTGTTGCCACCATGCTCTTGTCAAAAGTTACCTGAGCTAAGAGTAGTAAGAGTGTTCAAAAAGTACTTAACTGTTTTTTTACAAAAAAATAAAGGTAGGTAGGTGCATTTTATTACATTTATTTTTTTTGAGGTTTTTATTCGATTTTTATTAAGTAATTGGTAATAAAAGGTAATAAAAGTCGACAGCCAGTTGTGAGTTGAGTATTGTTACGTTAACCACCATAGATGACGCTGAATAGTTTGAGTTTTAAGTAGTACCTGTAGTTTTCAAATATACCTAGCTAAACTTGTAGGTAGCTTGTTTTGATGGTTCCTTTGGTAGCCATCAACGCTAGAATTGTTTCAGTGCGTAGTTGCTAAGTGCAAGCTTATTCCTATGTTCACATTTCACTAACTTTATTTGGCTAACGATACTTGTGGACGCTATTGCTTAAAAATGACCTTATTGATGATTTTATTACTTTATTTGGAAACAATGGTTCAAACCAGAATTTAATTGGAGTATCACACACACACCAACCGATGGCCGAGGACCAACAACGAACGAATCGGATTGGATAAGCGATACGCTCACTTTGGTGTTATGGTATTAATCAATACCTATTAGACAGAAAGGAGTGTTTTGCGTTTGTCAAAATAACGCCAAAATTGAAAAAAAACATGAGCTCGCTCACGCTAAGCGCGTAAGGGATGAGGAAGGGCGTAGGGATTCACCGAAAATACGGTGCACATGGCAGCAGCGATTGTGTAGAATGCTGTCACGGTTATCATGATTCTAGAAAAAATCATGAAGGTTTCGCGAGAGGTTCCGGAAAAAAAACAAAATCTGCATTAATTTCGCAGTGGCAACACTAGAGTAACTCAACATGAACTCAATCTAGCAAGCAGATTTTAATGCTGTTAATTTTAAGTCTGTGAAACTAAAATTAAGTTTAGCTAGGCTAAATTTAAAATTAGTATATTTAATATTAGCTTTAACTTTAAGAAAGTTAACACAGAATCGACACCAATAGATCCGATCAAGTAAAAAAAATGACTTTTGCTTTTTACACTTTACGCTTTTTATGCTTTTGGTTTTGACTACCTGAGGTTTTAAGTTCTCTTTTGCTATGTACTAGTTTCTTGTTCTCGAGACACCACACAGGCACTTATGAAAATATTATGAATAAAGTATAAGTCTTATATATAATTTTATGAAAATAAGTCTTATTTGTCCATTGCCGCCAGCTAAAGACCCAGGATTTCTGCATGAAAAGCGGTGGTGGTTTTGTTTAGAGGCTGCGCCCTTGAGAATTAAGTCAGAGCCTCCTTTCCGGAACTACGAGGCCACATACAAACAGACATACGTACATACAAACACACTATAACCTCAAACTTACCCCCCCTCTTTTTAGTCGGGGTTAAAAACGCAGTTCGCGTCACTCACCGGCGACGCTGAGCTGCGGTCCATCCGGCATGCCCTCGAACGCAGCCAGTTCCTGTCAGGAAACCAAAATAATGCAATAATTTACACACATCAACATTGTCTAGAGATATTCAACATTTTGTTGATATTTAGAAACATTATAACTAGTGGTTCGCCCCGAACTGAGACCTCGCGATAACACCTTTATTAGCCCGACTACTTAACCAAGTAATTTCCATTTTTCTATTATTATTTTTGAAACTTTTCACCTCGAGGTCTACCAGTACAGGATCTATCAGTAACAACTCTAATTTCCTACACATCATCGAAATAACCTTTGAATAGGGCTAAGCAACGGGGCGTAATACCACATACCTGTTAGTACCTATATCAAGTACCTGACGAATTAATTGATAACGTCCTTTTGACGAAAACCATAGAACTCCAGCGTCATTCAAATTCCTAGAAATGGGAGGTCAACAATGGATGTTATATTGGATTCTCTTTTATGGAGTACAAGTTTCTAAATTCTTCAGTTTCAGACTTTTCCCTATAGTTGTGACACAAAAGCCACAAGCATACCAAATTTCAGCATTGTGGGATTGCTGGTAGTACCCTAGAATTTGTGATTTTTACGTTTTTTATTTTCCCTGATATCTCAAAAACTACTAAGGCTAAATACTTATTAAAAACAGTTTTGAAATGTCCAACCAAAGCGCTTTCATTAGACTCCACTCTACTCCACTCTCCAGTCTTATTCCACTTGATCTGACTGTCTCACTTTTATTTTTTTTACCCCCTCTTGGACCCCAATATCTCAGCAACCCCCTGACCGATATAGCTCAAAACCTTACCTACAAATTGTACTAATACTATCTACCCCCATACCAAATTTCATAAAGATCGGATTAACGGTTTGGTTTTATCGGACAAACATACATACATACATACAAACGCCGATTCTTCCAACTTGACTCAGAGAACTCGCTTCGCTCGTTCAACTAGTGGTTCCCTCTCTGAGACCTCGCGGATCCACTGATGTACGCTAGTACGCATTTCATTGCACTTGATGCATGCATGATGCACTTGATGAACAAAATTTTTTTTTAAATTATTTATTTTGCCCCCCTGGATGAACCCCAAAATCAAAATTTGTTGAACGAGCGAAGCGAGTTCTTCTAGTCAACTTGGAAGAATCGGCGTTTGTATGTATCTATGTATGTATGTATGTTTGTCCGATGAAAACTTCCCAACCGTTTATCCGATCTTTATGAAATTTAGTATGGGGGTAGATAGTATTGGTACAATTTGTAGGTAAGGTTATGAGCTATATCGGTCGGGGGGTTGATGAGATTGGGGTTCAAGAGGGGGTAAATAAAAGTGAGACAGTCTGATCAAGTGGGGTGTCTAATAAAAGCGCTTTGGCTGGACATTTCAAAACTGTTCTTAATTAGTATTTAAACTTAGTAGTTTCTGAGATATTAGGGAAAATCTAAAACGAAAAAATCAAAAATTCTAGGGTACTTCCAGCAATCCCACAATGCTGTCCCATTTGGTATGCTTGTAGCTTTTGTGTCACAACTACAGGGAAAAGTCTGAAATTGAAGAAATTAGAACTTTTTTAACTTGTACTATAAAAAACATAACCATCAATTGTTGACTTCCTAGGAATTTGAATGACATTAGAGTTCTATGATTTTTGTCAAAAGGACGTTATCAATTAATTCGTCAAGTACTTTATATACTAAGAGGTATGTAGTATTTACGCCCCATTGCTTAGTCCTATTCAAAGGTTATTTCGATGATGTGTAGGAAATTACCTCGAGGTTAAAAAAAATTCTCAGTAAGTATGTTTTTATAAATCGGTTAGAAGGCTAAAGAAAGTAAAATATGCAAAAAATATCTCGAAGATACTTCAAGTTCTCTGGTAATGCTGAAATTTATTATTTTTAACCGACTTCCCAAAAAAGGAGGAGGTTCTCAATTCGGTTGTTTTTATTTTTTATGTTTGTTACCGCACATCTTCGGCGTTTATGAACCGATTTGGAAAATTCTTTTTTTATTTGAATAGATATACTTCCAGATTGGTCCCATTTTTTTCAGAATCCAGTTCTGATGATGGAATCCATGAGGAATTGAGGGAACTGCTCAAATATTGTAGGCATACATATGGCAATTTTGATATTTTCAGCAACAAACCAAGCATTTGCATTCAAAAAGTATTATAATCCTTTCACCACTATGGTTCTTTCATAAAATTTTTTTCATCCAAATATTTAGCTGAATACTATGGCGGAAGTCGGTTTTTTAAATGAAAAGTTATAGTATACAGAATGTTTTTTTTAAATGGGACAGTATGGGGATATTCCAAGGGATATCGGAATCCATAAGAGATACGGGAAAACTGTCTTTGGAACCATTTGCTCATTTTGTATGAAAATGATTTTGGCATAGTTTTTTTTTTGGTCGAGCGTGAGTTCTCCATAAAAATGAGTAGTTTTGATCAAAAATTTTTTTTATGCGTATCGACACAGTTTCAAGTAATGATTGTTTCATTGTATTGGAAGAAAAAAATCTGAGCAGCAGAAGTTAGTCAAATTTAATAAAATGTTTTCTCATACAAATTGTAAATAATCTGGTACCTACGTTAATAAAACTATCGCAATAAATTTTCAAAATGTCCTCCCTCTTGCAAAGATTTAAATCTTTACCCTCTTGCTGTTTCCAGGTAAGGGTACGTTTCAGTTTGTACGTTGTAGTTTTAGATTTCTGATGGATCATCCATACAAACATACTACATAGCCATTAAATACAAACCCCTGTAGTTGGGCTGATAAAGGTATCATCGCGAGGTCTCAGTTCGGGGCGAACCACTAGTTTATTGAACGAGCGAAGCGAGTTCTCTGAGTCAAGTTGGAAGAATCGGCGTTTGTATGTATGTATGTATGTATGTTTTTCCGATGAAAACTTCCAAACCGTTAATCCGATCTGCATGAAATTTTGTATGGGGGTAGATAGTATTGGTACAATTTGTAGGTAAGGTTATTATGAGCTATATCGGTCAGGCGGTTGCTGAGATATTGGGGTCCAAGAGGGAGTAAAAAAATAAAGTGAGACAGTCAGCTCAAATGAAGTGTCTTGAAAGCGCTTTGTTTGGACATTTCAAAACTGTTTTTAATAAGTATTTAGCCTTAGTAGTTTTCGAGATATTAGGGAAAATAAAAAACGTAAAAATCAAAAATTCTAGGGTACTTCCAGCAATCCCACAATGCTGAAATTTGGTATGCTTGTGGCTTTTGTGTCACAACTACAGGGAAAAGTCTGAAATTGAAGAATTTAGAAACTTGTACCTTAAAAAATAATAACCAATACAACATCCTTTGTTGACCTATTCCTAGGAATTTGAATGACATTGGAGTTCTATGAATTCGTCAAAAGTATGTTATCAATTAATTCGTGAAGTACTTTATATACTAACAGGTATGTATTATTTACGCCCCGTTGCTTAGTCCTATTCAAAGGTTATTTCGATGATGTGTAGGAAATTACCTCGAGGTTATTTTTTTTCTCAGTAAATGTTTTAAGAAATCGGTTAGAATGGTAAAGAAAGTAAAATATGCAAAAAATATCTCGAAGATACTTCAAGTTCTCTGGTAATGCTGAAATTTATTATTTCAGTATATTTTGTTCTACAGGAAGAAGTCGAACATTGAGGACTTTTTTTTGTAATATCCATTTTTAGCGTAGAAAACGTAAATCTTTAAAAATTAGGTAGCAAAACTACAAAAGTAACTAGAAGGCGTAGCTTATTTAAAAAAAAAATTTTTTTTGCTTTACAAATTCTCTCTCAGAGAATTGAGAGCTAGAGATTGACCGGGTTGTTTTAGATTTATGATGGATCATCCATTCAAACATACTTACATAGCCGTTAAATACAAAACCCTTTCAGCCCCTCTTAAGTAGTCGGGCTGATAAAGGTGTCATCGCGAGGTCTCAGTTCGGGGCGAACCATTAGTACAAAACTAAATTGAATTAGACACTACTAAAATATGAAAGCAGTTTCGATCTAAATGTATAGCAAAACCATTTCATTAAGTGGGTCAAGAGAACAATAACTAAGGTTGGATAGGGTTCAGCCGAAGTGATCAATTTCCAAAGGCTTTCGTGACCTAACATCATATTGTTATGCCGTTAGTTTTGCTCTCACGATTCTATGGTCAGATGGGAAAGTTATTTTGAGAACTTCGGTATACGTATAGCGGCACGAAACTCTAGCGCTGACCGTTATTGCGCAGAAGTGAAAAGTAAGGTACCTATCTCTTGGGGGATCTCTATCTATCTTATACACTTAATACCTACCTACCTAATTGTATTGCGTGCGCGATAGTATTCATGCGCAACTATCCCCTCCACGTTTCGTTCAGCGCTAGACTTACATGCCGCTACTTATATCCAGAATGCTATTATTATATTTAGCTAAGATAAAATAAATCTCGTTTTCAGGGTTCCGTATCTCAAGGGCACGTCTGTCTGTCACAGCTTTTTTTATCAGAATCTACTCAAACAAAAACGTTGTGGTAAGTAAATACTTATGTAGAATTGAGTGACCAAATCACTGACGTAAGTATAGCGTAAATCAATGAAGTTTCGGTTTCTCTGATGAGATGAGAAAAGCGCCTCAGCGATGTTGGGTTTCCTTCAAAGATGCGTAGAAATCGAAAACCGTAATCTTTACGTAAAAACTCACAGCTCGGATACGACCGACCCTATTTCATATTTTATCTGTTTATTCTAATTCTGTTTATCTAACTAAAGGTTTTATGTAAGCGATAAGGCCACCCCATTGTATTACCCTGAGTAGTTGTTTTTTGTAATATTCATAATGATGGCCATTAAAGAGTCATCTCTATCCATCTAAATATAGGTCAGTAGGTACTTCAACTGCAGAAACCGGCCAAAAACGAGTCGGACCCACGTGGAGAGGGGGTTCCGTACAAGTAGGCTACCACAGTAACCACTTGATCAATTAAACTTATATAAGTAAGTCAATCAACACATTTAAACGCGTTTTATAGTAACGAGTACATACCTAGGATTTTTGCCTCTTTGCTTTTGGAGATAGGGTGGGGGGAATGGTCAATTTTCGAATATTTTAATAGGTACCTAGTCTACTTACCTATTCAATATTATTTATAATCTTTTGTAGTTTCTACACCATAGGTTTCGGTGATATCTAAACAGACGTCAAAAGTTAAATTCAGCATACAAGACGGATGGGGCACACAACTGAGAACCAAATAATTACTAACACACTAGTTCTGTCAATTTGGCAATGGCATTCATCTGTGGAGGCCGGACGGACTCACGTGTATCATGGTGTGAATAATTGGCATGTCATTGCGCGTGGCCTCGCGCACGTTGACCGCGGCCGCGGCCGCGTCTTCGACAGCAACGCTGGTGGCATCGTGGGATGACATATCGCCGGCTCTTTCTGTGAAAAGAATGCACGGCGCGGAGACACTGATGTGGATTGGATGCGTGGTAGGAACGTATGTGTGTTTGCTTGCATGACGCTGAACTGAAATCAGGTGCATGCAATAAAAAGAGTATCTACTTTAAACAATCTGGATAAATTATAAAGCACATTAAATACCTTTAGTTCAAAATGTGAATTGTATTTCTTTATTTTGCAGTATATTCATTATTTTTACTTAGTAGCGGCAACAGATGGCAGCTCTGAAGTTTTCTTAAATTTTAGGTAGATGTCGCTACTGAAAGATTGTTCTTGTAATATTACGCATAGCTCAACGTAGATGGCGCTACCGGCACTGGCGGTAAATATTAAAATGTAAGGCTTACGCAGGGTGTCCCAAAACCTACTTGAATTTTGAATTTCGAATAATTTTCGTTGTTTCCAGTTGATGATGATGTGCTGTGCTGTGTCCGGCCTAAAATAGACTCCTCCGTTTCCTCCTGTGGATGTTGTAAAAGCTGACCAAGGGATTACGCCAGGGGATGGCCAACTGCATCCACCTGAGTACCAACACCAATACCGCGATCACCAATTCGCCTGCCAAGCGTGATGATTATGACAAATCCCCGCATTGCATTATATGGGGGAGGCCTTGTCCACCAGTGGGCGTCTAAAGGCTGCTGATGTGTGATGTAAACCCCACGCACGAGTGATCCATCAACATTAATTCTCTAAGGATCAGCCTATGCACCCACCGCATGTGACCGTTTTGTGTGGATTTTGGACTGGCGGAGTCATTGACCCGTATGTTTTGACCGGCTTCAAAAAAAGGAGGAGGTTCTCATTTCGGTTCTACTTTTTTATGTCGGTTAGGTATCTCATCTCCGTTGCAAAGAGGATGCAATAACTACCCGTTGTTTATAAACCGATTTTTTTTTCAAGATTAAATTGTTTATTTGCCATATGTATGCCTGTCATTTTTGAGGAGTTCCCTCAATGCCTCATAGACACTAACATTAGAAACGGATTTTGAAAAAAATTAATGTATTATCCTTTCAAATAAAAAAAGAATTTCCCTAATCTATTTATAAACGACGGAGAAATAAGGTAACAAACATAAAAAAAAATTCAACCGAATTGAGAACACCTCCTTTTTTTGAAGTCGCTTAAAAAACTTATTGATGTTGTAGGTAGGTGTGATTAATTTTAGTTAATTATATAAAAAATGTAAATTAGTTAAATACCTATTTGCATATAATAACGCTTTTGATGTTCTGTTATGGTATTATACCTACTTGTATAAATAAATATTTCATGACCGCAAAAACCACCATCCAAAAATTATTTGGAAATCGTCGGAGCTGTTTTCGACTTTCAGACACTTTTTCGTATACTTCACCATCCCATTTTACCTATATTTATAGAAAAGTAAATAATCCTCAATTTTAATTTCCTTTAGGTAGTTGTGTCACAAAGCCTCGCAGCATTCACAATTTTCAGAATCGTACGGTTATTGCAAGCACCCCAGAGGTTTTTAAATTTTGCGATTTCTATACAAATAGGTACATATTTTGCCATATTTTTTTAATTCATTGAGTTAGAAGCTGATCAAGTTGATATCTTTTAGCTGTTAGTGAGAGAAAGGGTCTTGTCAGACCGACAGGCGGCCGGGGCGGGCGGCGCGGGGCGGCCGGCGGGCAACGGAGCCCTAAAGATGCTTGTCACTGCGTCTTGTCTGCGCTTGTCTAGAAAGCTTGAAATGCATGTCAAATGCGGCAATGGCTTGACAACGGTGGTAGTCAACCTGCCCTTGCCCCTTGTTGGTCCCGAATGAGCGACGACGCCGCAGCGGGCCTCGTCGCGGTCGACTGGTCGAGGGAGAGAATCAACAAAAGGCGAAAAAGCGGTTTGAGAAGAGGTTTGCGATGGTGGCCGGCCGGGGTGCCCAGGGGCAGGGGTCGAGCACGACGACGACGACGTCTGCCGTTGCGCAACCGCGGGGTCGGCGCAGCGGAGGGAAGGCTTGGCTCGGGAGGGGGGGAGGGCAGCTCGCCGCGAGAAGACGCGGTCGTGGCGCGGACTCGCGCGCTGTGGAGCGACGCGCACACGCGTATCGCAGCATCACGTGCACCATCGCGGCGCCGCCGCCCGCGCTCTCTTTAGCACGCGACTATGCGCCCTGCCAGCGCCGACGGCCCGCGATTCCACTCTCCCCGCCACTGGTAGCCAGCCCGCAACCCCACAGCCAGCGCCATGGAGAGCCCCGCGCCCACTCCCAAGAGCGAGTACCACTTTGGTAAGTTTGGCCGCTACTGATAGAAACCGACCGCCACCGCCACGCCGCGGCCGCTCAGGGGCGTGCAGAAAATTATAATTGCCCAGGTGAGGACATGGAGGTGGGAGAAGGAGCGTCGGGCTTAATGCTAGATAATCTCTCGAGAGCCAGTCACGAAGGTAACCAATAAATGTTAGGTACCTTAGCTTAATGGGTTGCGAGAAGTTATTGAAATGAAATGGTGCGATGCGATCCGGAGCGAGGGAGAGCTCCCGGGCCGACGGACGACGACGGCTAGTGACAGCTATATCTCTATCGCCAGGGGTCGCCCGGGCCGCGATCTCGACGACAATGTCACGCTGCTGATAAGCAGGTTTCACTTCTTCGTTCGGTTTTTGATGTGAAAAACAAACTTACCTAATAGTATAAATTTGGTTTATTTTCATATTTTTATGTGGCAACGAAATTAATATGCCGAATTGCATTAGGCCATACTTAATAATTCCCGATTGTAAATAAGCAATAAAATTCAGAAACCTTCCTCTTTGAAGATTCTAGGTAGTTCTTCAATTATACTAATAACCTAATTAGAATAATTGAAGTAAGCATGGCCGGCGTGTGCAAAAAAAAGACAGAAGAAAAAAAAATGATTGTATAGCATTTTGTACCAGGTGGTCTACCTCGAGAGCGCGTTAAGCAATGTGAATTATAAAAAAACTTAGGTACTTACTTTGGTATATTTTTTCAGATTTTTTTTCTATATGAGACGCAAATAAGTAAAAAACGCAAAAGTTACTGCAATCAGAAGAAAGAATCGATCAAGGAGATTCTGAAAATTGCCCAAACGATGTTCGCTCTAATAATTAAAAATCTAAATTAAATTTCTAAAACTATGGAAAGAAATCTGAGAACATGATATTTTTCACGTAGGTTTTCTCTTAGAGTTCGGACACAACTGAGCCTTAATAAAAAAATAATAAGCTCACATGTAACGTCCCACCACACAGCTGGGCAAGGCCCCAATACAATAATATAAAATATAATATACAAGGAATCAAACCCATAAAAAAAATATGTAGTTCCCTATTTTGTACCGTGGTGTTTCCCACCCAAGAATAGACCCATGTTTCTCCTCCATCCGCCTGCCAAGAGCGTTGATTATGGCAAATCCCCGCATTGTATGCAATGGGGGAGATTTCGTCCAGCGTGGACATAACCAGGCTGGTGATGAGTTAATCAAGGAAGACAATGAGTTACTTGAGTAGGTAACACAACTCGTGAGGACGAACAAGCACTGCAGCTGCAGAGTCGTAGCCGGAGCGGTCGGGCTCTGGCCGCCCTTCCGCGGTTGCCGATCGAGCCTCGTCCCACAACTGCGTGCAGGTGCAGCATACGAATCTAATAGCCATTACATTTTCCATTTTTAGCACTTGGCGGAAACACAAATCTCTACACAAAACTTGAGCTAGGCCGATGCCCGCTATACAGGATATTTTTTTAAATGGGACAGTATGGAGATATCCGAATCCATAAGAGATACGGGAAAACTGTCTTTGGAACCATTTGCTCATTTTGTATGAAAATGATTTTGGCATAGTTATTTTTTTGGTCAAGCGTGAGTTCTCCATAAAAATGAGTAGTTTTGATCAAAAATTTTTTTTATGCATATCTACACAGTTTTAAGTAGGGATTGTTTCATTGTATGGGAAGAAAAAAATCTGAGCAGCAGAAGTTAGTCAAATTTTATAAAATGTTTTCTCATACAATTTGTAAGCAATCTGAGGCCCAATTCTCTAAGTTATTTTAAACCTACACAGAAAGTTGACCGAATCGAGACTGAATTGTAAATTGACAGAAAGTTGAATTTCATAAATAACAATTTAGTCTACTCTCAATTCATGGTGACCACCATTAGAGTAGGATTGTTTTGTTATATATATAATTGGAAAGAGTAAAGAGAGACTCCATCTACTTATGCTAAAATTAACGAAAAAACTTTGAATCGTTCAAATTTCGGTCACATTTCGATATAATCACATTACAGTATTTTATTTCAGGAGAATACCATTTTTGACATTTAAGACATCGACACAAGATCGAAACATGATCCGAACTCTATTTTAACTATTTTTTAGTTAGTGAATTGGGCCTCTGGTACCTACGATGATAAAACTATTGCAATACGTTTTCAAAATGGCCTCCCTCTTGCTGTTTCCAGGTACGAGCACGTTCCAGAACACCTCTAGTGGCCTTAGGCAAAGATGTGTGATGAATGTTGTTCTACTGCTCCGATGGTCTTGTGAAATGAGAAAAATCAGAGCTGTAGAAGTTAGTAAAATTTTAATAAGAACATCTTTGTCTGAGGACACTAGACGTGTTCTGAAACGTGCCCGTACCTGGAAATAGCAAGAGGGAGGCCATTTTGAAAATTTATTGCAATAGTTTTATTAACGTAGGTACTTACCAGATTGCTTACGAATTGTATGAGAAAACATTTTATTAAATTTGACTAACTTCTGCTGCTCAGATTTTTTTCTTCCCATACAATGAAACTATCCTTACATGAAACTGAGTCGAAACGAATAAAAAAGATTTTTGATCAAAACTACTCATTTTTATGGAGAACTCACGCTTGACCAAAAAAATAACTATGCCAAAATCATTTTCATACAAAATGAGCAAATAGTTCCAAAGACAGTTTCCCCGTATCTCTTATGGATTCGGATATCCCCATACTGTCCCATTTAAAAAAAACACCCTGTATAGCAATATTATGTTCATGTTACTTCATCCTTTACCACCAATGTGGGTCAAACGATCCAACAAAGTACCTAGGTGCAACTTCGACAAAGACGTCAGCCGACGAATCTAACTCGGATGGGCCAAGGCATGTCTTCTCGCCACAGATACATACCTACCGCAAAGCCTCGAGACGAAAGTCTACATCATAATATATAATCAGCACACGCGTGCCACTTGCCAGTGACGACATAATTCATATTATTTTCCACTAGTTGCGCCCCACGGTTTCATCCGCGTGAAAAATTATGAAAATTGATGATGATGATGATGAAAAGTAGCCTATGTGTTAATCCAGGGCGTAAAGTATCTCCATTCCAAATTTCACTCAAATCCATTCAGTAGTTTTTACGTGAAAGAGTAACAAACATCCATCCATACTAACAAACTTTCGCGTTTATAATATTACTAGGATAATAAAAAATATGTTTGTATCATGATAGCAGAATGCAATTGGTCAGTGTATCAAAGAAATTAATTTCCAACACATTCATTCAAATTCATTCGAGATGATTGTCGTGGTCTACAATATTTATATCATAAACTACTAGACTTTAAGATCGGGGGTTTTAGGCGAGAGCCAAAGGGTTAAAATTACAAAATGCCAATTCAACACACACAATCATAATAATACCACAGACTATATTATTAAACTTTTGTGAATAAAAATGAAATGAAATGAACAACATAACACACACAACATATTCAAACTAAAAGAGCGCCACACATACAACGAAAATCAGATACTATACACATTAACTTACATAAGGCTGCGTTACCAGAGATGAGCGAGGATGCGTAGCGAGGGATAGGTATGTTTGTTAAGAACCAATAGAATCACTTCATTTACCCTAGCCTCGCTCAGCGCAGCTCTGGTGGAAACGGCTTGGCAGAGCGAGGTTTTTATACGTACAAAACAAGCGAGGGATGTGTGAGAGAGTTGTGTGCGAGGGATGAGTGCAAAGGATGGACGCGAGCGAGAAACTACTAGCAGTTACTAGACGGAGTTTGTTATGTAGATGTGTATTGTACGGAAAATATGGATACACATCTTTGCACCGCTCATCTGTGTACCGTTTCACAGCGTCGCTACGCATCTTCGCACCGCTCAGCTGCCTAGCACATCTCTGGTGGAAACACTCACATCGTTCCACAGCCTCGCTACGCATCCTCGCACCGCTCATCTAGCTATCTTTGGTGGAAACGCAGCCTAATACTCACCTACCCCACCTATCCACGGGAAGGAAGATATCCTTCTGTGAAAATTATCTATAAGACAAACATGCCGTGTACTCAATGAAACGAGTTAGCATCGGTAAGACATAAAGACAATTTCGTTTTGTCAAGGGCGCGTGATAAACGAATCGAAATCTACAACGTTTTCTCACCTCGCGCGTGACATTATGTCTTTGTGTGCCATGTTAGACCAAGTGATTAAATGAAGCAAAGTAAATGAATAATGATCTAGCATCTAGTGTGCAATCTAGCACGGTGGAGCCGCAGGCAAATTCGTTATAGTAATTTTAGTCGTGGCCGGCCGAAGCGCCGGCGCCGGCTACCGCCACCGTCGCGCCGCGGTGGCAGCGGAACGCTCCTCCGGGCTCCGGAGCCGTGCCGGAGACGGGCCGAAACCGGCGTAGTGGCGGCGCGGTGCGAGACGTGGTTTATCATCCCGCGATTAGATAAAGCGAAATCGCTACAACTAGCCGAGTGGCAGTAGGCTCTCGCGCGCCTCGCCAGCCTGGCGCGCACGACGACGCTGCCGGCACCGCCTGGTGCGGGCCCGGGAGGCGTGGCTCTGGCTCCGGCACAGGTGCGGTCATGCTCCCGGACTCGTCTCGGCGCGCCTCTCGATGGATGAGACCGTTTCGAACGCAATACGCATCGACAGACGACGTCCACTGACTCGATTCTCCGGTGAAGTGGTGGCTTCGATGACCACAGAAGCCGCTCTCGAAGGACCGGGCCAGGACTGAAGACGCTCCGGCCGAGACCGAACGCGACGTTCACGCTTTTCAATGTGAGTAGGTGTTGGATCGTGATCACATCCCACTCATTGCATGACAGAACGCTACGTGTTGCTACTCTTGCTACGTAGGTGCGACCTACGAAGATCACATAGGGTCTTACTTAGGAATGACATTGATTAGGTTCTGTTTAGTAATGATTTAATAGTAACTGTAGCCATTAGCATTTGCCTAACGTGGTTCAGGTTTTCACATGATCTTGTGTAGCACCCTATTGGATACAACACCAATTTCCAGAAAATGGTCAAGGTGAAAAAACTTGGCAAACAACTCGGCACATATAATGTTGATTACGTGAAACGCTCGAATGCTGGAAACGAGGTTTATGACGAGCGCGGAGTGAGGGGGCGGGTACGGCTGTGCGCGTCGAAGGCAGCGATAAGCGCTGACCCCGCGCTGCGCGCCGCGCCGCCGCTGATGCCATGTGCCAGCCCGAGAGTTCGCGCTGCAAGAAACTCATGATTTGACAGTTTTGCAATGCGTGGCACATCACTGCATTGTAAAGCGGCTTGCAACTCGGCTGTGCACCGAACGTGCCGCGGCCGCCGCGCTCGCCGTGCGCTGCGCTGGCGGCGACCGACGGCGCGTGGCATGAGCCACATTGGCTTACTGCTGCTATCGGTACGTGTGGGTGGAGTGACGTAGATCTTTATGGCACAACAATCTGTGCAATTGCAACACGCGCCCGACGACGGCGCGGCGCGGCGGCGGCGCGACGCGGCGACCACACTCGGTAAATAAGCTTTTTATTGAAAATTTTATTTTTCACTAGCACTTGCCTGCGGCTCAGCTCGTGTAGAACCTCAGTACTTATACGAATCAAAATCCGTCCAGATGAACTCGAAAAAAAATGAATGTTACGAGTTATAAGATATTTGTTGATAACTAAATAGTATGTACTTGATTAGTATTGTTACGCAGTTAAGAACCACTGGTGAAAGGACGGTTATCAGCCAGCACTTTAATGCCCGCTTCAATGCCCCGACGATCTGCACCCAACCCTGATTAAATCTTTCTCAGAATACTTAATCTACTCATTAAATTTACTGTTAAGACGATCCATCAGTGAAGGGGCGGTCCTTAAAATCTGGAAAACTGCTGCCATTAAACCAGTACATAACGAAGGTTAGATAGAACCTTTAAAAAAAATCTACTTTTGAAATAATACGATATTTCCGAGAAAGGTGGAGAAAAGTTTTAATGAAATTAGTAATCGGAAGCGTAAATTGATCAAAGACTGCCAGTCTACTATTATCCTTCGAGTAGTCCACCACAGTACTTATCTCCATCATTAGATCCACTCACTATCTTGAGTTGTATGGTAGCTTGATTTTTGTACAGCACTGATCACAGATTTTAGCCACAGCCATAGAGCCGACTGGCTGGAACAGGATGGCAGCAGCTCTGGCGAGAGAGCAGAATATCCTACTTCCAGGAGGACACTTACTCTGCCCGTTCACGCTCTATTCTGCTTATTCAACAAGCCGCGCAACACCAGTTGCACTATTGTTTACTCACCAACGCTAACCACAGACTTGCAAATAAAATATTAGAAACACTCTGAAATCTTTGGCGAACAGTAACAGCTCGAACATGCATGCTTGCTATGTACCTACCTACGGAGTTTCTCGTTTTCCCTATTATCTTAACCGCGCCACCAGTCATTGCAATGTTTACATTCATTATCAAACGAGTCGATAGCGTGCGTCGGCATCCGCGGAGCGCCTTGTCAACATTATTCAAGCACAGCTTGCACTTTTGGACTGCGTAAGCGCAGGCACAGGTACCTGGGCATCAAGTTTTTGCATACCTAAGGTAGGAAGGGTGTGCTTATAGAGGTTTCATGCTATTTTTTCAGTTTTGTTTTGTTGACATCTTGAAATTAGCAAGTGTACCTACTAGGTACCTAAAGTGTGGAACATCGCAATGAGAGTCCGGTCACGTGAAAGAGCATTGAAATGATTATTATTATTTTTGTAATGGCTGTGTGTACGTGTGTCGACGGCGGTGGTGGCGGGGGAGAGGGAGAGGGGTAGCTGCTGATAACGGCTGAACCGGGCGGCGACCTCCGCTCCGCTCGTACGCTCACATCGCTCGCTATTATTACCTACTTGCTTCATGTTGCTGTTTGTTGCCTCATTCTTCTAAGCTTGGTCGCGTTGGAACTGGAGTCAATTCACCTACTTTATGAGACGATTCATTGTGATCCTCGATTCAATCAATGAGCAAAACACTATTTACTTTCACTTTGAGACAGACAAACCTTCGAACCTTTCGAGTTGAACCTCAACTCTAACGAGTCATCTATGAAATTAAGTTATACTGACCTGATACAAATGTATTGTACTTATTTACTAGCTGTTACCCGCGACTTTATCCGCGTGCTATTCGTACTATGGCTTCGTTATAGATGGTAGATGGAGCTGCAATCCCCTCGAATGTCAACGCCATTTTAACCAAACACCATCTTTCATACAAAACACCACATTCAAATCAGAGCACCCGTTCTGGTGGTTCTGATGCTATGAGGTCACAAAATAACACACTATGGCTTCAAACTTATAACACCCTTCTCTTAAGTGAGGGGTTAATAAAGTACCTACCTTTCTTGAATATTCTCTCTAGCGAAAGGCTAGGTTGGTACCAAGTCTTTAGCATGTATTAAATTCTATGGAAATCAGAATATTGTTTTGAAAACTATTGTCTGATCAACATAGTAAGGTAGGTACTTGCAAACAAACGTCAAATCGTCCAAGTTGATTTGGAGACTTCGCCTCGTTAGGTCAAATTTATAACACTTACCTACTTAATTGACAAAGTACCTATCTACTATTGACAAAGTGAAGGCAAAGCGGAGTCGGTCGGGACGGGACGAGACCGTCGATTCGGACTCGAAAAGCCGCTGAAATTCTGAGTCTCAAGGTGTGGTTAGGCTCCGTACTAGGTATGTCTACCTACACTAAGGTAAGTATCTACTCTGTGCTCTATATACCTGCCTACGCAGGCTTGCCTTGCACGAATTGCATTTCGTGTTTTGACACTTGAGCTATTCTCACACGAGCAAAGCGGTTCTCATGCGCTGGCGCACGGTCTTGCAAATTATAATTCTACTCCGATCATTGACATAATATATGACTAGCGTATAAATCAATGACTCCGATTCTACTTATTTGGGTGGCTAATATAATTCAAATGCCAAAACGTCCAAATGACTTAAAGTCTAACTTTGATACACTTCATAATGGTCAATTATGTTTAATTTCTATAATGTAAAAATACGTTAATAACAATATCATAAGGATATAATTTTTTATGATATCGTCTAAATATTTAAGATAATCTAAAAACAACCAAAAGTGTAAACATTTGAAAAATCTAAATGTAGAAGTGTGTGGTTTAGAAAAAGGAAAAAATATATCGTATTTTTTAGCTTTTTATCTAGTGAAATCATAAAAAAATATACAAAGATTTTAACCTTTTTAAAATTAAAATCTAATTTTAGACTATTTTCTAATACGTTTTAATATTTGGAACATTTGGTTTGAGTAAGTGAATTCTAATTTTATAAATAAAAGCAATGTATCAGAGCGCGCGCTCGCCTTCTTTACTTCATACAAAAATGTTCGTTGAACCTATAGCGTCTGAATAGCAATACTAACATCATGATAATTTAACATTTTGTTGAAATAACTATGCTGTCAAACTATGATCGTTGTTTTCACACACAGAACAATAAGACACATTGCATAGGTAAGTAGATATGGAACCCTTGTTTTACGAATCACTCGCCTGCAGATAGCAGACAATAGTGACAATGGGCTGCTCATGGTGCGCTCGGCGACCGTGTTGAGCCTGCTCCTCGGGCTCGCATGCCAGGCTCGTTAGTCACTGGCCCCAGCGCAATCCTGTTTAACTAACTAATAAGTCGTACTACGTGTAGGTACGTGGGTGACTAGCCCACCCAGTTCTATTGTTCTTGTACTTGTGCGAGAGGCATTGAGAGTAGGTTGACATCCCGAAGTAGAGTGCGTCTTATCTAAAACTGAACGCCCCACGATTGAATGACTTACGTCAAAATAAAATATTTCGTAATCCGTAACCACAAAGACCGTTTTCGAACAACAAGCTTGTGTCCAGTGGCAAGTAAAGGCGGTGGAGGGGCGTGCAGATTCAAGAAGACGCACCACGTAGGTGAGGTACACAAAATGTATAATACAACTAAAACAAGTAAATAGATATAAACCAAATAAAAAATCGGTCGAGTGCGAGTCGGACTCGAGTTGAAATTATTATATTATTATTGACTTATACAGGCTTTTTTATTTAAACGTATTATTATATTAGAATAATGATTTTCCTAGTGAACCAACCACCAAAGAATCGCCTAAACAAAACGATGTAGGTAGAGTCCAAGTAAGAGAGCAGTCACTGCCATTTTGTATCGTTGACCTAAGTAGACGTTGACGTGAGTAACTCGCTAGCCGACCGTCTCATGCGCGCGTGACAAGTGGCGCTAGCTACCACAGCCAAGTGCGAGTCAGACTCGCGCACGAAGGGTTCCTTACCATTATCTATAAAAACGGCAAAAAAATCACGTTTGTTGTATGGAAGCCCCCGTAAATATTTATTTTTATTTTGGTTTTTATTATGAGTTGTTATAGCGGCAACAGAAATACATCATCTGTGAAAATTTCAACTGTCACGGTTCATGAGATACGCCTGGTGACCGACGGATGGACGGACAGTGGAGCCTTAATAGGGTCCGTTTTACCCTTTGGGTACGGAACCCTAAAAATCAATAGACTGTTCCAGATAATATTTGTATTATACCCAAAGAGGTAATCAGTGTAACAGTATAAGCACTAGGCAGCATGCTTAGAAGTATTACAAGAGATTCTATACAGTTTAAAATAAGTGTGTACTTATACCTACATGGTTTATTTTAATACTTTGACTTGTTAATCGGTTACTTCCCTTTTAAATAAATATACCTACCCAACCGGGCACTTCCACGAACTGAGTACCCACCCGCAGGCGCATGCGCGATCCCGCGGCGACGAACTAATGTAACGAGATTCAAAATAAATCAAAGTCATATTATATCTTTATTTCAGGCTAATTGTGAAGTGTACAAAACCTAATCAATAAACCCATGTAAATGTATACCTCATAGGCCAACATACATAATATAATATACCTAATACAAGTTATTGATTGTAATTGATTGTTATCAACATGTGCGTGTATACTATACGTATAAGATATTATAAGCATGAGCTAGAGCAGAATGCTGCCAGCATTTTACCACAACTAGGTTATTTGCTGCAACAAACAACCTAAATGTGGTAAAACGCTGTTTTTTACTATTTCGTATAAGTTTTGCAAGTAACAATACCTACTAGGCAATACATGGCCCCCGGGTTCACGCGCGTCTTTTATTTCTTTGATTTGAAGCGTGATGATTTATATTGTAAGCCTTCTTCAAAGTAGATATTAATTGTGTAACATCGCAATCGCATGACAACGCATAATGTAGTGATCCGAAGTCATTTTTTAATTCTGAGATTCGTACTTGGTGATCAGAGGGGGTCAGAAATATCGATTTTGTATTTTGTCTTTCTATAGCATAGGAAGACGGCGATTGTACCCCACTGGTGTTGTACATTATAAACCATAAATAAGCACATATACCTCATATGATTGGCGCAGGTGGGTAAAACTACATTGCACATTACTATGACACGATTCCCTACGAAAGTAAACCACCATATAAGAAACAATAAATGTCTTCCTACGCGTGCCTGTATCGCGGAATGTTCTAGGTATCTTTTCTTTTTTATTCACGTGAAGGTCTAAACGTGCTTTAGTACTTATTCTAAGGTCTAAACCTAACTAAGCACCTGTCAAATTTTGCAATGTTGACCGTTTTTATGACGATTTCTAGGTGGCCTATATATTTTAATTTATTTCTATCGAGTTTTTTTAAATGTACTAAGTATGGGTTCTGTTACATATAAAACTAAGCTTACCAGTGCAAGTCGTAAGTACTCGAGTATATACTGACTGACGGTTTTTGGTTTTAAATGTTTTCAGTTATTTTTTAATGCAATTTCTTTTTATTCAAAAACAAGCCTGGTGTTCCTGAGAGCATTTTCCAATAGCATTCGGAGCTCTATGTGGTGGTGTTGGTTGACAAATTCAGATGCGTAGTTGTTATGCGCAAAAACTTAATCCTCCTTTGGCAGCCGGTAACAATGAAGCCCACTCAATCAACACGATTAGTGTTAAAAAATGGCTTGTATCTGTGCTACGCCGCGTAGCACCAGCTACGCTACCTTCTTGAGTTGCTAGTTACAGCAGCTTGCAAGATAAGATAATTTTATCAGCGTTAGAATGTCTTGATTTTTCAATGGGTGTGCTGGATTCTATTCTAATGTTTTTCTTCACCTGGATGGAATCAATTTGTAGCAGAGGCACATACTAACAGCGAGGCTTCACTTCATTTTTGTAATGCCGTCGTTTGGTTCCATTTATCAAAATAATGTAATAAAAAACCAAAGTCCTGATTGACAGGAGTCCCTACAACATGATAATTTTACAGCCCGATTATGCGCAGCATGATTTTTCACAACCAGGAAAGGCCAAGGGCAAGGCTACAAATTTTTCTATTGAGGGGTCGAAGCGACGCTTGACGCGATAGCTTGCTCTTATCTAGCTCAACGCATTAGTATTACCAGCATTCAGCGTAACGATGCCGTCAGAGTATTGGGGACGTTTCACTGGTAGTTTCAATCTAGTGTCTACGTCACAAATGTCACACTCCTCAGCTGACAATACAAGACGAAAATGTGATTAAATATTGAAATAGGGCTGAACGCATAAAGTGAATTATCAATGCTTCCAAAATAAAACGGAAAGTGCAAAACTCGCACTCGGTGAGGGTTCCTATCCGCGTACGATGGTTGCTGCAAAGCTCGGACTCATGGTTGGTCGTAATTTGGATCAGTTGAGCTATCTTTCCGCCTGCGACGCCGGAAGTTACGGGTTCGATTCCCGCCTCGGAACAAATATTTGTACAATCTGCAGATATTTGTTTAGTTGTTGAGAAATGTCCAGCATTTATTTATATTTATTTTATTTATATCTTTAGATCGATTGCAACGGTATTTAGATAGCACAACTGTTTCATTGGTATTTTTTTAAATTTGTATTATAATTCTTTCTGAACATAAAGATACTCTGAGAGATTACACCAGGGGATGGGCAACAGCATCCACCTGAGTACTTAAGAGGAGGCAGGACGCTTACGCCCTTTTGTTTTATTTTGGCTATTATTTCTTCAAACTCCATGAAATTTTTACACATCGCTAGATCGCTAGATAGACATGTGAAGCGTCAGTTTAAAAAAAATGATTTTTTGAATATATGATTTGGTAGCCATATAATTTTATAAAAAACTAACGTACGATATTAGTGTAATGATCAAGTGTACCTACCTACAAAGTTTAATTGAGTTTGAAGAAATAATTGCCAAATTAGAAGCAAATTCCGATCGCGTGCAAAAGGGCGCCTCTAACTGAACTGCGATCACCAATCCGCCTGCCAAGCGCCTCATTTCACGCTGTGTGTTTTAAGCTATGCCTGCTGTGGGGGAGGCCTCATCCAGCAGTGGATGGCTACCGGCTGATGATGATGATAACATAGTTTTATTTAAAAAGGTGTTTAAGGACCGTGAAAGTATAAAGGTGCTTACAAAGTTGTGCTTATTCAAAATAATCATAAGTACCTAGGTAGTTAGATAGAGTGTAGGTACAAATCTTCCATAGTAGTTCATCATTACTAAGTAGGTACAAGTTACGTAGTAACTAACATTTTATCTAAGCTACTAGTACATACGGTACCGGATGCCGGTCGGGTCAAGCTTCGTCATAATGAAGGGTCCGGATTTTTTACGATAATGAGTTGTTTATTTGACGCGTTATGTTTTTATGGCTGAATTCGTAGTGTCATTTCCATTTGTTTATTTATTTGTGACAAGTTTAACCGCGCGCAGACGCCCCGCGGCGCGTGTAAATAAACATCCCCTAACGAGCCCTCATCGATAACTGATTTACAGCCTCCAGCGCTTGCCTGAGCACAACTACGAGTGACAAACCACACTGACACGGAGAGTTTGATACCCGGAATGGCGAGACACCGCTCGTCCCGTGATTTACAACACTCCTACCGCTAGTACGATACAATTTATAGGTTCCCGGGAGCCAACGGCGCACACATGCTCCTACGTAGACATTTTTATGGCTTGCACTGAATTGATGGAAAAAATATTAAATGTTTCAGATCTCTCGGAATCGTGATAAGCAATTGTTAAGTTGTTAATTTTTTCACAAAAAGTAATGGAATCTAACACCAATGTCGAGGCGCTTAAGGTTCCCACGTACACCTCGTCGAACTTTTTGGCCGTACTACGCTTACTTGTTTTCCAAAAACGTGGAACACTACCGTACCTTGGTTAGTTTTAACAGATTATTACCTACAACAAATGAAAAATTGCAGATTTGAAAGTAATGAGAAATAAAAGCGGAAAAGATCTAAGTATGTATAAGTACGCAGTGTTCTAGATGTTTAAAACAATGAACCAGGTTAAATTTAGAGCGCGTTGAAGAGCAATTTAGCCGAAAAGTTCAACGTTCACCTGTACTGGGGAACCCGCCTGGGAATTATCGGACGGGCTCGCTGAATCAGCCGAACTTTGTATTAAGTACAAGAGTATTTTTCAATACACACAGAAGTCTGCCTATAATATGTCTGTCTGCCCGGAACATGTGCTGTTGTTTGCGTCTGCGTGACCTTGAAGAACACAATTTCACCGTTTCAGATTATCTTTGCTGGTTTATATTTAACATAACATAACACCCTAATACAGTCACATACATAGTCCTTGATCCCACACTAGCATTCTCTTTGTCGTGTGTATCAAGGAACGACGAGTACCATGGTACCTCAACACCCAGATCCGGAACAAATATTTGCAGATCATGCAAACGTTTGTGCCGCAGCGGGAATCGAACCCGCAACCTTTTGCTTCTTCCTAGAAGAATTCCCTAGCTGCACTGCGGTTGAGAGAAAATACAATTGCACACCTCTGCCGAAATTCCGCCCAGCCTTCCTCAGCCGTAGTATTATTCAAAACTAGTGCCCCTATGTTATCTCCAGTAATACATATAACACCACTTTTCCACCTATCTTAGAAAACTGATGGGCTCCACCAGTTTTTAAAGACAAGTTCCAAGTAAATCCCATGGGCCTTGTGGTATTCAGCCTTTGAAATAAAGCGATTGCGATCGAGGCGCCCCCGTGGAATGTCATTGCTTGGACAACGTTCGGACCGGACGGGCGTGTCGTTTGTAATTTATTACTATCCGTTTGTTTGTTCTGATTTCCTACCAGTTCCCAGACCCATAAATGGGTGTCTGAACCCCACATTGGCGACGAGGATAAAAAATTGTGAGTACCTAGTCGATAATTCGACTAAAAGTTGCGTAGTGTTGTGTTAATTGAATACCGACATACATGGAAAACTTTTCTAAAACTCGAGGAAGGGTACTTCTTCTTAGTGATTTAAATCAGTCGTAACGTGGTCGTAACTAGATATTTTTAACTTGATTTTTAACCGGCCACACGAATTTAAAAGTTTTTACTAAGTACCCTCTTACTTGAAATAAATTTATGGTGGCTAATTATCTCGCAACACGTCGCAACCATAATGAAATGACAAAATAATGAGGCAAAATGTTCCAGTTCATGTCAACCAATTTATGAGTTTATTTCTGGTACCTTGCTTATAGCAAATAACTACCTATAAAGTTCTTGTTGATGTGAACCAACTCCAGGGAATGGACAAAAGTGTTACGAGCTTCTATAAAGTTGTTTTCAATGAGTCAAACAAAAAGTGAATTAAACTTGTACCTACTCATTGAAATTGTGCCACGTATATATTTACGCAAGTTTGCCTAAAAGACGAATGTTAATGTCTACAAAATGGTGACAGTATGGAGCGATAAATGGCAATAACCTCCGATACCTACACATGTTTAATGTAGGTACGTACTCTAAGGTAGTGCATTTTGATCCCTCTGTTAATCAAATGAAATGAATTTTATTCATTGAAATCACAAGGATCATTTTGAATCGCCTTATAAACTAAAATTACTCCTGTTCCAACGCGCTCAAGCCTAGAAGAATCAGGCAACAAACACGGCTTGACTTAATTTGATGACACGTCTTACCACAAGGTGGGAAGCGCCTGTGTGGTGCCTCGGAGCAGGAAGTTGCTGATACATATTAAATGAGAACTTAAAAACCTAAGAAAGTTAGTCAAATGCAAATAAACATCAGCAAAAGTTTATAAGACAGTACACGCTCCACTTGATATAACCAGAGACTAGTAAAACTAGTCTCTGATATAACCTAACTTCTAAATATAATGTATGACGTGACCAAGTGTTCTTAATAATTGTTCCTATGGTTTTAATAAATGAGTATGAGTATCAGTATGAGTATACCTACTTATAAATAACAATCTAATAGAACCATGTAAAGAGAAAAGTACAGATATTATAGCAAATCAGCTCAAATCAGATGTAGCAATTATCTGACAAGGCTTATGTGCGGCCGCTAAAATGTATGTACACCATAACAAAACAAAGTGCTCCCAGTGTTCCTACGGTGAATAAATGATATAAATATGAATATGAATATGAAATTTCCATTTATCTTCGAGTAAGATGTTTGGATGCACCTTCTGGAAGTTTATTATAGAACTGTACAGAATTCCTCATAAAAGACCCATTTACTTTCTTCAATCGAAATTTTGGTATATTTAGTTTGGTTGTATTTATAAATCCAAATACCATGCAAGTCACCCTTTTTCATACAACTATCCAAGTGTTTATGTGTATGTAATAATATTTCATAGATATATTGCGAAATTACTGTGAGAATATTGATTTCTTTGAAACGCAAGGCGTTCAAGGGGTCACGTGACTTCATTTTATAAATGGCACGTATTGCCCGATTTTGTAAGACAAATATAGCTGGAAATATAGCTGTTTTACCCCACAGCATGATACCATATGACATAACACTATGAAGTAGCTAAAATAAACAAGCCTAGCTGTAGCTTCATCAGTAAGCTGCCTTAACATACAAACTGCATATGCAGTGGAACTAAGTCTACTAGCTAAAGCCACAATTTGCGGTGCCCACTGACCCCCTGGATCAATATTAAGCTCTAAGAAAATACTAGACTTAACAAGATCAAGTGTCTCCCCATTTATTTTAATATTTAGTTTGATAATGTTTTACATTTGGCTATGTGAATTTGATGCTTTTCGTTTTTAGCATTAAGCAAAAGATTATTTACTGTGATCAAAACATTATTTACAAGAACTCGCGACAGTGAATTATTTACTCTATCGTAATTTGCTTTAGATCTATCAACTTTGAAAATCAAAGAAGTATCGTCAGCAAACAGAACTATGCCACATAATTTAAAAAAAGAGATTGATAGTGTAAACTAGAAATAAAAAGGGCCTAGTATTGAACCCTGTGGCACCCCCATGACAATAGTCGATCCTTTCACCACCAACATCAACTTTTTGAATTCTATTGGATAAGTAAGAATTTACAAGATTAATTGCCTGATTTTGGATGCCATAATTTTTTAACTTGGAAATTAATGTATCATGCCACACGCAGTCAAAAGCTAAGGACGATCGCGTTCTGTGAGTTCTCCTACGCTTCAAATATGTGTTCTAAGAGCATGGTATCAGCATCGGCTGTCGAATGAACCTTAGTTATTCCAAATGAATGACTGAAGAAGTCCGTGGAGGTCGAAGTGTGACAATAACTGAGTAAGAATAAGTTTCTCGAAGATCTTACTTAAAGCAGGCAATATAGAAATTGGCCTATAGTTACCTGGATCTTTATCATTTCCAGACTTGAACAAAGGATTAATTTACTATGTTTCATAAGATGAGGAAAGACTCTCATCAAGACATCTATTGAAAATGTAGGCCATACACGGCGCAATATCAGCACCTAGCACAATTACTAGAGAAAAACTATCAAAGGCATTCATGACCTGAATATTTTTGATAACATAGTATTGTTTATGTTTAAATTCATCTGGTTACTACAAGGTTTAGATTTACCGGTTTCATTATTAATTTCCAAGTTGTATTAATTTTATTTGCTGACTTTTCTATTGAATTTCTCAAATGCAATGATTTTAATGTATGACAAACTTTTTGAAGGACTTGGAATAGTTCTTTATGTACAAGATAAACGTTGGGTCGTGCAACATTGATTCCCCAGCCGTATAGAGTTCATATAGGGTTGTAGCCCAATCAGCTAACCCGACATTCGCTCTAGCTTTACAATCTCACTATGTTCCTCACTTATCAATTTAGACAAACTGGTAAAAAGGTCATTCGGAT
The DNA here is from genome assembly GCA_951392215.1 of Epirrita christyi. Taxonomy (NCBI): domain Eukaryota; kingdom Metazoa; phylum Arthropoda; class Insecta; order Lepidoptera; family Geometridae; genus Epirrita; species Epirrita christyi. Next base: position 17,955,068 of record OX595837.1, on the reverse strand, counting down.
CATCTACGCACGGTATGTACAGGGGCATTTTTAGATCAATACTGCCGTGGAATTTCAAAATGCGACTATCTGTGATAAGTGAAATTACAAGTATTTAAAGCACTGTGCTGTGACCATAGGGATCTGAGGTGAAATGTTTAATTACTGATGTATCAATTGGAACACTACTACAATAAATATTATCAAAACAGGTGGATGTTGTTAGTGTCACTCTTGTTGGTTATTCGAAGAGGTGATGTAAATTAAAACATTTAAACAAATTAAGCAGCCTCTCAGAAAAAGAACTAACCTATATTGAAATTTCCGCAGACTATAAGCATTTTACTATGTACAAAAGTTTTGAGCAATACTTTTTCCATTGTGGATTAAAATAACGCGAAGTCTGCGTCAGGGGGACGGTAAACACACAATGATATGCAGCTCTAGCTCAACAGCTCAATAGTCCTCTCAATAGTGAGATTTGCAACATCTTTACGTTTCTTGCATTTTAAAGTATTTCGAACAACAGTTAAGGAACCCTATGGCGTTCTTGCGTTTGTATGAACTTACAATATTGTAATTCTCATAATAAGGGAGTAACTCAAATTGTAACATCCAGTGTACAGTTACATTCATGATAATGTACATTAAAACTGTTTAAAAATGTTTCTAAGCCTAAGATTTTGCTGGGAAGGGCTTGTACATTTTATGTGGCCGGCCTTCTCATTGTCGAACTAGTTTAAATGACTGTCAGCTGACACTCCTACCTTTTACCCTCATTAGTACTACCTACTTCTAACCACGAGCTCGTGAACTGCGTTATAGTAGATACTTATAACGAGATCAAAAATATGAAATGCTAACAATTTAGCAATTATGAATTTACTATGTCTGCCGTCTGTTTTGACTCAAGATACTATGTATCAACAGTATCTCGTGTCAAAACAAAATTTCTAATAAAATTATTAGTATTAAAATACAAAACGTCTCTATGACGACATGTCAAATTGTGCAACATTAAATTAAGATTAAAAATTAATTGATTGTCTGCACTAACTTACAACTAGCTAATAATATCATATCGCATGACACCACACTTTCACCTAATTGTATTATCAGAGTGGTGTCGTAGTATCTTTAAGTTTTGTGAATGAAGGCATTTGGAAAGCAATTATTTGTGACAACTTGCCCTAACAGATCACTGAGTAGCAAACCCATCCCAACGCCTATCTTATCTGAATACGCCACAGTCTTCCAAGTCTGCCACCAGAATTTAACCTGTCTAACCGGAGACTGCGTACAAGCAGAGGTGGGAACTACTTCAATCTATACAGAAGGTGTAGGCTGCTTCTGCGATTCACATGGATCAGAAATCTGGAAGGCTCTGATACAGGAAGGTTGGGAGTATCGTTGGAATATAATACCTACACTTGAAAAGAGTAGAAGGTAGTAATTGGAAGATCTGTGATCATGAAGAAATTGAGGAGGACAATAATAGCGTACCTAGTAAAGAGATCGATAATTGTATAGGTACTTAATTAAAAATTACATCAACGGCGTAGTTTAATTACTGGTTAAAATAAAATTCGATTTAGAATAATAATTATGTTGTAAAATCATTAGAAGTATCACTTTAGAATAATGATGGCTTACTTTATGTTGTAAAATCACTAGAGGTATATAGTAAAATAAGAATAGTAAGTTAACTTTTGGAAATAAGCAATTGTTAATTTTTAATTTGTTAAAAAGGAAGAGATGTGGTATTCAGCCTTTGAAATAAAGCGATTGCGATCGAGGCGCCCCCGTGGAATGTCATTGCTTGGACAACGTTCGGACCGGACGGGCGTGTCGTTTGTAATTTATTACTATCCGTTTGTTTGTTCTGATTTCCTACCAGTTCCCAGACCCATAAATGGGTGTCTGAACCCCACAGGCCTCATTTTGTAAAATGGGAAATTTTCACGCACCGATATGCTGGGGGAAGCACCCATCCATAAATCTCATGTCTTGGAAGCTGGCTCATGTGCAACTTATGCCCGAGAAAGTTAATCGTGCTGACTCTTTGAACTACCGCCCTATCTTGATCACCTCTTACTATGCCAATGTACTGAATAGCAAGCTCCTTGGATACATTGAAAACGACTTCCTCAGCGACCGCCAATACGGATTTGAAAGATTATTCGAGTAACAGTAATTGATGACTAGCCCTGCTGAATAAGGGAAAGCATTACTTTCCACCAGGATGGCTTCTCAGTCTATACAAAGCACAAGTCCGGTCTGGTACGGAGTACTGCTGCGACATTTGAAATGGCTCAACTAAACACCAGTTCGCTTAATTAGACTCGAAGTTGTATGCCTTTCGATCTTGTGAAGGTAACATTTCGAGAAATGTTCCCAGGAACTACTCGATCTAATCCTCCCATCTCCTTTGTCATAATGAGATCAGCAGGCGGCTTAGTACCATCCGTACCTCATTAGTATACCTTGTATCCGTACTAAACGACATAACTAACTAACTAAATCCCACCTTGATAATGCGGTTTTCTTAAAAGTGGAACACACTACCGTCGTCTGCCAATCCTAAAAACAATAATCAGGGTCTTTTAAAGGCACGAGTGAATAGGTGCCTTCTAGACCTTCGTGCTTCATCGTCAGATCATAACAAATGCAATTTAGGCCAAACAAAGGTTTGTCAATGTTTAACAAAATCTAACATATAAAAGGCAAAGTCCTGACTGACTGACTGACTGACCGAGTGACGGTACGTTCACACGGAGACACGATTTGCCGAATCTTATTTTCATCGGATCTGGAAAAACCGAATGTTGTATTCACACAGCACATCTTGCTTGGCCGTATCCGACGGCATAACCGAATCTACACCTGCTTGTATCGTATGAACAGATGTATTGAATGCGCTATGCCACTGCGACGGATCCTACATTTTGCAGTATGGTCGGATCGGTTTGTAGTCGCCAAATCGGATGTCAACTTCAGCAAGATTCGGTTTTTTTGTCGTGTCTTGAAACCGAATGCATGTGTGAACTCCTTCATTGAAATACTTATGCCACTAAACCGAATCCTGCAAAAAACCGATTCGGTAGAGAAACACTCGACGCCGTGTGAACGTACCGTGACAACGCACAACCTAAACCGCTGGTCGTAGAGATTTGAAATTTGAGGGTGTATTCCTTTTAGAGTGTAGGGGTGCACTAAGAAAGAAATTTGGAAAGTTCGCCCTCTAAGGGGCCCAAAAAGGGCTTTTAATGTAAAACAAAAATGCTCTGTATTTCGTAAACGGTTGGTACTAGATGCTTGAAATTTCACTTTTAGATCTCTCAAATTAAATTATGAAACACATGTTTCAGCTTCATTCAAATTTTCATGAAAAAGGTAAGGTAACGTTTTCTTTGTAAAAAAGTACACTTTACGTTTTGGCCTGACTTTAATTTATTTAGACGCAGTAAACGTTAGTTCCACGGTGTAGTTGTGGAGATAAAAATATTTTCAGGACCTTAAGTTTAAAATGGGACCCCTAAATTGAACAACTAGGGTGTAGTGTCATTTCAAAGGTTGTTTCATGGTGTGGTTGTTGGCATTTTAATATTTTAAGGACCTCAAGGTAAAAATGTAACCCCCAAATTGAAAAACAAACTCAACCTTCTTTAACAAGGTTAAAGAAGGTTGTAGGAGTTTTTAGGGGTTTTTAGGGTTTGTAGGGGGTTTGTTTGTTTCACTGCGGCCGCATTATCTTCTTCCACGCGGATGAAGTCACGAACGGGTCAGCTAGTTGTTGCATAAATGAATAGTCTATTAGCCAGCACGAGTCGTGCAGGAAGTAGAGTCGCTTAGAATCATCGCTTGTTTCGGGTCAGACGCTGATGATGTTGGCACTCGGAGCCTGTGCGTTGCGACAGGTGACCGCCGGAGATCAGCGAGAGCCGGCAGTTTGCATAGAACTAGAAGCGAGTGATACGGGGCCGGGCGGGCGTCGGTGGCGGCGCGGCGTGGTGGAGTAGGTCGGGAGATGCCGCGATAAGCGCGCACGTGGTGCGATACCTTATCTCCGCGCGGTGAGTGTGAGCCTATCGCCGCACTACACTACGTCTGCACTTGCGATCAGCTGACGCGCTCACAGACGCACCGTCTGCTGCCTCAAGCCAGCGCGCCGGTCGCTATCGGCGACTTGGCGATAGCGCCTCACCGAACCTCCTTGCTCCACCCCGTACCTAATACTATTCCTTATCGTGGATGTTCTCGATTCGTGCGGCTACTATGCCTTGCATGCCAAACTGACTAGTGTTCTCGCGTGTTAATAGGTAAGAACATATCCTTTTAGTGTTCCGTATTAAACTTGGAAAAACGAAACACCTAAGGTCTCTTCCGGTTACAAGTTTGCACTAGCTTGACCCTCTCCGGTTTTGTGTATCCGATGTCGGCTGGCACCCGGTTCAATCTACTTATCACCAAAAAAACATGCAAAACCTTACTTGCTACAATTAGTACAGCTATCGATAACTTGCAATGCTTGCAAGTTGTAAAACTAGCAATATTTCAAATTCAAATATGTAAGTAGGTAGGTACCTATTTAATTTACACGCACTTTTGAGGTTACGCCTTTTCCGCCACAAATTACAAACATAACAATTTCCGCCATGACCTACCACTTTATTTACAAAACACAGATGTTGAGCGTAAATCAAGTTTGCCTGAGACAATATTTGGATCAAACTTCTTGTGTACTTATTTTTAAATTTTTTACAATCTCTATACAATTCAGCGTCTTCTAAATTTAAGTAAGTATGAAGCTCAGGCCTTGTGGTGTGTCCGGCCTAAGAATAGACCCCTACTGTGTCTCCCGGTGGATGTTGTAAAAATCAACCAGGAGATGGGCAGCAGCATCCATGTGAGTACTCAACACCAATACTGCGATCACCAATCCGCCTGCCAAGCGTGGTGATTATGATAAATCCCCCCAATGCAATCTATGAGGATGGCCTCGTCCAACAGTGGACGTGTAATGGTTGATGATGACGAGATTTAGCTATGGACCCCGAAAATACGAGTCGACCACGTTATTGGATTTCGCAAAAAACTCAAGTAGCTCCCTCTGTTCGTCTTCGCTTCTGGAATTACTCGCATGCTGTCCCTTCTATTCTACAGTCCACTCCCTGCTCTGCTTTCTGAAGGAACGATTTGAGTTCCTGTATTGCGGGAATCCTTTTAATCTTCGACCCTCAGAATCACTCCTACTCAACTCCTTGCTGGAACCCTTTCTATAATAAATACAATGTGGCGATTGAGAGGGTCCAGCGTAAGTATTTACGTTCCATCACCTACAAATGTTTTCGCAACTACCGCAAATATTCGTACACTGACTTACTCTCCAAATATAAACTCCTTACTCTTGAGTCCAGACGAAAATACCTTGAGGCAGTTACCCTATACAGGGTGTTTTTTTTTTAAATGGGACAGTATGGGGATATCCGAATCCATAAGAGATACGGGAAAACTGTCTTTAGAACCATTTGCTCATTTTGTACGAAAATGATTTTGGCATAGTTATTTTTTTGGTCAAGCGTGAGTTCCCCATAAAAATGAGTAGTTTTGATCAAAAATTTTTTTTATGCGTATCGACTCAGTTTCATGTAAGGATTGTTTCATTGTATTGGAAGAAAAAAATCTGAGCAGCAAAAAATAGTCAAATTTAATAAAATGTTTTCTCATACATATTGTAAGTACCTAATCTGGTACCTACGTTAATAAAACTATCGCAATAAATTTTCAAAATGGCCTCCCTCTTGCTGTTTCCAGGTACGGGCACGTTTCAGAACATCTCTAGTGGCATTAGACAAAGATGTGTGGTGAATGTGTTCTACTGCTCTGATGGTTTCGTGAAATGAGAAAAATCAGAGCTATAGAAGTTAGTCAAACTTTAATAAGAAAATCTTTGTCTGAGGCCACAAGAGGTATTCTGAAACGTAACCGTATCTGGAAACAGCAAGAGGGATGCCATTTGGAAAATTTATATTATGCGATAGTTTTATTAACGTAGGTACCAGATTACTTACAATTTGTATGAGAAAACATTTTATTAAATTTGACTATTTTCTGCTGCTCAGATTTTTTTCTTCCGATACAATGAAACAATCCTTACATGAAAACGAGTAACGCATTCAAAAAAATATTGATCAAAACTACTCATTTTTATGGAGAACTCACGCTTGACCAAAACAATAACTATGCCAAAATCATTTTCATACAAAATGAGCAAATGGTTCTAAAGACAGTTTTCCCGTATCTCTTATGGATTCGGATATCCCCATACTGTCCCATTTAAAAACAACACCCTGTATAATATTGTGCACAATAACATAGATGGTGAGTAGATTGTGCTACGTCGTCCCGAGAACCTACACTCCACGTGCGTCTCGCTCTCGTCCACTGTTCGCATCAACACCTTCCGCACCAACTCGGGGCGTCGTGCCCCCATTCGACGAATGGTTGAGTCCCATAACCTTCACTTTATTGAAATTGACTTATGCTCTTGTTCTCTGTATAAGTTTAAAATCCTTTTAAATATTGCGCTTTTCTGAGTAGAGTTATTTAATGTATGTATCCTTTTTATTTCATTTTTGTTGCTATCTTCCATGTCCTGTTAATTTACTTAAGTACTCAAAACTACTATTTTGTTTAAATATTCTTTGAGCAGGGTTTTTTCACATTGGTATGTCTTACTTACCTACTTATTTTTATAAACTTCTTATAGACCCTCTAGCTGCATCATTATGTAATGATGTATAAAATTAACATGTAGATAGCGTTGTGGACTACATTATTAACAAGTCTTACATAATTAAATTTATGTACTAACACAGATTGTACCTAAAATATATAATGTAGTTGTTTGTTGTCTCAAATAAATAAAATAAAGTCGGTTGCCTGAAGCCAGTTTTACGATGACTTCTTTTTTGTCCAAGCTGCCCACTTTTGGAACGTGCTGCCCGTCTTTATAAAGACTACCATTTCTACAACTAGTAGACTAGGCTAGGGTAGTCTTATTTAAAATTTCCTAAATAATTGTTTGTCGATTGTGTCGTCCTAAAGCGTTTATGTGATAATGATCGTATGTAATTCATCATCATCACCAGCTTGTTGACGTCCATAGAAGGCCCCATGGAAATAATTATAATAAATTATATTTAGGCACTTACAAAGGATGATTTTAACGACATATTTAACTGAACACACATATTTTGGTATCCTATTTTTAGATTAAGTATGTTTGCGTTAAAACACAATTTCGTGATTTAACACAAACGTAATACCACTTTTAAAAAAAGTTATTTCGCATGTATCTGTATGTACGTAAATAATATAATGTGCGACGTTGTCAAACCGCCAGCCACAGGAAAGAGATACGCTCTTTCCTAGACTTTCGTTCTCTATCTAGCAAACATCTCGCGTTCAGTAGCTAGACGTTGCCGTTTTGTTTGATAAGTGAATGAATAATTACTGACGTTTGATACAGACGGAATGTTTATTTATTCCTTTTATTTATTGGCATTCAGTTTAGTTTAAAAATTACAGCATGTTTGAATTTTAGAGTTGTAATTATTGTGTAATAACACTTGAAAAATAATTTCGAATGAAAAATCTCGAATGCCATGGTTATTATTTCAATTAAAATGCGGGATCAGAAAAAAAACACTTATTTTAGATAAAACTCAATTTTTAGATAGGCCATTTTAGGTAGGTTTCTTGAGTACGTTGAGTTCTCGAGTAATTTACAAAAATATAGAATCCAATTTATTCAGTAAAATCAGAATTCGTTAATTTAACCCGTCCGTTGTTAGGTCACCTAAATCTGTATCATCATCATCAACCTATAGAAGTCCGCTGCAGGACAAAGTCCTCCCCCTTAGGATGCCACGACATACGGTCTTCAGCCGCCTCCATCCCCCGACTTCGTGCGACGTTTATAATGTCTTTAGTCCATCGAGTGGAGGGCCTTCTACTTTTCGGTATTAACCCTAGAAATCAATGCTTAAAAATTAGCTGTATTTCATTGTATGCTCCTTTAAGACTTTGTTATCTTCAAGATATAAGCCAATATGTAAAAAAATATGTAGGGTAAGTATAGTACATAGCTGATACAATAATGGTAAAAAAATATGATTATGGTAAATATCGCACCACGTGTCGGAACGTGTTTATTTTCGATTTGGTCACCACTTGGTATATTACGCGAGGGGTACTCCCAAATGGGGCCAGTGGCTGTGAAACGCCAGGATGAGCGGATGGACAGGACGCAGGACCCTTCGGGAGCTTTAGGGGCGGGAGCGAGTGGAGGGGATGATGCGCTCCCGCAGCTGGCACCCGCCACCGCCCGCGCCCGCGCCCGCCCGCCGCGCTCCCTCCAGTGTGAGCGACGCCGCCGGACCGAGAGCACGTGTAATGAGCCGTGTGTAGTTATAGTATAGCAAAGTATAGTATAGTGTCAGTGAACCACCATGCTGCACGACGCCTGGCCCGCCTACACCTACGTTACCTACAAGACGGAGCCGTTCGAGCTGGAGGCGCTCATCGACGAGGTCAACAACAACGATTGCCTGAAGGGTAAGACCTGTCAAAGATACATCACATGGGACTCTTCAAAAGCTGTTGCCATCGATAGAAGTAGGTACTAAGATAAGCTCAGCGATGCTTCTACCTGATGCTATTCACCTGCAGCATACTTCGCTCGACGGGCTGGAGTAGGTACCTACGTACATCTACCGGTAGTACATTTGTATACATTGAATGTCTCCACTGATTTGAACGTAGGTACTTGAATGTACTAACGTCATGTTTATCGAGATTGTGGCTTACTACTTGTGAGCATTTTTCGGAATAACATTAAATCTTGATTTTTAATTTTTAATTATGTATGTTATTTTGAGATATGTGTGAAACTTCATAAAAATTTCATCAAATAAACTTTGAATGAAGGCATGTTTTGGGTAATTAGGTAAGTAGTTGTTTTTAGTAAGTACTTACTTAAGCAATTGTTAAATAGTAGGTACCAAGGTACCTACATACTGATTGGATGACCCTAACCGATAATGAATGTCAACTTCATAATAATTATTATTTTTGTTTTAACGACACTGTTTATTTTGACTAATTAACGAGTAAACGTCATTAGCTATCCAAATAAGACCGCAATAACAATCTCTGATTGAATATAACCACTTTCGTTTCTACAAGTACTTTACTAGGTACCTACCTAAAATCAGAATATCTTGCAACATTTGTTTCTAAATTTAAAAAAAAACTCTTTATCTTTTTCTAAGGTTTGATTTCACCAACAAATAACAGGCGATTAAACAACTGTTAAGTCTAACCAATGCTTTTTGACAGCTGTTTTCAAAGATTATCTGTCACCTTGACCAATGGTTAGATTTAACAAGACATTTACTAACTAACAGAGTATGGTGAAATTGGCTCTTAATTTCGTAAATATTGAGCTGCCGTTATTATTTATTTGAATGGAAATATGTACGTTATGTTTACTTTAGAAGACAATAACACTGAAGAGGCTGTCAAATAAAATAGCATGTCGTAGGACAAGCATTTGTATGTACTTACAACGACAATGCTAATGCTGGCTAGGGCGGCACAAGTGAGGTCAGTATGACCCGTCTCCAAGCGTAGTATATACAGAGCTGATGCGAGCCAATCCGCTCGGGTTCAGTGTCAAGCGCATAACGGGTGTATCTGGTGTGCGCAGAAGGAGAGGCGGAGTGCGGCGCGTCAGGCGGCTCGGCGTCGGACAGCCCGCCCCCCCTGCCCGGGTTCGGCTACGCCCACCCCGCGCCCGCGCCGCCGTCGCCGTCCCACTCGCGCAGCTACCAGGAGCTGCGGCCCGCACACGCGCCGCTCGCGCCACACGCGCGCGACATGCAGGCTTACGTGCACCTCGACGAGACGCTGTTCAAGCAGCAGCAGGCCGGAGCTGGCACGGATGGCTCTTACCTGCGTGGCCGCAGCCCCGAGCTCAGCCCGTCACCGGAGCGGAGAGAGGACTACCGCCAGGTGCACTACGAGCCCTACCGCCAGGTCCACCCACCGCCCTACGAGCACGACCACCACCACCACCACCACGTTGACGCCGGGTGAGTACCTTCCGTGGCTAAAGCCACGAGCATCCATAGGACTTCGAATTTAGACGGGTCTTCGCGCGTTGTAAGCAAGGATAGAGCAGTGGATCCGATAAATTGAACAATTCACAAATATATAGGTAGACGGCAATAAAGTGGATCGATAAGATTAGCAATTTGATATTTAGATGAACCGATTATAATCCTTCTCGAGGAGATGGATATAGAAATCGAGGTTGTTCGGAGTGATTTGGAAACGTTCTGCAAAGAGCTAAATGTGCTAAGATAAATGCAGTTTAAAACATTTTAACAGTTTAACATTTCGTATTTATAATTTTAAGTTGATGTCTGATTATGGCGACTGAGAAAAAAATATTATGTTGACTCCTATCGGTCAGAAAATAAAACCTATTTAATGCAATGGAGCTAGCAATTAGAAGACTGAGTGTGTATGAACGATCAAACGGACCAATAGCATAACCTTATATCATTGGTAAGCTAAGCTAGACACAATTAACTAGCAAGCAGCCCGAATAACAGTAAACGTAAATAAAAAGACGCAAGAAAACCTAAAATTACTGCTAAATGGAATAAAAAAATATAATATTTTAAGAATCGAGAATTTGTTTTCTCTTAAATGGAGTGTTAGTTGGCGGAGTGCTACAAACGATGATGCGACGTCACAACCGCAAGTAATGACAAAACACATTTAGCTCGCGTAGACTTCATGCATGGATTAAATTTTAATCATAAGAGCTGTGGGACTGTATCAGATATCTCTGGTTAAAGTTAAAATATGACCAATCCAAGGAATCCGTCACATTATTTAATAACTGCTAGCAGTCATCATTATAAACATTGGCTGTGATAAATGCACACGTTCGTTTCTTTCAATGATGCCTGGTTCCATGCTTCCAAGGCTCTGTGACAGATCAATGTTTCTTATCAGTTCTTAGCGTCAGTATCTACAGGTTTCCAGAAGAAACAACTGCGAATCACACTTTATTACTTTTTTATTACATTTTGTACAAATATTTGCAAATTATCATTTGATTGTCAATAAGATTCGTTTTGTAAAACAGGAAATATATATTGGAACAGGAAAAATTTTCCTGTTCCAATATGTTGGTGGAGGCACCAACAGGTTTCGAGGGTGTTCTTCAGGGTGAGTGCGATCAGCGCTACACTCTCTCCGCGTCCCTCCTCGCACTAAATGAATGATGATAAAATTCACGAAAGTTATTTTAGTAGTAAATCAATAATGTTGATTTCTTTAATCGCCCTTTTCATTGTTACCTAAACTATCCATTTTACAAGCCTCATGTGGCTTAAGCGACTACCTTGAACTATGTTATCAGTCTTTCTTTTTTGTAAATTGATCAATTTTGGCAATAATTATGTCTGATAATAGAGGTATGTACTACTATTACTTTAACAATTAGGTATCTACTGTATTTTAATAGTACGTGACAAACACAAACTTGATTGCTAGTAAGGCCCGATGGGAAGAACTTGAAGTATTGTAATTATAATTAGGATTAAATATAGCCACTTCAAGAAAATATGACTTTGAGCATGTCTGAATGGCAGAGACACGCGCGCGCGCTCGGTACGTGCCTCCGGAGGGTGTTGCAGTCTCCGATGACTGCATATGCCTCTGGCTCATACACAAGAGTTGCGACACAACACAAGGACACGCCAGTATGACATTCCGTCGCTGAGCGCTGGACGACATCCCAAGCAAACTGTTGGTATACACATTTTAGGTTTTGCGTTCAACTGGGTTACAGATATTTTCGTATGTTATTCATAGGATATACTCGTACGAAGCCAAATGTTTTGCGGCTTAAGACGCTATAGGTTCACAAAATGCTTTTAATGAGCTCTAGAATATTTAAGTTTTTGATATGAGTCCTTATAGTTTACAAAAAGAAAAAAAAATATCGTATTCTTAAGCTTTTTATCAAGTGAATTCAGTACACAATTTGAATTACTCCACTCGATAAAAAACAAAGGTTCCTCCTTTTTAACCTTTTTAAAATTGAAATCTAATATTAGACTAACTTTTAACACGTTTTAATTTTTGGTACATTTGGTAATTTACAGGTAAATTATAAATTGGGTTAGTTTCACCAACAAAATCTAACAAAACTTTAAAGGGAATTTTTATATCATTATTTTATACAAAACCAAGGTATCAGAGCGTGAGCTCAACTGAAAAATTTTCGTTAAACCTATAGCGTCTTAACGTCCAGGCGCGAGAAAACATAAACCCACCTCAGTCAGGCAAAAATTCAATAATAGTCTCTTATTAAGGTGATTCGTCTCGCATGTGGCGCGAAATTCAAATTTTATTGTGTTTTTTATAAATCACAGCTCATCAACACTTCTTGAGATAGAGAAAACAGGTTTTGCAAAAACTAGGAGACCTAGCACACATGTTTTAGTTGATAGTATCTCATAAATGTCATTAGTTAAGCTACGAATATTTTTAAAGGAAAATACTCTGTGAAAATCATTGAAGAATATTCGTAGCTGAAGTAATTATCTATATGTGAAACTATAAACTAAAACATGTGTGTTAGGTCTCCTAGTTTTCGCAAAATCAGTTTTTAATATCTAAAGAAGTGTTGATGAGCTGTAATGAGCAAAAACGCAATAAAATTTGAATTTCGCGCACCTTAATACCCTCTTTTTTGTATGATTATTATTATTAATAAAATAAGGAATGAGTATATAAGAAGAAGTTTGAAAATTACACCAGTGACAGAAAAGTTGAAAGAGAATCGTTTAGCTTGGTATGGGCATGTTAGGAGGGATGAAACACATGTAACTAGGAGAGTGATGAATATGAAGGTTAGTGGATGGAAAGGAAGAGGAAAACCTAAGAAAAGATAAATGGATTGCGTGAGAGATGATATGAATAAGATAGGATAGAATGATGAAATGACAGCTGACAGAGTTGAAACTTCACAGAGTGAAAACGAGAGTGGAAGAAAAAGACGTACTGCGCCGACACCAAATAAATTGGGATAAGGGCAAAACAATAATGAAGTTTCCATTATGAAGTCGATATAGGCGGATGAGACTAGCAGGATAAATTGAGCAAGTTTATAAAATTAATAGTCAGTGAATTGAGTAAGTGTAAACTAAAAACTAGTAAAAATAATTTGTGATTTGTTTTTTCAAAAACTATATCGTTGGTTTATTTTAATCTTACATTACTTCTTGGTTATCCTTGAGGGTACAACGCCGGAGGCGTGAACAGGAGCGTGGTGGTACTGTTTTTCAAGAAGGGTATCACCCTATTGAAAAATTATAGACCCATTTTGCTGCTGAGCTACGTCTTTAAGCTGTTTTCGAGAGTAGTTACCAACCATCTCGCACGTAGGTTCGGTGATTTCCAGCCTCTTGAACAAGCTGAGTTCCGAAAAGGCTTTGGTACCGTAGACCACATCCACACGCTCCAGCAGATTATACAGAAGACCGAAGAGTTTAAAATAATCAGCTGCTATGTCTAGTGTTTGTGGACTACGAGAATGCCTTCGATTCAGTGGACGAGTGAATCGAATGGTGGAGTGCACGAATCCTATACCATTGCAGGAAGGGGTGAGACAGGGAGATGTTATTTCCCCGAACTGTTCACCTCTGCATTGGAAGATGTTTTCAAGCTGCTGTTGCACTAGAACGGATAATATGGCATCAACATCAATGGCGAATTCATTACTCACCTTCGATATGTCGTTGACATAGTCATCATGGCAGAATCGGTGGAAGAACTTGGCACAATGCTCAGAGACCTCAATACCGTTTCCCAACAGGGAGGTCTTAAAATGAACATGGGCAAGAATAATATCATGTTAAATAATAAAATGCCCATTTCGCACCTATAGCGGTACACATTGGGGACGATATTGACGAAGTTGTTGACCAATAGTATGTCTATTTGGGTCTGATGATTCAACTAGGAAGGTTTACATAGAGGTGTAACTTCGACATAGGAGTCAACCAACGAACCCAACTCGGATGGGCAGCGTTCAGAAAACTACGCCATAATCTTCGCGTCACAGATACCGCAGAGCGTCTAAACGAAAGTCGATAATCAGCGCGTGTTGCCAGTGATGACTTATGACACTGAGACATGGTCGCTAACTTAAGGCCACTCAAAGTCGCGCAGTGGGCTACGGAGAGAGCTATGCTAGGAGTATCACTGCGTAATAGAATCAGAAAAGACGAAATTCTTAGATGAATCAAGATCGCCGGCATAGTTCTCAGGAGTAGCAGGTTAAAGTGGCAATGGGCAGGTCATAATATAGCTCGCAGAACTGACAACCGATGGAATAAAGGTTCTCGAGTGGTGACCACAAACTAGACGACGCGATAGAGGAAGGCGCTCCACTCGGTGGACTAAAGACATTCTAAACGTTGCAGGAAGTCCGTGGATAGAGGCGACTTATGACCGTGCATAGTGGCATTCTAGGGGGAGGCCTATGTCCAGCACTAGACTTCTACAGGCTGATGATGACCTTAATATTAACTTTAAATAGCGTCAAGTCTTGTTTTGAAATAGATATTTTGCAAGCAAAAACTTTTTTTTTAACTTTCGGTGCTTAGACAAATTTAATATAACCCGTGGTCTCCTCTGGCTTCAAATGAATAAATCGAGTGTGAAACACCTAAATGATTTCGCGATTCAAGAGCTGTGTAGTGTGTACCGATGATGCAGTCAGAGTAGCGGGCTGCGGTCAGCGAAATCGACTTTTCCATTTATAAATATACTTCTAATAAATACATAATTGTACGTCTGCGGTGAACGATCGAACTAACGGTACATTATTTACGACAACTGCGTAGGTATTGTGTGGAAACAACAGTCGGGGTCCTCCGACCCGGGCCGGTGGCGGCATCGGCAGCGCGATCGTCGCGGGTATTCGAGGTGGTAGGTATATGTAGCAAGCGAGTCTGTTAAATAAATGATCGATTAAAATAAAACATTAAGTACAGTTCTGTTGTTTGTACGAGTCGAGGACTGTTTTCGGTAGTTAGTTATGTGGAGCGAGCGTCCTCGGCGAGCCTTATCAGCAGTACCGTACGTGTCTGGGTTAGTGTGTGTGTATGCACACGCTACGCGTGCATGTGTGGGTACGTTACGTGTGTATGTTTGTGTGCGGGCTCAATTAGCCCTCGCGCTCGCGTTGCATGCGCCGGCGCCGCCGCGACCGCGCCGCGCCGCGCCGCGCCGCGCCGTGTCCCTGTGCATGATTACTACAAATCATTTTATTGTTATATAAGTAGTTAGTACACACAGCACAGGAAAGTCATTCCCTGTTGCCGAAACTTAGTCTTTGTTGGAGAAAACACCAAATAAATTATTATCAGTACATAGGTACGTTTAATACGTCAACAAAATTTGGATATTTTGCTATCAACTAATATTTTAATACGATTCAGTATGGATAGAATAGATAAACGGAAATCGGAGGTTTTCTCCATGTAACTCTTCTTTCATGAGTGAACATAAATGTACCAAAAAAATATGCGTTGCTTATTTATTACACATTAAATTTTAATTTTAATGACTGAAATAATTTTATTTATATTTATTACAATATTAAAAACAAAACGATTAATTTTTTGTAAAAAATTTGTTACAATTCCTAAACGGTATTCAGTATTAGTATTTTTATTTACTTAACATTTATCTTGATATTTATCAAGGTTTTTTTTCACAAAGTGTTGAATTGGCGAATCAAATTAATGATTTATTAGGCTGCAAATATTTGTTTTTCGTGGTTTTTGTAATTTTAGCTCACTTTTTGTTTTGCGAGCGCTATTCTGTCATCTTCTAACTAACCTGAACTTTAATGAGTTAGATAGTGGCAAATAGTAGCGATCGCAATATAGGCCTGTATGGCCGCAGTGACATTAAAGATGCAAAAAGCTAATAAAAAAAAAGTGACAAAACATGGCGTCTATCACCGCTTTAATAATTTAATTTCATTGAATACTGTCAGCACAGACCTTACTGTAAAAATACCACTCAAGCCAAACTACAAATTTAAGTTTTCTTAAAACAAAAAAAAAAAGAAAAGTAAATATTAAGAAACCGAGAAATTGCAATGTCAAGAAATTACAATTGACGTGCTCATCACCATGTGGCTAGTAGCTACTTATCTATAGATGTCAATACAAAAGTACCAAACCAACTCATCATTGTCTTGATAGAACAACATCTTTGATATTATGTTCCATCTAACTTCACCTAGTGGGTACGTGTTTGAATTTTACTTGTTAAACTCAACAGATGGAGCTAAAGTTTCGCATAATTTCCTGTCAAGTTCCGATAATAATAACAATACTATGTTATTTAATAGCGAACTGATCTGATGATGGAGACAGAAGGTAGGTAGTGAAACTCCTAGATGGTAAATAGTAAACTGGTACTATTTTAATCAACATCATCAGTTTTAAGTAAATTTCAATAAACATGTTGTACCGAACTTAAAGTGACGTCTTGTTGCAGCGAGTGCTCTAAAATACGAGAGCAACAAAGTGACTCTGAACGAATCCGCTATTTTCTTTCAACAAAAAGAATCTTTAATCAGAATACAATGTAGTTTTCAGTAGCATTCACTCGATTTGTGCAAAGAGCGGTGGTAATTCTTCATAATTTGTATTCGGCCAGTATTTTCTATTTTCAGATCTTTCTGAACCATTAAACTTTTTAGTGAACTAATAGAAGTCTAAATAGAAATATTAACAAAACAGGCAGATTATCAATTATCAGGGCAAAACCACCATTTAATTACAACAAGTGATACCTACATAAAATAACAAAATAAATCACAAATGTCAACAATAAAAATAATAAACAAAACTTTAAATTCATATTGTCAAAAAAAAATATAACACTAAAGATAAAAACCTGGTACTTACCTAGAAGCCAGAGTCTCTTAACTATTTCTTAAATTTATTCAGCGGAAGGCTTTTAATGGCAGAAGGTAATGCGTTCATAAATTTTGCCGCACATAGCGTATAGCAGTTATTTGAACAGAGCTTTGTCCTCGGAACCCTTATTTATTAACCTTACTTGTTTTTACACATAAAGCCATCTAATGAGTAGAAACACCCTTTAGACGGTATTTGTACTATCTATAACCGTCATGTCGGCGGGGAAGTGTACCGGGCGCGGCCGGCCGCTCCTAATAAAACGAAGTTTGATGCTCATTTGGATATTAATTAATTGTCATCAATGAAGATAGACACAGTCGAGAGATATCTAGACCTGTGGTAAGACTTTTTATGTTGGGAATTGCAATAGTGGAGTCACGCAAGATAGAAGAAATATTCGATTAGGTGTATGCACCTATTTTAAGCGCGCCTTTCTTATTGTATATGTTCGCGGATGTGCGCCGGCGAATGTAAACAAACATCTCCCATGCTGAATGAGCCGGCTTCGAGCGAGACGCTGACGCTGCGACCGTAACGACACTGCAACACAAGTGTATACACCTACCTCTATTAAATGTACAGACTATCTGCGACTGTTATCATTCGCGCTATTAAATTAAAATTTTCGGCTGAATGAAGCTTCAATTCACACTAAATATTTTAAAAATAAAGTGCAGGTAGTTCAGGTGAAAGGTTGGACGAGGTGTACGTTACCTTAATTTCATCCTCAAATCCAAGCAAAAGATCCGTAGTAAGGTTTCCCATTTATGCATACACTAAATTAATAACATCTGGGAGCTTTCATTGAGAGTTTATGGCGGAAAATGAGCGTGTTATTTTATTATTAGTGCATTCTAGATAAGATTACTCTGCTGAATGACGAATAAAAATTAAATATACTAGCATTTTGCTGCGGCTGTGCCCGCGTAAACTTAAACCTAAGTAATAATGTTAAATTCCCATATTTACACGTCATTGAAAACTTGCTTTCAAATCCATACGTGCAAGTTATGGAATGAACTCCCTTCCGAGGTTATTCCAAAAAACTAAAGATATGGACCGCTGCAAAAAAATATTAAAAAGAGTCCTTCAGGACAAGCAATGATAAAACCCCTGTTGTTGCAGATGTCAGTCAATAGGCGACGCGACGGTAAGTAAAAGCTTACCAAAAACCGTACAAAAGATGAGGAGTTCTAAAGAAATACGTGAAACAAAGTAAAGAGCTTGACGGAAAAAATTATGAATTTGCACGAAATGCAAAATTAAATAAATAACTTAATTTTATCCAATAATTATGACAACCTTAAAAACCCGCTACTATTATCAGTTTTCCATTAAAGTTGGAAAAACAGAACACTAATGGAAGCTCAGGTGTCTGCAATGTGTTATTTCAAACTCAAAATTTAGTATTCAGTCTCAATAGTATCCTAGATCTTGTTCATCCTCTGCTGGTCATTATCAGATTTTGGAGCCTTAAGTTTGGCCTGATGTTGAAAATTTATATTTTGAGCTCCAACGGAAGGTTCAGCTGCAAAAATGCCTGAAAGCTTTTTTTGAAGGGAACAGTTTTTTCCTTCAAAACAAGCATTCCGAGCTGATAATCCTGCAAACGGCTGCAACAATTTCCACTTAACAAAACCATCACACAAACACAACATTTCATAAAAAAAAACCACAAAAAAAATTTCAATCAAAGCACGATTCCGGAGCTGTGTGGCCACAGATCGTTTACTCCCAGCGTCCCCCACCTGTCTGGCCCCACTGGGAGACGATAGGTACCTACATAGACAAGCAAACACACTCACCCTCAAAATTTACGTATAAGTTTAAGTCAGGTATTAAAAAGCTGCTAAGAGCATGTCGCACCACGCAGTGAAGGGTTCCGAAATCAGTACGGCTTAGCTATATTAACTACTTTTATAGTTTTATGTAAGCTGTAATAGTTATATCAAAGCAAAAGGTTTGTTAGCTCAAAGTCGCGCAGCGGGCTATGGATAGAGCTATGCTAGGACTACGCGATAGAATCCAAAATGAGAAAATCCGTAGAAGAACCAAGGTACCGACGTAGCTCTCAGAATTAGCAAGTTAAAGTGGCAATGGACAGGTCATACAGGGTGTTTTTTTTTTAATGGGACTGTTTGTGGAAATCCGAATCCATAAGAGATACGGGAAAACTGTCTTTGGAACTATTTACTCATTTTGTATGAAAACGATTTTGGCATAGTTATTTTTTTGGTCAAGCGTGAGTTCTCCATAAAAATTAGTTGTTTTGATAAAAAAAATTTTAATGCGTATCGACTCAGTTTCATGATAGGATTGTTTCATTGTATCGGAAGAAAAAAATCTGAGCAGCAGAAGTTAGTCTAATTTAATAAAATGTTTTCTCATACAATCTGGTACCTACGTTAATAAAACTATCTCAATAAATTTTCAAAATGGCCTCTTTGTCTGAGGCCACTAGAGGTGTTCTGAAACGTGCCCGTACCTGAAAACAGGAAGAGGGAGGCCATTTAGAAAATTTATTGCGATAGTTTTACTAACGTAGGTACCAGATTACTAACAAATTGTATGAGAAAACATTTTATTAAATTTGACTAACTTCTGCTGCTCAGATTTTTTTCTTTCGATACAATGAAACAATCCTTACATCAAACTGAGTAGACACGCATTAAAAAAAATTTGATCAAAACAACTATTTTTTATTGAGAACTCACGCTTGATTAAAAAAATAACTATGCCAAAATCGTTTTAATACAAAATGAGTAAATAGTTTCAAAGACAGTTTTTCCGTATGTCTTATGGATTCGGATATCTCCATACTGCTCCATTTAAAAAAAACAGCCTGTATAGCTCGAAGAACTGATAACCGTTGGGGAATAAAGATAGACTAAAGACATTATAAACGACGTAGGAAGTCGGTGGATGGAGGTGACTCAGGTGACTCGTCGTGGTATTCGAAGGGGGAGGCCTATGTCCGGCAGAGGCACTTCTACAGGCTGATGGTGATGATGATGAATAGTTGTATAAATTGAATAACCAACCTCCAGTTAGTATGGTCATACATAACTCATAGATTGTTCGATAGTAACTATGGTGAACAGTTAGGAACAACAACTTCACTGTACAAATAAATAGTCATAATGAAATAATAGTCATAAATGCCAAAAGACTCGTTATTATTATGGTGTACTTGTAGAAAGATACCTAATATCTCATCAAGTGTTAGATGTGGAGTAGGTATGTACATTATGTACAATAATACATTGCTTTATAGGTTTCGGGGTAGAGTGCGGTTTCTGCGAATGAGCCTGTAGGTAGGTACTCGCGACTTCCTGTCGGACCGGGACTCGGGTCGCGCAGTCGTCGGCATCGGCAGTGCGGTGCCACCATTCGCCACAACAGCTCACACACACTAATTGCATGGCTAGAGGTACCTACCATACATACTGTGGTTCCTTTGTAAATATAATTATTCGCTCTTGGCTCTTCATCATCAGCCTGAAGAAGTTCACTGCTTAGACCTGCTACATTGGATGCCACGTAGAACGATCTTGAGCCGCCTCCATCCACCGACTTCCTGCGACCTTTCATATGTCGTCGGTCCATCGAGAGGGGAGTCAACATTTTACATGAATATTGGTATTTTTTAATCAACGTTTTCATTTTAGCTATTGTTCGTAATTTGCATCGTCAAGATTTCCAGCAGCTAAAGTCCTAACTAGGTACTGGTCAATCCCAAAATGTTGATCTCATTCATACAAATCGACCAAGTGTGAGACCAATAGGGTACTGGTGCACCCTTGGTGTACGGAACCATTAAGGTTATGAATGGCGTGAGAACCGGAAACTTATGGAACCACAAGTTACTTTGCGAGAGTAACTAAAGAGTGAGCCAGCCGTTGATTAAGCTGTAAATATCAAAGGCATCGAAAAACAAGCAATATTTACCTACTCAATAAATATATTCCTATGTTTGAGATCCGTTGAGACAAATTAATTTAATGGCGACGACACTAAAACTATAAGCAAACACTCTCCAAACAAGTCGATTGGTTGTGCAAATAGCAGCACAGGGTGTCGAGGCGAGGCGAGGCGAGGCGAGGCGGCAACACAACTCGTATTCTCTGTTCTGTGCACACAACACAGGGTCTATTTGCACGCCCGTCGTTTTTGTGCAGGAAACGGCATAAGAAGTAGAGTCATAGAAGAACACGCATTCATATTAAATAAAAATAATAAAACCGGTGCCAACATCAAGTTCTGTTAGCTCTCATAAAGAACCTGCAGAAAAGTTGCCTCAACAAACGGAACGGTTCTAGTTCTAGCACATGCTCACTTTCCTGTAGCTGACTTAACATTATTAGTAGTTGTTGGAGAGCACAAGCGATAATGCTGATGGGAAGCATTCCCATAGTTTCGCGTGAGACGAGAGTAGCGCATGCGCAAACTATACATACCTTGATGGATGTAACTCCACTGTACGAGCGCAGCGGTGTCGGGTGGCGAGCGTGGGCGCTTCCAACGCGTGAGAACGTGTCACATGCATGTGGCTATAGCTTTAGCAAAGTATAAGGCCACCTAGATATTTCTATTCAGAGTAAAGATGCAAAAGAGTCAAGTTAGTAGGTACCTATATTAGCAGGATCGTGGTAAATGGAAACCTACGCTATGTTGTATAGGTACGTAACGTACCTAAATTGCTACGTAAGTTATGTATTTATATAAAGTTTCAAGTCTGGAATACATGTTAAGTTTCAATTAATAAGGAAGGAACTTAATGTTTTTGACACGAACATTACAGGAGAATGAATGCCATGAGCTCTTATAGCGATTCAGTTCAAAAACTGTTTAGTACAAAATATCGGTTCCGCGATGTCCGCAGCTATATTTAAAAGCACCAGTAGCAGAAGATCTACAGACTTTTGCGATTAAAGTTATTCAATGATGACGGATGACAACGCCGAACCGATATTTTGTAGTGAATAGTTTTTGAACTGAATCGCTATCAGAGCTCATGGTAAGGCTTCTGTATTGTATACTTCTATTATTGTTTCGAAAATAAAGTTTTAATTAGGTAATTAAGCCATAATACACTCATTAATATATTCGTCCTCACTTTGTTTGCTGGTATATACAATTAAAACAAGGAAAACCTCACAGTAGTACCTATAAGTTACCAACCGAGTACAGTTACCAGCAGCAGAGCTTTACAAGAATTGCTCTCAAAATCACCATTAGGTTCCTACTCAACTCCTCAAATACTCAGCCAGCCATCGTCAAAAACACTTTGCTCGACAAGTTTGAATTATCAGAACATCGAAAGTCGATTGACATTTCCAGAGCGAAGATGCTGCAAAATAACGAGACTTATTTACATAATATGTACAATAATTTTATTATTCTTAAAGCATTTTTTGCTGACTGTACCTACTGACTGCCGTCGTAGCTAATACCCGTAAGTATAAATAACTCCCTAGCAATAACAACTGCAAACACTTTATTACAGAAATAAGAATAATCAAAACAAAAATAATTATGTCATGAATTTATACCTACCCTCAGGTCTCAACAATATTCTCAAGTATATTTTGTGTACTAAATTAGGTATCCATTTATTAAAATGACCCGCGTCTTTATTCACCTCGTAAGACAAACTTTAACATAGCTGGAGGAAGGGTGAAGTGCTTCGAAAGAGAAGTTCCTACAAAAGCCTCATTTCCTCATTTTCATTTGTCGACCTCCGTGGCGTGGCGGGCTGCTGACTGAGACGCAAGAAATGCGGGTTCGATTCCCGCTGCAGGACAGAATGTTTTCATTATCTGCAAATATTTGTTCCGGGTTTTGGTGTCCACGGTAACTACTCGCAGTTCCTGATACCCACAACACAGGGAATCCTAGCGTGGGATCAGTCAGGGCCATGTATGTGACTATTCAATAGTTTGGGTGTTATGTTATTTATTATCAACCGGAAGGAAGACGACCTTTTTTCCTGAAAGTGCAATCAGCCTCTACCTTTAATGACGAAACCTAAAACATTATAAAGTTATTAACAAAAATAATTATTTAAGATTCTGCTTGCTGCTGATATCCATTGAGTATTTCCGTTCACTACCTTCAAGTACCGTCCGGCTCCAGTAATCAGTCGCTGGTCCTTGTACCTATATTGTCAAATAAAATAACAAAAGCTATTTGAAAGAACCACGACTGTTATCCACCGAGGAGTATGAATACCTCTCGATTCCAACATCAGTAAACGTAGTCTAACTTTTGCAGCAATAATCACAACGAGGACGAGTTCGACTATCGTCCGTGACTTACGTAGCAACTATCTATGACTCTGTGCGCGTTATATAGAAATGGCACAGACAGAATAAAAAAAGAATAATCGGAATAATCAATATATATTATTGGTAAATAAAACATTTACAGGTTAATCGAACAGATAAAGTATTTATAAGTACATTGCCACGTTGCTTCAAAAAATGTATGAAGGGATAAATTATAATATATAACTTAAGTACCTACTTAAGACTTAATATAAATTAAGTCAGTAATTTCAATTGTAAAAATAAATTAATAAATCAGATACAAATTGTAGACAGCCATACTAAGACGATTCAAAATGATCCTTGTGCTAATGAATAAAATTATTTTGATTTGATTGAATACTATAATTAGCTTGATTGTATTAAATTAACTTAAAAAGTGAAAAATTATTTGACTTTCCATACAAAATCTTCGATATTACAGAACGCCTTCTCAACGAGCCATAACTTTAATTTAGCCTTGAATGATGTAAGGCTACGTGATTCTACAACTTGCTCCGGCAGACTAATTAATAGTTCGTAAATTAAGCTTACACTCTTGATGACTATATTAATGATAAAACCGCGTGGCCTGATGTCGCTCTGCCCCTCGACTGCTAAAATGGAAATTTGCAATATCTGTACTTACCTATTTACATGTTTGTATTAGATTATTATTTATAAGTATAACAAGCGTAGCGTGTGCTGTCTTGCATATTTTTGCTGATGTTTATTTACTTTTGACTACCTTCCTAAGGTTTTTAAGTTCTCATTTACTATGTATCAGCAACTCCTTGCTCCGAGGCACCACACAGGCGCTTCTCACCTAGTGGTAAGACGGACCATTTATGTAAGCCAAGCCGAGTTTGTTGCCTGATTCTTCTAGGCTTGGTCGCGTTGGAACAGGAGTAATTTAATTTTATATAAGACGATTCAAAATGATCCTTGTGATTTCAATGAATAAAGTTCTTTTTGACTTTGACTTTTGACTTTGTGCTATAAAACTTGTAAAATACTTAAAATAATGAGAACGGTGTTTGTGACTAAGGAAATAAACGAATAAGATGTCGTAGAGACGAGGCAGGTGAGGCAAGGGTGAGGCGCTAGGCGTGTTTGCTCACGCTCGTCGTGTGTTGAGCGTCTCCTCAAACGCACCATTTTGCAAGTTTTATGAGCCTCCAGCTCCTTTCCAAATTTGTATACGATTTTTTGTGTGCGTCGCTTCGAGCCGAGTGACATTTTGTTTAAGTGTCCCAAAATGAGTTATTTGTATAGGCTCTGCCGGATTATACGGATCACATGCAAATAACGACCGTTTTGTTTCAGCGCTGAGAGCTCGGACGTTTTTTATTTCATTTCTTTGGGTGTTTATTATTGTACCTACTATATCATATTCTAAATAAAGTATCGTAGTATCCGCAACTCGCCAACAGTCCTTTGTTGTGAAAGGCTTCGTTCTTTCAAGTTGCCGTAGTGGAAAAACATACCGATTTGGAATTTACCTACTCATAATCATGTCATGATTATTAGACGCTGTAATGTGCTTATTGTACCATATTAGTTACCGCTGGACCACTTTTTGTTCTTCTGTGTATTTTATAATTATTGTTACTATGAACTTTGTCTGAAATAAAGATTTTGTTATTACTATGATAGAGATAATACCATGAAGCAAACGAAAATCTTCATACAAAAAAACGTGTTGTAATACATACTGCAATTAAAATTGCATAAAGTTACTGAGGATAGGTACAGTTCAATATAATTCAAACAGATAATTATAGATTCAGTTATACATTGTCACAGTGTAAAAGATAAATTAAATTCGTAAAATTTATAAAATAAAATCACAAAAAATATATTTATCGGCCAAGGCCTCCGCAATCTCGCAAGCTTTTATGAAATAATTGCCTTTTATACAGTTACATAGTTCGATGCCAGTTTTACTTCTATTGTTTTTTGCTGGGCATAGGCCTCTCCCTAGACTGCCACGACGAACGGTCTTGAGCGGTTGGAGGTTCTAATGTTTATGGGAATTTTAGTATACAGTTTTATGGGCACACACTCAAAGCTATTTAAAGTTTTCATATTAATACAACGGATCTTAATATTTCCCTCATTTTTAGTGTTATGCCCATGGAAATTACTTCTTACACTTATTAAATTTAAAAAATGCCGAATTACCACTGTTTTCCGTCATTTTTGCTGACGTTTCGAAACTGAGTTTATAGAAGCCTCTTCATCATGAAACAGTGGTAATTAGCCGTTTTTTCAATTTGAAATGATTTCTAATCATGAAAGTTTCAATTCTACATTCTTATTTTTCCATATTATTGATGTTGTCCCTTATGTTACAGTGTTTTGGTAAATAAACTATTCGCCAATCAGGGTCATAATGTTCAACTCTCTGAACTTATCTCTATAGGAGTATCTATACTTTAGACCTAGTAGGTATGTACCTGACAGAACCCTATTTTATCCTAAAGTAGTGCTCCAAAACATTAGGCCAGCAAAATTATTTATTATATATACTTAATCCATGAATATTTTTACCTGACTACGGCAAAGCAAATAGATGGTTATGATTTTAGTAGTCTGTATATGTTTTTTGATCTGTACGGCTGCTACAAGCTGACCAAGGTAGTAACGCAACCTAGCGAGGTACTAGCGAACCGATAATAAAAAAATAGATTTCAAGCTTCCCCGATGTCATTGCCTAATATTAACATTTGTGATCGTATCACTATAGCGTCTTTGTAACGTACGTCAGCCTGTCTAGCCGTAGGTACCGTTGCTGAAACAACTTGCTGGATTTTGACAAATGAAGAGCCGCGTGCTTCACATTAGTTACGCTTAAAAGTTGTACCTAAGCCACAAAAGCTGAAAATAAGTATCAAAATGTTGTAGAGGAAGGCTAAATTCATGATTATAACAAAGGTTATTTGCTTTTCTTATTAAAATCGTGGTTTGGCTTTCGACTACTTATACCTATACTCATGATCAGTTGAAGTTGGTATACTTGTAAAATTAAAATCAACAGTTGTCATTGTGCGTGAGTTTGAGGATTAAGATTGATTTCCATTTGTGACTTCTCGGCAGCCCCCAGGAGACGTGTCTCAGGGGAGTTTGTTAAAGACCCTCAGGGCTAATTACACAGTCGCTTTGTTTCGGTGGTTTGGACAGGCGCTTGAGCGGGCCCTTCCATCGGTCGCTGCCCGCGCCCGCACCTTCGCACGTGTGCCCAAGCCTCAGCCGAGCCGCGGCCACACGTGAGCGCCACCGGCACGTGCTGCGGGATACTAAGAAATATAATAATTGCTTGTTAGCATGTGTTAGTTCCCGGCTCGCGCCTACATGCCATGGAGATGCGGGCTCCCACCACTGAACGCCGATAAGCTCGATGCCATCGATCGAGTCGTAGGTTGCGTTTCCTTTTCCGGATTATTTTGTTCCGCAGATCGGGATCGATCCTTATTTAAGTTGGAGGAGCCTAGCTTTATCTCGGTGCGTCATCATCACCGAGCGCGCGCCCGTACGGCATCGGCGCAGTGAGCGCACGTCGCGTGTCAACAGTGGCCGCGAGAGTCGTTTCCTCGAGTGCGGCGTTATCGGCCGCGGACGAGTTTCTCTAATTACTTGGAAAGCGCGGTAGCTGACGACTGATGGAGGCGAGCTCAATGAATGCAAGCAGGTCGAGGGCGGGTTGAGGGTGGGGGGAGGGGGCACGCGAGCAGGGGCCGGGGGGTGCACGATGCTGATAACGCGCACCTACTTCCGAGACGTTCCGAGCCATTAGCCGCAGCACCGCGCTCTACTTAGCAACAACATAGCAGCCACGTCGCGTCGTCGCTCGCTGTTTCGAAACGCGTATAATTTATGTCGTGTATGGAGACCTCGCTTCATGACGGGTTGTACCTGTTTTATTTACGTTACAAGCTTTTATTGGACTTCCCTGGCATGTTTGTTTGGCCAATTTTGACCCAGCCCCCCAACTACAGTAGCAAATAACAATGGGGACCATTTTGGCAGCTTTAGCGCTATCTAAATCTTATGAAACTTGAATAGGGGAAATTTATTGGCCTAAATATTCCTACTTTCAAGTTTCAAAGATTTGGACAGCGCTAATGCTGCCAAAATGATTCCCATTGTTGCGCTCCCCATTGTTTGACGACTTCTGTGGTGCGGCGGGCGAGTAGCCGGCTGAGATGCGAGAGGTTGCGGGTTCGATTCCCGCTGCAAGGCAAAATGTTTGTATGATCTGCAAATATTTGATCCGGGTCTGGGTGTTATGGTACCATGGTAGGTACTCGTAGTTCCTGATACCCACGACACAGGGAATCCTAGTGTGTGGGATTAGGACTACGTATGTGACTCCATAAGCTACTGTAATTGGGGGGCAGTTCTGGTTATCCGACTAAGTTTAACATTTTGCTTAACCGATGAGTGCATGATGAGGGTGATGATAAGTTCCGATGAGTGCTAGCTGATCTGGTGTGTTTGTATACGTCATGTATTTTCAACATGAACATGGAAACCTATTCAGTTAGCTCTGTAATTAAGTAGGTACGTGGTGATGGTTTTACACATTCAGTAAACACGCGCGGCACTCGTACGTACGTGCCGCGTGCTCGGTTTGTTCGCTTTGCGACACAACTCGCCGTTATCGCTGGATTGCTCCACACGTGTTGCATCAATGTTGATGACATTTGGACTGTTTTATTAACCGTTTCATTGAAATTGTTTCAGTTTTTAGAATTAACAAGTCATATGTATATTCTCGGTAGCCGTAGCTAGAACAGACCCCTCCGTCTTCTCCCGTGGATTTCGTAAAAGCCAACTAAGGGATTAAGTACACCAAGCAATGGGTAGAAGCATCTACCTGAGTACTTAACACCAATCCACCTGCTAAGCGTGGTATACGGCAAATCCCCCCATTGCATTGCATGGGGAGGCCTCGTCCTGTAGTGACAGCTAACGGCTAAGGAGGATATTCTCGATCTATTCGGATTTGTCCGAGAAATCATTTCGAGGCAGCGCGTTGATGTCTTTTGTTAGGAAATTTTAAACTATGAAAATTACTGCCTGTCGTCTGCCTACATTCATTTTCTACGTAATTTCCATACTCCGCTAGTTTATTCGCCGTTAAATTTTAGTTGTATATTTTTCAAAGCAATTGCCTATACTAATCGCCACGCGCCGGGCGTGGGGTTGTTTTCACGGTAGCTGGAAAGAAGTGGTCCGATCTTGCTGTATTTGGGTTACCTAATACTGTTTGTTTTTGCTTTCATGTCGTAGTAACGCGGTTATAAATGAGCAAGTTATTTTGTGGGAGTGCAAACTCTGCTGACTCTCAAAATTTGTCAAAATAGAGAAAACCGATTACGTCATCAGGGGAAACTTTATCAAGTAATATAATATTAATTTTTTTAATTTTTATTAGTGTCATTACGTATACAGGCTGATTTTATGGACAGTATGGGGATATCCGAATCCTAAGAGATACTGGAAAACTGTCTTTGGAACCATTTGCCATTGTCTCAGGCCACTAGAGGTATTCTGAAACGTACCCGTACCTGGAAAAAGAAAGAGGGTGGCCATTTTCTTTTTTTGCTATAGTTTTATTAACGTATTTACCAGATTAGTTAGATTAGTTACAAATTGTATGAGAAAAGATTTTATTAAATTTGACTAACTTCTGCTGCTCAGATTTTTTTCTTCCGATACAATGAAACAATCCTTACATGAAACTGAGCCGATACGCATTAAACAATTTTTTGATCAAAACTACTCATTTTTGTGGAGAACTCACGCTTGTTCAAAAAAATAACTATGCCAAAATAGTTTTCATACAAAATAAGCAAATGGTTCCAAAGACAGTTTTCCCGTATCTCTTATGGATTCGGATATGCCCATACTGTCCCATTTCAAAAAAACACCCTGTATATGTACTGTATGTAGGTATAGTTTATTCTTCGGGCTTCTGACTTACCTACGTATCCTGTAATCACTAACAATTTTCTAAACTGCATTTAAAGTTCAGAAATCTTTTGAGTTTATTAGCGCTCAGACCAACGAGAAAAAAAGTTTAGAATTGATGTTATGTAATCAATGTATTGTGTCTGTAACGTAATGTTTGATTATTCAGAGGCGGCGGCACCGGCGCGGTGTACTCGCGCTGCGCGTACGGCGCGGGCGCAGGCGCGGGTGGCTCCTCGCCTTACTTCTCCGCCGAGCTGGCCGCACAGCCGCAGATCTGGAGCCCCAGCGCAGGTAACATGCCCTCCCTTCACTGCTGTAATTGCATTTAGGCTGGCTGCCCAATCAGCCTATATGGATCATTGGAAAGGAGCTCTTTCATAAAGATATGGCTGGCCTCTTGGTTTTAAATCGATAGATTCAAAGTGTAGACCTCGGAGGTAGCACTTTGAATAATTTTTCATTCGAACCTGTTACAGGTGGCTCCCCGAATTACGTCGGATCGAGTGGCGGTGGCAGCACCTTGCTGGACGAGGAGTACGCGGACGCGGGCGCTGAGACGGGCGCGGGCGCAGGCTCCTCGCTGCCCTCCTTCAACACACGCTTCGGCGGCGCCTTCGCCTGCGCCACCTCGCGTCCCTCTACAGTGTACGGCGCGCCGGCGCTAGCCGCTAACGCGTACACGCACCAGGTGAAT
The DNA here is from genome assembly GCA_951392215.1 of Epirrita christyi. Lineage (NCBI taxonomy): Eukaryota > Metazoa > Arthropoda > Insecta > Lepidoptera > Geometridae > Epirrita > Epirrita christyi. Next base: position 17,925,018 of record OX595837.1, on the reverse strand, counting down.
ACCATCGTAGCCTTACGTTACCGTCGGACGCCACTGTCCGCAAGGCGCCAAGCGCCACAGACAGACCGCCTGCTCTAAGATCGGTTGTTATTGAGGAAAGCGATAAATCCGATTAGAGCAGGAAAGCAAGAGAGGCGTTGCATTTTGTAATAAACATTAACGAGAGCCATCGTCGTGTTTATATTGTAATGAGATAATGATAATAAGAGCTTGTGCTCTGCGGTTCCAGGACGTGTGGAGTTTGGACGCCAACCGCCGGCCGCAGCTCTCCGCCGCCGCCAGCCTCTCGGCGAGTGAGTATCAATCCGATGCTTATGTTCAAAATAACTAAGTAACTTTGTGTAATATTTTAAAAAATCACTGAATGTTAAATATCGTCCCCGATAGTTTAAAAATGGTTCGATGAGCATGTTGCGCAAAGTCCAATGGGTGATTCACGCGTATTAGCGCTCGGTGTATTTTATTTGTTGACGTGGTTCGTCACCAAACACGCAATTGACTCGTGTCCCATGAGTTCGATCCCGCACTTCGGGTACGCGCATCCGTTCGATCCTAATTTATCGATCGCACGTTGAACTCGTTCCAGCACGCACGCGTAGGACGCGTGGTTCCAGAACGGCCGAGCCACAAAAAAAAGTCGACTGTCTCAAAAATATGCATCATAAACTTAACACCAACAGCGGCACATACTTAGTCCTGATCCCACACTAGGATTCCCTGTGCCATGAGTACCTACCAGGTACCGCACACTCAGACTCGGAACGAATTACTGCAGATCGTTCAAACATTTGTCGTTGGAATCGAACCCGCCACTTCCCGCGTCTCTGCCGGCACTCGCCTCCGCGCCACAGAGGTCAATAGATAAGACGAACACGGTATGACGATCCCGATAGCGGATAGTTACAGAATATAATATTCGAGTGGCGCTGCGGCTGCGGGTCAGGCGCGATAGCCCGCGCCTCCGAGCCAATGGCGAGGACGAGCGGCTTGTTTTTTTATTGCGATAAAGCAATTTCCAAAAGACAAAACAGATAAGAAGAGTTTCGACAATATAATATATTTACGAGCGCGTCGAAGCGCGACAGAGTCATCCACTTGAAACCTTCATCTGTCTTCGCAGTCGAAGCGATCGTCGTTTTTATCGCTTTTGTAACTCTTCAAACCAATTAATCCTTTTCTTTAAAACTAAAGGTTTTTAAATTCAGATAAATCATTTCACAGTAAGTAATTGTGTACCAATTTATAATTATAAAGTTATTTCGACCTTTTTACGCATTTAGGTTATTCTATTCCTCGTAGAAACTTAAATTTTACCACGGAATAATCTGCAGTTAATAAAAGAATTACATTCGTCCCTCCATCTCCTCCCATGGATGTCGTAAAAGCTGACTAAGGGAATACACCAGGGGATGGGCAGCAGCATCCACCTGAGTGCTCAATATGATCACCTATCCACTTGCCAAGCATGTGATTATGGTAATTCCCCCCATTTGATTTATGGGGGGAATTACCATAATAAGCCTCGTCTATCTTGGACGTCTAAAAGCTGGTGATGATGATGATGATCTTAACCTATCTATACCTAAAAAATATCTCATAATAAATACCCGAGTCGTATATTTACCTAGTTTTAGTTAATAGATTACGTAGTACTAATAGTTCGACTGATATATTATTATTTTACCTATTTTTAGTCACTTACAGTAAAACTAGTAGTTAGATAGGTCGAGTTTTATAAAAGCAGTAGGTAACTGCTTGCCTCTTTAGACTAAATGCTACACTTAATCACGATCATTGTTTTTAAAGGATGTAGCACAACTCCATAATTTATTTAGTACGCTAGAAGGAGATAAAACGACATGACAACGCGAAAGAAAGCTTTTATGGTGTTTCAGTTATTAATTTACATTTTTATACAAGTGCTATGCTGCGGCAGCTGCTGCGCTTTTCACATCGCGTTTTTAAGATCAAGACCCGCATATTATATTGTAGAGTAAAACATTAAAAGTGGGTTCAAAAAAATTTAATATTGTTAGTTGCAACTAACATAAGATATCCTTTCATATCCGGACAGCACCAAAGGGGCAATACTATCCCCAGAAATGTTATGTCCCGTGTTTTTTGCTCAAACCCAAACATTTCGTGTGTCACTTAAAGCTGCTTTAGTCTGCCCACTTACTTAGATATTTATTTAATTTAGGTGTAAGCCGGTACCTCGAGTAAACATTAAAAATAATCACTCTTGTAAAGATAGGTAATAACGTTTATTGATAATAAAATAAATTTGTCAAAACATAACTTTTCATTTAAAAAACCGACTTCCGCCATAGTATTCGACAAAATAATTTTGGATGAAATTTTTTTATGAAAGAACCATAGTGGTGAAAGGATTATGATACTTTCTGAATGCAAATGCTTGGTGTCTTGCTGAAAATATCAAAATCGCCATATGTATGCCTACAATATTTGAGGAGTTCCCTCAATTCCTCATGGATCCCATCATCAGAACTGGATTCTGATTAAAATGGGACCAATCTGGAAGTATATCTACTCAAATAAAAAAAGAATTTTCCAAATCGGTTCGTAAACGCCGGAGATATGCGGTAACAAACATTAAAAAAAAAAAAAAAAAAAAAAAAAAAAAAAAAAAAAAAAATACAACCGAATTGAGAACCTCCTCCTTTTTTGGGAAGTCGGTTAAAAAAAAAAAATACAACCGAATTGAGAACCTCCTCCTTTTTTGGGAAGTCGGTTAAAAAGCGAAGTGCGTCGTAAACACAATTTTGTCATCGAGTCAAGGGCGAGGTGGCGCGCGTCGTAAAGCCGTCCCGTCCCGGCCTGTGTTTGCGTAGGTCGACACAAAAAACCCAACTTGTTCCTTTTAAGCGCATTAAAATCGCATTCCGTAAATGGTGTCGGATAAGGCACGTGCCACGCAAACAGTCTCGTCCGGCGCGCGGCGGCGGCGCCGAGCAAACAACTGACATGGCATGGCACCACAGCGGACTCGTCACCGAACCACAGTTGCAGTTGTTATCACCGAAGAGAGATTACTAATAGTTACCCCCCATTACAATGGGCATTATCGTCGCCATTAGGGCATGGTTGCGGAGTGACATCACCCGCAGCGCTTTGTTCGGACTATGGGGGCGGAAGCGCGGCGGGTTCATGCGGATACAGCACATAGCAAATATCGACGGCATGTTTTGACTCGGAGCTTAATAGAAGTGCGGCCTTAGCGCGTGACCCCGGCGCGGCAGCGGCGGTGCGGCGGAAGCGAGCCACGTACATGTCGTAGGTACATACCTAGAGCCAGGCCGATGACAACGCTTTCGCAGTCTGCAATGAATAAATCACGATTGTAATAATAAAAGAGGAATTTGGCCCCGTGTCGCCACTCGCCAGAGAGCGCACATGGCCGAACACACCGCACTAATGACATCCATGCTTAACCCATTACGGGTAATCGGAAACGCCAGCACATTCAGTTGAATGTTACGACACAGATTCATAGAATAGTGTCTACGGCTCCAGTTTTTGTAACTTTATACTTACCGGTCGATATTTTACACCAGGATTACATAATAAAACTAGGTAAAGGCTCATTACTGTCTTGGTTATCCAAACAGAATACACAGAAACGTACAAAGCGGTGCACAGACCAAAAATAATAATGGATAGGTATAATAAACATAACATTTTTTGTAACCTGATTTTTTTTAGGGTTCCCCTATCCAAACCCCATTACTAAGCCTACGCTGTCCGTCTGTCTGTCTGTTATTCTGATACAGGGGTATGCCTCTGCTGCCGTAAGAGGTAGCCAGTTCAAATTCATTAACAGACTATGTGTTGTTGTGGAATGAAACATATCATGCAAATAATAAATGAACAAGTAGGTATTAGAGTTTTTCAACCAAGGAATAAAAGTAATTTATTTTTATCGAATATCTCGTAATAAACTGGGATTTGTTTTTGTTTTTGTATGGTTCTGTACCTCAACAGGAAAAACAGGACCCTTAAAGGATCACTTTGTTGTCCGTCTGTCTGTCTGTATGTCTTTTAATATCCTTTTTGCCAGAAATGGCTGGAATTTATACCAAATATGAAAAGTCTGTAATTGGATAGTGCCATCGGCTGGAAGCTTTTTTCCTAAACTTTGTTTTTTAATTTTACTTATAAAATAATACAAACATTTTAAAACTAAACACAGTTTAGTAAAAAACAGCTTAAAATTAGAAGTAACTTGGCAGGCTAAGGTGCCTATAAAAGTTTTTGGACAATTTTTTTTTTTATATTGGGCACTTTATAAATCTACGTTTTGCGATATTTTATTTATATTCAATTAATATTAGGTAAGGTAAATAACCCTATAGGTACATAATTTGAGTAGCGCGCATTTTTATGGTTTTCAAACTAAGCTTTTTTCCTAGACTGCGTACCGGAAAATGTTCGCGGTTGTGATGAAACGTTTTAGAGTTACATAATATTAAACTGTGACTTAAAAACGGAACCCTACAGTATGTTTTCCCTGCAGCTTTTGGGCAATTTTTTGATTTATTTTATTTGGATAAGTGATGTAACTGGCATCGGCCCATCTAATGATAGGCAGTAATCTCTGCCTCTCACAACTGCAATACCTCACAGGTCCGTCCACCTAGTAAACTCCCTGCGTGGCTCTGCACTGCGCCCGCCACCCTCGGGACATAAAGTTGTTAATTCTGATGTGCTTGTAATTTTAACGGCACCTTTATCCTTCAAAGTGGAACACAGCAAGGCGAGCATTGCTGCTTGGCAGCAGAAATTGGTATGCCGGTAGGTATTCCCCCGAAGAACTCTTCGCAAGGAGCTGTATACGGGCTACGTTCCAGTGGCCTCAAAAAAGATTACCGAATAGTTATACGACGTCAGTCGACAGTTTGCGGAGAAATAAGTAGGAATAAAATGAATAATAGGATAATCTTGAAGCAATAAATTTTTAACGTCCTTTAATTTTAAAACGACAATTTTAAAAGGTGCAAAAACAGAAAATACTAAAAGCTCAGACAAGTAAGCTATACTGGTGGTGCAGGTAGTTGTAATTTCAGTGCTTAAGTACAAACAATGCTTAGGTTGGGCTAGGTCCTATGAACTGGAGTATTGTTATTGTTCGTAGGTTCCGAGTAGTAAGTAACGGTCGCGGTGCATGCCGTTGCGCAGGCGCAGTGCGACGTTTTATTGTTACAATAGCTTAGAGTTCAGCCATAGTTCACTCAACTAATTTAACTAAACCAAAGCTATACTTAGGGCTGTTTTCTCATTCTCTGGTTAATTAAAAGAAGCTTGACAACTGAGAAGTATATGAATACGTAAACAACGAGATTTGACATATTGTTTCGTCTGCGAGCTAGCATCGTTGCATTTATTTGTTTTTTATGATACGGTACTTATTTGATTGAATTTGTCTAAAAGAAGAAAATGTTTTTTTGCGAACAATACTATTACTAGTGGTTCGCCCCGAACTGAGACCTCGCGATAACACCTTTATCAACCCGACTACTTAACTAAGTAATTTCCATATTTAACCGACTTCCCAAAAAAGGAGGAGGTTCTCAATTCGGTTGTATTTTTTTTTTTTTTTTAGTGTTTGTTACCGCATATCTCCGGCGTTTATGAACCAATTTGGAAAATTCTTTTTACATTTGGATAGATATACTTCCAGATTGGTCCCATTTTTTTCAAAATCCAGTTCTGATGATGGAATCCATGAGGAATTGAGGGAACTCCTCAAATATTGTAGGCATACATATGGCGGTTTTACTATTTTCAGCAACAAACCAAGCATTTGCATTCAAAAAGTATAATAATCCTTTCACCACTTTGTCGAATAAAATGGCGGAAGTCGGTTTTTTAAATGAAAAGTTATTTCTACTATTATTTTTGAAAAAAAATCCCTCGAGGTCTACCAGTACAGTACAGGATCTACCAGTAACTACTCTAATTTCCTACACATCATCGAAATAACCTTTGAATAGGGCTAAGCAACGGGGCGTAGTTATACTACATACCTGTTAGTACCTATATCAAGTACCTGACGAATTAATTGATAACGTCCTTTTGATGAAAACCATAGAACTCCAACGTCATTCAAATTATTAGAAATGGGAGGTCAGCAATGGATGTTATATTGGTTTTTGTTTTATGGAGTACATGTTTCTAAATTCTTCAATTTCAGACTTTTCCCTGTAGTTGTGACACAAAAGCCACAAGCGTACCAAATTTCAGCATTGTGGGATTGCTGGAAGTACCCTAGAATTTTGGGTTTTTACGTTTTTTATTTTCCCTAATATCTCGAAAACTACTAAGGCTAAATAATTATTAAAAACAGTTTTGAAATGTCCAACCAAAGCGCTTTTATTAAACACCCCACTTGATCTGACTGTCTCACTTTTATTTTTTTTACCCCCTCTTGGACCCCAATATCTCAGCAACCCCCTGATCGATATAGCTCATAACCTTACCTACAAATTGTACCAATACTATCTACCCCCATACCAAATTTCATGAAGATCGGATTAGCGGTTTGGAAGTTTTCATCGGACAAACATACATACATACATACATACATACAAACGCCGATTCTTCCAACTTGACTCAGAGAACTCGCTTCGCTCGTTCAATTATTATATTTTTCGTCATCACCTATTTAAAACTGATTAATATTTTATTTCATTGTCATTACATTTTTGTATACTAAAGTTGTACCCGATTTTGGGACTGTATGGCTAAAAGTCAATCTAAAAATTGTAAGCGCATTTTAGATTTTTTTAAGAAGCTATTTGCGATGAAATAAAATCACTGGCCGAGCATATTACCACAATATTACGGTGACAAGTAAGCATTACTATACTACGGCAGGCTATGGCCGACCTACCTAAGGTAGGTTTAAATCTGCGTCTGTATTGGAAACGTCTGCAGAAATCATTCGCTAGCTAATATTTTTCGACGTTTATATGACGTAAAATGATTTGAAGTATTATTTATAGATATTGAAGTTTATATGATTACAGGTACTGTCCCGAATTGACGTACTTTTACCTTATTTTTGAAATAACTGATCAAATGCGTGTTGGACCAAGCGTTGTAGGGTTCCAAAGTCAAGCCACAGTTTTTCCTCTAAAACTCCCTAAAGTTTTCATCGCAGTATATCCTAGACAAATTTGATGAAAGTTTCCATCATGGTCCACTTACTTACACAAGTATCTGGAAAACTGGCTGCGAAAAAAGGAAGTCACTTTGTAAATTATTTTGGTGGGGTTTGTCACTGACGGTATGGCTAGTAAAATAAACATCTGGTTCGCGAGGTAACTCACGGCTGTGTCGCTGCTCATTTGTACGGCCACCTCCGGTTTTAGGCACCTACTTGTAATCGATCCAAGCGGTACTCTCATTTCGGGCTCGATCACCGTCACAAAGTTGAGCGTAACAAGTAATAAAATCAAAATATACACGATTTTTACATTTCATAAGGTATTGCCGCCGCGGTAATTCATTTCGCACTTTGCCCCAAAACAGATGATAAAAATAGAATAGAATTCACCTTAATTTATGGAATGACGGATCATTTGCTAGGAGGAGGTTTAACTTATTTAAATAATTTATTAAATCCTACTAATATTATAAACGCGAAAGTTTGTGAGTATGGATGTTTGTTACTCTTTCACGTAAAAACTACTGAATGGATTTGAGTGAAATTTGGAATGGAGATACTTTACGCCCTGGATTAACACATAGGCTACTTTTCATCATCATCATCATCAATTTTCATCATTATTCACGCGGGTGAAACCGCGGGGCGCAACTAGTGTTCTATAATTCAGATAATTTGACCTAAATATTTCAATATTTGAACGAGCGAAGCGAGTTCTCTGAGTCAAGTTGGAAGAATCGGCGTTTGTATGTATGTGTGTATGTATGTATGTATGTTTGTCCGATGAAAACTTCCAAACCGTTAATCCGATCTTCATGAAATTTGGTATGAGGGTAGATAGTATTGGTACAATTTGTAGGTAAGGTTATGAGCTATATCGGTCAGGGGGTTGCTGAGATATTGGGGTCCAAGAGGGGGTAAAAAAAATAAAAGTGAGACAGTCAGATCAAGTGGGGTGTCTAATGAAAGCGCTTTGGTTGGACATTTCAAAACTGTTATTAATAAGTATTTAGCTTTAGTAGTTTCCGAGATATTAAGGAAAATAAAAAACGTAAAAATCAAAAATTATAGGGTACTTCCAGCAATCCCACAATGCTGAAATTTGGTATGCTTGTGGCTTTTGTGTCACAACTACAGGGAAAAGTCTGAAACTGAAGAATTTAGAAACTTATACTCCATAAAACAGAGACCAATATAACATCCATTGTTGACCTCCCATTTCTAGGAATTTGAATGACGCTGGAGTTCTATGTTTCACGTCAAAAGAACGTTATCACTTAATTCGTCAGGTACTTGATATAGGTACTAACAGGTATGTAGTATTACGCCCCGTTGCTTAGCCCTATTCAAAGGTTATTTCGATGATGTGTAGGAAATTAGAGTTGTTACTGATAGATCCTGTACTGTACCGGTAGACCTCGAGGTGAAAATTTTCAAAAATAATAATAGAATAACTTTTCATTTAAAAAACTGACTTCCGCCATTGTATTCGACAAAATATTTGGATGAAAAAAAAAATATGAAAGAACCATAGTGGTGAAAGGATTATTCTACTTTTTGAATGCATATGCTTGGTTTGTTGCTGAAAATATCAAAATCGCCATATGTATGCCTACAATATTTGAGGAGTTCCCTCAATTCCTCATGGATTCCATCATCAGAACTGGACTCTGAAAAAAATGGGACCAATCTGGAAACATATCTATTCAAATAAAAAAAGAATTTTCCAAATCGGTTCATAAACGCCGGAGATATGCGGTAAAAACATAAAAAAAAAAAAAAAAAAAAACTACCGAATTGGGTACCTCCTCCTTTTTTGGGAAGTCGGTTAAAAATGGATATTACTTGGTTAAGTAGTCGGGCTGATAAAGGTGTTATCGCGAGGTCTCAGTTCGGGGCGAACCACTAGTTATCTTAATTGAACGAGCAAAGCGAGTTCTCTGAGTCAAGTTGGAAGAATCGGCGTTTGTATGTATGTATGTATGTATGTTTGTCCGATGAAAACTTCCAAACCTTTAATCCGATCTTCATGAAATTTGGTATGAGGGTAGATAGTATTGGTACAATTTGTAGGTAAGGTTATGAGCTATATCGGTCAGGGGGTTGCTGAGATATTGGGGTCCAAGAGGGGTTAAAAAAAATAAAAGTGAGACAGTCAGATCAAGTGGGGTGTCTAATGAAAGCGCTTTGGTTGGACATTTCAAAATTGTTATTAATAAGTATTTAGCTTTAGTAGTTTTTGAGATATTAGGGAAAATAAAAAACGTAAAAATCAAAAATTATAGGGTACTTCCAGCAATCCCACAATGCTGAAATTTGGTATGCTTGTGGCTTTTGTGTCACAACTACAGGGAAAAGTCTGAAACTGAAGAATTTAGAAACTTGTACTCCATAAAACAGAGACCAATATAACATCCATTGTTGACCTCCCATTTCTAGGAATTTGAATGACGCTGGAGTTCTATGTTTCACGTCAAAAGAACGTTATCACTTAATTCGTCAGGTACTTGATATAGGTACTAACAGGTATGTAGTATTACGCCCCGTTGCTTAGCCCTATTCAAAGGTTATTTCGATGATGTGTAGGAAATTAGAGTTGTTACTGATAGATCCTGTACTGTACTGGTAGACCTCGAGGGGAAAATCTTCAAAAATAATAATAGAATAACTTTTCATTTAAAAAACTGACGTCCGGGATGTCTTCATAAAGATTAGAAAAAGGTAGGTAAACCTAACATAGGTACATGGCAAATGACCGGCATCGGCAGCGGCAGTATCATTTTGTTAAAACCGGAGGTCTTACGAGGGCTCGAAAAGTTCTATAGCAAAAGTACACACTTCTAATTTTCTATAGAACTTTTCGAGCTCTGGATATTAGTGTACCTATAAGTACTGATTATGTGATACATGACTTTTCATTTAAAAAACCGACTTCCGCCATTGTATTCGACAAAATATTTGGATGAAAAAAAAATTATGAAAGAACCATAGTGGTGAAAGGATTATTCTACTTTTTGAATGCAAATGCTTGGTTTGTTGCTGAAAATATTAAAATCGCCATATGTATGCCTACAATATTTGAGGAGTTCCCTCAATTCCTCATGGATTCCATCATCAGAACTGGACTCTGAAAAAAATGGGACCAATCTGGAAACATATCTATTTAAATAAAAAAAGAATTTTCCAAATCGGTTCATAAACACCAGAGATATGCGGTAAAAAACATAAAAAAAAAAAAAAAACTACCGAATTGAGTAACTCCTCCTTTTTTGGGAAGTCGGTTAAAAATGGATATTACTTGGTTAAGTAGTCGGGCTGATAAAGGTGTTATCGCGAGGTCTCAGTTCGGGGCGAACCACTAGTTAAGTAATGTTACAAGTCTGGATTCATGGTAACTATAGGTTATAGTTAAAAGGCATATTTGAGCGAGTAAAGTGAAATGTGGAGTAGCGTCCGCAGTGGGTGATTACTATGGTCAACGGTCGGCAAAGCCACGTTGGGTGCTAAGTACCTAACGTACCTACTAGCGGAGGTCATACCTACCTAGGGAACAATGCGCGCGGTGTCGAGTGTCGCGGTCGATGCTCGCGCCATACCGGGACACAGGAACACACAATCATAACAATCGTAAGACCTTGTGCACACCTAGCGAGCGACACGCGGCGATAATGTGGCCATACATGAACGGAAGTGAAGCTCCATCAACAGAGTAGATTATTTGGCATAAATTATAATATATTTATTACGATTTTTTTTGCATTTGACCAATTGTTGGCATCAGCCTTTGATAAACAGTAAGGCATCAGCTAAAAATGATACTCTTTAATGTTAGACTTGCTAATAGGTAGGTAATAGGTATTTATTTGTTTTTTTAAATTGTATTCTATAAGAAGTGTATGTTATGTTAATTAGTGTAATTGGCTAAGGCCGTGCTAATTAATTAATTAAATAAATAAACCGTATTCAACAGATACTTTGTGGAAATATATATCTATACATTTCCTTTTCGAGAGGGATCCTTGGGCAAATCTGCAACAAGGTACAAATAAGTACGGAAACGGGAATTGTTGGGTTTCTCTCGACGCAATTTCTATCCCTATAGCTGGGTATTCTGAGGTTAATATAGGTTTTTTATTTGTAGTAGGTACTTATTTATCACCCTAAGTTTGGAGTCAATTGACCCCACAAACTTTGACAGCCCTTATGCCTCAGGGGTAGTTTAGAAAAGCAATAAAATTAATTAGTTTTTGCAGTTGAGGTTGTTCGAGAGTGTCTGTAATGTATGGAATGGACTCAGATTTCCGCAAAAAGTGCAGTTTGTGTGGAACATTCACAAAGTGAGTTTTCTGTTTTGTATGCTTCTGTTTGAACTACTGTTATGTTAACTTTACGGTGTCAATTTTTATTTCCAAGTATGCTTGATTATTTTTCCTAATAAAAAATCAAAGAATCTCAAACTATTGATTTTCAAAAAATTTGCGGACTAGATAAATAACTTAAAAATTTCTAAAATACGAAGTTATCGCACTTCATTTATAAGATATTTTTTTTTGTTGTTGTCTATTATAGTTTTCTAGTTGTGTTTAATATTTGCATTAATTTACGAAATGATTGTTAAGGTAAGATTTAGTATTTGGCGCAGTTCTCGTACGTGCAGTCTTATCGTCGCGACACGAGGCATCGCGTCGCCAATGCGCATGAATCACCCAAAGCCACGTTCGCACCATTGGGCGATTGGGCGACAGTCAGCACGATGCACAATGCCTGCCCTTGAACCCGCGTGACAATGAGCAGCCCTAGGTCACGGCGTGCATCCGCGTCACCGCCTTTGTCGGAGATCGAACCGTAAACAATAAACCGATTCAAGAAATGTAACGACACCGTAGTGTTTATAGATTGTAGATAGGTACTGTTTGATTGTATCCTCGCTGGTCGGACGCTCGGCGGACCCTGAGTGCGATGCTTTGTAACGGATGTGTGTTGCGCAGTCGAGATGGCGGAGTTTTTCACGGAGGGGCGCGAGTGCGTCAACTGCGGCGCCATCCACACGCCGCTGTGGCGCCGCGACGGCACCGGCCACTACCTGTGCAACGCGTGCGGGCTGTACAACAAGATGAACGGCATGAACCGCCCGCTGAAGCAGCCGCGGCGGCTGGTACGTCAGCGCAGCGCGCCGCTCGCGCCGCACGCGCCCCACGACGTACGCAACACTCGCATTGCATCCCCCGCACCTCCCGTCCCCCGCACCCCGCGATCCGCGCCCGCCGAGCGTCCGCTCCCGCCCTCGCTCCCTCTCCTCGAGAGGAGCTCTAGTGACGATAAGTGTTGGTTGCAGTGGCCGCGGAGGGGACGCCGCCGGGCGCGGATTACTACAAGGGCTTCCTGTATAACGGGCTCGCGTCGCACGCGCACGTGCACACGCTGCCCACGCCCGCGCCACTGCAGCAGGGCGCCTCCACTCCCCCCGACTACAAACAGAAGAAAGGGGTACGTGTCCCCGCCCACACCCCGCACCCGCATGCCTCACTGACTAACCCATCGCTTATCCCGCTAACCGCACGGTGTGCCAGTAGCTAGCCTGTCTCTTGTCTCCGGCGCCTCACTAAACCTCGTTTCGTATGCAGATGGGCACGAAGCGGCCCGGCATGGCGTGCACGAACTGCCACACCACCACGACGTCGCTGTGGCGCCGCAACGTGAAGGGTGAGACCGTGTGCAACGCGTGCGGCCTCTACTTCAAGCTGCACAACATCAACCGCCCGCTCGCCATGAAGAAGGACGCCATACAGGTACCTGCCCTTCTGCGTTAGCTAATAGGTCCAGAGAGATACACATTACTCTCACCAAAGGAATTCAACTGATAGATTCTAATGTTTATCGTTTCAGACTCGGAAACGGAAACCCAAAAACAGCAGCATGAAGGCGGACCGGAGTCTCAAAAGCACGGTTTCACGCGCCGTGTCGTCGGGCGCCGTCAAGATCGAGAACTTGTGTGAGTTTTGTATAGTTCAGAGATGCATTTTAGTTTGACTGAGAACTGAGGGAAACCAACCTAGAACAGCCAAACTGAACGAAGTGGCCCTGGAGTGCTTCGGTGCCTTCTGTTGGCTTTCTGATGGAAGAGATTTGAGTCGACTTGCTATGCTTGGTGGCGTTTTAACAACTTATTCAGGGCAGGTTTAAAAGTTCCGTTTGTTCCGCAGTGGACGGTGGTGCCAGCAGCGGCGCGCGCTCCCCGCTGCCGCTCGGCTACTACGTGCCGCACACGCTCAAGATGGAGGATCCACCACCCGCGCACGGCCACCACGCGCACATGCACGCGCACGCGCACGCGCATATGCACGCACTGTACGAGGAGGTGGAGTACCGGCGCGGCGCGCTGGAGCCTGGTGAGCGGCTCGACCGGCCCACCGTCGTGTCCATGGGCAGCTGAGCGCCGCGGCGCCGCGCCATCGCAGACATGCGCCACTGTCGTGACCACACGCCGCCGGCGCCGGCCCGCGGCCCGCGGCGTGTGCCGTGGGTGCTAGAATCTCAGTTATTTAATTGGACTAGACTAGTGTGAGGCGGCTCCCGAGAGCGATCTTCAGGTAGAATAGGTAATTAGCGTAGATGTACACATATTAATTACGGCTCGTGCCAAAGTCTATTGAATTGAATATTTTTGAAAGTTATATTATGTGCGAATGTGCTCAGTTGTAGGTTAAATAATATATTGTAATATTGTGACGAGTCGAGAATAATAATAATAATATTATGGCGTGTTCTGCTGTTACCAAATAATGAGTAAGCTCAAGACTGCACGACCCTAAGCGTAATCATTCCTATCGAACGAGGCTGTTACCGCGATTAGAGTCTATCAGATAATTTAGATAAGTACAATTTTGTAACGACTTTCCTAATACCTACCATAATAAAATTAAAATTAGTTTTATAACTAAAATACATATTTAAGAATCCTGTAAGAACTCCATGACTTGAAAGTACATTCCACGAATTTATCAAATTAGTGTGTAGTTAGGTAGTTAGAGTAACACTCGCACCACCTCTCGTGAGACTCGCGAGCAATTGCTCAATGAAGAGAGAGCCACCTGTAACCCTAACACGGTCTCAAGAGCCCTAGCACTCCTGCCTCGGGTGCATGCAATTATTACAATGAAACGATTTAACTGAATGCCAAAGAGTTACGTTAGTTTGATTAAAAGCATGCCATTATTATTAATTAATTAGTCAGTAAGTATAACTTGTGTGAAAAGGGAATTTGATGCATTCGTACCCCATTCAAACCTTTCCAAAATATAGTGTTTAATGCATTTGTCCCTTGATACCTACATAGGTATATACAATTGAATCGTTTCTTTGTAATAAAATCAATTGAAGGCTGTTTTTACACGACTACTTTAGTGATGTCAAAGTCAATGATCATCATCATCAAAGTGATGTTTGTGGTAGAAAGAACAGAACTCGAAAATCACTCTGAATTACACAAACAAATTTGAAAAATTGGTGTCGAAAAATTTGTCTTGAAAATGTTTAAATGTTTTAATTGATTGAGGCTTAGTATACTAAACTAGAGGATTAGATAGTTTAGGACTTAGCCTCACTGGCAGTCAAAAAACTCACCCTGTAATCCAGGTATTAAAAATATAGTGATCCAGATCAAAATCTGTAACAACATTCCAAAGAAATTGGTTCAGCCGTGAGGGCGTGATTAGTGGATTAGGTGGAAGTGACACGTGAGGTTTTCCGCTATAGGCAAAGGTTACCTTAACGTCAGGTAGGACATCTGTTTGTTCCGTATCTTAAACAAAAAAAGGGTGTTTATAAAAAAAAAATTATAGAGTGTCTTATACTTGAATCAAGCTATGCGTTGGAATTAGGACTTATTATGCAATAAAAAAGTTAACATTTTTTCCAACTCAAAGAAGCCATGGTAGAATCAAGACAAATCAATTGAATTTTATTAATTGAAATCACAAGGATCATTTTGAATCGTCCTATAAATTAAAATTACTCCTGTTCCGACGAGTCTAAGCGTAGGAGAATCAGGCAAGAAACACGGCTTGGTTTAATTTAATGATCCGTCTTACCACTAGGTGGGAAGCGCCTGAAGTGCGTGTGTAATGTTCTATAAAATCAAAATTAGCTAGCACTGAAGTGTATCTGATCATTATTATGATCATCATCAGCCTGTAGAAGTCCATTGCTGGGCGTATTGAGTGTGATACCAGCTAAAGCTAAAGTGCTAGTTCATGTAAATCGAACTAAAGGTTTTTAAACTGTCCACTGGTTAGCATTTAGAATAATAGAGAAATAAAAAACTGGCCAACTGCGTGCTGGACCACGCATAATGTAGGGTTTAGAATTAGTAAAGTCACACTTTCCACAGGAAAACCAATAACTTTTTGAGAAATGTTAAAGATTTAAAAAAAAAATAAGGTGTTTTTATCCGACATCCGAAAATGAGGAGGTTCTCAATTCAACTGTATTTTTATTTTTTCATGTGTGTTACACGATATCTCCGTAATTTTTACCCTATTTGGATGGTTTTTTTCATTAACGTGTAGGGAATTATTCTGGGTCCGTACCATTTATGAATTTTATCAAAATCATAAATATTTGTAATTTTCCGTAATTTAAAAATACAACTCTTTTTATCTATATCTCGACAGCCGGCTAGCCAGTTGAAAATTACACTTGTCATTAACATGACTCACCGTCATGCACTTCCTTCTTAACCTTAGTTTATAAATTTGACAAATGAGGTTTTAAACAAGTATTCTAACAATTCCAAGCAAGTGTGTGTGTGTATAACAACAAAAAACAAAACAAGTGTTTTTTATGAAAAAAAAAGACCTTGAAAATTTCATAACACAATTATTACATATTCCATCTTTATAAATGAAAGACAAAACACATAAACCTGTAAGTATTTTGAAGCCGGCACGAATTAATGCCTACCTTCTTGAGCAAACCTACATTTTACTTACATCCTTTGGTCGTAACCCCTTTTAGGGGCATCATCCCTCAAACTGGATTGATTTGAGACCGACTTCAAAATACTTATAAGTTTATGCGTTTTGTCTTATTATTATGAAGATTATTTACTACTTGCCGTGCCGAGGTTTGTCCGGCCTAAGCATACCATATGCATGTAGTAAAAGCACTAAGCACTATGGGATTACGTCCAGTCAGGGGGTTGGCAGCATCATCCACCTGAGTACTCTACACCAAGCCGCCTGCCCAGCATGGTGATTATGGCAAATGCCCCGATTTTATTCAATGGAGGACGCCTCGTCTTCGTCCAGCAGTGGACAGGCTGATGATGATGATTTACTAATTTTTGAAAGCGGTTCTATTAAACTTAACATAATATATAATATGTACCCATATAAATGATTCACCTGAAGCTTCTACGAACAAATCTCTATATACCTACAAAATAAAAGGTAATGTCCCTTGAAGTCCTACTATCTTGCCACACCTTTTAATACAGACATCAATAAAATGGTATCTAGAGATATTTCATTACATTTGTGAATTGACGAGAAACTATAAATAATTCCTGAAAGGAGTACTTACCTGTAATAATTTCATTTTATGATATTGAGTACGTTTTTAGCTAAAGTCAAACAAAAGTATTTTATTCATTGAAATAGTTTTGTATCGTTTCATAAATTATTTTGAATTTATTCCTGTTCCAACGCGATGAGATGCATTGGATCAATTATAATATACATAAGGTATTTATTATGTCGTTTAGACTTCCTTTATATGATACTTACAGCCAAAATAAGTAAATACAACAAAATTGGATTGGCACACAGGCTACCTGTAACACGCGAGCGAAGCCGCAGGAAAACGCAATAAAGTACTAGATAAAGTTTAGATGATAATTGTTTTGTTGTGTTTGTTTGTAGCCGATCTCTAACAATAAACGATTAGATCTGAGACACCTCTCTACAAATTTATAATAATGTAATGTGTAGCGCCGGCGTCGTCACGTCCCCGCCGGCGTCGGCGCTGAGTATCGCCAAATATACAACATAGTGTCCACTATGTGATGTTATACTATTTATAAATAATGGATTATATTTAGTTTCGACGGAAGATGATAGCCATAGTTTTATTATATTTGTGTAAATATTGTCTAAGTGATCAGAAGTACACGTTAATAAACAAAATATTATGAATTAACGCTTGGTTTTATTTGCAGAGATACTACAAGTGGCAAATTTAATGGTAAAACTTTGTAATCATTCATTACATTTAATTAAGCATTCGAGATTTTTCATGCGACATAATTGTTTAAATACCTTCTATGCCCACTAGTTTTGAATATGTCAAAATGTTAATTTAACAGTGTTTAAAAACTCTGGTAAATTCTCGTAGATCCACGAATCGCAACCATCGTTGTCGACGAACGGATCGCGCCTGGATTACCCCTCAGTATTTGGAAAATAATCATAATAATCAAATAAATTGTTTATAAGAGATACAAATTCATTACTCGACTACGGCAAAAGAAGGGTTATGTGTTGAACAGTCTATGTATGTTATCAAACATAAGGTTTGTTCATGTTCCCTCGTAGCTCCGAAACTACTTACCTAACGGATTTTGACAAATTAAGTATCTGTAAGTTGATTATGAAGTTTCTTGCTGCTCCTAACTAAGGGTTCTAGGAACCTACACCTACTACATTACTTTTCATAATTTTTTACAGCGACGGAATTTTCCAGCGGGACGAGGCAGTTTTTTACATGACAATATTTTTGGTGAGATAATTTACTGATTGATGTCATTGAGATTTATTCTGCCAAAGTCATTTACAATGGTCGGTTTGTCCCCAACAGGTTAGAAAATGGAAGGTGGGGCCTGGCATTGTAAGAAAGTGTACCACAGTAATAAATGGACAGTTTACTGTCGATATTTTCGGCTGAAGTACGCATCAACTCTTTCGTATTTCTAACCGACTTCCCAAAAAAGGAGGAGGTTCTCAATTAGGTGGTTTTTTTTTTTTTTATATTTGTTACCTCATATCTCCGGCGTTTATGAACCGATATGGAAAATTATTTTTTTATTTGAATAGAGATACTTCCAGATTGGTCCCATTTTTTCAGAATCCAGTTCTGATGATGGAATCCATGAGGAATTAAGGGAACTCCTCAAATATTGTAGGCATATATATGGCGATTTTGATATTTTCAGCAACAAACCAAGCATTTGCAATCAAAAAGTGTCATAATCCTTTCACCACTATGGTTCTTTCATCATTTTTTTTTCATCCAAATATTTAGTCGAATACAATGGCGGAAGTCGGTTTTTTAAATGAAAAGTTATTTTCATTGAATTTTGAAACAATTAATGTTTAAAAATCTGAAACGCTGCGAATTTGAATAATTTAATTGATAAATACTTAGGTATTATCTTTAGATATTAAAGGCTTCTGAACCCAGTCTCAAAACGTCAGCAAAAGTGACGAAAAAAAGTGGTATTTGTCGTTTTTTTTCAATTTAAAATGTTACCTGGTTTTTTTTTTTTTAAACTGACATTTCACACATCATTATCTAGCCCCAAGCTAAGCAGAGCTTGTGTTATGGGTACTAGATAACTGATATACTTAATACAATACATTACATAGATAGATATTTTTTATTATACATAGAAAAATACCCAGAACACTTTGAACAATTATCTGCAGATCGTACAAATATTTGTTCCGAGGCGGGAATCGAACCCGCAACCTCCTGCGTCACAGGTGAACCTTCGCCCGCCGCGCCACAGAGGTCGTCAGAGTCGTTTTATATACAACAATTTCTTAAGATCTGACATGTAGTTTTTAAATTAGTGAGAAGCTAAATTTTTTCGCTACATCTGACTCTAGTTTTCTTTTAATTAAAAAACTACAAATCAGATTTCATAAAATTTTGTACAAATATATAATCGGATAAAATTTACCAAGACTCCCAGCATTCTAGATTTCGAAACAATGAACCAGAAATAGAGAGTGAAAAGAAAGAGTTGAAGCATAATTCTGCCGAAAAATTCGACAAGGTGTGCGTGGGAAACTTTTAAGTATGAATCACTAAAGTAAAAAAGTCACAACAGTGGTGACAAATAATAAATTATATATAATAACCAACAACTGGATTTTATAATAAATTTTAATGTCTTATCATATTTTTTGATTTTTGGTTTTAATTTAAGGATTTTGGCTGTGTCGTTTTTGATAATTATTGTACATATTGATATGTGTTGATTTCTTAAGTGGATGTTTTTGGCCAACCCTCTGGTTTTACGAAACCCGCGGGAGGCGTCGGAGGGGTCTATTTTAGGCCGAACACACCACGGCACAATTATAATTGATTTGAATTCTCAATTATAATGACGTGTTCATTTGAAATGTACCTACAGATTGGTACAATAAACAACAGTTGATGTGCACATAAAATCACTCTTTGTTCGGCCAAAGTGAAAGCCCTCTGAAGTTCTTAGCCAAGACGCACATACACTCACATACACATATCGACATAGTGATTCAGCATTTGTATTTGTCTACAAATAACACTTCAGGAAAATCGAAGTGGTGCCGGGGGAGAGGCAGCGGCGGGGAGCCGTGCTGAAAGCAATATGGCGGCTTATCGCGCGTCACGTGTACACTCCACCGCCCGCAACCGCGCCTCACCCCCAGCTCCGACTTTATTAGCTTTTCACGGAAAATACTCGTTGAAAAAAAACGAAGCGATAAGATCGCGATTAGGTCGAGCGGTGCTCATCGATAATCCGTTGACGTGTCAATGAGCTATCGCGGGATCACACACACGCGGTGGCCGAACGAGTGCAGCCATCAACTCCAGCGCCACACTGCACTCCATCCAGCACTAGGCACAATCCACGCACGACTGCGGATGCTCGCAGCAATCATCATCGTTTCAAACACAGCAATAGGAACTAGCAGAGCTTATCCTGGTAGAGGAGAGCATCTCTTGCACGCAGCCACGGTCCCGGTGGCGTATCGACTGTAATGAGTTGCCGGCGCAGATACGAGTCTCGTAATCAAATCTCCGAGCCTCTATCTGATAATTACTCCATATCAGGGATGGTATCACGGTATCTCTGAGATACGACGAGAGGCATAGTCCTGCGCCACTTGCGCCCCAAAGGTGCAGGGGGGTGAGGCGGCTGGGCAGGGGGGGAGAGAGGGAGCGGTGGCGTCGAGAACAAATATTTGCTGTGCGCTCTTTGGATGTGTTTGCTCGGCTTATCGCGTCATCGTGAACACACCCAACGAGTAGAGTTGCACAACGCGCTCCACATCCGAGCACTCACACTAGCCCGTTGCTTAGTGACGTGGGCACAGCACACAGCGCCGCCGCGCGCTGGCCCTGTGACGCCTCGCTCCAGGAGCGCTCGGCAACCTGGCAGCCTGTGCCCACCGGTGCTGGACTGCACTGGGGAACCCGAGCCGTGCGCGTTACTCATCCACTGTTGACTAGATACAGTATCTGCTAGGTACGATTAGGTATCAAAACTCTAAGATAACCAGTCTCACATTAGCGCCTAGTTAAGATAAACGAGATAACAATTTGCATATCTCAGGAAGGCGATACTGCCGCTGGGATATCTATGGGGTCGATGCACTGAGATAATATGGTAATCGCACCCATGGAGTCAGCGAAGTAAATACGCCGATGTCATTTCGATTACGTATTCTACCATAATCTACCTTACTGCACAATCAGATTAGGAGTCAGCTGAAAAGCTTGATTAGCTACTTCAATAGAAGTAGAATTAACCACCAGTATAGAATACTTTTTAGCTTCTGGAGATGTTTCAGTCTACAATTCAGTGGAATACAATTCAGTTTTTTTTTCAAACAGCGCACGCGCACTGCGCCCTTTTGAACAATATAGTCGCGCTTGACTGTCATGCGCAATTTAAAGTAAATCCAACCTGGTTTAACACATGCTCATACATTCCTAACCGACATTTAAATGATAATGAGCATTCGAAGAATTAAAGAAATTCGTAGCAGTTTCGTAGCACCTTCGTAGCACCCCAATAACAGGAAAATATTGAAGTTAACTCTTCCAGTGACTTTTCCAGTGTTTAATGAATGTTGGCAGGACAGTGTTCAATTTCACCGGGTCTATACAGATGGCGTAAGATTTGAGTTCAGGATAGGAGTTGACCCTATTCACCCCAAGAACTGGTTTTAAACTGTGTAGATAGTGAACCAAAAATGAAGGTATTATTACAATCATTACTGGGGACGCTGTTATCGCATGCTATCGGATTGGCGTGACAAGTGTCACCGCGAACCGATGGATCAAAAAGTCTGGGAGATGGTTTCGTAAGCGGCTCTCGAACTATCTTGAAACGAAAATTTTGCGGAAGGTGAATGATAAAAACTGTCCATGATAATATCACTATAACTATCTAGTTCATCGTCCTCGAACTGAAATCTCGTGATGTTGATACTCACCCCTATTTTAATGAATCCTTCACCGATTAAGCTCATAAACAAACTTGCTAATTGTATTAGTACCTATCACGAATCTAAATACCAAATTTCAGGGCGATTGGGTCAACAGTTTGACAGTACTAAGGTACAAAAAAACAAAAAACTCCAATCCAATCAAACAGCCCTAAGAAAGCCCACCCACCTCGAGTTAACACTGAGACCTCGTTTGGCTCGGTCAACAATTGTATCAGATTATTGGAGGTTTTAATTTTGCCAAATATAATAAAATCAAAAAGAATTGACACAAATATACCTAAGAAATTGTCAGTAAAACCTAGAGTAAAAAAACAAAACTCGAATAAAGAACATTTTTATTCAAATGTTTTTTTTTGGTTTGCATTTGGATCGTGTAGCTTAAAATTTCCAATGTTTTGGGGGTACTCACCACAGTACTCCTGCAATGCGTAGAGGGCATTTTTTTATTTATAGGTATTAAAAAACACCAAATAATGTCCCAATGGTAAAATTAGAGTCACGAGATATGTAAGATAGTAACGAAATATAAAATAGTTGCGTGGCTGACTATCAACGCAAAGCCTAAAGCGTAACTCTGAAATTTGTTAGGTACTTCCTTTTTTGGGGTACACTAAAAAAAGGAATTTTCGAAATTCAACACCTAAGGGAGTGCAGTGAGTTGTTGAAGTTTGTATGGAAAATCATCCACGCGGGCGAAGAAGTGGGCCCTAGAATAAATAGTTACAACGTTTTAGTAAACTATAATGCTATACCTGTCCTATCCTGAGGAGTAATTCAATTAATTTTAATTTAATGATACACTCAATTAAATTAATGATAATCTCCACTTATTAAAAATATTGTTGTTTAAAATTCGATTGTTAAATACTTATAGATAGGTACTTACAAATTGTCCAATTGAAATTGTCTTTCAATAGCCTCATGCCTCATGCAGCGCGTAAAATAGCTCAAGGCTTCAGTATCGTTGCTATTGACACGAAATATGATTATTATAGATAGCATTATACCTACACAAAGTTGTGTATATAGGTATGTACATCTACCTAAGTAATACACTGATACTCGCTATATTGGGAACGTGTGTCATGCAGTCCTCGGAATCAGAAAACAACTATTTTGGAGGGCTAGTAAGGTATGCGTCAGTTTGGGTTATTCTGCGAATCTTTTCGAGATCCGGGTTCTAAAAGAAGGTTAGGAAACTCTAGGTAGAGAAAGGCTCTTGCTAGTTCTAGTTCATCTGGGGAAGTACCACTATTTTGTCTATTATTGTCTGTCCTCTCGATGTATTTACTCTGCGTGCGATTAAAATCAACTTTAAGTACAAATAAAGATCACCATCACCAGCCTGTTTACGTCCACTGCTGGAGGCAGGGCCTTCTCCATTGAATACAATGGGGATATTTGCCCACATTGTGGTGGACTGGTGATTGCGATTTGGTGTCTTTATATATAAATATCTATCTATTTAGCTGGTATCGCCCACTGCCAAGTAAAGGTATCTTCTCTATAACGACACTCGCGCCACATTTAATCTCAATTATAGGATCTAGTAAACCATTTAATTTTTTTTAAATGTTATTTTTCCTTCTGCGATTATAGCCCTATCTGGTAATTAGAACGATGATCGATGTCTCAAGTAAGCCGATAATGCGATCTGTGATTACCTATCGGATCGTTCTGTCTGTTATCGCTCTTTATTATTCTCTACATATCATAAATGAATGAATTAGGGGGAACAAAACGCTTACCGGACTGCGCTTACAGCACCTATATGTTTTATAGTCTTCGATTCTACTGATATCAATTGAGGATTCATCATCATCAACCCGTAGAAGTCCACTAGTGGACACAGACCTCTCCCATAGAATGCCTCGACGAACGGTTCCGAGCTGTCTCCATCCATTGATTTCCTGTTACCTTTATTCACATTAGGTATACATTTTAGGTACATGGAATTGAGGATTGCAATGTTTTAAAGAGAGCATCATTTCCAAAGAAAAATAATGAACATGCACTCTGCAACATACACACATTATAATATATGGAATTTTAAATGAAATTGTGAATTGCGATTACAGAGGCTACACGAAAATTGCCATTCCTTCACAAAAACTAAAGAGTTACACGAGAGTACGTTTACACGTGCTTATCTACTATTGGAACGTGTCTCCTTTGAATCCTTTCAATTAATAGAAAACCCCTAAAATTATTTATGGTTTCAATTTTAAAGTTTATGTTCTTATATAGACTACGTCTGAGTCATTAACTAAACAAGGGCTGGTTTTTCATTTAATTTCTTAACCTGAGTTGTCAGAGACTAGCTTGATATGGCCCTGCCCCCTATTCCTAACTGAAAGTCGTACGTTTTGACAAGTAAAATTGCCATCAATTGACAATTCTTTATGATAATTTTGAGCAATTGATGGTCGTTTTACTTGTCAAACGTTAGTTACCGAGTGACTTTCTGTTAGGGAATAAGGGGGCTGGGCAATGGCAAAAGGATTTTGTACGCCTCGCAGAAGCACTTTCATACACATACTATTTTTTGAGCATTCAGCATTTCAGCACTGAGTGGTGCTGACATATTTTTTCTATTTCAAATAATCGAATTTGACTTGTTTGTTTGTGATTGCGCTGAATAACATGGATTGAGTTGACCTTATCACTTTTATATGATGGCCCTAATTGTTAATATTTGGAAATGTTCTTCTCTAAAATATTGATGCATGAATCTTCAGGAAAATGCGTTTCCTTGAAAACTACGAGGTTGGTCATTCGTCGCAAAGCTGAGCGTTGTACAGTAGCGCTGGGAAGGTCTGCCAATGAGAACGCGGGGATTGACTCACACAGGTGCAAGCCACGCACACGGCGGACTAGTCCGCGCCCACCTGCCCGAGCCCGGCGCGGCGCGGCGGCGCGGAGTCGCGCTCCGGTATCTGATAACTGCAGATAGCCGTCCGCGAGTGATACCGCGCGCCGATACTCGCGCGATGCTACTTACAATACTTCCTAAGAAAACCAAACATTTTTAAGTTATTCAAGTGCTTTTGTTTTAAGTTACTGGTAAGTGTTTTATCTTCTTCTGTTTATCATTGATATAATTTCATAGATAGTTTTCATGATTAAGTACCTACTAACATCGATTGCGAAATGTTTTTAAAGTCACTGTAATATATCAAAGCTAAATATTAACAAAAACTTATTTGTAATTTCTCACCGGTTTTAAGCTCGTAATATTGAGCACATTGAAGTAAAAAACCCATCAAGGCACGACCCGAATTAAGATCCAAAATCAGTGTTCTTTCTACTAGCTACGGCTAGACCATCAGTGATTTGGTTCAATGGTGAATTGGTTTCTGAGATCAGTAGTTGTTTAGGGTTAGTTCCTAAACCATGTGTTTCTATATTTATGACGTTTTTCTAATTTAGCAAACTTAGAATTTGCTGAGCATTAAAATAAATCATAAAAAGATATATCATCAGACAAATGTATCGACAAATTCTCTAGTTTTTTCAAGATTTCTGGAAAATTACTTACCGATATGAATAAAATATTCTTGGGTTCACCCCAGTACTATTCACTACCTACACAACAAAGAAACATCCATAAATATATTATAATCTCATTAATATTATAAATAGGAAAGTTTGTGAGTATGTTTGGTACCTACTCCTTGACGCTGAAAAAGCTGGAGCAATTGAAATTTGGTTGCATGTAAAATACGCCAAAATGCAATATCGTACAAATAAACTAGGCTGAATAACTTTTACAACACAGTTAGTTAAAATCGGTGTAGTGTAGTGTATTTACACCACACGCCCTTATAGATGCTTATAACATTCATAGACTAGGCCCTCTGGGGGTTTATTTTCGTAAAATCATTGTTAAGTGAGCACCTACAAAGTAACATTCATGCTAAATTTTGGAAATCTGAGGACGAGCTCGCTTATATTGATATCGATTAGTTTTCCTTCAATATTGCCATCATTATACACTTCTTGCTCTTTATGTTAAATCGTTTTTATGAAAACCTTAGGAATTATACAAACATAAAAAATTTGCATAAGTATTAAAGGTTTTTTCAGTTCCTTTTACTAATAAAAAAAATATGTTACTGCTATTTACCCTAAACCTAATTTCTTCCACTTTTATTTAAATTTCATTAGACACTATTTGTTTTTCACACTCTGCTTCATATTCCATTAATTTTACAAATAAGGTATTTTTCAAAAAATACTTTTTATATTATCAAGTTCGCGTAATATAACAAGCAAAGATTTTATTTCGAAAAAGAGTATGTTCGATTCGCTAGGGAAAACGAAAATACACGCCTAGGCGTGAATTTTTTCATAATCTTTGACTGCGGTTTTGTTTATATCAAAATGAGACCTCTCATCATTTTTTGATATCTCTTACGGCTTAAGATTTCTCCACACAGGGTATTATTTATTCATATCTCAAACCTGGCATAGACAACGCTTGTTAGAACACAAGTTCTAACAAGCGTTGTCTATGCCAAATTTCAACTCTCTAGCTAGCTTGTACCGTTTATTCCAAACTTTGTACGGAACTGTTTAATGGAACTTAAAAAAAAGTTTTAGTTCTCTTCATTCATGTGTACTTGGTGAAATCTGGAAAAATTTCACCTGTGCTGGAATTGGGACTGTGTTTTTTTATTTGGATAGTTTTTAAATTTCCGTCGGATTCACTTTCAGTATGCTACCGGTAACAGTCGTTATTCAGTGTTTAGTCAGTTGGAAACTGTTCTCACCCATTTGTTTTTATAACGCAATATTTGCAAAGTCTTCCTTCTAGCAAATTGTTCAGAACAGCTAAAAAATCCCTGATCTCTTTTTCACCTCTACAAACATCCCCTGCGTCGTTTTTCTTAGCTTTAGTTAATTTCCTTAAATATCATCGAACAGCTATGTTATGAGTACCTTATAGGCTGGAGCTTGTTTTTTTAGTTCTTGTCTAATAGAGCATTTATTAATAGGTGGTTGTTATCAAGGGTGTCCCGGCGTTATCGCGGGACCGCGAGCAAACAGCGCCGCGCCATAAACCTCCTCGCGTCCTCCTCAGCACCACAAACTGAACTGAACCTTATCACCACCCTAACGGAAAGTCCAAATTAGATCAATGTTTGACCCTGACTAGTTGATTTGCTAGAACAAGACTAAACTTAGTGGATATAAAGAGTATTTTTGCCCGCGCTAGTGAATATTTACATGAAGTGAGTAATGCATTCTTCCGTCGCACCGAGTTCACGCGCCCGGTGTACCTCAAACATCTTTTTATTATTATAATTTGACCTAGCTAGCTATAGTTATGGCCGTAATAATTTTGGCTTAAGGAATAAGACTCCTCCAACTTTTCTTTTTGATATCGTTAAAAGTGACTAAGGTCACTTGGTAGGGGGTGGGCAGCAGGATCCACCAGAGTAATTACCAGTAATTACTACAATCACCAATCGCTACCAACTGCCAAGCGTGACGATAATGGTAGTTGAAATCCCCTCATTGCAAGCTATGGGTTATATGCTATGCATGCTATGAGGGAGGCTCCATCCACCTATGGATGTCTACTGGCAGATGAAGAAAAAGCTAGTTTCATAAAAAAATATCTACTAGCTAGAGAATGCATAGAGACAAACTCGAATCAGAGAGACTATTCGTGCTCTTCTTCATAATACAAAAAAATGTATTATGTACAATGACGTGTTCACAAGCAACTTTGAAATTGAAGTTCGTTATTTTAGAAAAGATAGGTGTACATAATTTTTACTAAGTACTCGTAATTAGTTGTTTATTTTAGCTATAGTTTCTGATTTGAAGCCGCGGCGCGCGTTTCCGGAGCCGACTGTTCCGCTGCACAACACGACTATACGTATTTATTTGCTCCAAAACCTGATTTCGAGACAATGACCTTATCGATTCACAAACTTAGAAGGCTAGACAATTTGCAATAGGAAATGTAACAAAATTGTGTTACAGGACATATCATGGAGAACGTTCACCAACAAATGGTCCACGAAGGCGAAGAGGAGCTGCGTGATGAGCCGAGTGCAGAGGCACTCCAGCTCGTCAAGAGCGAAGAGCGGCTACAAGAGGCTGAGGCCGAAGCGGAACAACAACAACAACAGCATTTACAGCAACAGCAACATCAGCAACAGCAACATCAGCAACAATTACAGCAGCAACATCAACAGCAACTCCAACAGCAGCAGCAGATCGAAATGCGAGAAGAGGCACCGCAGTCAATGTCTGTGATCACGCGACGTGGGCGCACCATCACCGCTGCTGGCCACATCACGGAAGACGAGCTCGGTGACGACGGCGTCAAGGACGAGCCACCCGAGGCGCCACCTGGCGATGAGCCACCACACTCGCACGCGCCACCGACGCAGAGCATGTCTCACTATGCGCCCAAGCTGGAAGAGTCGATGGAGCAGCACGCTCATGCTCACTATGAGGAGGAACGCATGCGTCTTTCGGAAGCTGAGACAGCGCGCTACCTAGCCTTCAAGCAGGAGCCACCGTACCGTGCGCTGCCCTCCCCGCTCCCCACACCGCATTCCCCCTCGCCTGGTGCACGTTCCCAATTGCCACGCCCGCGACCTCCCCCTGGGCCCTTCGGACGGGGCCTAGCTCTACGCTACGGTCCACCGCATCACGTTATTGTGCAGCAAGACGGAGATGAAGAACACGGACCAGACGCCTACCTTGCGCACAAAGAACGAGTAGAACAAGCGCAGTACGCGAGTGCCGACGCTGACGGGCGCCAGTACGCTGCCGCGCTTGGAGAGCAAGCCACGGCGGCGCTCGAGATGATCCAGACCACGTCGCTAAACGATCAGCAGTCCGTGGGCGTCGCGTACCAACCCGTCAAATATGAGACTCGTGGAGGTGAAAGTGAAGCGAGAGCTGGGACGTACGCGAGCTTACAGCCAGTTACTTCAGTTGGAGGAGGGTATACGTACGCAACCAGTGGTGGACAGTACACGGGCGCGTACGGTTACGGCGGAGGCAAGGAGTTGCTGGCGCTGTATGGTGCTGCGGGGGGTGTGGGGGGTGCGGGGGAGCGGCGTGGGGATGACTCACCACCGTCGCAGCTGCTGTACCGTGCGGACCCGACGCTGTCCTCCTCGTCCCTGGGACCACGTGCTGCGCACGTCGTTTATGGCTCCGTGGTGCCGCAGTCGCAAGCCGTGTATGAGACACCGCCGAGCCCCAACTCGCAACAGGTGGGTACTCTTTTTAGCACTTACCTCCCTGAGACCCCATTGATATTGCCTAACTCAAGATTGCCACGTGGTGTATCTCATTCATTTTCACGATGTATAGATTTTCCGACAGCTACACTTCGCAACCACTTTGAATAATCCCAAATTGGTACATTAATCACATGTTTCTTTGCCCCAGGTGACCCTTTACACGCATGGTAACACCGTCCAGTACAAAGTGGGTGGTGAGCACTACTTGTCACAAGGAGGTGGCGTGGAATATGTACCAGTTTCCGGATATGAAGGGGGCCTGTTAGTGGAAGGCTACCCGGCTCCCAGCCAAGCATGGCCTGGGCACAATCTGCTGCCTCTTGACGATGGATTTGATCCCAGTGAGTACCCCATTACAGATTTTGTTTGCGAGTAGAAGTAGACGGGTAGAAAACTGATTCTAATATTATTACTTATAACTTCTTATGTGCTTCCATAAATGTTTTAGATACCAAAACCTTCCTCACTAAACTCCGTACTCGATAGCGGAAACTGCAAACCAAGTTAAACACAAGACTGTGGAATAAAATTACAATTATCAATCAAAATTGAATCAAAATAGTCAGGTTCTCCTAAATCCCTTCATAATAATAGCTCAAGCTCCCAGACAACCCTGTTAATTAAATATAATAATTAATTGATTTACTTACTATTATTTATTTCATACAACTTATGCAGTGAGTGTGTAGAATGTTGTTTGTATTAAAGAGCATAACTTTAGTTTTCTTTTAAATTGAGGGATTGGTAGGTAATTTGTACAGATATAGGTTATATTTCTTTAGGTACAATTATAGAACCACTCAGGTGTCTGTGTGTCTGTCACAGCCTATTTTCTCAGAATTTTATGGACCAAAAAGGTTGAAAGATTCACATAAAATACACACATGAAACCAACCATGACCAAAATGACCAAAAAAAACAAATATGACCCATATATGATGATTTTGGTGACCCAAATATGGAAGTTTATAAATCAATTCTAATTTCGGAGATGAATTTTGGGCTAACTAGAACAACAAGTAAAAACTTGTGTCAAATGTAATGTCATGACATATCAAATAAAAAACTCGCCATGAGAAATATAAATATGTATTTTTATATAATTTTAAAATGCTTAGTTTCAAAGACTTTATTTTATTTTATTTACATAGCAAAAAAAAATTATAGAAAATATGCGAAAATTTACCATTCCCCTCACTTATCTCTATGTTAGTAGCTTAGATACTAACATAGAGACCGGCCTGAGTACTGCCGACCAGTGTCTCAAGAAACATGAGTTTGTCTTCAGCAACAACGGTCAGAAGACTGTTGGAGCCTCCGCACATGCGGCTCATCAGGGACGCAGTTCTTTTCGAAGCAAGATTGCAAAGAAATCATCAGAACTCACGTCTGCAAACACCTCTGATTCACTACAGAAACGCGGCAGTCTCAACAGAATCCTGAAATCGTTGTTGGACTGGATTGGATCCGTAGGGCATTGAAGAATTTTTGTGTATATTACAGAAATGTAACATATTGTTGAGTAATATACAGTAGAGGTAAATGTTGCTCATGCTGTTGGCCCACAAACAGCACGTGTAAAAAGATTTTGGTTTCTTTCAATATTTCTTTTTATCTCTTACGTTTTAAGATTTCCCCCTACTGACCCAAATGACATAGTTTGTATCTACATAGAGTCATGGGCTCTAATCATGTAACTAATCTCTTAAAAGCTCCTCTAGATTTATTTCCTTAAAACAAATAAAGACGCAAACGGCTGACCAGCCTTCTTGAATACAGAATGCTTGTATCCCATGCTAAGAAGTTTATTCCGCAGGCATGGCGGGCATGGGCGAGGTGAAGGAGTGCGTGAACTGTGCAGCGGCCACGACTCCGCTTTGGCGCCGCGATGGCACCGGACACTATCTCTGCAACGCCTGCGGGCTCTACACCCGAATCAACGGGGTTAACCGACCACCGCTCAAGGGACAGAAAACCAAACCACAGCAGGCGTTGGTTAGTGTAATGTATCAATCTTTAAACCCTTAATATGTTGATCAGTGATGTTCAATGGCTCTACAATGCAGACTTTACGTTTTCAATTCAGCCCACGAACGGCAACCGTCGCGTCGGCGTGACGTGTGCCAACTGCCGCACTTCAAACACAACGCTGTGG
Source organism: Epirrita christyi (assembly GCA_951392215.1). Lineage (NCBI taxonomy): Eukaryota > Metazoa > Arthropoda > Insecta > Lepidoptera > Geometridae > Epirrita > Epirrita christyi. Next base: position 17,893,902 of record OX595837.1, on the reverse strand, counting down.
AGACGCAACAACAACGGGGAGCCCGTTTGCAATGCCTGCGGACTCTACTACAAGCTACACAACGTAAGTTACTTAAATTTCATAGCACTCAAGTTTACAATAACTGATTCCAGTTATATGCAGAAACTGAAGACAGAGCAAAACTCACCTACCGAAGTATCACTACTGCTTGTAAGTGGCCCAACTCTTGCCAACTGCCTCCCCAGAAGGTCATGCTATGCGAGTGCTCTGGGCTGTAATATGTATCGTCCTATTTATGAATCAGCTCGCAGCAGATAGCACGCTGGTATCACAGCAATTGTGAGAATGTGTATAGCGTATAGTGAGGAGGGGACTGTGCATCGATTACAGCTGTTCGCGATTACAGTAAGGTATCTAATCGTTGCAGTGGTTATCGCGGAACTCCTCAGCAAACACTGGGCCGTGTAAAAAAATCAAAACACAGGGTCTCATCTAATCTCTCGAGATAAACGCGGGGCTACCGACTGATATAGAATTATCACCGGGGCCACGAATATTCATAATGAGATAAATAATCTTTTATCAATTATCTCCTCGTGGTTAGATACGCTTGTTTAAAGGATGATAGGAGCGCGTGGCGGCAGATTACGAGGGTTCCCCGACGTCTCAGTAGCCGTTTAGTGTCTCACGACTCATCGACAAGTACGTCCGCCGCTGGACACAGGCCTTCTCTATGAACCGGTCAAAATAAAATATTCATGGTCTGCATTAAACTTCCATTTCATCATTAGTTTATTAAGTAAAAGGGATATTTCCAAAAAATGTTTCAAAAATCGCACCCCTGTTCATTCTATTTCCTTGTAAGTAATGTGATTTTGATCCCTGATGAGGTGTGTATATGTGTGCAGGTAAACCGACCCCTCAGTATGAAGAAAGACGGCATCCAGACGCGCAAGCGCAAGCCCAAGAGCATGGGCGGCGGGCACGGAGGCGTGGCGCGCCCCGCCGGCTCCTCGCTCTCCGGTACGTTCTACTCGTGACGCGACCAACACTGACGTACAAATCCACATACCATCATTATGCAGGGTGAGTTCTTTTCAGGGGCATCTTAGGCCAGACTAGAAATGACGGTATAAACTGTGATTTGAATTTAAGATGAATATTTAATTATCTTGGTCATCGCCGTAGTTTCGGATTGGGCCTAAGCGATTCTTGAAAAACTCAACCCGTTAGTGTAACTCACTCAGTAATATGTTTTGATGCTAGTACTAAGTGTTGAAGTGAGTGTGTGTATGTGTGGTGGTCCGCAGTGGAGATGCACTCGCACAAGGTGCTGCCCCCTCTGTACGCGGCGGTGGAGGGGGGCGCGGGGGGCGCGGGGGCCCCGCTGCTGCTGCAGCTGCCCGCGCGCCACCAAGTCGATATGTGAGTACCCGCAAGACAAAAGTCGCGCTGCTACGGGACTGCGTAGCAAGCAGCCCACGCGTAGCGGGTACCTGATCCCGCTACGTTACGGCTACGACGTAGAGCTCGAGAATTTTTCCACTTTCTTATTACCTACTTGCTGTTAAGCTTGCTGGTTAAGGCTGTCTGAATAAACATACGAATTTAAAAAAGTGACTTGCCCATAATCTTGTTTTAATGGTAAAATTCTCATAGTGATACGCACGCACCTAACTTCTTTCAATCTTTTTTCTTGACTGCACGCTACTCGCTACTCGCTTCAGCACTTACTCCATCACTGAAACTATCTAATACCGTGTATCTACTTGCACTTGCACTACCTTCTAACGATTTAGATTTCTTTTTAATGCACAATTTTGCCAAACATGTTTAGCATAACTTACTGCGCAGTTGTTTTTTATTGCGTGTGCCATCGTTGAGCATTGGTCGAAATAGGGCCTAATAATTGCATGTATCATGTTCATGTTTCTAGTTAAGCCCTAAAACTTAATTCTTATCAGTCAAGTTGATCCTATTTAGCGAAGTACCGTATATGCACCGTGCGTCGTTCTAGATACTTGTGCGCAGGCGTGATGTTTGCGAGAGCTTATCTCAAGGCACTCAGGCGACATGCTGCTAACGTTCGTTTATATTACACTGCTATTTTGACTAAAGCTTGCGTAGTTTGCGTAATGTACTCGTATAAATATAACTTTTCATGTAAAAAACCGACTTCCGCCATAATATTCGACTTTTTTTTCGATTTGGATGAAAAAAAATTATGAAAGAACCATGGTGGTGAAAGGATAACGATACTTTTTGAATGCAAATGCTTGGTTTGTTGCTGAAAATATCAAAATCACCCTAAGTATGCCTACAATATTTGAGGAGTTCCCTCAATTCCTCATGGATTCCATCATCAGAACTGGATTCTGAAAAAAATGGGACCAATCTGGAAGTATATCTATTCAAATAAAAAAAGAATTTTCCAAATCGGTTCATAAACGCCAGAGACATGCGGTAACAAACATTAAAAAAAAAAAAAAATACAACCGCTTTGAGAACCTCCTCCTTTTTTGAGAAGTCGGTTAAAAAGAGCCTTTATTTGGATGACACGTTTTCATTAGTAGTGAAATTATTTCCCTACTGTCACTTTTTATTAACCGACTATTGAATAATATGTATAATGCATTAGGCTCTGCATGAAGAAGACAGCCAATAAATCTCTTTTGGACTATAGTTATGATTTCTAAGAACACTATGCTGCCAACTGTATACTCTATACAGTGCCATAAGGTTTTCCGACAACTCACCTTACTGTTTGCAACTCGAGCAATGTGTCGCTTATTTACTCTGTCAAGACGCTATACTATGTCGCCCGACTGTGATGAAATTATGTAGATTTTATCTACTCTCAGATGCACCATACTTAACCCATTACACCCTAATTACAACATCAAAAATAGTTTTACAATAACGTTGAATATGTTTATAGTTTCAGTATCGCATAGCGATGCTACCACATTTAACTTTATTATGATACTGTTTTTGCCACTCTGATTGACCAATTTCATGATAAAGACGTCTAGTTATGAAATCTGCGACTAATGTTTATTATTTTGATTTGGGCTAAGCACCCATTATGTTACAGTTACACATAATACTTTGTTTAAACGGTGTTATTGAACAACTTTACATGAAAACGATTCTTCCAGGTTATCAACGCTAGAGCGCGGCTCGCTGGTGTCCACGCCGGGGCACTATCGCCCGTCTTAACGCCACCACCGACGCCGACGCCGGCCTGCGTCACGCGTGGGCGGTTCCATTCGCGAATGAACAATGTAGTTTTTGTGACAGTAAAGCCTATAATAGTGTTTAATGTGACAATAATGTAATTAGACTGTTGTTGGAAACAGAGATTATTTATTTAACTAGCACTGTGAAGAACTCGTATAATATCAATATTATAGAGCGGTAAAGTGCGACGCCTAACAAAATACCTTCTACGTAAATTTTATAACTGTCTTGACAATATAACATGTACGAAGAATGCTTGCTCTATGTTTGATTTTTGTTTTAAAATGAAAGTTAATTGTGGCATTTTGGTTGAATGATGAATTGATAAATTGTCCTAGGTAATTTAATCAAAGTAAAATTATGGTAAAATCTAAATTTTGTTAGTTTTTGTATTCTTATTATGGTCTTGCCACAGTTTTGTTGAAGTCATAAGCAGCTAGAATCATAAAGTAGACTTTAATGAAGGTGGATTTATAGTACATTATGGTACAAGTGTGTAAAGTTAGTGATTACGTCAGAGGCGCCATTGAGACCCGAGCCGTCAGGCGAGGGTCTTAAGAGAGCCGAGGACGGTAATCATTAATACACACGTGTATCATACGACGTTTTTCAACACACTTGTGAAGAAAATAACTATAATTTTAACAGTGAAAACGAGTTGTGAAAATTTTTTCCCTATGGCGGGAAAAATTAATCAGTTTTCCTATGTGCGCGCATCTAACAATGGCGATCGGCCATAGACTAAAAGAATGTGGTTTCTTTTTTTTGCTTTCCGCGGCTAGCGTTTTAGCAACGTACAAAATGGGGATTTTTTCTTTTTTTATTAGAGAGAAAACAAAAGTTACATTTGAGTGAAAGTTTTATTTATTAAACACGTACAAGTTGAAATTATCTATTATAATACGAAGTTGCATGAAATGAGCAAGCAATAGGTACATTAATTTATTTGTTCTATTGATCACGACCTTTTTTGTATCAAAACTTTTTTAAGATCAAACGGGACAACTGGGATCAGAGGAAAGCAACTTAACCAATAAATAAAAAAAAAATCTATAACTCACTTGTGAGTTATAGCAATGAAAAAGTCACAGTTTGATATAAAAAAAACTCTATAACTCACTTGTGAGTTATAGCAATGAAAAAGTCACAGTTTGATTATAGGTGTCATTATGTGCCTAATTGCGGTGAAATTAGAGCCACTTTATGAGCAAGTGTGTTGAAAAGGATTTTATTTAGGCAAGAAGTTAAAATAAAATGCATTTTGTAAAAATATTTTGTAAGCTTAAGTAACAAGCACCTTGGTGACGAATTTATTAATATATTTGAAATATTTAATAAGCAGTTGACTTTTTTATTGCGTGTCATTGTGTTGTATAAATGTAAGGGTGTGTAAATTGTGTATGAATGTGAGCGCAGTGTGTGTGCAGGCATTAGCGGTGTATTTATATTTAGATAACTCTGAGAAGTTTAAATTGTACGGCAAATAAAACAGTTGCCACGACATTTTTTTGTTTAATTTTACTTTTAAAACCTACATCTCGCCCTGATAATATACGTACTTACCTAATACGTACTGACATCTACACTCTTAGACAATTGTGTATTACCTTAACTAATCCACAAAATAATCAGATCATCATCAGCAGCTTTTAGACAGCCACTGCTGGACGAGGTCTACCTCATAAAATACAATCGGGGAATAGCCATAAGCACCTTGCCACGCTTGGTAGGCGAATTGATGATCACAGTATTTCTGCTGAGTAAACTGGTGGTGGTCTCATGTAGTTTATTTTTATTCTACTCGGCAAGCAAACAAGCATAAGGCCCACCTGAAAGAAAGTAGTTACCGTAGCCTATGGACGCCTGCAACACCAGAGGCATCAAACGCGCGCTGCCGATCCTGAGACATAAAGATGAAAAGTCTCATGTCCCTGTAATTTCACCGGCACCCGTACCCTTCAAACCGAAACACAGCAATGCGAGCACTACTGCTTGGCGGCAGAAATAGGTACAGAGTTAGTAGGTACTTCTCCGGACGAACTCTTTTACAAGAAGTTCTACTACTAACACACACAGCACACACACGGGAGGAGATTGAGGTCAATTCTTAAGCCGGACAGCGTGTGTCTAAGCATAATAAATACTTAAAAATACCTATTTAACCAAAATAAATCCATTGTCGTGAACACCTTCGCATATAAGTATTTTTAGAAGATAATATCGACTACTAACATCAAATAAATAAATTCAATCAGCAAAAGACTCTTTTTCGACTCGTTCTTGATTTAAAATTTCATAACTTTTCCATGGACTGACAATACCAAAATACCTACTTTCCTACAAGTAGGTATGTGTAATAAAAATAACATCATCAATCAAACTGATAAGCGCTCAGAGCCGTTTGTTCATGTGATAACACATTTTGTAACGATACAGCTATCCCCCTAAACGTACGTAGTTACCTACCTACCTACTCAAAAGTAATCGTGAAACAGAAATTAAGAATAGTGCCATCTGACGAAAATTCGTTGAACCACGACACAGAGAGGTTGTGACTCCGGTAGAATTGCAAGACAAGAAACACGGTTTGATTGTTTTTAAAAATGTTGCTGTGTGTTATGCGACATTTGATTCTTCTATATAAATCTAAGCTTAGTTACGGTCGGCAAGAGGTATGAAGCTCAATGGCTTTACTGCTGTAGAAAGGCTGTAGAGCTTCCTTGTGTAGGTACTAAGCAGCGCTGCTATGGCAGCACTAGACTCTCTGCTAATCAGAGACAAAAAATACAAACAAATTTCTACAAATTGCCACTAGATGGCAATCAAACTGCTCTGGGTGGTTACAGTTTCAGATTGAGGCATTTTACTCTTTTCAATGGGTACCTTAACTGTAGTGCGCTAGATGGCGCTACTCGTGTTAATTGTGTAAAATGCAGCATAGAAGAACTGCGGTAGTCATTTGATTTTACATAACGTCAATACCTACCTCTATGATCTGTTTCACACTGTTGGCGACAAAGGGCTTCCATCTACTTGGTTCTCAATGAAGCCAACCAATTACTGATATACAGTCAACAGTCATGCTACTGACGACTGAGTCATGCTCACTGCTCATGACTGACGGCAAAACTTATTGCTTACCACAGAAGAAGCGAAATGATAAAAAAAAATCTGTTATTTTATACACAAGTTGTGTATTTTGACTATTATGCTATATTAATGTGAAAGAAGAAAAATAGAATAGCCCCCAATGGGATATAAAGTTAAGTTATTTGGCACGCACCATTCGAGAGTACGTACGTAGTAAATAATTAACGCAACGATTAGATTTAGAGTTGGTAGAAAAATCCATCGGTACATGACCGGAATTTGAACCCACGATTTTAGGATCTTAGTAGTCGCTTCATATTGCAGCGATTGCTAAAATACCGACCTACATAATTTTAACGGTATTGCGAAATGTTTTGCAAAAACCCAAGCACTTCGAAACCATCGTGGTGCAGGAATTCCTAGCATTTGTTTAGCAGAAACTGAACGTTATGGACCAGGGTTTCTTGGAACAAATTCTGTAGACCAGCTTCAGCGAAGAACAAACTGAGGACGCGAAAAAGGTGCTTACCGACCCAGCTGTGACCAAAATCCGTCTGATTACCAGACAAAGGGACAGATGTGGCTAAGGCGACCTGCAAGACATCTTCAAGGTGTTCTTGGAAACCGGCTCTGATAACGTCGTTCGTAGTGCGTGACCTACATAAGCTTCCTCCTTTGAACTTCGTGAACTTCCTTCTTTGACGTGACCAAATTCCTGAAGGACCTAATATTGCTACGAATTGATGTGACCTTCGTACCAAAGTGGAAAATTCGGAGCTAATTGTCGTCGAATTGAAAACGGAAGTCCAAGAATTGCCCAATAGCAAAAATAATGCATCGATGACATCGCCGCTATCAGCGCAAAACGTTAGTAGGTAACTGATGGATCATGTGGTTATGAGCCCTTGTACTAATAGATCCCTTATGCTAATAATTTACGTGAATGTGCGCCACCCGATGCCAAACCTCACCGGTCAACGTTTTCATAAACACGACTCAAGTAATTTTTGATTAATACCTTGTAATTTTGGTGGCTTTCTAACCAGTGAAGCTCATTGAAAGAGCTTCTCATAATTATATAATTTGTTAAATGTAATTGCGTGTCTTTTTAAATAGGTAAACACTGACCACCAAAGTTTTATAAAAACAACCACCCCATCGCCTTACTAAGAAAAAAATGTAACCAGCAAAATTAAACGAAAGATGAAACCTAATTATAGCCTGCGTAAGACAAAGGCGGTATCGTCTCAAGACTTCAGCCAGCCCGAAAGGGCGAAAAGACAAAAAAGGTTGGGTGGCACTGGTTTAAAAAACTATGCATCTGTAAATCTTTTAATAAGGTGATAGCATGCACCTGCCTTCTTTCATAATAGTCTTCTCCTAGTCCTTAGGTTGTCTGAAAGAAATTGATATGAGCGGAAACACCACCTATTGTACATTTATTTTGTTTATGTTTGTTATATTTTATTACTAAATCTATCAATCTTCTACAGCTCCCAGCCCCGTAGCTAGAGCCAACAAATTGTCACCCTATGGCATCCTTATGCAAAGAAGAGACAGCAGTAATTGTCACTCCGTGCGCGCGAGACAGCAGAAACGCGTAATTTGAAGTTGCGTCATTTGTCAAACCGGTGAACCTAGAGATTATATACAGGGTGTTTGGCGCATGGACCGACTGGTTTTTTTGGGTTGTGGTTGTAATACCACAAAATAAATTATGCTTGTATTTTGCAATGTATTATCATTCTAAATAAATCAACATTTGATACAATTAATAGCAAAAAAAAACTTATGGGCTTTCAAAGTCGTAAATCTGTGTAAATGCTATGAAAAGTGACAACTTCTAAATTCATTTAAAAAAGAACTAAATTAGAAATGGCTTTTAGTTTTTTTTTTATTTAATTTAGAAGTTGTCACTTTTCATAGCATATACACAGATATACCACTTTGAAAGCCCATAAGTTTTTTTTTGCAATGAATTGTATCAAATGTTGATTTATTTAGAATGATAATACATTGCAGAATACAAGCATAATTTATTTTCTGGTATTACAACCACAAAAAATAAGTTATGACGATTTAAAGGCAAGATTATGGGTGATTTAAAAAAAACATAAAAAATAACATATTTAAACAACCGAGACACTTAGGGCATAGGCTCTATCGGGAAAAACAAGCGCATGACTCCCCCAACCCCCCAAAAAATCTTGTCGGTCCATGCGCCAAACACCCTGTATATCCTGGATTGTTTCAAACTAACAATCTACGTTAATGTTAATTCACCAACAAACTATAATTAACGGTGTCATATTGTAAAAATGTATAATTATTGAATGAGCAGAATTAGCATCAAACTCTTACGTTTGCTACAAATGGAGTACACGCAGGACATAGCTCCACGTGTATCTGCATCACTACATAGCCTCTAGCCGCTATCTGCCACTTGTCAATAACTTATGCTAGCGATAGGGCTGCAATCAATGCGCTCATTAGCCGCCGCTGCGCCGCCGCCCGGCCCGGCCGCTGGATGGACGACGGACGGACAGACAGCAGACGGCAGCAGCGCTTGATATATTACTCGTACACTAGTATCGGTTAAATTGTCCGATCGATAAGTGGGCGGACAACGGTCCAACGCACAGTCCGCTTGCGCCGCGTTCTCGCCAACCGGAAATCAACTCTCCCCATACGTGCTTAGGGTACAAACACGCGGGCATGTTCGATGAGATACATTCTTTCGAATCGATCGTGTTCTCTAATGAACCGGAACGAAAAGCTGGACAAGTCATCTCAATACGTTGAAAATTGATATCTATCTATAAGACAATAAAGGTGCGGTTGGTGTGATCGCGGTCGGGGGTTGCGTCGTGTCCGCCGGGAGTGGGCTGCGCGCGGGGCTAATGTGTAACCGATGTCGCGGAGAGGGCACTAATGCGACCGGCGCCGGCGCCCGCCTAAAACAAAAATCTACAACATTCCTGCGTTTAGGTCGCCTTTATTCCTTTTTTATCAGATCATGAAATAATAGAACAGGTACAAAGCAGCCGCTGATCCGCCGCGCCCGCGCACTCTCCCCGGACGGCGCGCCGGCTTATCAAGTCCCATTCGGCTCGAGAAGGTAAGTCGTGTTAGATATTCGGAGGCGCCATGCGTCGGGCTATGTCAACATGGCAAGAACAGGCTGACGCTCTGGTTCGTGGTCTGTCCGACAACCTCGGATAGCACGAGAGATGCATAATATCTTTAAAAAGATGGTCAAGTACGAGTAAGGCTCCCACAGTTATTTTGGCTATTGGCACAGAAAATCCGAAAAAAACTATACGAAGAAGTGGAATAATGAGAATGGACATGAAGGGAGCTACAGAACCACTGCACAAGAAAACGTTCTTGAGAGACAAATCCATACTTTTAGAGTTACTTTACATACGCAGGGTGAACCGGTGACACATGTCGTACATGGATGGACCAGTTTTTGATCAGAAATATATGAAAATACACTTTGAGATACCGTATCTTTTATAGCATTGAGTTGAAATTTAATTGTTCACAGGGCTCTGTGGTCTTGGAAAATGTATGCAGGTGTGTGCAGGGAATTTGGTATTCAATTCAACTTACCTCTAGCCGTTCCTCCGAACGAGAGTTTTAAAGAATAAACAGGTAACAAAGTGATCCTATAATGGTTCCGTTGGCACCTCTAGTACGGTACCCTTGAAAGGGTTATTGATATTGCTTGCGCCGATTAAGCACTGCTTCATTGTTTATTTAATTACTATAAAATCTCACCGAACATTCACTTTCACCAAATCCTATATTGCTGTTTCCATACAAAAAACTTCAACGCGCGATTTTTGTTACCGCTTCTACGTAGCTACGTTTGCTCCGTAATGCCACGAACGAAATGCAACCAAATTTTTTTTTAATAAATGTTGGAACTGGCTTGTAGCTCTCCATTCACTCATTTTAATGCTGTTTCTACCCGAAATTACGCTCTTGCGATTACCCAATTTACGCATTTTGCTTACAAAAGTTAATTGCAACAAGACTGCGTAAATTAGGTAATCGCATAAACGTAATTTCAAATAGAAAAAGCATTGAAATCGATTGAAATCAATAGCAACAGAATTACGTAATCGCCACTCAGATGTTATATCGCATACGTATATGCGGTAACCCATTACAAATTGCAATGCCTCTTAGGTCACGTCCACCTAGGGCGTACCCGACATAGCATTGCTCTGCACTCAGAATTACGGCATTCTGAGACATACAGATTAAAAGTCTCACGTGCATGTAATTCACCACAATTCAATTCACCGGCACGGCACCCATATCCTTCAAACCGGAACACAGCAATGCTCACATTGCTTGGAGGCAGAAATAGGTACAGTGGGTAATAGATATACTACGCGATAAAAGTGAAGGCAAACTTCGGGTCAAACTTCGAGCGACGACGGTTAGAATATTTTATGAAGACAATATTAATAATATAAGACAAATAATACAAGACATACAAGTATACATTTGGCTGGAAACTGACACATTAATGTCAGCTATTAAGAGGAGGTTACCGGTAGGGTGCTTACGTCCTTTTGTACACGAACGAAGTTTTCTTCTATTTTGGCCATTATTTTATTAAACTCCATTAAATTTTGTACACATGATGTTTTTGTTAGTAATAGAACTTCTTGTGAAAGAGTTCGTCCGGGGAAGTACTACCACCGTACTTATTTCTGCCGCCAAGCAGTAGTGTTCGCATTGCTGTGTTTCGGTTTGAAGGGTACGGGTGCCGGTGAAATTACAGGCACATGAGACTTTTCATTTTTTTGTCTCAGGGTCGGCAGCGCGCTTGTGATGCCTTTGGTGTTGCTGGCGTCCATAGGCTACGGTTACTGCTTTTCATCAGGTGGGCCGTATGCTTATCTGCTTGCCAGTACACTAATATCTAGAACCGTGATGAAACAGTTTTTTTTATATTTTTAACCATAATAAGAAGCTAACGTATCTCGGGTCTAGATAATTATTAGTGTACTGATCATGTGTACAATATTTCATGAAATTTTAAAAAATAATAGCCAAATTAGAAGCAAGATCCAGAGTATCGAGCACCGCCGTAATGTTGCTAGCCTTTCCATTTTCTATAGGTTAAATTTCGGAGAATGTGCCCAGGAACTATTTGATCTGCCCTGCGATTACGTAATTATGTTACTAACACTTTCTTTCGGTGGCTTATTGCTAACAGACTATTATTTCTATCAACATTTTCCGATTCTGTAACCTCCTCTTGCTCCGATTTCTATCGATATATTACAATGTGAAGTTCTCGCAAATTGTTGGATAACCCGACCAACCGGACCAACTTACAAAGTCCTTATTGTTCTATTTACCGTGTATAAACATACTAACCATTTTCAATCAATAGTATAATACGACTCTTTAATGTTTTGTCTATGATAGAAATATATTTTTATACTGTGGTCCCGCCAGCTGTGCGGTGTGTACTATTATCTATTCTGTTCTGTGGGGCGGTGTTATATTTTTGTTTGTTTACGAATACGTTTTTGAATAAATTTTTGGTCTTGGAATAGTTTCGAAGGAAATAAAAAGTAATTGGAAGTGAGTGAACGGCATTATTTGAAGAAAATACCTAAGTGTTTTACGAGTTTAATGTGATAACAAATAACTAATAGGTAATAATAATGGTGCAATCCACAGTGAAAAAAGCCCCATAGAGGCTCTGCCTGTCGGGTAGGCAGGGCAAAAGGCGTGTAGGTATGTTTGTATATGGTACTAATACTAATTGTCGATATTGGAAAGTCCTTCCGTAAATAATGAATAGGTACCTACTAAGACATTGGTGAATTTTATTTCATAGTTTTTTGTTTAGTACCTACCTAGACTTTAGTTATTATAGACATCAATGGTAATTACCAAATGATTTTATTTGATTTGGAATGTATTCCAACCATGTTCAAACAATAAACAATCCACATAAATAACTTAAAATTACGATTTCTATCGTTAGAAATAACAGTTGACTTATTTCTATTGCAAAAGGTCGTATTGCAATCAAATGCTGTCATTCTAGATAGAAATAGCAATACATAATCGCTATTTCATACTATCGATGAAACACTTCACATCAAAAATGCTTTTTATTGCAATCATGCTTTGTTAGCAACAGCGAGAGTTAGGTGATCGCTAAGACGTCATTTTCAATAGAAATAGCATTGAAATAGGGAAAAAATGATAGCAACCGAATTAGCTAATCGCACCACTGATCCCACCATCTCCTTCCATCTCCAGGCGCACGGCTCAGTACCATCCTTACCTCATTAGTATACCTTCTATTCGTACTAAGCGTTTCGGTTCCACCTTTACTATGCGAACTGCTAAGGAGTGGAACTCGCTGCCGTCGTCTGTCTTTCCAGAAAACTATAATTTGGGTCTTTTCAAGGCAAGAGTGAATAGGTGCCTTCTAGACCTTCGTGCTCCATCGTCGGCTGCATCATCACTTACCAACAGGTGAGATCGCGGTCAAACGAGGGTCTATAATTGTAAAAAAAAAAGAAAAGGTAACTTAATTCCTCTTAAGTTGTATGGTAGGTAAGATTAGGTACGTGGTTTTGTTTGTTGTGACAACAGTCCATTTCAAAGAGGGTGGGTAACGTTATTATGTATGTCCAGTTATGTATGTGCGGCGGGTCCACACCCGAATTCAAATCAAAGAGGGTAACTTTAGGGAAAGAATTATGTGAGAGTCAGTAAAGAACGAAATATGTTTGCAGTTTGCTTAACCTTCAGACAAGCTTGTCATAGACGTCTGTTGTCCCATAATAGCTACAAGGCATTGTGTACTTTAAGTATGTAAGTAACAGGCACAATGCGACACAATGCGAGAAGCCGAAAAGATCGATACCTACCGATAGTCGCTGCAGTACAATACAAGCCACAGCAGTGTAACTACCTACGAACCTTTTACAAGGGTTAGGTACCGGGAACAAATTCTCATAACTCGGTACTTGAAACAGAGGAAGCACTTTCCCACGACATTCAAACAACTGTAAAGAAACAAACAAAGAAAGTTATTAGTTTTAAAGACCACTTTATCTTCACTTTATTTTCGATGCGAAAATACATAATTTTTATAAATAAAACAATATTTCAGGGGTCGATTCATAACACCTCAACAAAGTCAAAGTCAAAGTCAAAAAGAACTTTATTCATTGAAATCACAAGGAATCATTTTGAATCGTCTTATATAAAATTAAATTTTTAACAGTTATATACATAGTCCAGCCCCCCTATTCCCTAACTGATAGTCGCTCGGTGACTAAAGCCCGGTTTCCACCAAAGCAGAGAGGAGAGGAGACGAGAGGAGATGTGCTGTAAAGCTGGAAGGTTATTTCCACCAAAGCGGAGAGCAGAAGTGTAGCGGAGAGGAGATGTGAGCTTTGTGTAGCAGAACTTTCAGGTGTGCGAGGCGCAGGGAGAAAGCAGCGGGGTGCAGGGTGCGCGAGCGCGTGCACCGCCCGGCCGCCCGACTAGACACTTCTCCTCTCTGCCGCGCCACGTGCTTGCTCGCCGCACAAAATTCTATAGAAAAATGAGACATCTCTTCTCCTCTTCGCTTGATCCATTTCCACTGAAGCTAAGCGAAGAAGAGATGTGGAAATAACGAAATCGGATTGGTTTATTCAAACACATCTCCTCTCGTCTCCTCTCATCTCTACTTTGGTGGAAACCGGGCCTAACGTTTGACAAGTAAAATTACCATCAATTGCTCAAAGAACGTTTATTAATAGTTATTTTACTTTAGTTTTGGTTTTTAGCCTCCGAGTGACGTTAAGTTAGGGAATAGGGGGCTGATCCCACAAAAGGTGTCCCTGTGTCGTGGGTATCAGAAACTACGAGTACTATGGTAGCACAACACCCAGACTCGGAACAAATATTTGCAGATCATGCAAACATTTGTCCCGCAGAGGGAATCGAACCCACACCTCTTGCTTTTTAGCCGGCTACTCAGCCGCCGCGCCACGGAGGTCGTCAAATTCATCAGATTTGTGAAACTAACTCCAATTTGAGATTAATAAACGTAAGAGAAAACTAAATTCAAGTCTAAGCGTACATGGACACACGCCTTTTACCCCGAAGGCGTAGGCAGTCTCAGCGTGCCCCCTTTCAATGTGGGTTGCACCACCATTGCTTTCCCACGACTAACGCGGCTAACGCTTTCTTGCAGTAATAACACGTCCCGAAATAAGCCAGCACCAGGAAAATCTTATTCTTTATCATCCTGTTTACGTCCACTGCTGGGCGATATACCCCCATTGGAAAATACAATGGGCGGACTTGCTATAATCGCCACGCTTGGCAGGCGGATTGGTGATCACAGAATTTGTGTAAAGTACCTACTCTGATGGATGCTGCTACCCATACCCTGATGTAATCCTTTAGTCGGCTTTTAAGACATCCACGGGAGGAGAAGGAGGGGCATTTCCTTAGGCCGGACACGGCAAATCTTATAAAAGAAAAATGCCCAAAAAGTCGTGACATGGAATAATATCCATTTGGTACTGATTGAATTGACTTGATTTAATTGACTTATTGAATTGAGTACGTCTAAGGGAAGTTAGGGACTAATCCTTTTTGTCTAGAAATACAAACTGGAACTGGATTAAGTAGACAAGACATAGCAGGTACCTACGTTTAAAAAATAGTCTTCTTAGTGGTAGTTACAATATTTCTTGACTTTTTTCATAGTTCACAAGTTAATTTACTCTTACACAATCTGTGGCTTATGGGCTTCGATCATGTTGATCGAAGCTTATGGTAGTAACTCCTGCATGATTGTGAAGGTGGCAACTACAGCATTGTCTGTGGCGTCCATAAACAGAACCGCGGCGCTAATTCCATTAGGGCCGAGCTAACCCCGACATAAATCTCCTGGCATGGCGCGCACATTACTCGGCCGCTCGCGTCCGCCCTGCGCCAACCACCTCTCGCCTTGTATGCGGGTGCGTTCTCATACAAAGCCGATACAGCAAATGGTCACTCGCATTCCATTTTACTGTTTCTAGGTGTACTTTACTGTTGGTCTAAACTAACTGGTGCCTGCTTTCTCAGGCTGATCCTAGTCTCTGGACTACTATTAATAATAATATCTATTATTAATACTTAGGCGCTTAAATTTTTGTGCACGCTAGGTGTAGGTCTGCCTTGCAGCCCGCAACCAGGCACTATGCAGCGCAGACACAAATAAGGTACAGAAAACAACTGACTCCCTATAATAAGTTGCTGAGTCATCTGTTGCTGTTGGAATCTAACACCAAGCTGTAATTTAGACTCGATAATAGCAAAAAATAATAAATAAAAGCTTCTTCATACCTTACTCAAAAACGCTACAATAGGTAATACACATAAGATTAAGCTTATACAAAAGCTATATTTTCATCATAATCACCAAAAACTTTGTTTGTTTATTTTTAAGTAGTTTCGTAAACTAAGAGAATTCGTTTTTTTCTTTTTTTTGCCATTTAAACTATTAAATTATACATACGACTAGCACCAAAAAAATATTAAAGTTTGTAAGGATAATTACTACTATTAGTGAGTCTAACCGATACAAACAATCGAATCAAAAATATGTAGGTAGATACCTAGGTATGTAAGATGCTTCAAAACAAAAAAAACATTACCTGTTGTTATCCGAAAATTTCCTGAAAACATTCAAGGGACTGTTTATGTTTGGTAAGTCTTACGGTTTAGTAAAATTTCAGTGTATTTCCGTAGTGTTGAGAATCAAATATCTTAAAGACCTTAGGCTCGAAATTGGACGAACTTAATTTATACATAATATTTATATGAACACACGCCTTTTCCCCCGAAAGTGTAAGTGGAGATTCAAAGGGCCTCTTTTCACCATGGGTTGCATTCTAGTCTAGTCGCAGGGATATAGACGTGACAAGTGGTGAGCTCATCGCCGCCATTTCTTTCCACGAATAACGCGGCTAACGCTTGCATCCAGTAATAACACACTCCTAAATAAACCAGCAGCCAGGACAATCTTATACCAACGAAAATTGCCCAACTAGTCACAACTATCTAGGTACAACTAAGAACTATTTAAATAAATTAAAAAATGCTGGACAAACATTATCTAGCCCCACAAGCTTGTGTTATGGTTACTAGATAACTGATATACTTAATACAATATATTACATAGATAGATATTTTTTATTATACATAGAAAATACCCAGAACACCCTGAACAAATATCTGCAAATCGTAAAAATATTTGTTCCGAGACGGGAATCGAACCCGCAACCTCCTGAGTGACAGGCAAACCTTCGCCCGCTGCGCCACAGAGGTTATAGTGACGACGAGTCTGGTGATGGAATTGGAAGGTGTTCAACTGAACTCCTCAACGATTTGAAATAGAATAATCATACGTGGGCTCCATTGTTTTTTGTCATATATTATTATTTTATATCTCTTTAATGAATAACAAAGAAAGTTCGTGTTTGGTCTTTTTGAATTGAGTTTGTGGGACATTTGACGGCACATGACATTCGGTGTGTGATGATGAAGCCTCCAGCTTGTTCAACGGAAACTCCTCAATGGATAACAGAAGAATGTAGGGTCTGGGCCGTTTTGAACTATTGTTGTGAGACGGTTGGCACTTGGCAGTACGTGACAGCCAGGGTCTTATAGTGAAGTCCTTAAAGTTTTCAACAAAAAAGACGAAAAGCGTCGTGTTTGGGCGTTTTTAATTTGTTTTATCATAATCTTTGGTAATCACAGGTATATAGGAAGGAACTGGCTTGCTAGTGGCAACGCTTTACCTGTGGCAATGAACATCACATACCTATCTATATAGTACATTCACTTAACATTTGGTGTCATCCAACAAACGGATTTCAGCTAGTCTATTATATTAACAACTGAGATTTTTAGAGCGCAGTTTTATTTTAAGGTCTCTCTATGGACTCTACCTTATAGATAAGGTTATTTAGACCTATTGTTTACACATAATAAGTTTTATCACACGTTAATTTTGACACGATGTCCGAAGGCCAATTCTCGTAATTAATTTAAATCCACACTGAAACTTGACCGAATCGAGACTGAATTATTAATTGACTGAAAATTGCTATTCAGCTCTCTCGTAATAACAATTTAGTCTACTTTCAATAGAAAGTACGAATACCCGTATATACCTTGTAGGTAGCCGTGAATACATGGTACACGTACGGGTATTCGTAGATTAGAATAGGATAGTAACATATACCATAATAAAGAGTGAAGAGAGACGCGTTCATTATACAAAACTTCTAGCTAAAATCTCGGAAAACTTTGAAACGATTGATAATTCGTTCAAGTTTCGGTCACATTTCATATTTATTTTTGTGTTGAATTGTCAGTTAGAGAACCATTTGTGGCATTTATGTTGCATTTATGACATCGAAACATGATCCGAACTTTATTTTGACTGTCTTTTATTACGAGAATCGGACCTCTGGTCATGCTAATTAACCAAATCGCGTTGTCCCAGCTTTTGTTAAAATGATCAGTGCACGAGCAACCTCACCACGTCACGATTACGACGCAAACGTCGCGCGTCATAAAGGATCCATGCTCTCATCCATGGCGCTGCTTGCTAGATGTGATCGTGACGCGCACGATTTATGGAAAAGCGCATTTTCCATTAGTCCGTGACAGGGGTAAACTCCGCCCCAGAAGCAAACCCCGCCCCAGGGGCGCGGCTAGGGCTCGGTGCGCCGCCCGGCGGCCGCGGGGCCCGCAGTGCCTCCGCGCGCGCCTCCTCGCAAGCACGCGCTATCTGATCCCATCGCATATCTGATAAGGATCTCTTGTGTTTCTCGTGTTGTGACTCAGTGATATTTTCGGTGAAGGTGCTGATTGTGACTCCCTACTATCGGACGCCAGCGTCATTTCAAGTAAGTTAAAGTAGTTTTCGTAGAGATGAGTATAATTTTCTTTTATTTCATTAGCGAATACTCAGGTACAGATGTCCAAATGTAAACACCACGTTTTTAGGTCCAGTTTCTTCTACATTCATTAATTTTGACTTAAAGTATTAATACCAGGAGGGCGATTATGTTATTCTGTTGCTATTGATTTAAATCGATTTCAATGTTGTTTCTATTTGAAATTACGTTAATGCGGTTACTTAATTTACGCAGTCTTGTTGCAATTAACCTTTGTAAGTAAAATCCGTAAGTTTTGTAGTCAGAAGAGCGTCATTTCGAATAGAAACAGCATTGAAATCGATTGAAATCAATAGCAACAGAATTACGTAACCGCGCCACAGATGTAAGTATGTACTAGTACCTACACCTTGGTTTTTATACAGCAATCCCACCATGTCATGTTCTTTGTCCTTAGGCCGTCGGATTTTATACGACTCTGTAAAGAGAACTTTCAACACAATTTGACCTACGTAGCACGGCGGGCGAGTAGTCAGCTGAGACGCAAGAGGTGTGGGTTCGATTCCAGGTGCTGGACAAGTGTTTGCACGGTCTGCAAATATTTGTTTCGGGTCTGGTTGGGTGTTATGTTAAGTTATTTTCTAACACAGTGCCTTGAGCACTGTTTTAGAAAAATATTGATTTCAATGTTTTTGGTTCAGTATATTCAGAGAAAATAGACTGTGTCAGACAGACAGACACCTGAGTGATCCTATAATGGTTCCGTTGGTCCCTTTTGAGTTACCCCTAAAAAGCAGCATAATCAACAGCTATCCAGCAGTTTTTTTGTATTTGGCTTTGTGATATCACGGCTGATATGATCATACTAAAGTTGCCGGTACAGGCCGGCAAGGTTGCAATCATCAACATACATATAAGGTTGATATCACAGGTGGTTCGTGGTAGGTTCACATGCATATTACTGAGGCCTTATCATGAGCTCTTATAGCGATTCACTTCAAAAACTATTCAGTACAAAATATCGGTTCATCGTTGACATCCGTCATCATTGAATAACTTTAATCGCAGAAGTCTATAGACCTTCTGCTACTGTGCCTTTAAATGTAACTGCGGACATCACGGAACCGATATTTTGCACTGAATAGTTTTTGAACTGAATTGCTATAAAAGCTCATGGTTAGGATTCCCTGTATCGTGGGTATCAGGAACTACGAGTACAATGGGGTCAACACAACACCCAGACCTGGAACACGTTTTGCAGATCATGCGTAAACATTTTTCCTATAGCGGGAATCAAACCCACCTCACCTCTTGCGCCTCAGCCGGCTATTTGTCTGCTATACCACGGAGGTTTTCATTATTTGATTCCAATTAAATATACCTTTTAGGTTTATTAATTTTTAAAAACATCTAGCTAAAAATGTTTTTTTGGATCGATTTATTCCGGCTCGAAGCTCCAAGAGAAAAGCTTTGTTCATTAGTAATGTCGAATGGCACAAAGAGCAAACAAGTACTCATGCTCGGTATGTGATGCGTCAACGTCGCAACCGCATCGGCCGTGCACAAGCACGAGCCGCGCGCCTCCTCGGCCCGTGCGACACTGCCGCGTTGCATTTTGCACAACACGACAACAATACATCAAAAAAGAAAAGTGGCCCAACCGAGTTATTGAGCTATCAATGACAGGCCCGGCACCACCGACTAATTGTTCGCTGGAAAGGGATGGCGTGATGCGCAGGTAGCAATGAAAAATAAGGACGAAAAACTACCCCAATAATCCCCTATAAATAACCGGGCTACCAATGTGCAGGCGCCACGTTTTTTTACCTCTCCTACTCGGGTTGGCGCACTCGATACTTGCAGATAAATGTTACGCGTCTCACTGAGATACCCGAACAGATAAATACACAAAACGCCGACTATTGAAGTTCATAGATATTGGAACGTTTTCGATAGCCGTCCACGACTGGTCTCGACAGCCTCCATATTGCATCATAAACTAGAAACGTTAGTAATATGCAAATGGCTTGAATTAGCGAGTTACACGCCGACCGCTGCACCGCCCGCCGCGACGTGGCACGCCCAATACACAGAGCGGGTGTAAAGCGAGACGTGCAGAACACACTTTATGCGTTTGAGTATCGGCAATAAACGTTATTTAATTTAAAAAAATAGTCCGAGATTCCGCATGCTATGGCTCACGCGGAATCTCGGACAATTTTTTTTTTTTTTTTCGTTTATCCTATAATTTCGAATTAAGTATTTTTTTAAAAACAAAATAAAAATCATGTTTATCAGAAAAGTGTGCAGTGTCAGATGCCGACGATACCCATGGCCAGCTGAAAATATCAAGGATCAAAACCGTTAAGTCCAAGTAGTGTCCAAATGTCGCGCCACTCAACTGCGCCTGCGCCGCGTCGCCCGCGCCGCACCCTTCTCGCATTGCGCGCCGCCCGAGTGCGAAATATTAGTTGGAGACGACGATTTTTTTGCCTATTCCGATAGCTGGCTAATGGTCCAACGACATAATATATTATGAATTACGAAGGGTGGGCGTCGTGGGTAGGGGCGGGGGTGCCAATAGATGTATCGATGACTGGGTATTAGTATTAAGTATCAACTAATTTAAAGATCAAATTATAAAAGCCTTAATATTCTTCACACAAAAACTCACAAACAAAATAAACGTCTGTCAAAATAGTGTAGAAAAGAGTACGATTGGAGTGAAGAGAATAGATAAAATTGAACAAAAAAATATGTAAACTAAATTTAAAAATGCAGGAACTATATTATAGAACACAAAAATGCCAATGGACAGGAAATAATGTTAAGAGAGAGACAAGAGAAATGGACCAAAACATTATATTATGTAAACCCAAGGTACGGTAATAGAAGCAAGGGACGGCAAACGAAACGTTGGAAACATGATATCAAAAGAGTAACTGGTCCAGAGTGGATTCGAATGGCAAAAGATAGAGACGTATGGAAATCTTTAGCTTTGTAAAAACACAACCTGTTTTAAAGAAAAGTACACCGAACGCCGATAGTTTAAAAGTTAAAATTTATTAATTAAATTCAATATTTTTTACTATTATTCTTGTGCGTTATTACGAAAATATCTCGGGTGTTTATTACAGGTAGTTTTGGTAGTTCGATTTAAGCCCAAAAATCATACAAACTTTTGTCCAAATGGTAATAAAAAAAAACAATTTTCCCCTTCACGGGCTTCAATAAAAGTCACTTCAAAAACAAAAACGTCCAAAAAATGCTTTAAATTACTCACTAATGACTTCAGACGCTATCCTAGAGACAAAAGGTCGGTCGCAAAAACAATTGTAATGACCCTGGTTTAGCACAAGACACATTCATTTCCCAAAAACAAACTAAGATGCAATCCACTATCAGCGATGGAAATCGTGATAACCCCATTCCAATGGTTTCTCAGAAAGCCGGAACTCAGTTTTGGGTCAGTTCGCGTGTTTTGGCCAAAACGGGGCACCTACCTGCTGGCGACAGGAAACGCACTGCCGCGCGCCAGCTAGCCGGGGCGCTGGCGACACCTGATGACGTCACACATTTACTATCCAAGTGTTGCGCATGAGTAACCCCAAAGGATTGCATTCTGGAAGCAGGTAGTCTAAGGAAGGGAGAAAGCATTGCTGAGTAGGTAATTGAGTTTTTTGCAAATAAACAGAAATGCCTTATTACTTAACTCTATGTCCCGAGTCAGACCACATTTCCGAGTCTCTCTTTCGGAATAATCAAGATCAGCACACGTACCTGCACTGTATAGATAGGTACACACACACACACACACACAATGATTGTTGAAAAGTACCTAACTAGTTGTAAATAGCACACGTAATTAGGTATTCCATGAAACAATTTCAGTATAGAAAATAACTTGAATGATACCATGATAATTATAACTTTTGAAACTATCATGGTTATTAACATAATTATCACTAGAAACGGGATATTTACCATGATAATTGTCACATAGATTATGCTGTGAATCTTACAAATATTAAGCATTAGTACTGCGTAGTAGATCGACTACATTGATCATAGTAAATAACTATCACCCATAGTAATTGACAGACACCTCTATATGTTACATTTCGGAAAAGAACTACACGTTCTGCCTCCCTATTCTCTATCCTGAAAGTCACTCGGTGACCAACGTTTGACAAGTAAAATAACCATCAATTGACAATTCTTAATGATCATTTTCAGCAATTGATAGTCATTTTACTTGTCAAACGTTAGTCACCGAGTAACTTTCAGTTTGGTAATACGGGGGCAGATCCACCATCTCCTTTCCAAGATAGAACAAGCAAGCGAACGGCTCAGTATCATCCTAACATCATTATAGCATATCGCAGTAAACGTTTCGGTTTAGCGAACAGCTAAAAAATGGAACAGCTACTGACGTCTTGCTTTCCTGATAACTATAATTTGGGTCTATTTACTTATTATTATTTTGGTCTATATAGAATTAACCTATTAGAGTTAGAGTTTAGAGAGTCTATTACAGTTTAGAGTCTAAAGTTTAGACTCTAAACCAAGAGGTATATAATAGGTTAATTCTAAACCTTTGTTCGTCAATTACCAACATTACAGGTGAGATCACGGACAGCCAATTTGTGATAATAAAAGTTGTTTTTTTTTTCTTTGTTTTTCTGTAACGCACACAAGTAAACAGATAAGTTGGTGTACTTAACATAGGTAAAAGTAAGTCCAGTGGTTTTTGAGTTGTAATGGTTCAATACAAACATTATAACATAAAAATGTACATCAACCCGCCTCACTAAAGTAACCGGGTAGTAAAAACAGAACTACAACTTTACAATCAAATTGTAAATCAAATAACGTTTAGGACTACCTACTGTTCGTAGGTATAATTATTGTTTTATCTATGAGTATTTCAGAGCTTTGTTCTCATTGGAACGTATCGATAATTTGTAGCTCCGTTAAAATGCCATGAATTACTAAGTGTCACTCTAAACGTTGAAGTTGATAGGAGGTACCTGCAATTGAAATCTGTACAAGAACAAAGTATCTGTGTATACGTAACTTAGAAAATGAAGGAATTCTAAAAAAGCCAATGTGTTTCATAAACCCTGCCCCTCTTCTAGATACTCTACCATAATCCGGGTTAGCATAGGGTTTACCGGTAATCGGTGAACTATGAACGCCCCTATAAGAAGGACTTAAGGAAGGACGACGTGTAAGAAATGGCAATCTAAATATGCCTACAACGCAGTGACATAGCCGCAAAATCAAATCAAAAGAATATTATTCATATATATAAATTAAAATTACTCCTGTTCCAACGCGACCAAGCCTAGAAGAATCAGGCAAAAAACACGGCTTGGCTTAATTTGATGATCCATCTTAACCCTAGCAGGGAAGCGTCAAAATGGCAATAAAATATTGTTATTATTAATAATAGTCTACTCAAGATCAAATCACAGGTGAACTTTGTTGTAACGAAAACATGACTGTAGCAATTGAATTGAAAACGATGAAAATGCTGTACACACGACTAAACTATTTGTCTATTTTGCGTGGGCGTACCTAGGTAGGTGTCCTAGTGGAGTACCTACCTAGGTAGGTCGTTGATTTTAATAAACAGTCATTCGTATAATTCATACGCACAGACACTCAACGTAAGCCATCTGACGCTGTATATTGTTTCTAAAAGGTGCAGTATATTATGAGCATTTATGAAATGTATCCAGTACTTATTAGTGGTATTGGTGCAACATTGTGGAAGGGTGAACGACCGTCCGTCGACGGTCGCGTCGCTTGCTGGCTGTTGCAGCATTCGTGCCACAGTACTCGCAGAAATACAGAGGCTCATTTAATACAGACATCTCCGACTCAAAACAGGCCGTAATTTAAGAAACTCATGGTGCTAAACACGTAAAATAGGGTGTATTAATGTGGTTGGATCAATGGTTAATGTGTTAAATGCAGATAGAAAATCTAAAAACAAAAATCCAGTCTAGTGCGAATCGAACTGGTTTGGAGAGGGTACCGTCCAAGTAGGCTACCATAATATAGAAATTGAACTTATTAGTCATTCAACATCATTTTATTTCATGAATATTTTCCGTTTACGTATATTTTCTTTTATATATTTTAAACTATTTAGTTTTAGTTAATAAGTATGTGGTAGTTTATTATAATACAGTGTGCCGTGGTGTGTCCGGCCTAAGAATATACCCCTCCGTCTCCTCCCGTGGATGTGCTAAAAGTCAACTAAAGGATTACACCATGGTGTGAGCAGCAGCATCCACCTGAGTACTCAACACCTATACTGCGATCACCAATCCGCCTGCTTAACCCCCACTGCGTATTATGATGAAAGCTTCGTCCGACGGCTGATGCCGTGATGGTGTTAGTTTTTTTTAGTGTGCTCACCAAAATCAGAATTCGTTTATTTACGTTAAATGTTCGTTATTGGGTCACCTTTCACTTAACTCTATAAATGTATCAAATTTTAACTTATTTCTTTAATTTGTTTCGGACAAAATAAGCTATGACAGACATTCAGGTAGTATGTGAGTGTGTTGTGCTACTGCAGTTTCGTGCAGTGCTTGCTAGAAAAGTGTTGCGTTGCTGCGTTCAACTTGTACCTAGTA
Organism: Epirrita christyi; assembly: GCA_951392215.1. Lineage (NCBI taxonomy): Eukaryota > Metazoa > Arthropoda > Insecta > Lepidoptera > Geometridae > Epirrita > Epirrita christyi. The sequence goes on along the minus strand of OX595837.1, from coordinate 17,869,013 downwards.
ATGTAGTGATGCGTCTGCTTATTGCTACGGCATATTATTGCTTCCCTTGCATTTTATTCAACTATCCTTGCATTTTATGTACCGACGAAGTATTATTGGCGCTCCCACGGATTCCTTACGTAACTACCTACTTATTCATATTTCTAGGAGGTTCTTTTAAGGAAATTCTCAAAACCCTAATGAGTTAGCACCACTTCATGTGAAGCCAACAAAGGCAGTGATTAGTGAACAGAAGGCCGTCGAGGATGACTTATAGCAATAATGACGTCGCCGTGGGAACATGGTGGGCTGGGAAAACACACCCTCGTCTTACAGAAAAATAAATAGGATTATATAGACTTGTAGGATTTTTGTGATTGCGTACCAAATGATTTAGGCAGTTTTCGAATTACTAATAGATCCTGTGACGAACTTGCTATTGAATAAATAGGTGAATGATTGAGATGGTCTCGTTAAAATGTTATGTTTTTTGAAGTCGTTAAATAAAAATAAATAATTATAATCGTTAAATAAAGTACCTTTCCTACATCGCGTGTATTTGCAAGGTCACAGTTCGGGGCGAACCACTAGTAAATACCACTTGTAAGACAATCAGGTGAATTGGTGTGTCATAATCAATGCTTATAAAACTATATCTTTCGGACGGTTTTATGGAAGAGTTTTGCACGCGAATGAAGTTTGCTTCAAATTTTTTATGAAACCAAAGAAACTAATCAAATAAGACCACGGGTCTAGATATTAGTGTACATAACATAACACCCAACAGTCGCAAACATAGTCCTGAAAGCCTGTTACGAGTTTTGCATTGCAACAATCACTTTGCGAGTCGTGAGTATTCAACGTGACTTACGTAGTAACTATGAAGTATCTAAGAATCTGTGCTGTTTCCATCGACTGCGTGGCAAAGAATGATGAATAGTTACTATGTTTTTCACGGTAAAAGCTCACAAGTTCGAGTCCCACAGCGGGAATCGAACCACAACCTCTTGCATCTCAGCCGGCTACTTGCCCGGCGCACTACAGAGGTCAACAATACAATATTATGGTGACAACAAGCTCTTCTGATCTGATGGAGATAGAAGGAAAAAATGGAACTCCGTGGTGGAAAATAGTAGAATGGTCGTGTTGTGGCTCATTTTGATCAGCTTACAATTCTGAGGCCCAATTCACTAAATTAATTTATAACTACACTGAAAGTTAACCGAATCGAGACTAAATTTATGAATTGACAGAAAGTTGGTATTCTGCTCCTCATAAATAACGATTTAGTCTACTTTCAATTCACGGTGAATAACATTTAGAGTAGGATGGTTATATATATAATTGAAAAGAGTAAAGAGAGACCACTCCATCTACATAAGCTAAAATTATCGAAAAAACTTTGAAAAACTTTTTTTTGTTTCAGTTTCGGTCACATTTCGATATAATCATAAATAATAATAAGTGTTGTAATAAGTGTTGTATTTTATGTTAGGAGAATACCATTTCTGACATTTAAGACATCGACACAAGATCGAAACATGATCCGAACTCAATTTTAACTATTTTTTAGTTAGAGAATTGGGCCTCAGATTACTAAGTTCATCAACATCATCAGTCGGGAACACATTTCATAAAGTTTGTTTAATCGAATGTCAAACTGCGAATATGACGAACTCCGATTTGGACCAACTGCTACCAAGTAAATTTGCAGTTGTCCAGATTTTAGGACTAACTGCGTATTGGGCCAAACGCTTACTGGACAAACCGCGACTTGGACTAAATGCGTGCAGGACGAACGGCTAACAAATCGTTTTGAAGTATACATTTTGCAACAAAAAATTACCTACTTTTTGTTTCTTAATAATAGAGGTTAAAGTAGGTATGAAGTTGCAGTTTTAATGTAGTGGCCACTTTAAATTAAAATTTAACCTGCTTTGTCCAACATTCGTGATTAAAACTTGTTTACACAAAAACTATAACCTCTTTTACCTCTCTTTGTCCTCTGAGGCGTGGTGGGCGAGTAGCCGGCTGAGACGCAAGAGGTTGCGGGTTCGATTCCCACCGCGGGACAAATGATTGCATAGTCTGCAAATATTTGTTCCGTGTCTGGTTGTTGTGGTACCATGGTACTAGTAGTTCCTGATACCCACGACATAGGGAATCCTAGTGTGGAATCAGGACTATGTATGTCACTGTTGGGTGTTAAAAATAATAACATATTGAATATTATAAATTGTATGATATTGTATTGTTTGACTTTCAATTGTTTTATGTTAATTAAACATGGTAACATTGATGTTAGTTTACCCACAATATCGACTCATTTGCACCAAATTCGAATTAAATAAATATATTTTTATAAAAAAAATAGCGTATTTGCGTTTTTCAATATAAAACGGCAACTTCATACTAAGTTTTTGTATTAATTGAATTAATAGTTTTAAAAGTCCAAAAAAAGATTTCCACTTTTAAACTGAAAAACTTGGCATGAGCTTCCTTGTGTAGAAATGTTAATAACGACATTCAAAAAACTACCTGTAACGTATCAATGCTGCTTTCTTGCTACATTTCTTCCGATGCCTAATCCACCCGGCACCCAAATGTCGTGGTACTACTTATACGAGTACATAATACATAATCATTATTTTGTCGATAATTCGCGAGATCCCAGTCCGAAGTGAACCACTAGTAGTCAAACTAAATTGTACTTAAATTTAGTTTGAAGTGAACGTTATATGCACGTTGGTAGGAAGCGCGTTGAAGTCTTTTGCAGGCGCAGGCTACACAGATGTGACGCGCCTTGACACGCATCCACGAGTGCAGTTGAATGCTAATATTAGTTTATCCAGATGCGTTCTGGAAACGCACGTAACTACATATATTACTGAAATTACATTCCCACCATTTATGGTTGCTCAGAAACCAGATATCGATATATTTTTTCAAATTTTTATGTTTTACATAATCATTTTATCAGTTTTCTAAGCTAAGTAGGTATCGGTGATACATAATTAAATACAGGTACCTGTAGTTTTGGCTTGCTGCACGCGTTGGTGTATATGCTGTAAGTGCAGTAAGCAGTTGAATTTAAATAAATAAATAAATCATGTATGAATTTACAGCATTTCAGTTTCAGAAAATATTACTCATATTCAGAGAGTGAGCTCTCTCTCTCCTGGTTTTGTTTAAGGTCAGTGACCCATCTTGAGATACCAACTAAGGTGTCCTTTAAAAGGGCCTTGTTACTGATTGTAAATAACAAGTGTAGTGAAGGGATTCAATAAATCATATAGAATAATCCTCATGCAAAATTTGTATTCAAAATGTTGATTCAAGGACATTCCTTTTCTCACGATATTTTTCTTCACCGTTTGAGAGCACGTAGAGTTGCGGACGTAAATTCGAGTGAAGCGCAACCAGGATTATAATTAACGAACTCAGAATGTGATGTCGAGGTCACTAGCCCCTTCTACACTATCAGTGGTCTCTTATTATATTGGTTCCCGATACATATCTCGTGCCGGCGCGGCGCGGGCGCGGGCGCCGTAAGAAGTGGGCCGCAGTTGTCGTACAGGTAATTAGCGCTATCGGGGACTCGATCCCGCGGTACACGGCTCCTACAGGCTGCCTCGGGGTCACAGAGCAGAGATAGATGTGGTACTCCGTGCCTAGTGCCTACCTAAGTATTTAAGATAGTTGTTATTTTAGGCCTATATCTAACTAAACTATAACAATGTTGGATAAATTAGAACATTTAAAAGCTTTAGACTGTTGTCTGCTTCAATTCAAGTAATAAACAGACTATTATCATTTTGTCAACATAGACAAAAATAAAAATATAAATAGACATAGATGAAATTCATTGGTACACGGCCGAGATTTGAACCCACTACATTAGGTTCTCTCCTACTATTCCTTTCCTGTCGTCCATCAGTGCTCCATTAAAACTTATTTACCTATTTTAGTTATATCTATCTACATAAAATGTAAATGAACCTAACAAAGTTTACGTACTCATTCAATTTTAAAGTATGGTTTAGTTGACAGTCCAAACAACGGAATGAATGGACGCAGTGTCTTTAAGAATTTGATCACATTGTGGATTTCAAAGGCTCTCAGCCGAATGTAATATACTTGCTTACTAATGTAGGGCGCCGGGCGCCGAGCGGTGCGGCCGCAGTGGCGCGCTCTGTCGATACATACAGAGACACACCGAGAGATTAAAGATGGACACAAGAAAATAATATGTTCACATTTCCATCGGATGAAAATGAAGATAGATAAATCAAGCAAAACTTACCAAATTTAAATTAAATTAATTATATTATTACCTCATTAATGATCAAGTAATATATTTAGTAGAGACAATGGTTCAAATTGTAGGATGAAATGGCTTTGTATATATTATATTTTAAAAACCAAAAGCAATCAAACAAAATTAATTCATCTGTCGAATAAAATTACTTTAGAAGTCCTAACAACAAAGTATTGAAATCATATTAAAAACAAGTTATCAAACGCAACTTGTAAAGCAACGCCGACGATGAACATTAATTAAATTAATTTTTAATATAATATTATCTACGTAGATACCCAACTCTATCTTTTTGCCGACTACTTAAGTGAGTAAGGGTATAATGTAATCAACGTCTATGTTTGTTTTTTTGTTGGTTTTGTTTATATCGATAAACCATCACATTAAAACTAAAAATTACTGAATCTATACAAAAATGGTGTCAATGAATTTGTCTTGCCTGACAATGGGTGTTATTTTTATATTTTTAATACTGTAAAATAAACTAGTATTTCGCCCAAAACGAGACTTCGCGTCTACGCGTGATGTAGGAAACGTAACTCGCTTCGCTCGTTCAATAATGTTATTGCTTTGAGTTAAGCGGCGGCGTGACTAAGAATCTAATATATTTCACTGACTTTTTGTTTTGTATATCATTAGGTAAGTCTTTTAAATCTTTTTGTATTATTTTACGAAAAACAATCACGAAAATATTTATATTCACTAAATATGTATGAGATACGAGGGGAAATTAAAACTTAAACGACTAAGGGCCTCGTTCACGATCTTCAAGTAATGTGTTGATTAGTTACTTCCTAAGTAGCGTTAACCAGGAAGTAAAAGTGTCGATTAACTTTTATCAGTTTCACAAAAGAAAATTGAGTTCCGATTAGCAACTCGGTGGATAGCTGAATGATTTAAAAAATCATTCAATCTAACCGTTCAGTAGACGCTATCATCAACGACAAATATCAGCAGTCACACGTCACGGTTGTCAGATTTGCGCGGCGCGGGTTATTTTTTGACAGGTGGAATCTGTCAAAAAAACATATTGATCAAGTTCGGCAAAATAATTTACACGAACATGAAATACACGAACTCACGGAATTGTTTGCCTTGATGATTTTTCTAATTCCTTTATTTGATGATCAATTAAATCAAATAAATCCATTTCTAACACTTTCTAATAGGTTTTTTCGAAACGGTTTGATATACTATCTACACAAAACCAGACGAAACTTGACTTTACTCGTCAGTTAGACCGGCTAATCGGCAGATGAAGCAAGAAGTAAGTTGCAGGCTACTTTACTTCCTAATTAGTGCTACTCGGCCTTTGTTAAACTCGTATGCACAGTTACATGGGACTTTAACCGACAATTAGCCTACTCGAGACATTACTTGAAGATTGTGAAAGAGGCCCTAAGTAAAATTGGACATTACTTGGAAAACTCGCTTCATACATTTAATTATAATGTGGTAACAAGTTAAACAGTTTAAAATAAATTCGGGCAAGTGCTAGTCAAACTTGCACACCGTTTCATTTTAATTCCAGTAGCGTTGCATAGAAGATGACAAAAAAGCACATTTATTAAAACAGTCTTTCCTTGTGTCTACTTATGTTAGGAACTTTTCTTTATAATAAAATCATCATTACACTTTTATGGGTAATTATAACATTGCGAGTTCTGAGTTCGACGCGAACCACCAATTGTGTTTTTTTACTGCAGCGTGTAGATGTAGTGCCCGGTGTGTCGCGGGTGCGGTGTTGACGGCGCGCCCTCTGAAGCGCCCGCCTCAAAAGCCTTTCCGTGTTCCGCTCCAATCCCCCTCCACCCCTCGCCCGGCTCCGTGCCTCGAGCCTCCGTCCCCTACAATTAGAGAGGTTGATTAATTTTGGAAACATTACGTAATTTTATCGAGAAATGCCTTTGAGCTATTTATATACGGGCTGTGCCCATAGTTTATTGAAAACCTGGTGTTATTGAGCTATCATAAGAGTAGAAAATCTCTCTCTATAAAATTCTCTGTTTTAAGTATTTTGATACGTGCAGAAGTGTTTCAAAACACTTAATACAGAAAACGACCTCTGTGGCGCGGCGGGTGAGTAGCCATCTGAAATGCAAGAGGCTGTGGGTTCGATTCCCGCTTTGGGACAAATGTTTACATGATCTGCAAATATTTTTTCCGGGTCTGGGTGTTATGGTAACATGGTACTCTTAGTTCCTGATACCTACGATACAGGGAATCCTAGTGTGGGATCAAGATTACGTATGTGACTGTTGGGTGTTATGTTATGTTATGTTTTATATTGCAATGGCGTGGATCAATCAATCAAGCTTACTTTAGCAATGAACCAAGTAATTATTTACTTTTTCCTCATATTTTGCTGTTGTCTTGTACTGGAGGATAGGATAATTGGTGTTTCCTCATCCATCCTTAACACACGTCATGAAGCGACTCAGTTTGCGGAACTCTTATCAAATACCTACCTAATATTTACAAATAAAAAGAGAATAACAATAGGTCCTTTGAATGAAATTTTCCACAATTATGTAACACGAGGAATCTAAACTATTGGAATGGGAGGGTTAAAAATACATGCATAACAAATAAGTTACACAGATTTCTAATCTAACTCTAATCTCCATGGAGAATATCCTAAGATCTGCTTCATATCTGTGAGAAGATTCTACTTTGGGACAGTCAGAGGAAAGTCCAGATTATTTATGAAGCACCGATAATTTTACTAAAGTAACTTTCGTGAATTATATCATTCATTTTGTAAAACTGGAAATTTTCACGTACCGATTAGGGTCGAAACATGTTGGTGCTTCCACTAACATATCGGTACGTGAAAATTACACCGATTATTATTATGCATTCTTCTCTGCTCCTCAATAAAAAATAATCCTCAATATAAATTTATAGTTCGTGCTAGTTTGGAATCAACCTATTGCATTCCACTGCAGCGCTTCTTTATTAACTATCTCATGTATGTGTATCATATGTGTATATGCACATATGGTACACATAAGTGACACTTATACACTTACAAAAAATGTCTAAGATTAAAAATCAGAGTATAGTATCTTTTGACAAGTCTCTATTTGAAAACTTAGTAAAGCGGCGCGGTGGTGGCGCGTGCTTTAGGCAAGCCGGGACTTATGTAGTATTCTCTGGTCGAATAAGTCAACACCATGTGCAATCTATCACGTGAGCAATAAGTAATTAGCTCATAACATAAATCATTGGATCGAAAATAGGACAATCGAACAAACAACATCATATCACCTCACAGCGGAATGAGCTAATCTAACCGCAACCGCAGCGGGTGACGAACAGCAGATAACGTCAAACAAACAGATTTTATTCATCAGTAGGTATTGGGTAACTCAGCGAGATTTACCAACTATTATGTTTTTTTTATACTACTTGGAAAGCAAACAAGCATACGGCCCACCTGATGGAAAGCAGTTACCATACCCTATGGACGCCTGCAACACCAAAAGTATCACACGCGCGCTGCCGACCCTGAGACATAAAGATGAAAAGTCTCATGTGCCTGTAATTTTACCGGCACCCGTACCCTTCAAACCGAAACACAGCAATGCGAACACTACTGCTTGGCGGCTGAAATAGGTACGGTGGTAGTACTTCCCCGGACGTACTCTTTCACAAGAATAGTCCTACTACTAACAATGTGTAATGTTAGTAGTAGAACTATTATACCTACTACTATGTTATTAATAAGCATGATATCGGGATCAGACCATCCTGAATATAATTTAAATTTAATACCATTTGCCGTGGTGCATGTTCGGCCGAAGAATAGACCTCTCTTTCTCCTCCCATGGATGTATTAAAAGCCCTTAGTAAGGCTGGGACGGGCAGCAGCATCCGCCTGAGTACTCAACACCAAACTGTGATCACCAATCCGCCTGCCTATATAGCGTGGTGATTATGGCAAATCTTCCCATTGTATTTAATGGGAGAGGCCTCGTCTAGCAGTGACGAAAACATGCTGATGATGAAGCATGATATCGGGATCAGAACCATCCTGCATCGCTCTATTATGGCAGAATGTATAACCGAGATAGATAGTATAAACTTTTATATCCTTTCAAAAATTGATTTTTTTAACGAACACACTTGGTCGCACAAAAAGCTTTTACAATGTATGTGTAAGTAGGTGCACTTTCATGTAGAGTACAAGCTCTACTTTTTAGTAGGTATCAACTATGTAGGTAATATCGGTAACCTTCGTTATCGTACCTTCGTTTTTAAGTCCGAATTTTAAATGCACGAAAAGAATTTCAGGCCCCCTATTCCCAACTGAAAGTCACTCGGTGAATAATGATTGGCAAGTAAAATGACCATCAGTTGACAATTCTTAATGATAATTTTGAGCAAATGATGATCATTTTACTTGTCAAACATTATTCAGCTAGTGACTTTCAGTTAGGGAATAGGGGGGCAGGTCTATAGATGTTTATTTATACAGAATTTTGTAATTCCGTAAAAGCACATAACAGAAGTATCATTTGCCAGAAACACAATTGTCAGACTATCTACGATTATAATAATATAGAGTAGATCCATCAAGGATAATAAAATTTAGGTTATAATGCTAATGCCTTGGCTTTCGTGGTTTTAAAAACGACAACTCAGAAAAATACGCTTGCTTGCCATGTTTGCTTGCTTGGAAGCCTGTTTGCATGCTAGCGTGCTTACTTGCTTGTTTGTTTGCTTGCTTGTTTGCTTGCATGCTTGCTTGTTGTTAGTTTTTTCAATTTTTTTAATATTAAACCAGGGAAAAAAGAGGAAAAAATTGGAATAGGAGCAAATTTAGTTTACAAGACGATTCAAATTGGTCCTTGTGATTTCAATTTATAAAATTCTTTTGATTACATTTTATTTGATTGGACCTATTCGCAAAATGACCTATAGTCTTATATGAGGGCCTGTTCGCAATATGCCTTAGTCGGGAAATACCCTGATCGTCACAACTGTGCTGATAATGAGCAAGTCTAATGTAACAAAACAAAGTGTTGAAGTGTGCATAGCGGGTACTATGTCAGGCAAATGATCCCATTCCTTGGACTAACTATTAAACTTCTGCTTTAATAGTATATGCCTGTATAGAAGTCCACTGCTGGGCATAGGCCTTCCCCTATAGAATGCCATGACGACTGATCTTTAACCGCCTCCATCCACCGACTTAACCATTAAATATCATAGCTCCATCGAGAGGGGTCCTCCCTTAACTGCGTCGTCCAGTTTGTTTTCTTGCATTACCTTTTTTCTAAATAGATCACATCCACGGTCATCTCAGCTCCGGCTACTCCATCGATCTATCGGACTTCAGACGCAGACAAAACAAAGCTCCAGATGGATTAACAGGTTTTTTCTCTTACTTTAATGGGTCGTAAATTGTATCAGATCTATTAATAGCGATGGGTTTAACTCCATGCGTTAGTGGTTTAGTGTGTCCGTTTGTGCGCCGGCGCAGGCGAAGGGGTCGCGGGGAGAAGGGATCAGTGGCGCCTACAAGCCCTACTAATTGATCCCGCGCACCTTCCCAACTTGTCACCAAAGTTGACGTGGTACGTCTTATCATTTAGATTGCCGCGCGCCATGCACTTCCCGACCGCTCCGAGAAATGGCGAGACAATGGTTTGTGGGTTTGATGCATGCTGAGAATGTTTGTTCCAGCGTACATTCAGCGTACATTCAGAGTACAAAATTATTTATTGTATTTAATAACTTTTCATTCAAAAAACCGACTTCCGCCGTAGTATTCGACTAAATATCTGGATGAAAAAATATGATGAAATGATGAACCATAGTGGTGAAAGCATTATGATACTTTTTGAATGCAAATGCTTGGTTTGTTGCTGAAAATATCAAAATCGCCATATGTATGCCTACAATATTTGAGGAGTTCCCTCAATTCCTCATGGATTCCATCATCAGAACTGGATTTTGAAAAAATGGGACCAATCTGGAAGTATATCTATTCAAATAAAAAAATAATTTTCCAAATCGGTTCATAAACGCCGGAGATATGAGGTAACAAACATAAAAAAAAATGCAACCGAATTGAGAACCTCCTCCTTTTTTGGGAAGTCGGTTAAAAATAACTGATCATAATCATTTAAACTGCAATGGGCGGTCTTATCGTTCAGTAGCGTTCTTCTAGTAAACCAAAATAATTTTGGAATTAAAATCAGCACATTCTACAAATCTTACAGGATTGTAAGTGCTCAGTGCAGTATTTTATGTAAAATTTCACGGTTCGGTACGGTCAGCAGTACGATACAAATGGAAACCATCAATATTTTCCAATAGTTTTCATTGTACTTTGTGTGTTTATTTAAAATATATTATAAAAAGATTGAAAAAAAAATATAACCTAACTGCGAGTGTTCTCGAGGGAGAACCAATTCATGGTGCTGTCTATATTTAAGTATAGTGTAGTGCATGCCAAAACATAAACACGTATTCACGTTAGACGATGTCGGTTGTGTGCCGACAGAGCCTTCCTGATTCCTTTATCCGCCGTCCCCCCGTCGTGTCGTCTCCCTGCGTCCCTCGCGGTGCGACACTCTCCAGGAATGCTTTTATTCCGGCGACAGGACTTGTTAATGTGTTAATCCACTCAGAGCGGCGTCCCTTCATTAATTGCCACAAACAGCACCGTCTCGCTCTCACCCACTCGGCCTACATTCGCGGACATGAGACTGAGATAGCAGGGATTATAATAAGTGGATTATAAATAGCTAGCATTCGCCCGCGGTCTTACTTGGTATTGTGATAATCATTATGATTATTACCGATTTTCTTTAAAACAATATCTTTGATGATGGTGGAATCAGTGACCGCATAACTGAGAGTTGAACCCAAACACGACCAGTCTACTATTTTCCATCAAAGAGTTCAGTTGTCCATCACCATCCAATTAGTTTGGTGTCACCCTCATAATTTATTGTCATTAAGGAATTTACAGGTTTGCAAAAATACAATTCGATCGGATAACGGGAACTCGGTCAAAATCCCTTCAGCCACTATGGGCTTACAAGATTTACCCCAAACATTAAAACGAAAAATATGTGTCAAGTTGACAATCCACATCATATCTATATCTATCATCTAATGAATTATACTCTAATACTAGAATAAGTCCAAATATGTTTTTATTGATACGTTTTTGTTTTTATTCGAGGTTAGAGAAAATAAGCTTCTCTGTTCGCCAACTGCGTGTTCTGTACTTTACGATGGTATGTCAGTCCATTTGGTGTTATCTGACCATCTCACGTTTTTCTGGTGACTCATTTGTAAGGATCGTTACGCAAGGCTATCGGATCGGACGAAGGTTGCTGGCGCACGCGCAGACAAAAGGATCTACGCCAACATACGAACTAAACAAAACACATTCTTGGGGCATTCTATATTTTCAGTGTCGTTTACCCAAGTACTTTTTTAGAAGTTTAATTTGGAAACGTTATTTATTTTAAATTGAAAAAACGGCTAATTACCATGTTGTTTATTTATAAATAACGTAGGTAATGTAAATACATACATACATACATAAATACGTATGTATTCGTTTGTATTCGTTTGACGACCTCTGTGGCGCGGTGGGCGAAGGTTCGCCTGCGACGCAGGAGGTTGCGGGTTCGATCCCCGCCTCGGAACAAATATTTGTGCGATCGGCAGATAATTGTTCCGGGTGTTCTGGGTATTTTCTATGTATAATAAAAATATCTATCTATGTAATGTATTATATTACGTATATCAGTTATCTAGTTGCCATAACACAAGCTCTGCTTAGCTTGGGGCTAGATAATGTTGTATGAAATGTCCAGCATTATTTATTATTATTTTATTATTATTATTTGCCCGTGGATAATCTGACATTTCCAGAATCCGCCATTTACCGAAAAAAGGCGTACATCAGTCAAGTATGATGAGCAAGTCATTATTATAAATCTTATTTAGGTAAGTAGGTGCCTTATCTTATATGCTATCCTATGAAAGGTGCTGCAAATAACATTGTTTTACCAAAGTTGGTCGACAATTTCAATTTAGGTTCGAATTGATTGATTTAACGGGACACCTGGTGCAATTCAAAATGTTTTCTATGAAAAACTGCTAAGTAGTTGCCTAAGAAAATAGAATACTCCACTTTCTCTTTAATTTTATGGTTCAACAAAGGCTAGGAATCCATCGGTAAAATCAGGCGTTATCTTTCAAATAGTAGACGTCATTCCGTTGACTTGAATCTCTCTTTATAAGAGGGTCCAAGTGTGAGATCGCAAATCTGGCTCGGCTTTCCCACAGAGCGGCCTAATTAATTACCTTCGACGCGAGAGCACAAAAAACGACCAAAAATGAACTTGTCGCAGCTAAGAGCCGCGGCGCCAGCGCCAGAGCCGCGACCCCCCGCGCAACCCGCCTGCCCGGGGGCGCGGGGGGCTCTAATGCAGGCTCGATAACGCGTATGGGAAGCGTCACCACTACTGACCATTACCATAATAATTCCCTCCTGAAATACGTTTATGGATATCATCACTTATCGCTATAGCGCTATTCACACAGTTGAGGCAACAGTCACCTAACCCTCTTATGAAGGCGTCCATCCACACGTGGGGGCTTCTTGTTGATTGCCGCGAGGTTTGGTATGGTGCGTGCTTTGACGGTTGCGTCAGCCAGCCATCAAATGCAGTTTTGTTATTAAAACATTCGTAAACTACATCATTAGTTTTCCACATACCAATATATCTACCTAGGTACCTACTTACCTAAACTGGTAATACCGGTAGAGTACGTAAAACATTACCACACATAAACATAAACACATACTGATCACAAACTGGGATTTCCTGTGTCGTGGGTATTAGGAACTACGAGTACCATGTTACCACAACACCCAGACCCGGAACAAACATTTGCATATCATGAACAATTTTGTCCCGCAGCGGGAATCAAACCCACACCTCTTGCGTCTCAGCCAGATACTAAACCGCCTATAATCACGGAGTTCGTCACCGTCTTTACAAGCTATTAAATGCAACCGTCATGTCATTAAAACCCAATTTGAATGGCAGCACTGTGGAAGCTCCACTTTGACCACGCTAATGAACTTCAAATATCGTACCAGTGAAGTATGCAATCGCTGTCGATGCATTCGACTTTTCAAGCTGTGCCCTTCGATGCGCGCTGGATGACGACATCTCTTGTAAAAGTAACAAGATTATGGTAGCGTTTGATTATGCATAATATTAATGAAGATCGAAGGAATTATTTTACCTTATGTTTATTTATGCATATTGCTGTAAAATCTGTACAAATACTTTATAATAACTTGAAATATAAACAATTAAAATGAATATTACTTTTCTTCTTAACACGGTTGCAATAAAACAAAACCTATAAGTCGCGCTGGGCTCCGAACAGTACGTTCTACATTGAGTAGTTCCTTACATTAAGCTAAACAGACTTAAAAGCAAGAAGACAAATAGACAGTAAAAAAGTAAAAAAGTTGGATATTTGTTTTCTTAAAGATCGTTCCGCAACTAATTAAAACCATTGTTCTGCTAATTTTAATAAATCCTGTTATGTTTTCCTGGTGTACAATAAAGTGTTAATCTATCTATCTATCTATCTAAAAAAAACCATTGACATAGAATTATCTTCGCTAGCGTTTTATTGATGTACCTATAGAATAATATTATGAGCACACTCATCTTTGGGCTATTATTTTTTTGGGTTGCTATTACTTAGGTAGACGCATTGCCCTGCTACTCGACTAGACTAGACTAAAGAAAAGCAACTGCTGACCATCTGTATCTACTTTACACCAATCTTTATTTATTTGGCTATATGGTTTATATTAGTCTTATGAGCTAGATTTTTTGCCTAGATTTTTTTTTGGGTAAATTTTTTACTCGTACGAAACCATAAAATAACGGTTATTTATAACGAATGCTTTTAGCTTAGGTATCGGTATCATAAAGATTCGATTCGTGCTGTTTACCAGCGACATACACTTAACTAAAAATCATCGACTAAAACCCAAACACATTTTACAAAAACATTTACCGCCGCGCTGATTAATGGCTCCATTGATTGTAATAATTTAGTTATGTGGGTCCGATACGGGTCACGAACTGCATTCACGCAGATTAGTGTAGCAGTCAGTACGCACCCTTCACCCCCTTCCCTGCGAAGGCGGGGCTTTAATGGGCGGAGCGGTGGGAGCAGGGTGGAGCCTTAACGCGTCCCCGTAGCGCACCCGTAGACGACACAGAATAAGCAATACAACGCTCTCAGTTTGGTTTTCTCTTTTATCGTTATCGTGACTGGTTATACGATAAACTATACATTGTAGCTATAAGGTACCTATACGTACCTACCTACGAATCGTATATCTGACCGCTTTATTGTACGTATTTGTGATACCGTCTGCGTCTGGTTTACTATTAGTATGATTGTGTGTATTAAATTCAACTTTGTGTTTCCAGTAAATTGACGAAAGATAACTGGGAAAGTAAATCTGTATTAAATATAAAACCTGATAAAACCGCATGCGTAAAATAACAGGTAGAGCAGGGATTCCTACTCTTGCAGTATTTTCTTTTCTATTCTGTTCTTCTATAAAGTAGAAATTTTCCTTCCTGAAGGCGGAGAAAAATATCACCCGATTTCACACGGGATATATTTTTAATTGAACTCAAAATACTTATCAGGTTTTCAATTTGTCTTTTTTATTTCATTATCATCATCATCAGCTTGAAGAAGTCTACTACTAAACATACTTTCATATAAATTACCACGACGAATGGTCTGAGTCTTCTCCATCCACCCACTTCCTGTGTGGTCTTCGTCCAGTTCGCGGTCGGCACTCGAGACCTTATTTTTTTCTTTAGATTTTATTTATGTTATGTAATATCTAAGCCAATCGTGTTCTTCCAGAATGGTCCCATACAGTATTGACAAAGACTTTCGAAGACACAGCAGAACTTCCTAGCAGACAACTGCAACTCATTTGCTTATACACATTTCAAATAGGGACCCCACTTTATAGTTAGATCTTTGAAGGCAGTAAGCAGTCTTCTGCTTGTTTAAAAAGCTTAATTATAATATTATTGATGCTTCATTGTTTCGTCTTTCAGAAATGAAATCTACGTCCGTCAAAGGAGGATTCAGACAACCTCCAGCTTTTAATGCTTAGGTAGGAATACGTATATTAGCTTTTAGTACTTACGTACTTAGACATTAACATCTTCATTTAATACCCAACAATATAATTGTTTAATTAGCGCTGGATACGAATACTTTATGCTCCTTTTACGAGCGTACAAACCAAGTAGGTTTACGAATTATTCTTACCATCAAACCGTTTTCAGTCTTCCTAACAATGCTATAAATCTGAATTTTATCAAGCAGGTGGGTTGTACCTACTAAACAGTACTTCGTAAGGACCTCCCAGATTTTTTTATGTTTCCTTTGCTAACGTCTCCGGAACTTATGAAAATAAAACTGAACTAAAAACACAGCATAATTTGGTCAATTAGTGCATTTGGTTTTATGTTTGATACCGTGAAGAATACTTAGGTACCTACCTGAATTATTATCAGCTACGTAAGATGGGAATTGAGAGTTAAGTTGAATCAAAGTCATCGAATTCAGTCACGTGACAAGGGTTCATTCTCAGTAATTCAATCACTAGTACATAGGTAGATATAAATTGAATGCCCAGTATTATTGTGCTAGAACACTTACCTGTTGGTATACCTTAATAGTGCCATGGTGTGTCCGGCCTATAAATAGAACCCTCCAACTCCTCCCGTGGATGTAGTACGCCTTACTAAGGGTTTACACCAAGGGATGGGCAGCAGCATCCACCTGGGTACTTAACACCAAACTGCGATCACCAATCCGCCTGCCAAGCGTGGTGATTATGGCAAATCTCTCCATTGTATTCAATGGAGGAGGCTTCGTTTAGCAGTGGACGTAAACAAGCTGATGATGTTGATGATGATACATAACAACAAAATAGAAAGCTTCTCATTTAAATATGGCTTATTCCATGATGCTCCCACTCTCATGATCCCAGTGGGATCATACAAAACTTTTGAGTTCATTAAGCTCCCACTAGGGATTATTTATTAAGGTTTTAAAAACCTACAAAGAATACTTAAACTATAAACTTTTAACTATAAAGGAGAATAAAGTTCCTAAAAACGGCAAGCCCCTCCTCGAAGCGACCCCTCTACGGTTTAACTCACGTCGCGCCGGCGAACTTGCAACGGCTAACGGTACTCATTACCCGCACCTCAATATTTCAGCCCTTATCGGATCTCCGAGGGCTGTAACCCCTCCTTGCCCCTGGTACCCCTCCGCAGGTGGGAAGGGAGCTGCCAGCAGATGACGCTAATAATGGTGACACGCGCACGCGCCGCCAATGTCGCTATCTGTATACATAATGATGGCGAGATGCGACGATAAGGAAACTTGTTAATACATATAGCCATATTGGTATACAATTATAAAGAGTAATACAATAAAATAATAATAAATCACATCAATCTGCACATAGTTAGATGAAGCGCAAGACTTGAGGGATGTTTGTGTTAAGCCGTGCTGATCGAATTCACTAGATTTGCATAATTTTATCCAACAATCAGATTGTACCTACGCCGTGTTCACAAACATGATTTAACTTTCAGGGCATAAAATAGAATAATCTTTATTTCACAGAAAAATAAAACATGTACATCGGTAAACTTAATGCTAGGAAGCATTCTCTACCAGCTAACCTTTGTGTAGTACGGATAAATTTATGTAGTTGGTGCATAATACGTTGAAAAGAATTAGGTAGTACTTTATGTACTTAGGTATAGTTTCACAATAATAATAATATAAGTTAAGTAAACATACATGAACAATATTCTACCAGGTACACACTAACAATAAATAAATACATACATTAGGTACTTACAATACATAATATGCATAAAAACAAACTTAGGTAATATAGGGCCACAGAAATAGGGCATAGGTTTTGTCGTCTCGTTTTCCATTTTATATTTTACCCAAAATACATGTTTGCTCGATTTTTGATACTTTTTAGCTGTGCCACTAACTACTAATTAGTTTTACCATTTGAATATGACTCTTAATGCATTTAAAAAACTTAAATGAAAGTAATAAAAATATTAAACTTTAAAGAGATGTTTACTTACTCATGTATTTAATTTGTTTTTCTACCATTTTTGTTTGTCATTACTGTTAAGTTTTTTGGTAGTAATGTATAGATACTATAATTATGTCCATGTGCGTCCATGTCATATGTAGGTACATGACATGTCGTAACGTTCCAAAACTATATGTAAAAAGCATACATAATAATAATGAATTTTTAGAAAAATCAAACACCGACTTCTTTTAAAAAGCGCTGATTCAATTTCAATAAATTTTATATGGGACCACCTCTGAAATATGATCTACTAAACAAAAAATAAATCATCAAAATCAATGTATAATTGGCAGAGTAATTGCGTAACAAACATACAATCGAATTGAGAACCTCGTCCTTTTTATGAAGTCGGTTAAAAAAAGCTTTGCAAAAAGGTTATTTCCACAAAAAGCACGCATGTCATCGACTTGACTGAACTCTAAAGCGGAGCCACCTGCCGCCACTTGACGCCACATGCAGGCGCTGCAACTTGGAGACCACGCTGTTTGTGTGGGAATCCACCCATACACCCCACACTACACTACACTGCATCCATACAGCACCGTTATTCAAGCAATCTGGACGTAAGTGCTGCTGGTAAAAAATACGCGTCGGAATAATGACAGATTGATGTGACTGGTAAAAAGCTGATCGGCTGTAGGTATACAGTGTGTCCCACGGCCATGCTGTATGGAGGACAAGTACTTTAAATATTGAGGTTAGGAAGTTTTACGTAATGCAGACTTTTCTTTATTTTTAAAAGTCAGCAATACTGCATTCAAGGATATTAACGCGGACCCGCTAAATTGCAAAAAACAAACATTCTGTATTTTTATGATACAAATCGAAAGAGTAAATTACATGGATCAATTCCTTTTAAATAACATAATATCTCAAATTAAAGTAACAAAATATATTTTTTGTAATTTAGTGGTTTTGAGTCCCAGCTTAGGCAAGTGACTTTTTAATATACTTGAATACAGTATTACTAACTTTAAGAAATAAAGGAAAGTCTCCATTATGTAAAACTTCCTAACTTTAATATTTAAAGTACCTACTTTGTCCTCCATGGAGCATGGCCGAGGGACACCCTGTATGTAAATACCTGTGGGGTTTCTATGATGTCGCTAAATGCGTCTATAGTGTTAAAATTTGTTTTAGTTTCATTTACCAGTTCCACGAACTAAATTATGCATCCAGAGCTTTTATGCAAGATAAGAATATGCATGCATACATACTTTGACCCACGCAACTAGGTATACCATAATATTATTAGCTTTAGTCTTGTGTTCTGTATATTATATTGTGCGTCTTAGTGTAGTGTAGTTGTGTTATTCATTTGTAGTTTTGAGTTGAGAAAATCAATATTTTATAGATATTATAGATATATATCGATAAATGTTTTATAGACGCATCTACATTTTTAACCGACTTCACAAAAAGGAGGAGGTTCTCAATTCGCTAGTATTTTTTTTTATGGTTACCTCATAAATTATTTCCTTCGTTTATAAACCGATTTGGAAAATTCTTTTTTTATTTGTATAGATTGCTTCCACATTGGTCCCATTTTTTCCGAATTTAGTTCTGATGATGGAATCCATGAGGAATTGAGGGAACTCTTAAAATATTATAGGCATACATATAGCGATTTTGGTATTTTCAGCAACAAATCAAGCATTTGCATTCAGAAAGTATCATTTAGTAATTTAATCCTTTCACCACTCTGGTTTTTCACCATCAAAATATCTTCCAGATATTTAGTCTAATACAATGGCGGAAGTCGGTTTTGGAAATGAAAAGTTATCTCGTGCTTATTCATCAAGTGGGCTGCAAAGGAGTGGAACACGCTTCCCGTGTCTTTATTTCCTGAATCTAATAATTTGGGTATCTTCAAAAGAAGAGTAAGTAATCATCTTCTAGGTGAGCGGCTTGGAATAGGCTTCATCTTAAGGTCTTTATCAGGCGACATGCAGCCAAACGCAAGCCCATATTATAGATTAAAAGATGTGTTCCGTTTTTGAACGAGCGAAGCGAGTTCTCTGAGTCAAGTTGGAAGAATCGGCGTTTGTATGTATGTGTGTATGTATGTATGTATGTTTGTCCGATGAAAACTTCCAAACCGCTAATCCGATCTTCATGAAATTTGGTATGGGGGTAGATAGTATTGGTACAATTTGTAGGTAAGGTTATGAGCTATATCGATCAGGGGGTTGCTGAGACATTGGGGTCCAAGAGGGGGTAAAAAAAATAAAAGTGAGACAGTCAGATCAAGTGGGGTGTCTAATGAAAGCGCTTTGGTTGGACATTTCAAAACTGTTTTTAATAATTATTTAGCCTTAGTAGTTTTCGAGATATTAGGGAAAATAAAAAACGTAAAAACCCAAAATTCTAGGGTACTTCCAGCAATCCCACAATGCTGAAATTTGGTATGCTTGTGGCTTTTGTGTCACAACTACAGGAAAAAGTCTGAAATTGAAGAATTTAGAAACATGTACTCCATAAAATAGAAACCAATATAACATCCATTGCTGACCTCCCATTTCTAATAATTTGAATGACGTTGGAGTTCTATGGTTTTCATCAAAAGGACGTTATCAGTTAATTCGTCAGGTACTTGATATAGGTACTAACAGGTATGTAGTATAACTAAGCCCCGTTGCTTAGCCCTATTCAAAGGTTATTTCGATGATGTGTAGGAAATTAGAGTAGTTACTGGTAGATCCTGTACTGTACTGGTAGACCTCGAGGGATTTTTTTTCAAAAATAATAGTAGAAATAAGTTTTCATTTAAAAAACCGACTTCCGCCATTTTATTCGACAAAGTGGTGAAAGGATTATTATACTTTTTGAATGCAAATGCTTGGTTTGTTGCTGAAAATAGTAAAATCGCCATATGTATGCCTACAATATTTGAGGAGTTCCCTCAATTCCTCATGGATTCCATCATCAGAACTGGATTCTGAAAAAAATGGGACCAATCTAGAAGTATATCTATCCAAATGTAAAAAGAATTTTCCAAATCGGTTCATAAACGCCGGAGATATGCGGTAACAAACACTAAAAAAAAAAAAATATACAACCGAATTGAGAACCTCCTCCTTTTTTGGGAAGTCGGTTAAATATGGAAATTACTTAGTTAAGTAGTCGGGTTGATAAAGGTGTTATCGCGAGGTCTCAGTTCGGGGCGAACCACTAGTACTAAACTTGGTACAAAAAGCCTTCCACATAGCAAATTCACCACGAAAATGAAGTTATGGCTGCAAGAAAAGTGTTTTTATAGTGTTAAGTAACTAATTGAGTTCGTCCGGGGAAGTACTACCACCGTCCCTATTTCTGCCGCCAAGCAGTAGTGTTCGCATTGCTGTGTTTCGGTTTGAAGGGTACGGGTGCCGGTGAAATTACAGGCACATGAGACTTTTCATCTTTATGTCTCAGGGTCGGCAGCGCGCGTGTGATGCCTCTGGTGTTACAGGCGTTCATAGGCTACGGTAACTGCTTCCCATCTGGTCGTAAGCTTGTCTGCTTGCCTAGTAGCATAAAAAAAATGTAATTGAATATTTGATTAATTTAAAGTCTGACGTATCGTTGAGAACCCTCTTAGGTAAGTATATATAGGTATAAAACGTGTGTAAATTGTTTGACATTTAAATTCTTATAGACATACCTATAGCTTAATTGATATTGTACACCTCTTGGTAACATAGTGGTCATTGTTTTTAATTTTTACCTGACATCTTAATACCTATGTTTCACAATAAATGATATTTGATTTGATTTGTTTCGGAAAAAAAAACAATTTCAAATTGAAGCGTCGTCGAATCTTATGTTGAATTCTCCAGATAACATTTGTTTACGGCGAAATGAAGTGGTCCTATTAATAGTTGATCTGTTTTGATCTCACATTAGCTGCTCGAACAGATGTGAGGTACCTAATCCGGAGGCTACTGGAGTGATATCGTATATATCGTAATGAACATTGATTGATTATCGAGTGCGATGCGATGCGCCAGATACAGCGCCATACCTGCCACGATAGATCCACTTCAGACGGAATCGCACTGACACGCATCGCAGATCAATATCAGAAGTATCAGAACCTCGTTGTCAGCTGACACAAATGCGTAAACGAGAA
Source organism: Epirrita christyi (assembly GCA_951392215.1). Classification (NCBI taxonomy): domain Eukaryota; kingdom Metazoa; phylum Arthropoda; class Insecta; order Lepidoptera; family Geometridae; genus Epirrita; species Epirrita christyi. Next base: position 17,847,365 of record OX595837.1, on the reverse strand, counting down.
CATCAATTATACGACTTGCACTATCACAAATCAAGATCAAGATCTACTATATCCAATCCATGCAAGATCTAGTTAAGACCTTAGATCTCCTTGTCAGTCAGCTGATACAAATGCCTAAGCGAAAACATTAATTACTTACCTATTAAGAGGAGGTTTCCGGTATGGCGCTTATGCCCTTTTGTACGCGAACGAACTTTGCTTCTATTTTGGCTATTATTTCTTCAAATTCCATGATTTTTTTTACACATGATCCACTAATATCTAAACCCGCGATGCGTCAGTTTTAAAAATCATAGTTTTTTTTATTTATGATTTGGTTAACATAATATTCTAATACAATTTTTTAAGAAACTAACGCTCCACTTTTCTAACGTCTAAATACCTACTGAGTGTACTGAAATTGCTTTTCATAAAATTGTAAAGTAAAATAGGCCGCCGCCTTTAGGTTCTTTGTGTCCGAAGCTTATTGCTAAAATTGTGATGGTGAATAATTATGCAACCTTGGTGGTTATACCCCTTCATTCCGGTTTATATCGTGTATATTATCATCCCTTGTGTTGAACAAAGAAAAGAAAACATTGAAAATGAGAAAAATTACGTGCACCGGTTAAAAACTCGTCTTAATACCATGTTTTAAAGGCCGACAGCAAAGGTCACAAGTCAATCCATCCGTAGCAAGTGTACGGTGGCGCCAAGCCAGCGCCAGCGCGTCGATTCTCAAGTGGGCTGAATGCGTCGCCGCCGCGGGCGCCGCGCCGCTCCGGCTTGCTCTAGGGCGCGGGCGGCGCGGCGGCGTGTGGTTCTCATCATCTCGAGAGTGGTCGACACACTCGTCGCCACTAATGGATTTCAGATCAGAAGTTTTCGGATATAGAACGAGCTTTCAAAACTATACTTGAAGTATCTGTAAATGCTGTTATGGGCTGGAAAAAGGGTGTAACTGTATGAGTGAGTGTACTGGAAAGCCGCCTTTAGAATCGGTAATCAAACAGCTCACAGCTGAAGGTAATAAGGTATAGCTATTTGTTGACCGCAAAAACCTGCAATCAATAAGTTATTTTGTAATCGTCAGTAGACGCGTTTCCCTATAAACTTCAACATTTCATTCTAGGGATTCAAAAGTCGAAATTCCTCAATTTTACTAGAAGTATCTGAGTAAGACTACACCTACGTATAGTACTACTACGTCACTAGTGTAGGCAACTGGTGGACTTGTTGAATATTTTATTATTTTTTTTACTTATATACTTACCTAAGCTATGAAGAGGATACGAAATTGAGTAAATTTGTGTTACACTTAAAAAGGATTTTAAATATTTGGCTTTTTGAGTGAAAAACAAATTTTGTGTTAATATTCAAATTCACAAAAAAAAAATTAATGCTTTCAGTTATAAGATTGTTTTTTTATATGACACTATAAGCACACAAACCTTTTTTTCCTTTCAAGTTGACACTTTAAGCTGTTCCTGAGAAAAAATATCTTGACAGACAGACAGATGGACAACAAAGTGATCCTGTAAGGGTGAAATACGAAATAAATAATGGGTTGGCATTGTTGACAATGATAGAGTCACACATTATCTCAACATTGAGATAAGTACTTATTAATACTATTACTATTGCAGTTTGTGATCTAAACGTCGGTACATATAATAATATAATGTGCTGATTGCCTGAATAGAGTTACGTTTCTTACTACATGAACATAGTGTTTCACTTATCCTTTTACTAAACACTACAACTATTTCAAATGCTAAATTCTTTTTCTCTGTGATTAGAGTTAATTTGCGCAAGACTTTGCTCACACCCTCGCACGCAAAAAGCACTTACATACTCTGAAGATAACCGCTACTCTTCGATTTCCAAAATCAATTTTATAAATCCGACATCCTAGTTCCGATAACAGTAAATTCATTCATTACACTAAAGCTGGAAATTGCAATATAAATTCAATGCATAATTTTTGCGCGTCGTTCATAAATTGGAGAGAATATACCGCCTGCGTCCGCCGCTAATGCATCGCGTAAATCAACCGCCGGCCAAACGGCCTATGCAGCTGCACAAGCCTTATAACCGCCACATAGAGTTCAGAGTCCTCTGCAGAGACGTACAGTGTTGGTGGTTGTGGAATCAGACGAGCAAGGTTGGCCGACGGTCGATGTCTTTATGTCCGACTTGTAACTGATATGCGCTAGAATGCGGAAAGTAAACAGAGCTGAATTAATTCAAATATTTGTCGCAGATCGAACGAGCTGTTACAACACTCTTTAGTTATCTGTTGATATCGTTTGGCCAGAGATCGTCAGAACGTCAAATCCCGCAAGCCCGCTCCATGCAAATTAATTTCCTAACTAATTTGGATATTAATTAATCGGAATAAAGTTAAGAGGAGGTTACCGGTAGGGCACTTACGCCTTTTTGTTCGCGAAGAAGTGTCCTTCTATTTTGGCTATTATTTCATCAAACTCCATGAAGTTTTGTACACGTGATCAGTACACTTATATCTAGACCCGTGATGCGTCAGTATTTTAAAAATTAGCTTCCTTTTCATAATTCCTTTGTGTGGAGTAGGCTCAAGTAGACAGCGGTACATTGTTGAGCAAACAGGAAACAGGATATTATAGTGGTACTAATATTTAAACAGAACCGTACTTAGATCGATCAACATCAGCAAAGTAGGTACCTATTCTCTTTAGATAACAGTGTGCAGTTTATATACCCACTATACCTACCTACGTGTAGCTCATTCGTCATCCTGCTAGTGCGTACCCAATTACTTGTTCGTAAATATTTTAATAAGCTTTTTCCACTCATTGTGTAGTTATTCAGCAATTCAGTCATTTATTCTATTTCCTTATTTTAACCATCTTCGTTATCTATAAGAGTGAGTTGATGTATTCCTCGCTTATAGAAAAGGGTATAAAAAAAGTAATTTTAAAACGTCAACACGAAACTTAAAAACTCTTTGCTTTGACATATTGCATTGCCGAAAGTTCAAGATCCTCAAATTACGACTCCTCAAACCCTTCCATCCATCATCATTACGCAACACATCGCTAAATCACAGCTTCTGTCAAGGCACCACGAGAAGCTCACTCTAAGTAGTAAGGAATGCAAAGATGACACCTCCCCAAGCCAAGATCCAAGAATGCCGGAATGCAGCTAACGAGAGGTAAGCATCGATGTAGTCTCACCTCTCTAGGTGCCGTGTTGCGTTGATTTACAAGCAAACACGTGTGAAGCCCTTACACGGTTGAAGTTATTTCTGTTCAAAACTAAATAATATTTTATCTAAAAACCGGTGTTGTCAGTAGAACGATGCCAGAAGGGCTAACGAGAGCTTTTCCCGAACCGCGATATAGCATAACATAAGTACCTATGTATAAAAGAAAGGGGGAGTATTTTCATTGATACCAATGAGATGGTTTCTATGCTGTTACCATGTAGAGTTAATGATAAGAATTTAAATGATAAATCTTGAGCTGACAAGTGTTTCTGAGCTGAACGAGGTTACACAACTCAGACAAGCCGTTCTACAAGAAACCGCTTATTTTGAAGCCCAATTATTTGTCCTAAAGAGCCAAGAGGTGTTAAAAAACGAGAAAAATTGATATTGTCCATAAAACCCCTCCGCAGACGGAGGTACCTCTCCTAATTGGCGCCCGTCGTAAATCGGCCACATGTCTGCCTGGGCCGGGCGGCGAACGGCTGCGCAGGCGCCGTTTTTTGCAGCAACGTGTAAAATGCGCGTTCTACACGCGACGCTAATAGCTACTAATTTATTGAAGCATGTGAACGTCGCTTTATATTTGTCTAAGTGCATAGAGTCTGCGTGCGAGGGAGTGAACATTATGCCAATACTAATTAAGATCATTCAGATAAAATAATAAACATAGGTACCTACCTAGGAATTGAAGGAACTAGATACCATCTGGTTCAGATATCATCTAACAAATATACATAGATAGGTATGAAATATACATATTTACGAAGACGACCACAAATCTGAGTCGTCTGCCAGCAAGCAACATGATCCCTTCTCATAACATATTATCACTACTCCCAATAGACACAACAGTTCCGTACCAGCTATTATTTAATCTTTGAGTCTAAAATGAAAAGCAGCTTCAAAAGTTTTAACAGCTATGTTTTTACACCTAAGTTTAAAATAAGTATGTATTATTTATTGAGGAACAAGAAACTGTGGTAGGTATAATAAAAAGTAAAAGTTTAGAAAAAAACGACTTGTTCCAAAAAGCGCTAGATCTTTTTCGATAAAAACTATATGGAAAAATCTCTGAAGAATCATCAAGAGGAGTAATCGCGTAACAAACATCAGCCGAATTGAGAACCTCCTCCTTTTTTTGTGGTTTAACGGTGATAATCTGCAGAAGTTATAAAAAGTGTAAAATTCTCGCTCACTACGTCGTTGAATACATTCGGGGAACATAAATCTTGTCAAGGAAATAATCGTTTCTCCGTGTCTCCAATCCATCGCAGTTGAAATTCTCGAATGTTATTAATTCCTTCTTCTCTCTAGATCTCAGAATTGATCTGAGAATCGGTCTGCAGGCAGTATTAGTAAGCCGCAGCTAGGCGTACGTGAATATTTTTTTGTCGGGTCACGCACGTGTTATCGAGCTTTTTATGAAATTTACTTGGACATGATAATTACTTTATTTATTTTTGATTATTTATTATCATCAGATCTGTCCCCCAATTACAGTAGCAAATGGCAATGGGGAACGCACCAATTGGGATCATTTTATCAGCCTTAGCGCTATCTAAATCTTATAAAACTTGAATAGGGGAAACTTCTTGACATAAATATTCCTCCTTTCAAGTTTCGTAAGATTTGGACAGCGCTCTTGCGTTCTGCATTGCCATTTACTACTGTAATTGAGGGGCAGGTCATTGTAACCCAACTAATATTGTATTGTCATCGGAATTTGATAGGCGACCTACGCAAAGTTTCAGCTCGACGGTCTCGAACTGAGCCATTTCATTCGAGTTAACTAATAGTGATCAATTTTATTTTTAACCGACTTCCCAAAAAAGGAGGAGGTTCTCAATTCAGTTGTATTCTTTCTTTTTTTTTAATGTTTGTTACCTCATATCTCCGGCGTTTATGAACCGATTTGGAAAATTCTTTTTTTATTTGAATAGATATACTTTCAGATTGGTCCCATTTTCAGAATCCAGGGAACTCCTCAAATATTGTAGGCATATGGCGATTTTGATATTTTCAGCAAGACACCAAGCATTTGCATTCAGAAAGTATCATAATCCTTTCACCACAATGGTTCTTTCATAAAAAAAAATTCATCCAAAAATTTTTTAGTCGTATACAATGGCGAAAGTCGGTTTTTTAAATGAAAAGTAATGTATTTTTGTTATTAATTCATTTAAATCGGTTGTTTAACAACTAAACACACGTTGCACATTCGATTTTAGAACTGAAAATTTAATGTATCCTTGCATGTACCTATGGATCAGACGCGGTCAATGACTCGGAGAGATATAACAAGCATTTGACCTAACCACAAAAAGTAATCAGTAGCAGGCCTAGAAAAAACCCCTCTCCCCTCTAGGTACCCTGTACAAAAATTATATTTACAAAAATCACTTCTTATACGATAAATATGTATTTTTATACGAAACCGGACTCTGTACGACATTTAGGTACCACTGGCACTGATAAGGACGACGATAAGGACTGGAAGGACATGCTTGTATGAGCCCATCAGCCGCGCTCTTTGCGAGCCGAATAAAAAGGCAAACGGATCGAGTCTAGTGTTGATCACAGAAATACTCAAAGAAATTCACTTTTATATGACAACTAAAAATGACTCGAGTGATTTCAATCAATAAAATGCAAAAGTACAAGCCACGCAAACAAATACCAGACCAAGAGCCATCATCAGCCGGTGGATGCCCACTGCTAGACGAGGCCTCCCCCATCGAATGCAACAATACAGTACAAATATTTATATGCTCAACGGGGGGGACCCTCATGGTACACTCACTACTTCTAATTATAAACCCATTATAAATTATATGTCTAAGGACTGCAATACGTCAAAGTTTTTATTTCTTTCAAAATAAATTGTGTGTATGTTTGAAATAACATTAAAATTATCCCTATATACGTAGATAAGACACTTACTAGAGTAGGTACCTATAAATAAAGTTTTCGCAGATAACAGGGTATCCTAGTTTGGTTCTACGATACTAACACTGCTATCTTTGTGCGGTAGGTAGGTATAATAGATAACATTATGTTGGTTGAGCACATTTGTAATTGTTGTAGTCAGCAACAATACAAATGAGCTAAAGTAATTATAGTATTGTTTTCAAAACTCAGCAATCACTTACCTGAGTTAGCATTGTAACAAATAAAAAACAAAGTAGTAGGTAAGTTCCGATAACAAACTACCAACAATCATAATAATAAAACATGAGAAAATATGATACTCGGCACCGAACCAACCCATTCAGATATTTCAGATAGTTCAAGCATCAACTGGCTTAATAATGGGGTATTTTTAGGGCTCCGTACCTCAACTGGAAAATACGGGACCCTTATAATGACTTTGTTGTCTGCCAAGACCCATTTTATCAGGAACGGCTGATGGTATCAACATGCAATTTAAACCGAATGTAAAAGTTTGATACCTTATAGTGCCATAAAAAATCAAGCTTCTAACTGAATGCTTTAAAAAGAGATAGCAATGAATACCTAATTATTGCATGGAAATCTACAAATTAAAACTTTGGGTACTTTCAGTGACATGTGGCCCGATTATGTAATTCTGTTGCTATTGGTTACAATCGATTTCAATGCTGTTTCTATTCGAAATGATCCTCTTGCAACTACCTAATTTACGCATTTTGCTTACAAAGGTTAATTGCAACATGACTGCGTAAAATAGACAATCGCATAAACGTTATTTCAAATAGAAACGACATTGAAATCGATTGAAATCAATAGCAACAGAATGACGTAATCACCCTCCTGAAGTGAATTCTGAAATTTGAAATGCTAGGAAGTTTTGTGACATAAATAAAAACAGAGTCTAAAATGGAATGGTGAAGTGAATAGTAAACTGTGGCTGAAACTCGAAAAGGGATCTGACGATTTCGAAATAATTTACGGATTTGAACCCTCAGGGTACGAGTCTTGCTCGCATTTGTCCTGTTTATTGCACTAGCAATTTTTGCAAAGATAGGTAGGTACATTCCTTTTGACTGACCTTCAAATGAGTATTGTGTCCTACTTTACATTAATACTTCTATTTCCAGTTACAAAAGCAGTTAGTTATTACTAGGTACTGACTGACACAGTTTTGTCGCAACGATAGCCATTGCGATGTTAGGTAATTCAGTCACTGTGGCAAGTGTTGACCAACTTACAACTACCATTCAAAAAATGCCCTGTAACCTTTACACAATTGACATAGGGTCGATAATCTCTCATCAAATGTGCAATAGAAAGCACGTGGCAGCAGTTTGTAGATCCGTGCTTTATCTCGACGCGCATATCAGCTGGTCGCGATGCGATTTACCAAGCACGCCGTATCGCAACCACGAATGAGTATGTGAGATAGACATGGGCTAATGTCTATCCGTAACATTTTTAATTCAGCCTTCAATAAATTCGTGAAGACAGGTCTTGCTTTCGATTATTTAACTAAAGCTATAGCTATAGAGTAAGTTAATATCAAAACGATGTATTATGTAAAGCTTCATCTAATAAATCATCGCTAGGAATAAGTGCATTACATTATTTCTTGTGGTAACTCATATTAAATCAGGTCTAATTAATAATAACTCATATTCCTAAATACCTAGGCTGATTCAGGTATTTTAGTAATGACAATCATGCTCAGTATATTCGGCGTGTGCGCAGTTAAGTAAAATTATTTACTTTTAATGTGAATCCTTATGATATCTTATAAATCGTGGTGGCAATGCATCGGCAGCGCACACCAGTGATCATCAATTGAAAGAAAATCAATCTTACTATGTTATAATGTAAACGTAAACTAGGTACCTAATGTTTACCTGAATTTGCAATTTTCAGGTTTTACTAAACTTCGGTTGGATTACTACTGCGGGTCACTGGTTCTTTCTAGGTCACCTTGAGTTAAGGGTACAGCCTTGAAGGCCCTGAGGCTCTTTCCATGTCATGTAAATTCTAGAAAGTGTCAGTTTCCTTTTGTTGTTTTCCTTCACCGTTTGAGAGCACGTTCCTAATATTACGCACTAACATTTTTCAATAGGAAAATCGATTGGTGCACGACCTGGAATTGAACCTTTGGATCGGAAGTCGAAATCCTTCCCAACTAGAACATTAGTGCTCTCATAAATGTAATTTAATTTCATAGAAACTGCTCTATCGAAACGATTGTTTTCTTTGCATCATTGCAGCAGACTGTATTGTATTGTTGCAGGTTGGATGACTAGAGGAAGCGAGTATCCCCTCAGTGAGGTCGGATCTAGCATGTTCGGCGCGGGTTCGGCAGGGGGCGCGGGTGGTGGCAGTGCGGGGGGTGCCGGTGGGTACAGCGAGTGCGGCGATTACGGGCTGGGAGGCTATGTGCCTGGCGGCGGCCGGCTGCAGCAGTACGCAGCACACTTCGCGCCGCACCAGAACGTGTGGCACCATCACCACGCGCCACACCACGACAGCTACGGTAAGCACCATGACCCACGGTACCTAGAGAATACCATTAGATTATGCACCGCATCCAGATACAACGATGAACTCAAGACAATTATAACGGGGAGCACAAAAACAAGGCTTTTTCACATTATATTTATCTACCTACACCACAATCAGAGGTGCAATAAGCACTGTAACGCACTTCGGAACAGTAACGAAGTGCACCAAACGGAGTGATTACATTCTCTTTGATGGGGCACCACGGATCACGGATAGGGCACACGCACGCGTCACTGAGGTGTAAGCACAGACTATTTGATGTACTATCTAGGGCATAAGCTCATTGGCCTATCTAGATGACGTAATTCAGAAAAAGTATGAATAAGCAAACCCTGCTCTACACGGCCGTCATGAGACTGGTCCAAATATCAATGTTCGCCGACATATAGGATTACCTGTGAATTTGAAAGTGGTCAAACCGATATAATATGGAAATATAACATCAGTATACTCACATTATTTCAATTAATTTCTAATTGAGGCCATCCCCAAATCTGAAAAACTTATTTTTTTTAATTTATTTTGTAAATTTTTGGAAAACTTACAACTAGGTAAACATAAAAAAACAAGTAAATGTAATATAGAGAGCTGATTACAAGTTACCACACACTGTTTCTGATTAATAAAAAATTAAGAATTTAAAAGTAGACAGACAAACACTATTAAGTATGTACACAAACAAATAAGATTATTATTTAGGTAGTAAAGAATATATTATGAAACATTCACTTTAAAGTTGTGGAGGAGGTATTGAACATGTCAATATCGACTTCTCGCACCATTTCATTAAAACATGTACATTTAAATATGATTAATAAGTTGATCGCGTTCACATTTTCCGTTCGATAGCGATATTTGTATCACAATGGCTGCTACGTCACCTCCGATGAGTATCTCGACTATAATTACCTAGTACCTAGATCAGGTACACTAAAACTGAGACACGAGTCCACGCGTGCAGATACCGCACTTCCTATTGATACCCTACTACTTGTACTTACACATATACATGTACTTACCTACCTACAACAATGAACCTACACACACACCTACATATACAGACCAAAACATATTAACAAATAAACAGGAAAAAGATAATGTAGTCTTCAGCGTCTAACGACTTCACTAGTTTCCAATTTTTATATCTGAGTTATAAGAATAAGGAACCTTATTCTTCTTATATTCAGGATGATCGTATTGCTCTGCCTATAATATCATTGTTTGACGACCGTGTTAACTGTAGTACTCTTACTATATCGTAGATAGGTCCGAAATAAATATTTGTCTAATGCTTGAATTTTTATTAGATACCCAAAATGCCTGCACAATGATTATGGATTCTGCAACGTAATTGACTCCAGACAGGTAAATGATTCGGTGTTACGTTTATTATTTCAAGTATACATTTAATGCAACATGGAATTTCCATGTGATATTAAACTGTACCTGTTCTATTTTTATTAGAGCGATGTGATATAACCACAGAAATTTATGCTTAGTTTGAGGAAATAAACATTAACTTATCAGAGGGATTCCATTCAACTGTTAGTTTGTTATTACGAAAGGATAATTATGCGGGATTACCGCTACGCACAATAAAAGACAATTGTTGTTTATTATGTTCATAGTAAAGACGTCATAGCTCCCTAAGATATCATCATCCACTTCACCCACTGCTAGTTGCAGACCTCTACTCGTGTGACGTGTCATTCGGTCATGGTGAGCAGAAAAGTCTGTAACAGAAGACAACGGATGTAGCGAAGTGCGTAGGTTAGATAGCTTTGAAGACAAGATGACGTTACAAGAACGGAAATATCCGACCGAAACCGTAACTAATGCTGAGAATGGTTCTTATAATAAGACGTTATAACATAAATTTATGAGCACCCATATGTTCTTGAACAACTTCCAAAAGTGTAGATGGAATAATCGTCCCCAAAATTATTGAGCTCTCAACTCTTGGTGGCTCCTTCAAAGTCGGAAGACAATTTAGAGGACGATTTTTCCGTATTTTTACTAATTATGAACATGTAGACACGCGTTAGATACCTGCGTTTTATCAATAATCATTGCTCTACAAACATGCTTAGGCCCCGCTTATTAATATCTGCAACACCAGGGTCATTGCCGAAGCGTTGCCTGCCCTGAAAGACTCTTTATATTTTTTTTGAACCGCTTCATATTTAGTTTTGCGTAAAAACCTTCGAGGGCTCATCCTCCGGCGAGCTTGCGAGAATTAAAATAGCATTCTGATAACAATAATATATTACCATACATAATGTGATTATTGTTCCGAAAATCAGCTGTCCAGCTAAACTAAATTATTCTGTGGCATTGCATTAATGCATAAGATGTATTTGATTTAGTTTTGAATTAGTTGTAAACAAACTATTTATCGTAGCATGATGTTGGTAGTTTCCTTTGAGAGAAAAATTAAAAAATTAGCTCTAAGCTAGAGGCGCAGACGCTTGTGACATAGTGACGCGATTGCCTATTGACGTAAAAGTGAGCAAATCTTCACTTGAATGATGTGACTAAGGATTTCTGTGTATCTATCGCTCACCGCAATTTGTTGATTTTCTGCAACAAAGAACAGGCAGGAAAATGTAAAAAACATTTTCATCACTAATGCTCTAAAAGTAGATATGTCAAGCTTTTTTGGCCTACCTATAGACTAGAGCTGTAGGTATTCTTAAACTTCATATTAGAGTTTTTTAAGCGTCCTACCCTTCCAAGGCAAACGAGCCGTGAAATGAGCACATTCAAAGCGCAAATAGCACGCTAATCCAACTCAGGGCATTTCCTCGAAGAAAAAGTCAAAAGTATTTTATTAATTGAATCGTCTTGTAAACCTTAATTTACGCCTCAACCTAGAAGAATCATGGCCAACAAACACGGATGTTTTTAACTTTGGCGTAAATACAAATTGCACCCTGTGAACTATAAGCACCATCAATTGCTTCACTCGCCTATAGGTATATCTCGGTGCAATTGATATTTAACAACACCCAACAAACAAATCCTATCCTATCCTATAATACACTCGAGAGCAATGAATCCGGGTCACTTAAAGAATCCTAAAAATCTCGGAAACTAAAAATGCTAGGTTAATGCAATAAATTGTATTTAATAGACAATGTAATACTCCTTAAATGAAGGTATTAAAACTTCTTAGTTATTGTAAAGTTATATCATAAAAAAATCAAATTTGAAAAAGGGCCACTTTCGAAGATGGAACTACGAAATTACAGCATTTGGTTTTGCTTTTGTTTGTAATCTGTCATTTATCATTGTTTGATTTCTGTTTTTTTGTTGTTTTTTTTCTGCGTAAACGCAGTAATGGAAGCACGAGGAGGCAATACGAAGTATTAAAATTCAAGAAAATCGTAATAAAGTTCAAAAATTTCATGTTTCCTATTTTTGTTTTAAGGAGAGATCAGCAGTTTTTTTCTTTATGTAATTTAGTGTTAATAAAATGTATGGTGACTCATATTTTTTTTACCTTCATTTAAGGAGTATTACATTGTCTATTAAATACAATTTATTGCATTAATCTATCATTTTTAGTTTCCGAGATTTTTAACATTCTTTAGTGACCCGGATTCATTGCTCTCGAGTGTATTATAAACGCGAAACTTGGTGAGAATGGATGGATGTTTGTTACTCTTTCACGTAAAAACTACTGAATGGATTTGAGTGAAATTTGGAATGGAGATACTTTACGCCCTGGATTAACACATAGGCTACTTTTCATCATCATCATCATCATCAATTTTCATCATTATTCACGCGGGTGAAACCGCGGGGCGCAACTAGCTAGTACTTAAATAAAAAACAAATGAAACAGTTGAGCTACCTAAAGAACGTTATCGAACGCGATCTAAAGATAGCGCAACTTTTCAATATCACTACCAGACGAAAGCGCCCTTAAGACGCTGTATTGCCATGCTGAATGACCATGCATTAAGCCAGAAACGAGTCAGTTCTCGGGTCACGCGTCGCGCGTCACTTCGACCTCGCCTTAGCCTTGAAATAATTTGGAAAACAAACGGCTCCGATATCCTTCAGGCCCAGAGTCTCAACCCCGAAAGGCTCAAATATGTAAGCTCTGTCGAGACTTGCATATTTGCGCCTTTAGAGATCCTTAGCCGAATCAGCCGCTGCACGAAGATTTCATAAAAATCTTACTTTACTTCTTTCTAGAGTTACTTTAATTACCCACTTTAAAAATAATCATTTCGGTAAAACGAATTTAATAATCATAGGTTTCGTTTTAAATGTGACTAAAACAGGATAAATTGATTATACCGTGAAATCCTCGACAAAGTTCCAGAATCAAAAAAATATTGTTATTTGAATAGACTTTTAATTTACAGCTCCTTTTGTTTGTTGCCATTTATAGGGTTATTGAGTTGAAATAAAAATAACACGTAACATAACATAACAAAATGCAATAATGCGTTATGAAGACAAAATGAAAAAAAAACATTTTTTTTCAGGTACGTACATAACATAATACTTCTCGGTGTAACACCCGTAATTTTTATAATTTGTAATTTTAATTTATATTACTGTTCTGTTTTTTACTTCAACCCGACAACCTTGATAGTACATAGTTATAGACATTTATTTACATTAAGAAGCTCTAAAAAGAGAGATAGAATAAGTCTCCACAAAATAAAACAATATTTTAACAGATTAGACCCTTCCGTTTGTGTACTTTGTCAAGGAGCACACTGTTTATTTCAGAGTATTTAACCTCACAAGCCAACAAAACTTCGAACGATGACCGCAAATTATTTGCAATCTATGCTGATTCCCCGAATCAATTGTGCTACGTGTAAGAGGATAAATGCACTTGTTTTGATCTGACAGGCAGCTGGCACAAGCGAGAGTCGAAAGCGAGTTAAAATGGTACATAATTTGTAGGATTCCGTAGCTCAACAGGGAAAAACGGGAACCTTATAAGGGATCACTTTGTTGTCCGTCTTTGTCTTCAGCTGTTACTTGAAACTTATATCAAGTATAAAGGTCTGTGATCTTATAGCACAAAAAACAACTCATTCTAACTCAATGCGTTAAAAAGATAATATGAAAATTAATGTCTTATTTTGTATGGAAATCGCGTAAATGACAAACCAGGTTACTTCCAGTAAACTCACAATTTTAAAATTTAGAATGCTATGTGGCCTCCGCCTTATGACACAAATAAAGGAAAATGTCTAAAATTAAGGAATTTTTACCCTTAAATGGGATGGTGAAGTTTGTAGGAAAAAGTGGCTGAAACTCGAAAAGGGCTGTGACGATTTAGAAAAAAATTACCGATCGGAACCCTCGGGGCGCGAGTCTCGCTCGCACTTTCCCGGTTTTTTGTCACTTTAGAACTCTACTGCTGGACATTAGACCTTTCCCATAAAATTCCACGACAGACGGTCTTGAGCCATCTTCATCCACCAACTCCAATTCTGTGTCTTTAGAATGTCACTAGTTTATCGAGAGGAGAGCCTACACTGTGTGCTCTCCCACTCGAGAACCTTTATTCCCCATCGGCTATTGGTTCTAAGTTTTTTATAAAACTCCATGTGTGTCACAATGATGAATTTATACAAATTATAAGACCCTATTAAAAAAATATAAGTTGTTGTGCGTTTTTTACTAATTTTTATATTATTTTAGTTTTCGGAAGACATCCACCGCTAGTAAACATCTACAGGCTGATGATTATGATGATTATAGCTATTATGTCTTCCTATTGTTGGGCAAAGATCTTGTTCACATACTTTAACACTATGCCGTACCGTACTGTTAGACATAGACTACGGTAAAGATTATTACTCTACGCCGTAGAGGCTCTACGCCGTACTTACGTAACGTAATGACTACGTATAGACTAGAATTTTTTAAGTACCTTTGGCATATTACTAAAGTACCTTTACAATTTTTTCCCTGTTTGATTTTTAGGGTTCCGTACCTCAAGGGTACCAACAGAACCATTAAAGCATCACTCAGGTGTCTGTCTGTCTGTCATCGCCTATTTTCTCCGAATCTACTGAACCAATGAAGCTGAAATTTGGTACATATTTCGAATAAGATGACCCAATAACGGACGTATAGCGTAAATCAATGAATTCTGATTTCGGGGGTTATTTTTTTATAACTGGAAAATAATAATAAAACTTGTGTCAAATGCATCATGTGAAATATCAAATGACAGAGCTTGTTATAAGAAATACAAGGAGTATTGGGCCTTACTCATACTTTACAGGAAAATCTTAATGAAAATCCTAAATCTTCAAATTCCTACGGGAAATTAAAAATACTTGTAATGAGAAAGTGTGTATAAAATTGTGGTAATTGACTAATAAGCTAGTTGCAGTGTACGCAGTGTGGCACTTAATTGGTCTAGTGGTAACTATATAAGCCTACTTGTACGGAACCCTCTCCACGCGATTCCGATTCGCACTTGACCGGTTTTTTTTTTTAAATTATTAAGTTTTAATTTATTTCAGTACTTTTCTGGTCTTACAATCAATATTTGATTTTCCTCGTAAGCATGTGCCTCGTCCCGTATAATGTCCGCGTAAGGTTAGTCTGTGAATCAGCGCTGATAAGAGACGCGAGTTTGCGAGTCGTGCGCGTGCGCCTGTCCGGCTGTCGGTCAGTCAGTCCTCGCCTGACCTCTGACCGACAGGGTCGCTTCATAACCACAACACAGTACAAGTGACAAACTAAAGATGGATACGATACCAGCCGCGTACTGGCTGCAGAGTCGAGCCATGCTAGCAGGTGGGTCACGTGACTATACAAACGTTTCACAGTAACAAACAATACCTACGTATTCTACGCTTCTACCTAGGTATATAAAAATTGCAATGATTTGCGATTCTAGTGTTATATTATTTTTAAAATATGTATAATGATATCAAATCAGTGCTACTCTACAATTATTATTTCACTTTACTGTCAATCTAGTGATCATGTACCTACCTGCCTACGTATCTACGGAATATTTTTTAAGTAAATCTTGTCCTTGTATAAATGATGAGGATGGATTAATTTATACAGTTTGATATAAATTATTAATATTTAGTTATAAAATTGCAAAGTTTTTTATGTATTCTGAATATCTTTTCTTAGTTAAGCATTTGCTTTTGTTCTGGGACTCATTCAATGCTGACGGATTGTAACTGTACCCGATAGTAGGGAATAATATAATAAATAAATAAATAAATAAATGGACATTTCACACAACATTATCTAGCCCCAAGCTAAGCAGAGCTTGTGTTATGGGTACTAAGATTACTGATATTATACCTTCTTAATACAATACATTACAATAGATATATATAGATAGAGATATTTTTTATTATACATAGAAAAATACCCAGATCACCCTGCACAAATATCTGCAGAACGTACAAATATTTGTTCCAAGGCGGGAATCGAACCCGCAACCTCCTGCGTCGCAGGCGAGCCTTCACCCGCCGCCCCACAGAGGTCGTCCAATATAGTTATGCTGTGCCGATAGACAGAGATATGAGCATGTGTGTGTGTCTTGTTACAGGTGGCGGAGGCGTGGGCGTGAGCGGCGTGAGCGCAGTGGCCGGCGGGCTCTACCCTCAGAACGTGGTCATGGGTTCATGGTGCGCACCCTATGATGCTCTACAACGTCCACCGGCTTATGGTAAAAATGAAGATCCTTAGTTTTGAATAGTTTCAACAAGTTTCCTTGTAAATACACTTTCTAGCTGTAACTATCATTCAGGAAATGGCGGTAAAAGCTCGCCGTCAGTCAAAACAAATCATTCAGTCATATGTAATGACCCAGCACTTAGAGATTGTTTTATCTGCTAACAATAACGTCCATTTTAAACAAACGTATCTTATTTATCTCGCACAAAGACATTCTGTAATCTTATCTTATTACATTGTCACAAAAGGAATCGAGCAAGAGCTTTCAGAAAGGGACACGCATGACCCGTAAACAAACAAACTGACATGATCCTGCATTTACAGATTTATGTAAATGCAGACGACAAAAACATATTTCTAAGAAATTAAATCGTAAATAATGGATTACAAATGATTTTTTTCGCTAGAAAGACTTCAACGCGTATACGGCCGTTTCCAAAGTACCATCATGGTGGTTTTATAAGAATAAAGTTAAGTGTAAAATTATTATAATATATGATAATATACAGTTTGTGTGCGTGAGTTAAATCAACAGTAGGTAACGATGGACTCTAGGATTCTATGAATCAATAATTTCTAAACCCTATTCACGTTAGAATGCTAGCGCGGAGATTTAAGTTAGATATTTAAAAGTCGAATTACTGAAATTAAATTTCTGTTTACCAGAACTTTCTATCGAGGCAATGTTATGTAGCCGTGTTTTCCTTTTTCTAAGTTTTTTTCATATACTGAAACTTGATGTCTACAGCAGCTATTCTGCACATTGATGTACACTGAATCAAAAGACTGCGTTTTATTTGAATTCCTCAAATAAAATAATTTCTGTTTGCGATGGGGTATTATTACACATTATTTACGACCAAATAATGTGTCATTACTTATGTTTTTGTTGATTTCTACTGATGTGGTTTTTGAGTTTGAGTTTTTCTTATCATCATCATCAGCCAACCCTATAAAATGTATTTGGGGGATTAGCCATAATCACCACTCTTGTACAGGCGAATTGGTGATTGCAGTACTAGGAAGTGGGCAACTGTAGGTTATTTCTTAGTGGGCTTATATGACATCCATCGTCAGGGGAGAAATATCTATATTCTGTGTATATTCTTAGGCCGGACCGCACACACCAACAGTTTTTCTTAAGTCTAATAAATATTTTTGCAACTAGTGTCTAACACAATCAAGAAAGCAGGTGGCTATTACGGGACGTATGATAAGGTAACTCTTACATGCTACAAAACCTACGTGCTAGTTTTCGCTAAATAAGAATTATTTCGTGACTACTAAATTGATTTAACATTTTTGAATAGATAGATTAACATAACTAACACCCAACCAGTCACATACTTACATAGTCCTTGATTGCACACTAGGATTCTCTATGTCGTGTGTACCAGAAACTACGAGTACCATGGTAGGTACTACAACCAGACCCGGTAAACATTTGTTCCGCAGCGGGAATCGAACCCGCAACCTTTTGCTTCTCAACCGGCTACACCCCGCCACAATTACATTCACCATTTTACATTTTTTTTATTTAGATTGCTTTTCGTTTGCCGATTTATTAGGTAGACTCAACACTACAGGATCAATATTAAACATAAATACTTACATATAGGTACTGGGGAGCATGCTACTCGTATTCAATTAGCTTATCCTGATTTATTGAAATGAATGGATCGAGGCTGTGCTGGCTTTGCGACAGATGGTAAGTGCGCTTATCGCCGGTGATAGCCACAGCCTGAGACAATAGCTGATTCACTCCAAGAAACAGCTCTACTTTATACGGTTGATGTCTTTCAAATACGTGGAATCCGAGCCATTGCGCAGAGTGAATGGTACACGTAAAATTAGTACCAGATTTTGACTGATGATAGTAAAATCTATACTTAGTAAAACTTCTAGCTAGAGCCAGGCCGGTTGCAAATTTTCATCCTTATTACCGCCATCAGAGCTTAGAATGCCTAGGTAGGTACATCCAACTCTACCTCCCGAATCATAGACAAAATACACTTACAACGATAGCTTCAGCCAACTTTGTTTCGTATGAAGGAAGCCAGCTGTTATGTTACGTCTATGCTGCAGGCCCTATTCGGAAACATTGTTGCTTTCCTCGTTCTGGGAAATAAAATTTACTTACTAACTGGACTGCAGAGATCACATCCGTCTATCATCATTTAGACACGTGGAACTGATAATGAATATGCAATTAGTTATATCATGTGTACGTTTTAATGACGAATTAAATCTTCTTCTCTTTTTCATCAGCCGTTAGACATACAGTGCTGGATAAGGCTGGATGATTTTTAGCCCACGAAACTTATTCAGTTACCTAATGGCCAATGCAAAAACTATTTTACTTATTTCATTGGCTATGAGTGGGGATGATACCCTTTCTTAGGGACCATAGAAGAAAACTTAGTCCTGAATACGTCTTTACATAATTTGGCAATTTTATATAGGTTTGCCGAGTTGGTTTCGGCTCTCAGCTGTGCATGGTGTGACGTGTGGTGACGTGTGTGTTGCGACTTGCGAACAGATGGCGAGTACGAGGAAGGACGCGAGTGCGTCAACTGCGGCGCCAACAACACGCCGCTGTGGCGCCGCGACGCCACGGGACACTACCTGTGCAACGCGTGCGGCCTCTACCACAAGATCAACGGCGTCAACCGCCCGCTGGTTAAGCCGAGCAAACGGCTGGTGAGTGCCATATAACCACATAGTAACCAGCTCTGTTTGACCAGGTGCCGACGCGGACCTGCTCACGCGCTTCTATAAGGACGGCTCCGTGCAGAGATGGATGAGTGTGGAAGGCATGGCCCGGGGCATGAAGAAGGTGAGTCGGTGGCGTGTAGACTAGTGCATGTACCCCTCTTCCGTAATTTTCTATCGCACGCGTTCCTTTCTTGGCTTAGCGGGTGATGATCCTACACGCCTCCGCTCTCCACTTCGCTCGCACAGTAGTCCGCTTTTCTGGGTCCTAGATAGCGCAGATAGGCGTCGTCGTCGACGCGCGTGGATAGTGGTTGATAAAATTGCAGATACCGGCGCGCGGGAGGCGCAGTGAATCCCGTCGCGTCAATAGCCGCGGATTGCGCGGGGAAATCGGGGCAGGACAGGTCGCAGACCGCAGATGGTATCTGCCGTCCAGTTACCGACCGCAGCTCGCGGCGTCCAATGGCGCGCGGCCCCGCCCGGCGCCGCCGGCGCTCGCGCCGCTATCCGCCCGTTATTGGACAATGTAGCCTCGCTCGCGCATGCGCATAATTACAATAATCCGTCGACAAGTGATACAAGATGGCGGATAGATTAAATAGCTCCCGGCCTTGGGAACGGATGGTAACTTTGCATGATCGTTGATGGGATGTTGGTGTTCGCAGGTAGAGTGTATGGCTTCTAACTTGTCTCTTTTCTTCAAACTCACAAAGAGGTAATGTTTGCTTATTTTTTAATATTTCCCAGTCAGAAGACACCTGTATCATTTCGTTGGACACATCCTCGCACATGTAGGAAAATTTTATCATTGGCACCACGTGGAGCGATGTCATGCACAGAGTGATAATTGGTGACGGTTATAAAGCTGATATTGGTTTATGGAAAATACTAAGATTATTAGATATCCCATAATTTAACGTTTATGATAATGTAATATTTATAACATTATTATACCTAACCGGTAATTTTTGGGATTCCCTAAATTTCCCAAGTGTGTGTGGCAAAGCGATGAATTTTTAATTTGGTTATTTTTCCTGCGCTTTAGTACCTACCTGTCTTCTTTGCTAAAGTACTACAAAATGTAAAGTTGAAGTTGTTCCCGCTCCGGGATGAGACCGACCCAAACTTACTTACCCAGAGCTATGTCCACAGTCGGCCGCGCGTCGCCACGGACAGAGCTGCACCAACTGCGGTTCGCGGAACACGACTCTGTGGCGCCGCAACAACGACGGCGAGCCCGTCTGCAACGCCTGCGGACTCTACTATAAGCTGCACGGCATCAACCGGTGAGGATTTGATCTTATACCAAACATTTCCTACAAATTCCAACCTACTTACTTCTGTCAACGATGGCCTCTGGATGGCAAGAGCGAGGAACTTATACTACCTATTATGAATGAGTGATGATGTCGTTTACGTAAGAAATGTTTCAAACATTTTGCTTCCAAGTTCATAAGTCAAGGATAAAAGATCGTTTCCACTGAAAGATTCAACCTATGAAGCCAGTGTGCGTTGTTCCAATCATCATCAATCGTTTGTTTCACAGGCCTCTAGCAATGAGGAAAGAAGGAATTCAAACCAGGAAACGCAAACCCAAAAAGTCTGGCAACGGAAACAAACCACCAGGACAAGACGCTAACAAGAAAGATGGACACAGCTCACCAGGAATTGATGGTAAATGCTTCATACTACACCTACCTATGCCTATTACTTCATACTCATAGATATCTTGCTGCTTTAAGAATTTTTGTGTTTGACACTTTTAATTTGATTCCAACAGCGGACAGCAAGTCGAGTCTATCGGAAGTGGCCATGCCTCTGACGCCCTCGATGTCCCACCACAGCGGCGCGAGCGCCTCCGCCAGCAGGCAAGCGCGCTCGCCCGCGCAAGCGCACGAACCGGCGCTACCTTTCCTGCATAACCCGGCGCTCTTCAACATCAAGAGCGAGCCCAGTCATGCGGCGCCCTACGACCATTACTCGAGCCATGCGCCTCACTACCACTCGCAGCAGCATTACTTGCACGCGCTACAGGTGAGCAAAAAGATGAAACAAGACAGGGCACCGGCGCACGTCTCTGCCTAAATTAGGTCTCTCGTGGCCAGCGGAGAAGAAAATTGCCCAAGATACACCAAATTAATCAGTAGGTATCAGATCAGCAGTGTCAAATAATGCCCGCTTGCCGAATTGAGCCTGAACCGATTCGGATTACTGGTTATCATTATCCTTTTGGTAGATATTTCTAAATCACTGTTCGTTACTCAAGTACGTATACTTACCTAAGTATTAGTATGCCTACACAAGTTAAGTCCTCGTAAAAACCATTGGTCGTTGACCGTTCGAGACTCTTCTGAAGTAGTCGCTCTAGCAAGCACTAACAGTGTTCGTTATCTGTCGCAGTACGGCCTGGGCGCCGCCGGCGAGGATGAGGAAGGCAGCGGGTTCCTGCACCAGCGCAACGTGACGGCGCACGCCAAGCTGATGGCGTCCACGTAGCAGCTAGCGCCGCCGCCGGGGCCTACCAGGACTGAAGGTCACATTACACTAGATTATGTGTGATTTCAACTTCGTGTCCAAGACCTACGTGACAACTCAAGAAGACTTAAAAGACGATTCCGCATTTCTGCTCCAATTGAGCAGTCTTGCCTTCAGTGAGTGGAGTGATAAATATCACTTTGTGCATATTATTTTGTGTTGTGCTTGTGAATAGCAGTCTAGAATTTGTAAAAATGTGAGAATATTTAAGTATATCGTTTGAATAACAAGTAGGTAGACGTCACTCGATCAAAGAGTACAGTAGGTAGTGAGTACAGCTACTGTGGAGACGGTTCTTCACATAATTAATCGAGCTCACATTTTTAAATGCCTAAAAATGAAACGCTTATGCGTTATCTTCTGCGTAAATAGTATTAATGAGTCTATTTGTATTTATATGAACGTTATGCATTTGCATAGTACCTACTGTGGAGTTAATTCGATAAAACATATAGATATATCGGCCTAGCTTCGTCCGGTTAGGTAAATTCTTAAGCTAGGCCATTAAAATAATGTCGTTTCGACATTTGCTAGTATTGTATTAATTAGATATTGAATAAGCTCTATGAACATGTACATATTTGTTAGTTTCGTAGCGTTTTTGATTAGGAAGCCATATTGATCGAATAAAATACCTTACTGACTGACTGCTGCAAGAAACTACGATGTTTCTACAAAACTTTGCATTTAGTAGATACTTAATCATTCTACATCGAAGTTATATAGTTCCTTGAAATTGTACTAGATATCAGAAGCCACAGGTACTAACCTATATTCTTTGATGATGTTAATACTCGATTGCAAGGTAAAATGAGACATAGGCCACGTACGCTAAGGTTCTTATCTCAATACTAGTCTAACGAACCCCTGTATTCTAATTCGTAATACTTAGATTAGGAAATTGTGAAGATAATAGACAAGTACCAATGTGCTGTTGTAAATAAGGCTTAGTAAATAAATCGTAGATAAGCATTGAGCAGTATTTAACGCCACCTACTTTAGACATGTTGTAATTATTATTTCCATTGTGCGATAAGCGCATGCTGGTACCTACCTACCAGTACATTATACATAGTATTCTTTGGCATTACAGAGGTCGTATCACCAACATTAGTAATACTAGGGGAAGGTGGCACCTAAATGATCCCACAGGGTAAAATTCCTTTCAATATTTCGAAAGAAAAAGTTGAATTCTTGGTAAGACCCAACCAGTAGTTTATCAAATCATCATAGTATTGGATACGATATTTTGTTTCACTGAGCACTCTTCCATATGCGTTTATCTCACTCGTACCACCTTCCCCTACATTCTTATTATTATGGTAGATGCGTTTTATTACCTACACATTTACAATCTAATTCAAACGGATGTGATTTAGATAACTCTGAGTGCCTACTGAAACTAAATGTACAGTTAAGTCGATTTGGCATTTATTATAGTGGTTATTATTAATAGGAGGAAAATTATTTGAAACACATTGCGACTGAAAACTATTTGAAACATACTGCATACTGGAAATAACTTCGCAAAATAATTATAGAATAATAATTCAACTTTATCCTGCAATAACTGATAATGTCTAACACAATAGATAGAGTTCGATAGAGAGGTTGACTTGATATACTTACGTAAGTCGTGTGAAATGAAATACATAATTATTATAGATAGTAAAATTTATAAAATCAGTTGTGTACAAAATTGAGAAATATATCTAATAATGAGCACAACAAATTATTTTAATCTGATTTTTTTATTTAAAAAAATCTGGGTCTCTACATAGAGCCAGTTAAACTTTAGATTCTCTAATGCTGCTGACCTGCATAGGAACTAGACGGCTACATTTCTAGAAGTGGTATAGGTATGCTATAACCGATTTGAAGTGGGTTCGAGTCCCGCTGGATCAAAAATGTTGGGTCGCATTAATAAGTACGAGATCTGGCCTAAGAGGTGCACTCCGCTGGATTTTAATCAGATAGCTATTCTTAAAAGACAGCTAGAAGTATTCTATATAGAATTTAAACTATTATGGCTTGGTATCATTTAGAAAATGAACGACCTTCGAGCGTGGTCGCGGTCGGTGCTCATGAGAATGGACCTCGAAACGTCAGCAGGAGAATAGTAAAGTACGTGGTGTAAAGTCGTATCTTTTCTAAAAAGTGTTCTCTAGCTGATGGAATCGAATTGCCTGTTTGATAGACTTCCCAACAGCTTGGCATACGTCATCTGGATTTAAATCAGATACAGATGCGGCCAGAGAATTTAAATGCAATGCACATTGCACCTTGTAGCAGAACGTTAGCTTAGAATTAACTGTACTGTATGCGTTCAATAAAGTCCAAAAACCTAATGTTAACTACACAATCGAATAAGGTTACCTGCTCAAAGCCTGCCACTTAAAAAAGCCAGGCGTTTGGCCCTGGTTGCTGGGAAGTATTTCTATGCTGGGAAGCTATTGAGCAGCAGACCCAATTCCATCAACTATAGAGAATTTTTAATTGAAGATATCTTCTTCTTCATCAGCCGGTAGTCATCAACTGCTGGATGAGGCCTCCCCCATAGCATGCATAGCGTACAACCCATACTGTACAATGAAGGTATTTGGCTCTAATCACCAAGCTTGGCTTGGCAGGCGGATTCGTGATCGCAATTTGGTGTTAAGTACTCAGGTGGCTGCTGCTGCTATCTCTTGGCGTAAGCCCTTAGTCGCCTTTTACGACATTAACAAGAGGAGTTGAAGGAGTCCTATTCTTAGGGCGAGACTACCACGGCTTTATTTAAGATAATTAATATATCTGATTAAAATCCTGACCTGGGGGGGTATTGCCTATTTCAAAGTAGTAATCGCTTTTGATTACAATTTTGCAGTTCATTGCGCTGCGTGTTTTACCTTTTCTTCCAAGAGCAGAAATATTCGAAACATAATGCGCAGTGTACCTAAAAATCGTATTCGAAAACGATTACCAGTTTGATAAGACAATACGGGGGCAGTGCAGTGCAGTCATGTCCTAGCCCGGATCTTGTACCTGATAGTATTTATTGGCTAGTTTGGTATTGACTGAAGAGCTAGTTCAGAGGTCTGCCTTCCTGCAAACGAGTCTGTCGAGTGCTTCGCCGGCCAGTCTATAGTAGCACCACTGCTCTAGCTGCGTGAGGTTTTGCGCGCCCTTCGCTTCGTAGAAGCCACGCGCCGGGTTCCATTCCAGCACGTGGAAGTCCAAGCGAGACCCGATATCAGCTGCCTCCTGACAGAAAACGAAGATTGCATCCTTATACATGCCTTACTACTAAGAACCTATTTTATTAGCCAGGTACCTATTGTTATCTAGGTAAACAAAGCCGATTATCCTTGCAGTACCCTAGCTCTTCTATTCCCTGAAATGCTTTAAGAGGAAAAAAATTATAAAAACAAAATAAATAGTAACATAAACTTAAACAATGAAAAATAGAAGACCGATTGTTTAAGAGGAGGTTACCGGTAGGGCGCTTACGTCCTTTTGCAGGCGAACGAAGTTTGCTTCTATTTTGGCTATTAATTCATCAAATTCCATTAAATTTTGTACATATCATCTAATACATTAATATTTAGATCCGTGGTGCGTCAGTTAATAATCAGTTTTTATTTTATTTTGAATGTTTTAGTAACCATCCTATCCTACTAATATTATAAACGCGAAAGTTTGTGAGTATGGATGTTTGTTACTCTTTCACGTAAAAACTACTGAATGGATTTGAGTGAAATTTGGAATGGAGATACTTTACGCCCTGGATTAACACATAGGCTACTTTTTATCATCATCATCATCATCAATTTTCATCATTTTTCACGCGGGTGAAACCGCGGGGCGCAACTAGTTTTATACAATAAAAGAAACTAACGCACTACGGGTCTAGATATTAGTGTACTGATCATGTAGGTATACAAAATTTAATGGAGTTTGAATAAATAATAGCCAAATTAGAAGCAAACTTCGTTCACATCACGCAGGAGGTTGCGGGTTCGATTCCTGCCTCGGAACAAATATATTTGTGCGATCTGCAGATATTTGTTCAGGGTGTTCTGGTTATTTTCTACGTATAATAAAAAATATCTATCTATGTAATGTATTGTATCAGTTATCTAGTTGCCATAACACAAGCTCTGCTTAGCTTGGGGCTAGATAATGTTGTGTTAAATGTCCAGCATTATTTATTTATTATTTATTTATGACATGCAAAAGGGCGTAAGCGCCCTACCGATGCCCTCCTCTTAAATGTTGAATGAACTGATGCAGTAGGCATGTAATGAAAAGTATGTGAAAATAAACGTTTGCAGATTCTTATTGAATGAACGTTAAACAGGCTGACTCGGCGATACGTGACTGCACCAACACAAAGACACGTGCTCGCACCATAAACAATTAAAAACGCTGAACTGAGCACATCGCACGCAGCAGCTATACTACCTAGGTACCTCTGCGGTATGATTATCTTGATCAAACATAAGTACCTACTACCAATCAACGCACATTAGGTACCTAACTACGGTAAAGAATGTAGTATTTTTTATTCTACTTTGCACGTAAATAAGCATACGGCCGACCTGATGGAAAATAGTTACCGTAGCCTAATGGACGCCTGCAACACCAGAGGCATCACACACGCGCTGCCGACCCTGAGACATAAGAAGAAAAATCTCATGTGCCTGTAATTTCACCGGCACCCGTACCCTTCAAACTGAAACACAGCAATGCGAGCACTAGGTACTGCTTGGCGGCAGAAATAGGTAAGGTGGTAGTACTTCCCCGGACGAACTCTAGCAGTCTAGTAACTCTAGTGAGTGTAGCTAGACAAGTGAGTAGGGAGATACCTATCTAGCCGGTTGAACGACGCGGGTTCGATTCCTGCATAGGTAGGTATTCTAGAACGTGTAGACCTGCACTATCGAACCAAAACGAAAATTGTGTTCTTTTACCTTGGCCACAGCGTCGAAGAGCCTCCCCCCCGCGCCGCGCCCCCTCGCCTCCCGCCGCACGCACAGATCCTCCAGCATCATGGCGCGGCCCTGCCACGTGGAGTAGGTGGGGAAGTAGATAGCGTAGCCCACGACGCGCCCAGAACTGGACAGCTCCGCAACCTTACAGCAGAAAGCGGGCGGTTGGAGATCGAAGCAGTCGCGCTCTAAATCTGTAAGGAGCGACATCTCGCGTTGTGATACATAACTGTGGTGATTGTTGACAGTGACATCTAGCGATCCAGGGGAGTTAGAACAGTGGTAGCGACATCTACAGTTGATGAAGGAATTCGAAAGAAAAATTCGAACATATAAAAAATTGGTCCGAGAAGTTTGAAGATAACCTAGTGACATCTGGCGGTGGTTGCCCAGCGATTACAGGGCGGAAAATAACGCAACGCTACTTTACAGATGGCGCTGCGGAAGATTGTTCCTGTAGCTTGGAATTGCTTGGATATTCATCTTTTCCTAGTCTTAGGAAGATTGTCAGCGGAATGTAAATATTGTAAATATTTAACCTTTCACGGATAGTTTTGGGCCTTCGGACATATTCTCGAAATCTGCGAGTTCCTGTGAACAAAATAACAATTTATAACTGAAAAGCACCAATTAGTTAGTTATTAGACATAAACTCACAAGTGAACACAAACATAACCTACTTGTATCATTTCTGCGACGGCCGCCATGTCTTCTCTTCTCGCCTGCCGAACTAGCAGTTCACTTGCTTTATATTTTACACTCATACTTTAACCTAGATTTTGTAAATATTTTAGTTTCTTTTAATAAACTTTAAGATTACTGCTTTTATCAGCTGACGACCGGCAACTATCAGGGTTGCTGATAAGGTAACACCAATTTCCCCATTATTGATTTTAAATTTGTTTTTTGATGTAATCAATCAATGAATGACTTTCCCGTTCATTCTGTGAATTCATCAGTCATTTTTTTAAACTTAGCTGTCAACTGAATCACCTCTATTACATGTAATTTGTTAAGGTGTGATCAACCATGTGTTAGAACCTCTCTAAGGTTAGAACATGCGTAAACTAAGTTTGGGTGGCACTAAAAAAACCAAATAGAACATATTTTTTAAGTAAACTGTACTTACCTAACTCTATTGAAATGAATCAAATAAAAAAAAATATTAATGGATAAATCTAATCTGTATAAGCTAAACGTTGGGACTGCGGTTGCGAGCTGGCAACCCTGTTCATAATGATTATTTTTTAGCAGGAACACTGTATTACCTTTGCCACAGAGGACGTCAATTTGTCAGTATGGTCATTGTATAAAAGTTGGTGTTGTGTAAGATTATAATATTTATGTGAAAGAACATAATTTGAAATGTTTCCCAAAGCGATTAAATTTATTTAACTCGCATTCCATATAATTTATTCATTTTGATTAATTTATTAGTAACAGTTATTTAATCTGTGACCAGGGAATAACTAATTAGCTTTGCCGTCTGTACTAATGCCATCAAGATCAACTCCGGGATTTGTTTCCGTAGATCACTATTTGTTTGTCTAATTTGGTGGGACTGGTAGGAACATCATTGTACAACAAGGATTAATTGCATAAACTGTATTCCGATAACTTTTTTTACTTATTTTACAGTGTAGTAGGTACCAACTAAATTAAATGAAGGTAATCAGTCATTAGACCACAAATAACCATTATTCGTGTTACCATAATTTATACATTAAACAAATAATAATGATGCTAATTAGTATAAAAATATGCTTTATAATGTTCGTGAACACGACTTCAACTATAATACAACTATTCGTCACTAACGCTACCTACATACTTTATATTTACATCTATTTGTTTATTTTCTCCAATAATTTGCTTTACACGACGAATATAGTATTTTTATTTACTATAGTTTGGAATTTCACATTTCCCATCAAAACTACATGAGTTCTCCTAACAACATAATCAAATAATATCTTTACATTCATCACTTCACTTCGCATAATACCAACTTGTACATTTAGAACAACAAAGCGACCTAGTAAACAGTTTGTGGTGTGATTGGGAGCGCATTACTTTGCATTACCATACAATATACTTTATAACTTTACAGTAAAAACTGAATAAAAATCCGTTCAGTAGTGACTTTATATAGTCATACATACGTTGCCTTTTATTATAACTTTATGTATGTATATACAGGGTGTTTTTTTTAAATGGGACAGTATGGGGATACCCGAATCCATAAGAGATACGGGAAAACTGTCTTTGGAACCATTTGCTCATTTTGTATGAAAATGATTTTGGCATACTTATTTTTTTGGTCAAGCGTGAGATCTCCATAAAAATGAGTAGTTTTGATCAAAAATTTTTTTTATGCGTATCGACTCAGTTTCATGTAAGTATTGTTTCATTGTAACGGAAGAAAAAAATCTAAGCAGCAGAAGTTAGTCAAATTTTATAAAATGTTTTCTCATACAAATTGTAAGTAATCTGGTACCTACTACGTTAATAAAACTATCCCAATAAATTTTCAAAATGGCCTCCCTCTTGCTGTTTCCAGGTACGGGCACGTTTCAGAACATCTCTAGTGGCATTATATAGATTACTTACAATTTGTATGAGAAAACATTTTATAAAATTTGACTAACTTCTGCTGCTTAGATTTTTTTCTTCCGTTACAATGAAACAATCCTTACATGAAACTGAGTCGAAACGCATAAAAAAATTTTTTGATCAAAACTACTCATTTTTATGGAGATCTCACGCTTGACCAAAAAAATAAGTATGCCAAAATCATTTTCATACAAAATGAGCAAATGGTTCCAAAGACAGTTTTCCCGTATCTCTTATGGATTCGGATATCCCCATACTGTCCCATTTAAAAAAAACACCCTGTATATATATACATAAAGATATTTAAATAGTGTCGCAACCAGACTATTTAATGTGGTAGTATTTGTAGGTTAAATAAATAATATTGCCGCAATCGGCCGACGTGACGGCTGCGCCTTGTGATTTCAATTAATAAAAATACTATTAACTTTTACGAACACAATACAATTAAGTATGTCAATTTATTCGATTTGATTTGAATGATAATAACGTCGGAGGGGAAAATCAGGGCAGTGGACCGATTTTTTGCAACCGTCTGCCGGTTCGTGGTCGCCACTCACTAATGTTTATCTCTTAGCGTTTGTCAGTTCTGCGAACTATGTGGCCTACCCGTTGCCACATCACTGTTTAACCATTTAGGGCGCAGAGTAACAACAGATACGTTTAACTCTGACGTGTGACAGTGACAGTTCGAGTACAAGTGATATTGAACTCTAAACAAACGCTTTAATGGTCACTTTACGTCAAAAATCCGTTTGTATCCTTTCCTTTGTTCAGCAGATATCTCTCGCCTCTCTCGTGCCCCAACTGATGACGATATTAAAAGGCTAGAGGTGCACCGTGGGGAGTCCCCTGGTGACCCAGGCTGATGATGATGTTATTATTAAAAGGCAGTGAGTCCTGCGCCGTTGCGATCTCAAGGGGCTGCGGTACTGAGCGGGTCTTCTGTGGCGCCCGTGCCTAGGCAGCCTCTTGGCGCTCCTGTGCCGCGATGGTCTCCCGGGGTCCCAGTGCCGCGGTGGTGCTCTGGAGTCCCTGTGCCTCAGGGGTCTCTCGGCTAACGAGTCAGTGCTAGGGCTGCGAGTAGTTGAGCTCGGTGTAGGGACCCCACGAGCCCGTGATCAGAGACGGCGACTGAGACGCTGCAAACACAATACATGTTTTTTTTAACCCAGATAAAGCAAAAACAATTGGCTGTGTGTTCAATCAGCTAGTGGACATTTACAATTGGATTGGAGACGTATGGTGTCAAACGTAAAAACTTAGAATCAGCTCTCTGTCTCTTCAATGGAAGGACACGATGGATTTTCTTGAGCCACCATTGAGTGGATATAAACTAAACATGGCCTGGCCACATATAACAAGGCCTGGCGCGCACTAGGCAGCCAGGCTGCGGCAGCCAGGCTGCGGCAGCCAGTAAAACATATGACGTTGTATAGGAGCCCGCGCACTAGGCAGCCACGAAATCTCGGCTGCAGCAGCCAATAAAACGCGCCTGTTTGCACGGCGGCCAGCTGGCTGCGCGCAGCCAGAACGTGTGTAGGCGAATGTATGTGGCTGCAGTCAGTCTCCGCGCACTAGTTGTAGCAGCCAGACGTATTTTGCGTTCCGAACTTTGACAAGATGACTTTCGATACAGAGAAATTTATTGATTGGCTGTTATAACTGGCTGCGCAAATATTCTGGCTGCCGCAGCCTGGCTGCCGCAGCCTGGCTGCCTAGTGCGCGCCAGGCCTTAGAACCTTGCATGCACCACACTTATGCAAATAAAGAATTGTTAATATTATTCTGCGAAGTTGTGGCCGGTACGTGGAAAGTGGATGGTGCCGAGGAGGTTGTGGTACGTACTGAGTTGTGCGAACAGCTTGGGCGCGATGGCAGCGACGGGCGCGCGAGGCTCCGGAGTGCTGTCTTTCGAGTCGCCTTCTGAAAAAAATAACTTCCGTTGTACTTAATAAGTCGTATGCGAGTTCGGTTTCAATCCGGACGGGAATGATACCCGTGATATGAGGATCAAGTTTCATAAATGCATTGGCGAAACAAAATAATAACATTCAAAACAGAGATAGATCTATCTATATTTAGTCGACCTCTGTGGCGCGGCAAATGCAATACCTCTTAGGTCGCGTCCTAGGGTGACGTGATCTAAGAGGTATTGCATTGCACTGCACTCGTTATCTTAAAACAAAGATGAAAAGTATTGTGTGCCTGAGAGCTGATTTTAAGTTTGGACAAGCAATTGACACGGACGTATGGTGTGTGTAACATGGATTTTTGTATGGAAAATGAGGTTCACAGAGTGTACGCTAGGGGTGCTCATCAGTGTCTCCATACCTCCAAAAATCCTCACTACACTACACCCGACGTCCGTGTCATTTGCTTGTCAAAACATAGAATCAGCTCTCTGTAATTGCACTGACACCCATATGCTTCAAACCGGAATACAGCAATGCAAGCACTACACTGCTTTGGTGCAGAATACCTATGGAGATGTTGCGCGCCCATGCAGCACCGACATGTGTCGCTCTAGCACGTACCTGTATTATCTGTGGCGTGTACTCTCGCTTGCGCCTGCGCTTTCAATAGCTTGCTCATTGTGTTGCGCGGCGTGGGCGGTGGTCGCTCCAGCGCGCGCCCGTGCAACACCGACATGTGTCGCTCCAGCATGTACCTGCGATGCAATGCTGAACGTTACAAGAGGAGGTCATTATTAACAACACCTCAGCCAACATTCCTAATGAAAGCTGGCATAGCCTCGACCATGTGTAGTTTTCTGCAAAACTACGACTACCTCTGTGGCGAGGTGGGCGAGTAGCCGGCTGAGATGCGAGAGGTTGCCGGTTCGATTGCCGCTGCGAGACAAATGTTTGTATGATCTGCAAATTTTTGTTCCGGGTCTGGGTGTTATGGTACCATGGTACTCTTAGTTCCTGATACCCACGACACATGGAATCCTAGTGTGGGATCTGCTCCCCTTTTTCCTATCTTAAAGTTACTCGGTGACTAACGTTTGACAAGTAAAACTTCCATCAACTAACAATCCTTAATGATTATAAGAAATTTGAGCAATTGGAATAGGGGAGCAGCTTTGCGATTTTTGAAAGCTACTAAATATCATGAAAAAAGCCGTAAATAATCGTTTTTCATGAGATGTACTAAAGGAGGCACTTGTGAGAATTTTAGCCATCAATGAGTTTCAATATACTTACAGAAATTTGGAGAATTTTACCGACGAGTAGTCGCTCGATAACATTCAAAAACCGCACCTCAGGACTATGTATGTGACTATAATAGGTTATGTTACGTTACTCTGTAAAAGTGAACCCTAATATGATTGTGTAAGTCACCTCCGTTCGAATCTCTCGGTGCAGAAGTGGCACCGGAAGAGGCGGCGGCGCGGCGGCGGCGGGTCGACGGGCGCGGGGCCCGGCGCGGGCGTCTCGTGCGACTTGGCGTGCGCGGCCAGGTTGTACCTACGGCATACACGTCACAAGTTTATCACCACACTGGAGCTTTCTAGTGGTAAGAACGATCATCAAATAGCGCGTGGCGTGTTTTTTGCCTAATTTGTCCGACTAGCCTTGACTGGGCAGTCGCGTAGAATGAAAAAAAAAACAAATCATAGATAAAAAATATCCAGTTACAACTTTAAAATACAAGTCTAGCTATTTAATTCGTAAAAAAAATTGTGTTGTTGCCGTTTAAAATTAAGAGCATTTTAGGGTGGTCATTTGTGGGATTTATTTGCAAAACCAGACTTTTTTCAAAATTCTGTTCGGTTACAACTATTATTAGTATATTGGTCTACCTACACAATTTTTTGCATTTCATTATTTAATTATAGTCACGTCGCAATGGGCGATCAAAAACACTAGGTCTTTTTAATTTCCAGATTTGAACAATTAATCGTAGTATTGTATCACTTTCATATTTTTTTCTTGACAGTCACTGGTTCCATCTTGGTCACCCTGTATCAGGTCAGTGGCCACTTTGAGGTATGGTGCCCTTGTCCCACACTGAAAACAGCCTAGTTTGTTCTCACGTGGTCTGGCATCTGGCAGCCTAAGAGGCAGCCGCGGTCTGCGCGGAGCGAGGTCTGGTATCTCACCTCTCTGAGAAGCGCTTCCCGCACACGCTGCATTCGTGCCGCTTCTCGCCGCTGTGGATACGCTTGTGCCGCTTGAGATGCGAGCGCGTCATGAGTGCCAGCCCGCACACGTCACACGCGTGCGGCTTCACGCCCGAGTGGGACAACTTGTGCATCTTGAACGAGGACGTGTGGATAAACGACTTGCCGCACAGATCGCACTGGAACACGAGTTAGTACACAATAACATAACATAACATCCAACAGTCACATACATAGTCCATGATCCCACACTAGGATTCCCTGTGTCGTGGGCATCAGGAACTACAAGTACTATGTTACCAATCTATGATGTTACCTTAACACCCAGACCTGAAACAAATATTTGCAGATCATGCAAACATTTGTTCCGCAGCGGGATTCGAACCCGCAACCTCTTGCTTCTCAGCCGGCTAATCGCTCGCTGCGCCAAGGAGGTCGTCAATATGTTATGAGCTAGCAAGCAGTTGTAAGAAAGCTAGTTCCGAGGCCGGCTTTAAAGTATCTAAAATATTCAGTACCAACCGACAGGTTACACTGATAAATAACATTTTAAACAAATGCGGCAATTCGCTCTTTCGAGTACACAACGAAATAGCACTCTACAAATTGATCCCGTAGTCTGAGGTTTAACAAGCAATTGCCACCAACACAGATTTTTGTATGGAAACGAACCGTACGACCGCGTCAATTGCTTGATACATACTAACCCCCTTATTCATATTTTTTTTTTCATCCCATCTATTCGAAAAGGACGACTTGGTTCGCCTTTAAGTGCACCCAAAGTTGGTGTTTTCTGTATGAAACTTCTATAAGTGCGCCGCAATTATCTTTGCCGCGCACTTTTTGAATTTGGAAAATATCGAACTCAAATAAGTGCGCCGCAATTATCTTTACCGCGCACTTTTTGAATTTGGAACATATCGAACTCAAATAAGTGCGCCGGAATTATCTTTGCCGCGCCCTTTTTGAATTTGGAACATCTTAGTGTCCGAACACAAATATTGTTTGAATAAATATTGGCTGGTATACGACGGCCCATAGCCGCGCCGGGGCGCCGCGCCGGCTGAATAAAAAGAAACAAATTAAAAACGCGCGAACTACAGCCCGCATTTTCGTCAATTTTCACGGATTGTTAGAAATTCATGGTTTTGCTTTGAAATAAAATATGAGGCGCCTTTTATTTTCTCATAGAGGGTGATGAAAAGTAGAGTGTAAAACTCGGGCGCAAAATATATTTTTGGATCGGGCGACGTACTTTGAATCCCTCGCTACGTTCGGGATTCTACTAAAGAATCCCTCGCTAATTCATGGTTTTGCTTTGAAATAAAATATGAGGCACCTTTTATTTTCTCATAGAGGGTGATGAAAAGTAGAGTGTAACACTCGGGCGCAAAATATATTTTTGGATCGGGCGACGTACTTTGAATCCTTCGCTACGTTCGGGATTCTACTAAAGAATCCCTCCCTTCGCTCTGGATTCAAAAAAGCGCCCTCGCCGTAAAAATATTATTTTGCTCCCTTATGATACAATCTACTATTGCCGCGCACTTTTTAAATTTGGAACATATCGAACTCAAATAAGTGCGCCGCAATAATCTTTTCCGCGCACTTTTTGAATTTGGAACATCTTGAAAAGAATCAAACACAAATAAGTGCGCCGCAATTATCTTTGCCGCGCCCTTTTTAAATTTGGAACATCTTAGTGTTCAGCGCCAAAGAAGTCGAACGCAAATATTGTTTAAATAAATACTGGCTGGTACGACGCGTAGGCCCATAGTCGCGCCACCGGCTGAATAAAAATAAAACAAATTAAAAACGCGCGAACTACAGTCCGCGATTTCATCATTTTTAATTAACCGACTTTACAAAAAGTAGGAGGTTCTCAATTCGGTTGTATTTTTTTTTTAATGTTTGTTACCTCATATCTCCGGCTTTTATGAACCGATTTGGAAAAATCTTTTTTTATTTGAATAGATGATATACTTCCAGATTGGTCCCATTTTTTTCAGAATCCAGTTCTGATGATGGAATTGGAAGGAATTGAGGGAACTCCTCAAATATCGCAGGCATACATATGGCGATTTTGATATTTTCAGCAACAAACCAAGCATTTGCATTCAGAAAGTATCATAATCCTTTCACCACTATGGTTCTTTCATATTTTTTTTTTCATCCAAATATTTAGCCGAATACAATGGCGGAAGTCTGTTTTTTAAATGAAAAGTTATTCACGGATTGTTAGAAATTCATGGTTTTGTTTTGAAATAAAATATGAGGCGCCTTTTATTTTCTCATAGTGGGTGATGAAAAGTAGAGTGTAACACTCGGGCGCAAAATATATTTTTGGCTTGGGCGACGTACTTTGAATCTCTCGCTACGTTCGGGATTCTACTCTAGAATCTCTCACTTCGCTCTGGATTCAAAAAAGCGCCCTCACCTTAAAAATATTATTTTGCTCCCTTATGATACAATCTACTATTATTTATAGCTTTTGTTTCATTCTCTCTGATGTAAATTGCCATACGTCAAAACAATACAAAAGCTATTTTAGCTATCAAAGGTTTCAAAATTGATTATGAATAAGAGGGTAAGACTCAAGACTGTTAGTAATTCTTGGAGTGGTGTTTTTAAACACAAAATCCTCACTAGTTTGTGTGAGGATCGTGTTTTTATGTTTACTCAATCGCCTAAAGTGAAACAACTGTAAAACTAAATAAAAGCTTTTCAAAGGTACAAATGACTAGAGTAGAAAGTTAATGATACAAACGTAATGCTTACCTGATAGTTGAGTTTGCCAGTGTGTATGTTGTTGTGTCGCTGCAGCGCGTTCTTAGACGGGAACAGCTTGTTGCACTCCTCACACTTCCAGTCGCTTATACCTGACGGTCAATTGTGATCACTTATACCTCACAGTCAATAGAGATCTTCTAGAAATATCTATAGACTTCTGACGGCTTACCTTTGTGTAGCGCGATGTGTATGTCGCATGCACGCTTGTGTTTGTAGTGCGCCCCGCACACTTCGCAGATGTAGGGCGGCTTAGAGCCATCATGCTTCTGCTTGTGTTGCTCGAGACGGGCTGGAAACATTATTAGCTGAGTTAGATTCAACTCACAACATGTTAGGTAAACTCATCTAACTTACAACTTATTTATATTTTTTAAGAACGGTTGCCCTACAATGTCGGTGACCGTTTATGGTGAATTAAATTATGTCAGTTCCACCATACTCTCTAGTTATCCACATCAAGATACAGTTTAACAGCCAACCGGCAGAGCATTTAAATATTTATTTCTAGGGCATCAATGACCAAACAATCAGATTAATTTACCCAAAGAAGAGTATCTAGCATTGCACTGGTCGCACGGATGCCAAACTTTGGGTCGTTTGAAGCTATTTCTCGTTTTCACTTTCTTTTTGGGCTCCGGCAGGAAATCTTCCGGATTGAACGTGCTGTCTGCGTCATCATCGTCAAAATCGCCAAAATCAACCTCTGAACATTCCAGATTCATTCCATTGTTATAAGGACTTTGAGATCTGAAATTATAAGAGATGAAAATGAGTAATAAACTGTATTTTGCAAATAATTAATTAGTTTGCTGTAATTTAACAAAATTGCATGTTAATTTGGAGTTGGCGCGAAAATAATGCTTCAAATATGTTGTCAAATTATATAATGGACCAAAAAAATTATAATCTACATTTTTAACAGAATAAGTTACCTAATTGTTGTGGTTTTCTGTTTTGTTAATTTCATTCTAAGTAACACTCTATTGTCTTTCTTAGACGTCAAAATGGGCATGTTATATTGTGACTAACATTTCATACATAACTTGTTACAAGCTCATTGCTACTTATTGAAACTAACCTTAACCTTTCTGTCTAGCCAACCCCATTCTAAACAAAAGCAAGAGCCAGGTATTAGATCTTACTATCATTAAAATAGGTATCGACAAACCAGAGGTGGAGACACCAGAGAGAGTGATAGATGACCAGGTGTTGACCAACATAGAAATGTGTACCTTTCTGTGTCTATATCATTAGTATCCTCAGTTTTGACTAAGGGGACTTCCGTGATTGAGTGCTGATTGATCTTGTGCGCTGCCAGCGCAATGGGTCCGCCTTCCTCCCCATGCACCGCACACTCGTCACATTCCCAACTGAAACATTTCAATTCATTACTCAAAGAAAATATACAGTGATATCGTTTTAGTTAGCCAAACCATACAGTTTAACGGTACAAAATTATTAATTATTTAGTGATCAGAAATTCTGTTGAGAGTTGAGTGGTCACAAATTAGTAAGTACTGCGTTTTAAAATGAGTAATAATCTCTGCCAAACATTTGATCACAAGATTTTACCTGAATTTATTGGTTATAGAATTCTTTTGTTTCTTTCCAGACAAGCTTGTTTTCTTTTTCTTTTTGACCCCTTTACCATGCTTTTTTTTTGTCCTTGCGAGGGGTTCATCCTCAGAGTCGCCCTCAGCACGCCCGACTTTGAAGAGCTCATTCTTTACGGAAGATAACCTGATCGGATGCGGGATCGTCAACTCGAATAACGGGTTCTTACTCAGAAGAGTCTCGAATGTTTCCTTTATCTTCAAATACTCGATCTCGGCCTGTTCGAGCACGTTGATCAGATCGACGCACGTCTTACAGACGAACTTGGGGCAGGAGCCATCGGAAGCGAGCTCTACCTGCGTGAACCTGGCCAGGAAGCCGTGCAGCGGCGTGCCCGAGGCGAGCGTGCGCGTGCATTGGATGTTGTACGAGTCGCGTGAACGCACCACGCACACGAGGCACTCCAGCGGCTCCAGCTTGACTGTCACCTCTATCTCTTCCTTGATGTTTTCGTCCTCCGTCTTGCTGTCGACATGATTCTCTCCGACCGTGCCACTAGAGTTCATTGCATTTATTTGGGCCGTTCCTGGGTCTCAAAGGTACAGTACAACTGCTTTCTTAGCAGGAACTTTTTAGGAACCTACGCTATGATTTCAAGCTATTTAGAAGTATTTTTGATGAAAAAACTGTGAATAAAATCGAAAATAACTTCGAGCGTCATTTTATACTGTTTTTTTTTTGACAATGTTGTGTTATGTTTTTGGCACTTGACATTTGACAATAAGAGTCAGTGAATGTTTGTTTTAATATCTTTTCGACTTTTCAGGCAGGCTAAAGTCTTAAGACCATACCACCTTGTCTTACAGCTCTACCTACAAATGTCCTTCGTTTTTAACCTTTTTTAACCGACTTTGGTGGACTGGTGGACTATTGTAATGTTGGTACAATGAAGGAAACGACCTTCACCCCTCTTGTTAAATGGTTGAAAAGTATTTTATACCAATTTTAGTTTAAAAAATATAACGCGAACCGAGTGCGTGGGAAAAAAAAATCCTGGCCACTACACTACTTTGGTTAAAAACTATTTTTCATCCCACAATCTCGGAAGGAGTGTATGGAGTCCTATTAAGGAACCCCATGTATATGAACGTCGAGGAGATGGTTGTAGGCCCGATGCAAAAAATAAATAAAAGCACTTTGTACTAGTTAACTTATTCAATAGGAACACCGAAGAACATAGTATTTTAGTATCACATTTACAATTTAAATTCACCATGGAAGTAATAAGTACTACGTACAACTAACAGTTGTACGTAGTACTTATTACTTCCATGAAATTCACATCATGAGAGCGACCATAATATACCTAGCAGTAGGAATCTTAGAATAAGGACTCTTTATTCTAAGGTAGGAATCTGTAGGAATCAAAACCAGAGAGTGATTGTCTCTTAGAGAATTTATGTGGGGAGATGGCATGCTCAACTTCTAGTACTAAATTATTTCTGCCACTTTTTGCGGGAGGCGAGGTAAACACGTACAGCACACATTTACTTACTCACGCACACTCATGCAGAAAGTTGAGGCGTCTCTATAAACGCACACGGAAATAAAAGCTGTCACACAAACATAAAACGAGCACACAAATAAATAATTTCTGTAATTACACTATTGGTTAGTTGCACACTAGCGCAAAAACTAGTGATGGGGTGTGAAAGATTGAATGAAATTAAGATTATTAATTGTCTATGGATGTATGTTTGAATGGGTGAATTGATTCATGTTGATCAAAAGTAATCGCGTAACAAACATAAAAAAAACATAGTCAGTTAAAAATTGTTTTAGGATTTAAGAGCTCACCGGTAGGACGCGTACGTCCTTTTGCACGCGAACGAAGTTTGCTTCTATTTTGGAATTATTATTTCTTCAAATTTTGTATTCATGATTTGTACACTAATATATATAGACACGTGGTGCGTTGGTTTCTTATAAAATTATATGGTTTCCAAATCACACGCATCAGGCATGTATGATCTGCAACTTTTTGTTCCGGGTCTGGGTGTTATGGTACCAGGTACTCGTAGTTCCTGATAGGTACCTACGATACAGGGAATCCTAGCGTGGGATCAAAACTACGTATGTGACTGTTGAGTGTTAAAAAAAACAATATTTTGGCTCCTGCTCGGAATGGATGTAAGGTTGGGTCCCGTGGTATTAAGGAGCTCCTCATTGACATGGCCATCAGACAGAAGGTCAGGAGGAGCAAGGGAAACCTCTCGGCTGCTTGTATTGATTATAAGAAAGTCTATGATTCTGTGCCACATACATGGATTTAACAATTATATGCTGGGATTACATTTTATATTGTATTTTTTAAATGAAAATATAAGCTATTGGTTTTAAAATGGATCAATTTATTGTTAAGAAAATGTATTTTCGTGGATCTGCTTTTTTCATACGAAACGAGATTCGAATATCCGTATACTTTTGCATACCTTCCTAATTTCATATTGTGATTGACGAAATAACCCTAAAACCGTAAAAAAATCGGAAATACAAACCTCTAAAATAACCTTACATCCCCTTTAAACCCGAAAAACAGCTAATCAAGCCCATTTAACCTATATTTTAGGCTGGTATTGAACGACGTAGGTATTGATATTTTCTTTGGAAACAGGTTTTTTTTTATAGCTTTGAGATCGTTTTTTCGGCCTAAAAACTCCCTATCCTGTTAATTTCATAAAAATAGTTGCAGCCTCTTTCGTTCATTCATTCGTTCGTTGTTTTCACACATCACTTGTCCCCGTACCAAGAAATTACGTATCGTTATTTCTGTCGTATGCTTGCACTAAGAAAATATATTTTATGGTGAAATTAATGGCCTAATTGTGTTGTCAATTACTTAAATGTGATAAGAAACCCCATATTTTGTTAAATTTGATGTTTCCGACCGCCATTTACACGAAACCACAGCACAACCAACCATTTTTAGGAGCTCCGTATAGCGACAGGTATGAACGCAGAATGGCGCACGATCGTGGCTAAACTAGTTTTTATAAACTGACACGAACGACCGTTCATGTACTTCGGCAGAGGGGAAAGCGTATGCTTGCCATCTCCCTACTATAAATTCTCTAAGGATTGTCTCTTCGTGTCTATTACCAATTCTGTACTACAGACTACTAAACTAAAATCTATAGATAGAGAAACTTATTTATCAACTTATTTACTTATTTTTTTTTATTTTTTTTAAGTATTTTTGCTCTTCGATATCTGAGTGGAAAAGCCGTTTTTATCCGATAGGTAGCTAGAGGATAAGGTAAATTGAATTTAGAACATGTGTGCACTAAGTTTGTGAATTCAAAACATCAACCTATTTAAATAAATAAACAAATAATTTAATTTACTTCTACCTCCATGGTGCCAAAATCATACATTCTCTAAGCAACCTTCTAAAAAGGAACCTTATCTTTTCTATTTTTAATTTTAGAATCCTTCGCTTGCTCGGTAACCAAAATTGAACACGCTTTTTTTTAACTATTTTTAATTTAGGTATATTTAGCAAATAAGCAAATCTAAAAAATATTTTAACCCTAACCAAAGTGTAAAATCATGCCTTTGTTCTGCTGTGCACCATAATATTTATGTTGTCGAGAACATTTAGAGAGCAGTGGAAGTACTTAAGTCACAGAATAAATATTAGTACAAGTACCGTAGGCTCGTAATTGGTTAATTTAGGTACTACTTCCCTGAGGTAAGTACCTACCTTCCAAAAAATCTGTTTGCTGATTACAAACAGTTTTTTCGAGCAGGTATTTTTGAAGGCAAATTCTTTTTCAGACCTACGATAACACCACGATCGTATTAGGAACAATCAATATACATAATAAGTAATAGTTACAATTACATAAAATACCTGTACCTATGTATACCTATTTTACAAATCTAATTTACAGGGTAACTGAAAGTAATATTAAACATCCTGTAAGTTGAGAGTGATTGAGCATGTCTGATAGCAACTGGTAGTGCGTTTCATAAAAGGTAGCTGTATGACTTAGAGAATTTAGCTGTATGACAACTCCTTTACCAACTGTGGACAGTAGTAGAAGTAGGATGATGCGTCGGTAGGTAACTACATATATATATATTTATGCTTACCTACACAAGTTCTTCACGTAGGTAGACTATTAAGGTTACGCATTACGCAGTTGCATTCATGAAGTGTGTAGGTAGGTACCTACGTAGGTACTACGGTAGCACACTTCGTGAATGCAACTACCTACACCGCGTGTCGCCGCGCCTAGCCTGGCCAGTCCACCCTGAGACTGATGTGACGATGAGGGCGAAACGTATTTCGCCCTCATCGCCACGCGCCAGTGCCTGCCACCACCGCCAAGCTCTCGCCGGTCAAGCTTCAGTTCAGTCGAGCTTCAGCTAGGTCCCCGGTTACCTGCGTCCACTGAGCCCGCAGCCGTTACGAGAACTCGCGCGGAACGCATTTACGACTTCTTGCCCCCGATGTGAACTCTTCGGAAAATACATTAATCGTATGAAATTAATTTTCATGTTGTGATTTGGAGGTGTTACGATCTAACACGATCATTTTGAAGTGTCTGAAAGTTGGAACTGGATCACGTAAGTTCTTAACTTTTAAATCTTAACTATAGGTAAAGTTACTGCTATTTATACCTTAACCTACCTATTATGTAGGTGAATAACTAAAAATAAAATAAAATAAAAGGGCATTTATTCACTTACACTAATCTTAGTGACAAAGGTACAATTATAATAAAGTTTAATAGTTAGTGTACGAGAAAAGGATGAGGGCTCAGCCACGCTGTTTTTCAGCCTTACCTTAGAATGCTGCTGTCGTGCTGTGTGTGAACTAGTTAGTTAACTAAGATAATAAAGTGGTAGGTTGGTGGGTAGTCAGTAACAAGACAAAAACCAGCCTAGACGAAGACGTTTGTTTGCTCTTGCTCTAGTGGCGTGCACCGCCAATGACCCCTCATTATTTACAACAACTTATAGCACTCACTTGTCGTGTCAAAAATTAGAAACGATAAATAACGAAATCATAGATTTTGAGTCACACACACAGTTGGACGAACAGTGCATTTCCTTCCGCAAGTTACCGGAAGTGCGCAGCGGTGATGACTTTACCCCACCCCCACCTGCGTGTCCGCACTCATCCCTATTAAAAATTACAATTGAACGACAATTCCCAATTTATATTTAAAATATAATATTGTGCGAGTCATAGTGAAACGCTATAGACCTATGTGCGATATTGGATTTAACACTTCAAAACTGCTCTCATTTTGCGGGGAAAAAGTGGAAAGTTGTTAAGATAACATCTCTCAAAGTGAATCAGATACATTTTAATGTTGTTCTAGAACAAACGTCATGTGCGATGCATTATAATGGGAGATAATAAAAGCTGCAGCATAATAAGCCTACCCCAGTTTAGCACGCGCCACATTGCAAGTCCCAGATGCTAGACAGATGCTGTGGTTCCTGTTTTGATTAGCACTAACACTAACTAGGTGAACTAATAACTGAGGATAAATATTCACTCAATAAAATGACTGGCTAAGAGATCCGTTGACTATCCTTGAGGAGGTCGTGGATTCGATTCCTTCATCATATAAAATAATGATTCTCGTTTTGTTTCTTGTAAATTCATTACAAGTACGTATCTACAGAAAATCCTAGTATGGTCAGAAATTCAGGCAGTAAATATAACCAACGACCGCTGAAATTGCTGTCAGAAGTTACTATATTTTGCAACCGATTTAAATCTTTGTTTGCAACAACATATTAAGTGAGCTTAGTGCCTTACTCAGCTGCGAGCTGCAGATGAAACCTGAGCTATGAACTATGTGAGCATGTTTTGTTATTGCGAATCGTCTTGTTCTGTTGAATCATTCAATAAAAATACCTGCACTTACTGTAAGACTCTACGTACCGTAACGTTCCGAACGAGTTGCCATAGAGCGCCTCTCGGCAGTGCGGAACGCGGTCACGACATCGCACACACGTAAAACCATATTCATACCTACAGCAGTGATATCAAATCTTAGCAATCACTCGTTATCTAGGATGAGTAGGAACCAAGTAGTTAGCAGTGAAAGACGGGCAGAGAGCTAATTAAGTTGCATACCTATAAATTTTGCAAGTGTTCTTTACATGGCCGAGTTAGAATGCACGTTAGAATGCAATATAGCAAATATAGCAGGTAGATACTTTTGAGTTTGTGTGAGGGTGTGTGTGTTCCTTGACTTGTCAGCCTGTGGTCCGTGACGCCCTTCGTCACCCGCCCCCCAATTACAGTAGCCAATGGCAATGGGGAACCCAACAATGGGGATCATTTTGGCATTTTGGTATCTAAATCTTATGGAACTTGAATAGGGGAAATTTCTTGACGTACATATACCTCCTTCCAAGTTTCAAAACAGCGCACAACACAGCACTAAGGCTGCTAAATTGATCCCCATTGTTGCTTTCCCCATTGCCATTTGCTACTGTAATTGGGGGGCTAGTCCTGTGTGCTCACTCATGTGCGCGAATGTTGAGACAGGTTCTTTTCATTCGATGTGGTTCGGAAATCACTCCGTTTTTTTAATTTAAAATAAGTAGGTTGACTAAAAATGTCCTTTGCTTTGAGCCTTCGCCTTTTATGTTCCCTTCCAAGGATCGAGTAAAGAGAACAATCGCACCTTGGCTTCAAATATTTGTTTGTTCGTTTCATAGACAACACTTGCCATGCTTTCGTCTCCTCGCCACAATGCTTGAAGCTATACGCAGATACTAATAATTTCCCGAATAATTTCGTAGGCCTCGTAGCAACTCGTAGCAATCGTAAATGGAAATAATAATATTGCCGTGGTGTGTGTCCGGTCCTACCAAGATCTGGGTCATGCCTAATAATAGACCCTCTATCTCCTCCCGTGGACGGTGGAAGTAAACACCAGTGAATTGGCAGCATCCACCAGTAGGTAGGTACTCTACTCAACACCAATACTTCGGTGGTGATCGCCAGTCAAACGTGGCGATTATGGTGCATTACGTTATATGGGGGAGGCCTCGTCCAATAGTGTACCTTTACCAGCTGACAATGTATGTTTAGCTTATCTATAAATACATAAACTTGGTATGTATGGTATCGAAGTAGCATCGCTACTTCCCACGCC
The DNA here is from genome assembly GCA_951392215.1 of Epirrita christyi. Taxonomy (NCBI): domain Eukaryota; kingdom Metazoa; phylum Arthropoda; class Insecta; order Lepidoptera; family Geometridae; genus Epirrita; species Epirrita christyi. The sequence goes on along the minus strand of OX595837.1, from coordinate 17,802,452 downwards.
ATTTTCATCATTCCACATCTCACCGGTGCGATGGTGGTTATCAGAACAACGTGTCATTATCACGCAGAGACTTTATAAGAACATTGTTATCACATCATAATTGGATCGTTAGCTTTTTGTGAGTGGTAATTGAACTTATCAGTCGGTATTGTCCCGTTAGCTTGTACTTTATTGCAATGGGAATGGGTATTAATAGGTCGTGGATTAGCTGATTAAATTGTAAAACTGTTTTACCTAATTTGTAATACCATTGGCTACTTTTGGCATTGAGTGTACTAAGTATGTCTAATATTGAAGCAAACACTTCCGCGGGACAGGGCGGAATGGAATTTGAAATTGTGCTTTGTCCCGATTTTACTTTTGGGACGAGCGGTACTGACTAGAATTAATCCTATTTAGAGCCAAAGTCTGTTAGTACTCCGTCGGAATATCGTAGCGTATAAAAGTTGTAAATACTTACCATTATTACGTCATCATCAGCGCTCATGGCAAGGTTCCATCATCTATCTAGCTACTCTGGACTAACAATGACGAGAATTTGTCATATAGTATTCTGGCCCACTAGAAAGGAAGGGACGACCTCTGTGGTGCGTCGGGCGAGTAGCCGGCTGAGATGCGAGAGGTTGCGGATTCGATTCCCGCTGTGTGACAAATGTTTGCATGATCTGCAAATATTTGTTCCGGGTCTGTGTGTTATGGTACCGTAGTACTCGTAGTTCCTGATCCACGACATAGGGAATCCTAGTGTGGTAACATGACTACGTATGTGACTGTTGGGTGTTATGTCATGTTGTTATGTTAGGTCAAACATCACCTTGCATAATTGTAAATATCGTATAGTAGCTAAGTACCTATGACAACAATTTGATTAGCATGATAAAATACAATCAGCTTTTGTCAGTACTTAAGTTGGTGCCTATAGTAATTTCGACAACGTTTTGCCCTGCTTTCAAATTGCATGTTAATAAACAATTACCGTTTTTTATTGTTAAATACTCTGTAAAAGTGGACATATTGTTTATACCAATCACGTCAATTATCTGCTCTTGATTGCAGCCACTTGACTCAGATTTTGGAATCTGAACAACGCAAGAATCGTCCAAAGTCCAATGTGCATTATTCCAGCTGTTCTTTTCAGGCTGTGGTCACACTTTGCTTACAGCATTGAAACGGAGATTGCTTTAAAGTTAAAACAATGCCCACATGTAAATGATGTGCTCTATGCGAGTCGGTTGATGGAAGAAAGCGAAATGAGTTGCGATAGTTGCGTTGCGATTTTGATGTTTTTACGCTTTCTAAATACGCACTTGAGGAGTTTGTTGACTCGTCTCGTAGAGCCTTCTCATCTAGAGTCTGTGTTGGAATGGAATATCTACTTAGGTATATGTGATATTCCGTAGGTAGTAAATATCTACCTAACCTATAATATAACAACCAACAGTCACATACTTAGTCCTGATCCCACACTATAGGATTCCCTGTGTCGTGAGTATCAGGAACTACGAGTACCGTGGTACCATAACACCCAGACCTGGAACAAATATTTGCAGATCATGCCATAGCATTTGTCCCATAGCAGCAATCGAACCCGCACCTCTTGCGTCTCAGCTAGATACTCGCCCACCGCGCCACGGAGGTCGTCGCCTATACAATTCAGCCCATTTAAATTACAGATCTTGAACCTTCCGAAGTTTGTGGTCAAAATACTTTGCCGTGCATGTTGGGCATTATGGTGTTTTTAAACAATTTTGTTTTCCCAGGTTACCAAGAAAATATCTTTTCTCATTACAAAAACACTTCATGGAAGACGCTAGCAGCACTCTACATTTTAAAAGATAGTGTGGTGAGTAATTTTTTATGCTCTTATAAGTGGTCTGTACCGTAGTAGTCTCGGCTTGAGAATAGGACACCTCCAACTCCTCCCGTGGATGTCGTTAAAGGCGACTAAGCGATTACGCCAGGAGATGGGCAGCAGAATCCACCTGAGTATACTTAACACCAAACTGCGATCACAAATCCGCCTGCCAAGCGTGATCATGGCAAATCCTCCCATTGCACGCTATAGGTTGTGAGCTATGCATGCTATGGAGGAGGCCATGATGTCTACCGGCTGATGAAGAAGTGGTATGTACCAGCTGTTGAGGAAGCTAGGTATTACAAAGTAGCGAGTGCCCAATGTCCATACATAGCTTTTGTTGAAGGTATCCGCTCTAACTGATCAAGATTGAGACGACTGCAACTGCAGACGTCTCTTAAGGTAACCCTACCTTGCACGTACTGTACGTACCACGTACGGGCACTTGCAACTATTGTAATATGGACTATACGCTGAGTTTGACACAGTTTAGTAGACGCGAGTGCGTTATCAGTAAAGCATGGTCTAAATCAGAAAGGCAGCATGGTTGCGCACGCGGCAGTAGCCATCAGCCATCATCGTGAAACGCCACGTGAAGAGATCGTTGTCTAGAAAACGCTTGTCATTTGTGTTGCAGCGTCAATTAGAAAACTTGTCGTAAAATTGAGATAGGTCAAGTAAAGCCATCAAACTCTGAAGCTTTGGGTTGCTGTGTTTGAAGAAAAGGGTTTGAAGATGACTCTATATATCAATACAAGTTTAGTTAAAGTATTCGTCTTTGATGTGTGTCTTGGTAGTATTGTTTCCACAGTTGAAGGAGTATAATTGAACAATTTTAATAAGTATGAGGTTAAATTTCATCTAGTTTTTTTTCTAGGGTAAAACATATCTGGATCCCGGGGAGGCGGCAGGCGGCATGCGTCCGCCCGGGTAGCAGCATGGGGCACCGCCTGGCGCTCTGCCTGCCTCTGCTCATGCTGGCCACGCCCTCCGAGCTGTCTGCGCAAGGTATAATAATAATAATAATCATCATCGTCATCTGCCTGTAGAAGTCCACTGCTGGACATAGGCCTCCCCCAAAGAATGCCACGACGCGCGACGCCTATGCTAGGTTCGGACTATGTCGCTAAACTTATTATGATAAAAATGTACAATTTATTGTTACACAATTGGATGGCTTCATAATCTTGAAAATATTTATTTTTGAAAAAAGTATTGCTTGATTTTTATTAAAAAATCCGAAACTGCACGTGACTGTACATTCAGCTTCAGTCATACTTCAAAAAGAGATTGTTGCTATAAGTACGATTACAATATGATAGCCATTGAACTCCATTTAGCCCGAATCCCTAATAGCCCCTATATGAGAAAAGTCGGACAAGCAGTTATCTTTGGTAAAAGATTTCACCCTTTATTTAATGTCTTTGTTCAAAAACCAGGCATCCCCGTTGTCGAGATTTGCGACTATTCTAGCTCTATCAGATCTGACGTCATCGCGTCCTACAGTTTCTTGCCATAATATTGCATTATTTTTCAAATTGCTAACTCCTATGTCGTGTCGCATGCAATTTAACATTTGGCAATGTCTACTTTCGATTGACGAGCAACGGTCAATTAACGGCAATTGAATTGGTAATTTCATGGTAGCCTATAGGTTGTCCGTTGCCCGTATCTATATATTTGTGATTGATCACGTGCGAGCTGCACTTTGGATCTAGGGCTGACCCAATTGGACCAGCTAACTTGAGATGTTGCCTGGATGACGTATGAAAAGCGAAACCCAATTTGTTTGCTAGGAGTCTGTCAAGAATAATCACTTTTCTCAAATGAGATTCGCAGGCTTTGATAGAATACTAGATAAGTTACCTACGAAAACGGAGCAGCCCCCCAATTACAGTAGCAAAAAGCAATGGGCAATAGAATACTAGATAAGTTACCTACGAAAACGGAGCAGCCCCCCAATTACAGTAGCAAAAAGCAATGGGCAACCCAACAATGGGGATCATTTTGGCAGCTTTAAGTGCTATTTAAATCTTATAGGGGAAACTTCGTGATCTAACAATTCCTCCCTCCAAGTCTCAAAAGATATGGACAGCGCTAAAGCTGCCAGAATGATCTCTATTGTTGCATTCCTTGCTGTAATTGGGGGGCAGGTCAGCAAAGACACGTAAGGGCAGCAGAGGGCGCTGCGAAAGAGTTGTCTGCAGGCATTCTTTGCTCTGCATGTGGACTCTACATTACGTCTTACCTATTTCCTCAACTTCTTTATGAACACTATTTGATGTGCTTGACTTTATTGGAATACAAAATTGATAATAGTAGATTATGCACCAAGGGGATAAAGCAGTGTCTTACGTCACGGGCGGCATATTGAACCCTGAGCGTAATGAGGAACGCTCGAGAGGTATGTAGAGTCCTGCCTGAGTGAAACGAGGGGTTCAAGCTGCCCAAGACGAAGACAAGTTTTATCCCAGAGGAGCATACTCTACTTTTCACACCTTCTGACTGACAATAAAAAGCCAAGGCTTGTTTTGATTTTGCCGATATCTCTATAGTCTATCTCTAAAGTGTCTAAGTTTTGATAAACTCTGCAGTGGAATCACTATCGCTCGACATTTTTTGTCAACACGAATATTACAATAAAATTCACTGAAAATCACAGCACCCATACGCCGTTTTTTGTTTCACATTCTTTGAAATCGCGCCTTTTTCCTGTTTATGTTGGCCAGTTCGATTTTCAAACAAACCTCTTTTCAATGCTATATGGGCACTTTTTTACTCAGAGTTTTCCACGAGTTTCTACACGAATTTGACGCTCCAAATTCAAATCACTTTACTCCCTAGGGAGTTTCATACAACTTTAGCTTTACTTTACGTTGAGATTGCACGATTTGGATAATGTCGAGCAAGTGGTGTAAAAAGTATTTTTATTTGCTATCAGCATTTTCTGTTTCTGGGTCAAGTCAAGGAATTCGCCGTTTAAAGAATTATTTATTCATAAAACGGCACGGGTCACCACCCCTGCCCACTATGCTGTGATTTGTTGGTAGTAAGCACGGTTTAGGTACTACCTGTAGCCATAGTGAATGTTTTAGTTACTACGATAGTATACCTACTGGTAGGTAGGTAGGTACTGATATTGACTGCGGATTGTGTGTCAAGTACCAACCCCGTGCACGCAATGTCCTTTTTCACACTGGCTGTGGTGGTCTTGGCCTAGGAATGTTCTATTCCTCGAACTCCTCCTGTGGATGTTGCAAAAAGCCTAACCTAAGGGGGCCAGGGGATGGGCAGCAGCATCATCTGAGTGTGATTATGGCAAACGCCTCCGATCCAATGAGGAGGCCTCGTCCAGCAGTGGACATCTACCAGCTGGTACTTTCAAATCCAGGTGCAATAACAATTTGTTTTGTTGTAATAACAATTACTTCATGAAAAAAGTGTGAAAGACGATCTGTGTGGAAGAGCCCTTATTTCTTTAGGAATGTTTCGCTTCTGAAAGCTGCCAACAACCAAACAAATCCTGAACTGTAAACAAGCTACGAGGTCGGTCCGGGGTTGTTTTGCTTTATTTGCGGAGGGGTCGTTCGCCGAACTGACCGCTTTACGCGTTCACTATGAGGTCATTCAGTTATAGGTACATACAACAATACAAGAAACACAGTTAGTAAGTAAACGGTAGGTATAATACTTACGTATTCTATGCCTTATTCTAATATGTCGGTTTTGCTTGCTCTACGAGTATTAATAGTGTTACTCGTTTTGGTGTTAAGTCGTTGGGAAACCTCCCTCTATACCACCATGTTGTCTTGTCGACCAGACAAGCAAGGCACATTCATTCTTTATAAACGCGAATTGAATAGCTTGCAAAATAATTATAAACATAAAGCGGTTATTTTAGCTTTTAAAAATATGTATAAGATTTTTTTTCGTGTGCAACTTTGGGCTTGTCCTTGGGAGGTGAATTATTTCCATAAAGTTAATAGGTTTTTTTTTCACAGGCACAGTACTTTATGCCTTCTTTACAACATATTTTTTAAATTAAAGACAGAACTTTTAATATAAACCTATAAATATTTTGATTTCTGCTCCAAATCTAGACAATTCCATTCAAGTATGGGTTTTACTTCATCGGAAACCTACATTATACGTGGTCCGACGCGCATTTGGCCAGTTTTTATTTAATGGTGGCAACATGTATTAATCATAAGTATTCTCATAGTACAACATGATATGCTAATGCTGTCGTGTCCGCACGTGGCGAGAGCCCCCGTGCCTGAACTAATTAGACGCCCGCCTTGGCTCCTAGATATCGCAAGGTAGGCTTTCAGGCGGTCAGTGACCTAACAACACCAGCTGCCTTCTTGCTGCGCTAATGAAAGGTAGACATGAGAGACAGAGAAAGAAATCTAAGGGATGGAGTGTTCACACTTTACTTACAGCTCTATAACACTGTAGGTATAGCGAATCCTCAAACAACAACCAACTTATCGGTTCGGTTAACATGCTCAGCAAGCAATGTGCCAACACCGAAAGAGATTATTCCAAAGTTGCATCGGTATTCTAATTAGGTATTATTTTCAACGCCGTTTACGTCATCATTGTCGTCACTTTTGAAAATGTCTTGTGTAATGTTGGAACTGTTTGTATGGAAGTCTACCTAGAGGTAGGCGGCGAGGTGTTCTATTGTCTGCGGAGCGAGGGTCAGCGTTTCCTCTCGGTGTCTGCTAACTGTTATCGTTAATTGGTGACAATCGGGTTACGAAAACACTGTGACGAAACCGGCACTTGGCGTAACTCGTTGCAAACAAAGTGTATAACATCCACCCTACCTAGGTACCTATTGTTTATGGAATTTACTTAGTGTTATTTTGTCAAAGTTTTAACGCTTCTTTAATTGGAAACTTTTACAGGTCCATATTATTCAGGTTCTTGGTACATTTCATAGATAAACTGTTTTCTGCTAGCTGTGGTCCCTGAGTCTGAGTCTGAGCGGTGATTGCAGAGAGCGCGAGATTATGTTACGCTCAAAATGACGAGAAAGAAATACTTACTTATTGATTTTAAGAAACTTTTTGATTACTTACTCCATTTTAACTAGTGGTTCGCCCCGAACTGAGACCTCGCGATGACACCTTTATCAGCCCGACAATTTAAGTCATACCATATTTTCCATTATAATTTTTGAAAATTTTCACCTCGAGGTAATTTCCTACACATCATCGAAATAACCTTTGAATAGGACTAAGCAACGGAGCGTAATACTACATACCTGTTAGTGTACCTGACGAATTAATTGATAACGTCCATTTGATGCACACCATAGAACTCCAACGTCATTCAAATTCCAAGAAATGGGAGGTCAACAATGGATGTTATATTGGTTATTATTTTATGGAGTACAAGTTTCTAAATTCTTCAACTTCAGACTTTTCCCTGTATTTGTGTCATAAAAGCTACAAGCATACCAAATTTCAGCTTTGTGGGATTGCTGGAAGTAACCTAGAATTTTTGATTTTTACGTTTTTTGTTTTCCTAAACCACTTAGTATAAATACTTATGAAAAACAGTTTTGAAATGTCCAACCAAGCGCTTTCATTAGACACCCCATTTGATCTGACTGTCTCACTTTTATTTTTTTTACCCCCTCTTGGACCCCAATATCTCATCAACCCCCCGACCGATATAGCTCATAACCTTACCTACAATTTTTACCAATACTATCTACTCCCATACTAAATTTCATGAAGACTGGATTAACGGCTAGGAAGTTTTCATCGGACAAACATACATACATACATACAAACGCCGATTCTTCCAACTTGACTCAGAGAACTCGCTTCGCTCGTTCAATAATTACTCCTGAAAAGTAAACGTTCAGATTATGTTAGACCATTATTCCAGACGATTTACCAATGAAAAAATATAATATCGGTATACATTTAGGTACATTACTAAATTGAAAGAAAGAAAGAAAAACAGTTTATTCATGATCTTACAAAAACACACAAACACTAAAATATCAAACATATTAAACAAAAATGACAAAATGTGTGTGCCAGTTGCAAACCACAAAAGGGTCCCCAACTCAGCATTTGCTAGGCCGCCTAAACAACCTAGCGCTGGTCTTCCGTTGGAGCCCAGAGTGAACCACGGAAATCCGCTCACCATTGAGCGTCACTATAAAGAAGCGGTAACAACTACATTATAACTACATAGATCTCATCACAAAACAAAAAAAAAGAACATATTTTTCAGCAATTATCAACTAAAAATAACTCACTACTCGCAACACGCACATTGACATACCCACATAAACAAACAAAATAACTTATTTATTTGTCTATTGGCATTAGACAATATCAGTTCCATTCCACTACCTGCGCACCTACTCCGGCAGCATCAGATAAAAGACACCTCATTAATGAGATGTTCACTCTCCTTCTGTCTACAACAAAGAAACAACTTCAACTTTTTCCTGAACCCATAAATACTCTGCATATCACGGACCAATTATTATTGTAATTTTTCTAAATCTCAATTTCTGTCGAAAGTAGCTTCTTACAAAATAGTACTACGTAATTTTCATGACAGATTTGTCATTCGCTGATGAAGTAGCTAGGAGGAGGAGGAGTCAACAATGATGGATGGAATAACTTAGTTGACTTGTCTAATGAGTTGTGGACTATTGTTTTTGTCCGACGGAAACTCATTGTTCTTTAAATCATCATTACTTAATCCAACACATTGTAATGAGCAGCTTCCTTACCTCTTAAGGTAACGATTCTTTTCCGTTCTTTGCAAAAAAATATTCAATAACTTATGTACCCGGATCTCCGTTCACTGATTGAGCGTTTGATGAAAGGTCTCACTTATCAAGTTAGGTAGGATAGCTGCAACGAAACGGTCTATCATCTTTCGCACTTGCGGTTAGTCGGTAATGGTATTATTATAGATTTCAAAACGAAAGAGTGCGAAAGAGGGTTGATAGATTTGTACTTAGTAATGTAAAATGAAGAATACGACTCATGTATAAGTCTGGGGCTTCACTTATCCCGAGATCATGGCACTTGCACAACTGTGCCGAAATATAATGGTTAAAACTAAACACTATAATAAAACATGGTAAACATCATCGTTTATAACAAAAACATTGGGAGGAGAACAAAAATAAAGGTCTTATAGAGTCGTAAGTTATAGGAGTCTTAAAAACAAACGGAAAGTATAGACAAATTATTTTAGCTAGTTTTGATATTACTTTCAAACTTGATTAGAAATTACAAGTCAATTTGCCGTTTGATCTTTGAAATGAACTACCGTTACATAATTGTCTGATGAAATGTTTAACCGCGAACTAGATCGATTACAATTTAAATGAGAACTTGAGTTGATGGTCACACTCTCTCTACGAAGATGGTAACACTAAATTATTAGCAGATTTAGTTAGGTAAGTAAAGAACCATATCCAGGGTGGATTGGATATCTCAGGTAGTTATTTGATTCATATCCTTTCAATAAAACTTATTACCGAAGCCATATCTCAAGTCAGCTCTCAGAGTAACTGTTCCTTTACTCCATTAAAAAAAAATTTGAAAGCCAATCAATCTTTGAAATATTCAAATCAAAATCAAATTTACGCTAATAGGTATGTATGAACCACCCCCACATGAGTCCTAGCGATAGGGTGAGGATAGGCTCGTTAGCTGACTTATCGACTCAATAGGATACATTTATGAAGATAATAAAGATACACGACCTGAGAGTTTCAATTGTTTTCCGAATTTTGGTGGTGGGTATTGGTTCGATTAATAAGCCAGTTATTAAGGAGTTCAAAATGATCCCTTGTGGCGCGATTACGTAATTCTGTTTCTATTGGTTTTAATCGATTTCAATATTGTTTCTACTCGAAATGACGCTCTTGCGACTACCCAATTTACGCATTTTGCTTACAAAGGTTGATTGTAACAAGACTTGCACAAATTAGGTAATCGCATAAACTTTATTTCAAATACAAACAACATTGAAATCGATTGAAATCTATAGCAATATAATTATGTAATCGCCGTCAGTAGCTTCATTAGTATGGGGTTGACATGACACCTTATTTGTTTCCGAACCATGTATAAGCTCTGTCGTGTTAGACGTGGCTGGCGCGCGGCGGCGGCGCGGCGCGGCGTGGCGGGGCGGAGGGGTCGCGCGCCACCATGCGTGCTTCCGCCGATGCAGCTGCATTGTACCGACGCTGGCCACGCTGTCCTGCGATGCTATTCTTGGACTTCGTGGTTTGCTTTGTCAGTTTTTGTTAGACATTTAATTTGAAAATTTATAAAAGTAGGTAGATTGTTTGTGAACAAAAGGTTTGTCCTTTGAACAAGGAAGATTGAGCCGGATTATGATCACTTTTAGGGTTCTGTACCGCAACAGGACAAAACAGGATTCTTATAGGATCGTTTTTTTGTCCATTTGTCAGTCAGTCCGTCAAGACCCTTTTTCTCAGGAATAGCTAAAGGAGGAGGTTACTTGAAATTTATACCAAATGTACAGCCCCCCTAGTTATAAAAATGGGCAGCGCAACGTTCTTTTTAAAATTTAAAGGAGGAATATTTAGATCAAGAAGTTTGCCCTATTCAAGTTTCATAAGATTTAGATAGCGCTAAGGCTGCCAATATGATCCTCATTTTTGCGTTCCCCATTGTCATTTTCTACTGTACCTACCTAATTGGGGGAGGGGGGGCAGGTCTGTGAGCATAGAGTGCCGTAAAAAATCAAGCTTCTAACTATATTAATGCAAAAGGTATAAGTAGCAATGAATGTCTATATTTCGTATAGAAATCTCGAAAATGAAAACATCTTAGGGTACTTCCAATGACCTCTCAATTCTGAAAGAAATGCTTGAAGGTTTTGTGACACAAATAAAGGAAAAAGACTATAATTGACGGTTTCAAAATAATTTACGTGTCGGAAACCTCAGCTTGCACTTATCCGTTTTATTTGATTTCATTTCTGTCATTGCAATGTGAAAAGGTAATTGACGCCAATTATCTCGTAATACCCATAATACAATAATGTCAGTAAGTAATGTAATGAGTGTGGACGAATCAGATCGGAAACTATCGTCGACAATCTGTAATTTGCTTGAAATCGTCTCCGGCCTTTTCTCTTGCGAATTAATAATGTGCATTTCATAATATTATACAAGTCAAATTATGTAGTTACTTACTAAGTACTTCGTGGTGTTGGCTTTCATATTTTTGTTATAAAGTAGCTGTAGGAACGGAAACCCCAGAATAGTCATTTATTTAAACTCCAGAGGTAAGTATAATTTGGATAGGTCCTTGCTTAGCTTTCTGGAATATTAGATCAATGCTGAATAAAGCTCTTTAGTTATCTCATAAGGTACACAAGAAATGTCACCGGCCTACAGCAGGGTGCAAAGAGCGACTTTCACATTCTATAATTATGTAGAGCAAAATGAAATCAACAAACTATCCATCTAATAATTTGATTAGAGTCGTATTGTTACGCGACTGAAAGTATCTAGCTGAAGCCCTGTGCTGGTATGTGGACTAGGTGGGCTAGTACCTAGATATTGTCGTGGGCAGTCGTGGCCTACATGCGAGCCTGTGAGCCGCGGCCATGTTGGATTGAAACAAACCCACCGGAAGTGGCAGGGGATTTATTGCGAGACGCTTCCGGTGCCCCACTTGTCTCTGCGCGCACCTGCCGTGAAAACGATCTATTGGCCTGTTTACAAAAAAAAAACCTTTGGTAAAAGAGAAGACATGGTAACGTCTAGTACACCTGTACTCTTGAATGTCAGCAAAGTAGGTAGGTCTATATTGAGTACACTTGAATAGCAAACCCAGAACATATCTAACTACTGAGGATTTTATTTTGTTTGGGGTTCAGTCCGCGACCCTTGGCGAGACGACGCCATGGCTAGCACACAGAGCCCACTCTCAGCCACCATTGCCTCCATAGCTCTCTCCATGAAGTCCCGCCGTGAGTAATATAAGGGTTTTATAGTATGACACAACATTATTGTTCGCTTTACCTACCACAAAAAGTAAACTGAAATTCATGATTGAATTATTTGTTCACAGTAGTCAATATCGCAATGTTTGAGACAGCTTTTAATAACTACTCGCACTCATAGACACGTTTTGTTTCTATATTAATATGTTTTAATTAACTTTAGTCACACTGGTGATCAGGAGATTTAAATTTAATGATAGTTACTAGTGTTCGTCACCTAGATGCTATCTGGCGTTAGTGATGTCTGATTTACAATTATTATCCTGTTTACAGTGACCTAGGTTAGTTAGATGTTAGTTGTTCTATTGTCACCGGCTCACCGCATAGAGATACCATCTCCGGTACAATTGCATTTGTTATGCACGTTTGTAGTGTAGCCCACTTCCACAGTCTATATTTACCTACCTACTTTACCTATAGAAGAATTGATACCTTCTCCACTGTATGTATATTTCTTTTAAAATAAATTTTCTTCACTTACGGATACCGTGACTCACGTTGTTTTAAGTTTTTGCGTTTTGTGCATCACTTTCACTGAATTAAAGCTAAAATAATGAGTTATTATTGTAATTGGCACTCGCATGCGAGATTTATGATATTATATAGCGACTTGTGGTTGAGGTTAGTCCAAAGTGTTGTTATCATGATAATGATGATAGCTTCATGCTTGGGAACGGAAGAGACCGGGTTAGGGTTCATCCTCGTAGGTGGTGAGCACTTTCAATATTCATGACCGGTTTGACCTTTAATGGATTATTACTGACAGTCTTTGGTTCAACAACAGTCATTAGTAAATATCTATACTTATGTTAGCATATTTTGCTGTTGCTGTTGTTTTAAAAAGTAAATTTCTTACTCTTTTCGTTTCAAAGATTAATAAAAAAAAATAAGTTTCTTACACTACATTCATAGCCAATCATTGGAGTTTTTGCTTCATTCTGTTCATACAAAAATATATGACATTTTGTTTAGCGTTACAAATGATTTTATTCAGGACTAAAAACAACTTACATAAAATATGTCAAAAGAGCAATGCTTATATTGCCATCCTTTACTATTGCAAAATATGAAACAGTGACAGCAGGATTAATTTAAGCAATGCTTTTTATAAAACGTTAATAAGTAAGGGGGTTAGCAATTGTAGCGTGTGTTTATGAGTAATTGCCATTTAATAATTTAGTTTTCAAAAATACTTACTTTTCTTAGACCTAAGGAGGGTTATGGCTAAAGAAATTGTATACCTAAGTAATTATTGGAGAAAATATAACCATAAAGTTATCAAAAAGGTAGTAAATGCGCTATTTCCTGGAGCATTGGTCGATCGCCTCTCGGAAGTGGCCACCCTCACCCACCCCTTGTCCTGGCCTGGATACATGCCGTCAGGGTTGCGTGTATTTCTCACAATTAAATGTGAACTCAATTAAAATTAATCTTGAATTTTCGGTTTCTTTTGCCATTTAGGCTTTATCTTTTTAAGCTGTACCTGGGTAACTCACAGAAAAATATCTTAATTTCGATAGTTAAATATGTAGATTAACATGGTTTTTGGTAGCCCTAAATCGGACTAGCACTAATGGAGTAGTAAGTACACGACCTGCTTTTTAAACTCATTACATTTATTGATGACTCCACTAAAACTGAATGGATACACTCGCTTTGATTGAATTGATTGTGTGGCTTCTATAGGCTTTACTTTTGTACGACCAAAATGAGTGAATTAACAAGTGAATAGATTATCTGATCTAGATACCTACCTAGATATTCTATTCATGTGATAAATCTCATGTTTTAATTTTCACGCAGCGCACTCAGATGTGAATGTGGAAAGAGGTACTTCAATCTATTTTTTTGACATTTTTTTCAAACAAATAAAATAATTCTCATTTACCCTGAACTTATGCCAAGAGACTGAAGACGTCTGGAAATACAAAACTTTTGCCAAGTACTGTACAACTTATAATTTGTAAAGATTGTTTCACATACTAAGTAGGTACCTACGTTTTGTAAACTTTTTATGTATTTTTTTTTAAGTGACTGAATATTTACTCGTAATAATATTTATAAGTTATTTATTTTTACGTTCACAGCAATCCAGGACAGTCGATGTTACCTGATGAATGGCGGCGCTGTGGAGAGCTTCTTCATCAGCGAGGATACGTCAGTCGGCAGCGTCATAGGTTTGTATGGTTTCTAACCACATGTCTGAACGTTCCAACCTCAAGTCACATCTAATACTTTACTTACTTTGAGCTATTTTACGTCCCGACTTTTATGATTTCAAAGTAAGCTTTAAAAATTGTCTTACAAAGCCAAAACTGGTAGGTACCTGGTATGTGCAGCATGTTTTAGCTTATTTTCCAAGAGTAGAAATTTTCGAAGCATACAGCGCAATGTACCGTAAAATTGTATTCGAAAGCGGTTACCAGTTTGATAGTCAAAACGGGACAGGTCTCAACACCCCCACTTAGAATTAGAATTAATTTAGGTTTGCAAAGATCAGACTTTAAGTTGTTTCAAACCAGGTACGCTTAGTGTGAACGGAGACCCTCGCGATGACCTTGGCGACGTCTCGTTACGAGTGCAAGAGAAAGGGGCAGCGGTGGGGCTGGCTCCAGGATCCAAGAACCTAACGCTACTGCGTGAACTCGATCGGGAGGAGAAGCAGGGCCCGAGCAATGTGTATGTGAACGTGCGCTGCGACCGACGAAGGACAACTGATCCGGTGAGTGACCTAAGGAGTAACAACCACTTGAATCACTTGGCAAGGTCTTTTTACGTGAGCTCGCATTATTGGAGTTGATCTAGAGTCAGAACATGCATGATGATAATATTCCTAATTATCCTATACCTACTGATGAACCCCCTCTTTTTCCCAGAGTTTTATAATTCCCGTATCGGTTCGCGTGTGGGACGTCAACGACAACGCGCCTCAGTGGGTTGGGGCGCCCTACAGAGTGCGAGTGTCGGAACTGACGGCTATAGGGACGAGGATCCTAGCGCCGAGAGCGACTGATGCTGACCAGCCGGGCCCTCATGCGACATTGCACTATTCTGTAGTACCGGGACCTCATAGCGTAAGTTTGCAGTTTTCAGGATGATTATGCCTTACAACGTCAGTAAAAGCTACGCCACACTGGTCAGCCACGCGGGCGCGCGCCGTCAAGCTAAGTTGTGGCATAGAATAAACTACAGTAGTGGTTCACCCCGAACTGAGACATCGCGAATACACGCGATGTAGGAAAACAACTTTTTTTATCATTCTAAGACTTCAAAAAACATTTAGATTTTCACCGTACCACTTCGAGATCATTCCAAAGGGTGGCCCAAACGATGACGTTCAAAAATTTTAGTGGTTTTTTGTGCGGTTTGGCATGGCGTTTGACAACCACAGCCAGGCCGTGTTCAACTTACTTTTAAATACAGAGCACAGGTCGTCTGTTTGTGTAGTTATTGCGCTGCTATCAGCTATCAGGGTGTATCAAGATTCTATTTAATTTCCAGGAGCTGGTCCACTTCGCCCACGAGCTTGAGAGCGTGGTTGTAGTAGGAAGCACTCTCGACTACGAGTCTCTTCGCAACTTCACGGTGACGCTGCGCGCAGCTGACGCGGGCTCGCCGCCCTTGCACGCCGATGCTCAGCTGATCGTGGAGTTACTGGACGCTGATGATCAGAACCCTGCGTTCAGTTACGAGCATTATACGGCAGTTTTACCGGACGACACACAGAAGGTTATACTGACATCTCTTCAGATGTATTCTTTAGAGAAATCCCATTTCTGAATTCTTATACTTACACTGATTTTACTACCATGGACTGCTTGGAGGGTTCCCAACGAGTAACACCAAAACGAGTAACACTGTTAGTTGGGTTTTTTTTCCATCGAGTAACAATGTTCCCTGGGTGTTACTCGTTGGGAATATCTTTAGCCTTCATTGTTACATCCTCATTGGTGGCCCGAGGCATCTATTTCATTCATGTAGAAATGATGAGAAGTTTAGTTCTAATTATAATGATATATCTTTCGTTAATTTCAGAATTCAATATTAGTGACGTCTCCAGGCCCTATCTTAGCAGCGGACCAGGATTCGGGCATCAACGCTCCTCTATTCTACACCACGTCGGGCGACAACAAACATCTCGTCACCATCAACAGGGATAGTGGACAGGTCATCGTCACGGACCAACTGCTGGCGATCGCACAGCCCGTTACCATAGTTATAAAGGTTAGTTTTAAAATGTCTTGTCTGATTTGTAAAACACTAATAATTGTACCATGTTGTGCGCCAATTATCATAAAGAGAAGTGTATTGAGAGGTAGGATTGATTTGACCGTACCTATCAACGGCATTGTTCTTGTTCCAGGCGACGCAAGTGGACAACGCCGACCGCTACGCCCTCGCGACGCTCAGCGTGTCGCGACGCACGCAGAACGCGCCTGCATCGCGCGGCGTGCGCTTCTCGCGCACACAGTACCACTGTCGAGTCAGCGAGGCGGCCGCGCCGGGCATGCTCCTCGTCACATTGCAGACTGACCCTCCGCCTTCGTCACATACACACGTGAGTATGACTGCACCTTATTTACTAGAGAACTGCTGGTTTGTTTAAGAGTGTGTTATTACTGGAAGGAAGTACCCGAGTAGGTCATAGGAAAGCAATGGCGGCGGTGGTCTCTTTTATATTCCTGCGATTGTGCGAACCGCAGTAAAGATCTTTATCCAGGGAAACAGGCGTGTGTCTTGGTATGTTTATGTGTGTAATGCTCTCCAATCCCAAATAGTTACATTTCATCACCTTCCATGTCGCAATCTTTGGTACGGTCAGGTAGGTAAGATACATCACTTACTTGAATTAATTCATAGATACTTGCGTTTGTCCTTAACTTTGACTGTGAATCACGCTGTGGTATATGATCTTTCCTATAATGCAATATTATTTGTACATTTCAGAGTCCACTACAATTCTTCGTGTCAGACCGCAGCTTCCTGGACAAGTTCGCGATCAACAGCGCCGGAGAAGTATTGCTGAGGCGCTCGCTCGACTATGAGGCTTCTGATTCGTATTACTATCAAGTGATGGTCACCAATGGAATCGCAGTAAGTACCTTCATATAGTCATACAAAAGTTTATCATTCGGTGCTGCACTTCTGACAATGACTTCCAGATATTCAATCCATACCGAGATAGCCGTAGCTTGAATGATTTCATTTATTGGTCCAGAGATGGACTTGTGTAGTTTTGTATTGTCTTTGTAATTTGCGAAATAGGCTCATGAAAATTCCCAAAAGCCGCTTTCACCAACATCACTTATTCGGTATTTTCAGAATGACACAGCCTCTCTTAACATAACAGTAGCCAACGTCAACGAATGGGAGCCTCGCTTCCGCTACCCGCAGTACGAGTTCAGAGTGGACGCACCTCCCAGTGAGGGGGATGAAATGGACGACATGGAGAAGATGAACAGGATGGGGCTGCTACCCGTCGGAAAACTGGATGTGTTCGACGGAGACAAGGCTGACACAGTGACACTCAGTTTGAGAGGACCTGATGCAAGGTAATCATAATTTAGTATTGGCCAAACCAGTAGTCTCGAAAACTTTCTCCTGCATGACAATCCTGAATGAACCCTGCGGTGAAGCTGATTGTGTCTCAGTAATAAATCAGCAAGTTCTGTTCTGTTTAAGTATGCTGTACATCAACGCGAGCGGTGAGATGTTCCTGCGGCAAGAGGCGCTGGCGACGCTCAACACTTCCGTGCTGCACGTGGTAGCCACCGCCGCCGACTCAGGCGAGCCGCCCAGGCAGGTAGGCTTGCACGATCTCACGATGCACGATACATTTTTTCGATATTTTGCCAGCAACCAGTCACATCGAGGACCATAAGTTTTCGATTTTCAAATATGTAGGTCGCAGCAAAGTTATGATAATTGTGTTTTCAGACATCAGTCCCAGTTTTGGTGCACGTGAGTTCAAAATTGTTACGTGCCGAGACTTCAACCAGCACTACACCATTGCTGGCAGCCGGTGGAGCGGCCATAGCACTTCTTGTGATGTTGTTATGCGCAGCACTGCTTGTTTTACGGCGGAGGTAAGCATGATAACGTTGAGCCGTGGTAATCTCAGCCTAAGATAGGACTCCTTTAACTCCTCCTGTGGAAGTCGTAAAAAGCGACTAAGGGATTACGCCAACGGATGGGTAGCATCATCCACCTGAGTACTTAACACCAAACAGCAATCACCAATCCGCTTGCCAAGCGTGCGTGATGATGGCAAATCTCCCCATTGCATGCATGGGTTCGTTCGCTATGCATAGGTACTATGCTATGCTATGGAGGTCTCATCCAGCAGTGGATGTCTACCGGCTCATGATGATGATAAATCATGATAGAAAAGTAACCAGCCTCGTCTTCTTGACTCAAGCACAGAATATTCGTAAACTCTAGTATTTCCTTACAGCCGACGATCGAAGCCCTCTCCAGCACCCACGACAAAGCCCTATACAGCACACGAGAAACCACGCTC
This sequence comes from Epirrita christyi, assembly GCA_951392215.1. Classification (NCBI taxonomy): domain Eukaryota; kingdom Metazoa; phylum Arthropoda; class Insecta; order Lepidoptera; family Geometridae; genus Epirrita; species Epirrita christyi. The sequence continues at coordinate 17,784,042 of OX595837.1, read as the reverse complement.
CCCCCCAACCATCGCGCCCCCTCCAGCGTCACCTCCTGCATTGCCACCTGCGAGCCCCTTGGCTGTGGGGACCTCGGGATCGTTGCAGAGCGTCAGTGCGGGCGCGAGCACGATACTTGCAAATTCAAGCAGTAGTTTGGATCTTAGGGACTCGCTACCTACCAATGGAGTTATCAATGGTGAGATATTATTAGCAGCAGGCAAAGTTGTCAAAGGCTAATAAAATAAAAGGAAGAGTTCCGCCCCTCCCTCCTTGGTGCTTGCTATAACTGGTAGAATATAAGCTTGCTAGCGGCATTGCTACAAAAAAACATTGTCAAAACAATTATATCTCAATGCGGTGGTCCATTCTCATTTCGCAGGTGGTGGTTTACGTGGCTCGAGAGGCAAGGTGGCCCCCCTACCCCCACTAGTGGGAGTGGGTGTCCCTGCAACCGGTTCAGGGTTATCCTTGATGTCGGATCACCTGGCTTCAGGACCGGGGGGTGGTGCTGGGAGATCAGGAGTAGCATGGCCGTCGTCCACCATACCGGCTAGGGTGAAGAAACTAAGCTGGGACGATGCAGCACCGAATGATAATAAGGTAGCTTTCCATAACAGCTTGTAGCAGGGGGAAACCCCTTTTTTTGCTACGTCAGACAATGACGATCGAAATGCCACGTCATGTTACAACTTAATGATCATACAAAACTTGTAAAATAGTCAGTGTGTTCAGAGAGTGTTGTCTGTGCAGGACAGCGGCGTGGTGGAGGCCTCCAACGCGGCGCGCCACGACCACATGAACCTCACCGTCTACTTCTAAGCACGAGCGTCGCACGCGGGCCGCCCACACACGTGCTCGTGCCGACCGACCACGACACACCTCTACTGGTGACCCTGCCATCCAGATCCAATCGGCATAACGCTTCGCACGAACCTTCCCACCAGGCCGGCTCCATGACCGCTTCTGAACTAGTGACCTTGACTCCTAACCCATCCAGTCTACATCATTTGCCACACCAGACTAACTCACCACACATAGTGACCAAACCAAGCAAATCTCGATTGACCTTACCTCATGAAGAGATCCAGGAGGTTTCATTAAACCTTTCGCACCAAGCCTCACCTCCGCAATCTCATCTAGTGACTTTACATAGACCAAGTTCAATGGCCATGACCCCACAAGAAGTTTCGTTCCACCAACAATCCTATACCTCACACCAGCAATCCCTTCCCTATCAAGTAGTGACGTCACCAATACCTGCGCATAGAATGCACTCCAGCCTTGAAATGTCACCGCACCATGCCACCCATGTCTCAAGATCACCACACCGCCTTGGAACTAGCACGTCACTTCCATATGGACCACCAGTTGGCCCTATATCGTTTAGCTCCACGGTTGGCCCAAGACCTAACGGTCCAAGGTACATCCCACACCCCTTTCAAGCTGTACCTAGCAGCATGATGTTACGGAAACCGGAACCAATATCCTGGATAAAGTACCCGGTGGAACCTCATCATATCTACCCTGGACCTTACGCAGCAGTCGATATTCCATTCCAAGACTTGAACAACAACCCCAGCTTCGATGTTCCAAAAACGTTTAAAAAAGGTAAATTGTCGTCAACGTGGGGTCCGCAAAAGCTGAAATGCTTAGAAAAGTCTAGAAAATGCGTGAGGTTTGCGTCCACTTGGGGTCCCACACACCCCGGCCGGGTGGGAGAGTATGCTACGATTAACCCTCGAAAACTGACATCAAGGTATGTGAGACCGGCTGTGTTTAAAAGGAGCAATTTGAAGGAGTAACCCAGGGCATTCATTATTTTTGTACAGTAAAAATGTGTTAGTTGCTGTGCAGGAGGCAAAACTACTGTGCAATTAGTAGAAGTAGATGAATATACTGTACAATTAGAATAGAGAAGTTCATATTGGCATTATTACAGAACTTCATATAGGTATAGAGAGAGTATTGTATTGCAGTGCAGATAATTTAGTTTTAAGGAGTAAAGTTGGTACCTAAACTAGTAATAGTGTAGGTAACTAGTGGTTTGCCTCGAAATGAGATCTAGCGAACACACGCGACGTAGATTGCCTGTTTTCTTTACCTTTCTAACCGACTTTAAAAAACATTTAGATGAATATTTTGACGAATCGGACCAACCAACGGGCGTAAACGCACCTATAGTTGATACATTGCTGAAGAAACCATGCAGGGAAACCATAGGAAACATTGTGAAGTTTAGTGATCAAAGAAATGTGTTATGTATGTTATGTGTTATGTATTTGTGTCAAACAAGCTAATACCATGCCTAAATTTCAGCATTATGGGATTACTGGGTACTTCCAGTAGAGGATTTTTCTTCAACTTTTTTGCTTTAATCTTGTAAACTACAAAGTCTAAAATAAAATTGAAAACAGTATTAAAAAGTCCAAACAAAGCACTTTCATATGACACCCCACTTGAACAGATTTTCTAAAAAAAAAAACCAATCTTGGATCCCAATATCACAACAATCCCCAGACGGATTAAGCTCATAACCTACAAGTTGTACCAACACTCCACCAAATTTCATGAAGATCGGATCAACGGTTCAAAAGTTATCCTCAAGACAAACATACATACATTCAAACACAGATTTATCCCGGATTGGTCCAAGTAAACTCAAGAGAACTCACTTCGCTCATTCAATGAATATTCATAAATTAATGTAGGCTGTGTACATAATAAATAGTAAGTATATTAAATAATGTTTACGAATGCTTAATTTTTACGTGTAAGAGATTTTGTAAATAATTTAAGAACCAAATACAAAATGTACGTTTTAGATCAAAATTGTTAATGATGTTATTTGTATACGAAGTTAATCTAAGACAGTAGGTACTTACGAATTGTTATTAAAAATATTTCAGTTACATTGGTATTTATTGATCCCCTCACTACACTGATGGCCAAACTGCCTTTCTCACTAAGTGAAACACCTCAATAGTTCATGTTTATGTAAATGCCGTGAGCCGGCGCAGATGTCCGACCTTGTAATGAAAGCTGTTCTTGCACAACTTACCCGGTAACTCCTGCCTGACTCATCGGAACCGGTATTATATTTGGACAGAATAGGTTGGCGCGCACACGATTGACGTAGATGGTATGAAAATGGAACTGATTGATGAATGCTCTCATAATCAGTCGGAAGATGACCACTGCTGGACATAACCCTCCACCATAAAATTGTATCACGAACGGTCTTGGAATGAACGCTCTACGAATCGTATATTCCCGCTACGCAGCGCCGCGATCGTCGTAGCAGCAAAACGGTAGGAACAGGGGTGATTTTTTGTGATTTTCGAATGTCACCGACTGACTAAATATCATCAAAAAGGCCGCAAATCACCGTTTTTCAAGAAATGTATTGGAGGAGGCACTTGTATTGATATCATAGGTATAAGAATTTTAGTCACCAATCAGTTTCAATTTATAGAAATTTGGAAATCAGGGATTTTTATTGACGTTTCATTATTTTATTTTTTTAGTCAATCGATGACATAAAAAAAGCGCACCCCACAGGAAGAAAATACCGTAGCTCATGATACACAGCTACGGTGTGCGCCGACATCCTCAATAAATCAGTCGTCATCACTTACCTATGAGTCCACGCAATCTATAGCTAACAGGACAATCTTGTAGGGTCTCTGCCAAGGCACGCCATTGGGATCGATTTTATTCAGTTTCTGCAAGCTATCCTAGCCCATTGCTCAAACTGGTGTAATCTGTAAAAATAAAAAAACACATCATGCTATTTCGTAAAACAAGATACGGAGCAAGATTTTGCATTTTCCATGTTTTCTCTCTATCTCCTAAAGCCTCAAGCCAAAGATTGATAGATAGATAGTAATGTACTTCTTTTAAGTGCAATTCTATATTGCACTTAAAAGAAGTACAAAGGCGTACTGCAACCACGGTTATCTGGAAGAGAATGCTTTTTAGCATTCTCTTCCAGATAACCGTGGTGTATTGCGGAAAAAAGATGTGTCGGTATCGGTAGTGTACAGAAAGGGAATAGTGACAGTTAGTTATAGTACCATAATGCCAAAAGATTACAATGTCTTTGATTGGAGAACCCACAGTGGTTATGACTTGCCCTCACTACGCTAGGTCTATAGTTTCACCCGAGGAGTACACTGAGGAGATCAGACATAGTCAGTCGTACGCTCGTGTGATCCGGACGTGTTTGGAAAGTGTGCGGCTGCGTAAAAGTGCTGCGAGAATCAACACGCGAACCAATGTAGCTAAACAAAAACAGCGAAATATTGCGAAGGTATGTAAAGTGATTTGAAATTACATTCAGAAAGTTATTCGAGCAGAACATCAGTAGGTACCTACAGATATATTTTCCTGGATTACTTTTAAAGGCCCTTAAACTCTAAACAATTAATAAAAGTTAAAATGGTGTAAGAAGCCTTCCTCTATGCATGCATAGTGGTAAAGTTTGTTTCAAAGACATTTTTCCGATTTTGTTAAATAAAATAAGACATCCTTATTATTATCATCTGAGGCAGATAAAAAAACAATATGTAACATATGATTATCCTGTCTTACATTATTATATATGTGTGAGAACCTCCTCTAGCTTATTTAACACTTACTAAGTAGATTAAATTTCGAACTTGTTGAAATTAAAAGTCAATAAAAACTTTGCGCTATGGCAAAATTTCAATTGTTGTTTTGATTTGCTGATATCGATTGCTCTATTTTGAAGAGTTTTATCTTAATCGATAGCTCGTTCACAGTACGAGCTTTTTTGAACACTCCGAGATCTAAGAAAGCCGAGAAAGTAAGCTTATTCTAAAGTAGGTCAGGTAAAATGATTAATGATGTGCAGTGAAAAGGTTGCATGGACGAAAACAGCATCAAAGGCAGAACTGTTTGGTGCTATTAAAGCTAATTGTCAGGTTTTATTTTAAGCCAGTTCGCATCACCGAGCCACTTACGTTTTATTATTATTTATACTGGAAAAACCACATGAGTAAGCGGATATAAGAACATAACCGCATCACGAATCCTTGTTTATATCACTGACTTTCACCTATTGCATAACCACCAGCCGGCAATGGGCGAACTCATAGCCATTAGCGTCTGTTTGATCATCTGTGACCACAATGCCATAATGACTGGTTGATCTTCTGTGACCACGATGTCATAGCTGAATTAGTTATTCTTATGGTCATAGTAAGTGTTTGGTAATCTTTGGTACGATGATGAATGAATCGCGTAATGTTGAGATGTGCACAGACTGCCGAAGAGGATGTTGTTTTGAAGCTACACATTTAAAATACAATACGGCATCAATACGTAACTGTGACCTACTTGCAGCCACCAATGGGGTCAGTTAGACGAGGGCAACTATGACTATGGCGACAACTCGACCTCTGACGACCTCTGTGGCGCAGCGGGCAACTAGCCAACTGAGATGCGAGAGAGATGCGGGTTCAATTCCCGCTGCGGGACAAATGTTTGTATATGATCTGCAAATATTTGTTCCGGGTCTGGGTGTTATGGTACCATAGTACTCGTAGTTCCTGATACCCACTACACAGGGAATCCTAATGTGGGATCATGACTACGTATGTGACTGTAGGGTGTTATGCATGTTATGTTATAAACTAAATAACTATCGGCTCACCCGCGATGATCGCAATGTCTTGGTGAGGTAGATTTTCAGGAAAATAGTAGTAGGTAAAGTCGCAGGAAGTCGGTGGATGGAGGCGGCTCAAGACCGTTCGTTGTGGCATTCTTAGGGGGAGGCCTATGTCCAGCAGTGGTTCTACAGGCTGATGATGATGGTGAGTGGTAGGTAGGTAGTATATTAGTCTACAGCGCCGCTAGCCTTCCGCCTCCTCACGGAACCTAAGTGAAAGTTCGGGTAGGGTCTGATCCCAAAAGTAGTATTTTTGAACGCCCAGTGCGACGACGTGGCGAGATTAAAAATAATGACATGCAAAAAATGAGTTGTAATTGAACAAAATTTTGAAAAAAAGCCTGGTTTTTAAAAAAATCGTACAAATTCCACTCTAAAAAAGCTCTGGCATTCAAATGCTCTTCATTTTGAATGGCAACAACACAATTTTTTTACGAATAACTAATATTTAGCTAGATTTTTATTTTAAAGTTCTAACCGCATATTTTTTATCTATGATTTTTTTATTTTTCGATTAATTAAAAAACCCCTCAAAATTAATACAGTCTGAAATGCAAAGCAGTTTCATCAAATAAAGTTTGATTTTAACTTTATAATAAGCAAAGCCGTTTGGATAACGATTTTGAATTTTTGGATGTCGGCTCACCCAGCATTGCAGTGAATGTCTTTTGTTTCAGATGTTACAAATAATATACCTAGCAGCGGCGATGCTGATGGTTTCGGCTGGAGGCAGCACTGAGACTGACCATGAAGACATGTGTGCTGTCCCAGAGCCTTGGGAAGCCGCGATCGAGGACTGGGCCACTGCTGAACGTGGCAACCTCACTAGACATGGTTCGAACATTTATCATCTATAGCATTAATCATCATCCACACAGCTGGGAGACAGGTTTTTTTCGCTGAGACGACCTCTGCGGCGCGGCGGCGAGGCAGGTGAGTAGCCGGCTGAGATGCAAGAGGTGCCGGTTCGATTCCCGCTGCGGGAAAAATGGTTGCATGATCTGCAAATATTTGTTCCGGGTCTGGGTGTTATGGTACTATGGTACTCGTAGTTGAACTTGAACTTGCACTTGCACAGGGAATCCTAGTGTGGGATCAAGACTATCGTATGTGACTGTTGGGTGTTATGTTGTTATGTTATTTGTTTATCAGCAGATATAGGCAATAGCGGGAACATGATTTTGGGCATTGATATCATATCTTCATACACACGTTTAAGGTGGAATGTATTTACCATAATTTCAGGTCGCATAATGTCGCTGGCGCCATCCCAAGGCTACTACGTGAGCGACCGCATCGACCTGGTGCCACCGCCGCCGCCGCGCCAACACATGCACCCACCACAGTCACAGTTGCACCATCGAGGGCCTTACCCTATGCCTGGCCACTCGAACCAGGGTCATCATTCAGGGCCTCCGTCGGCAGGACCCCAGTCGTATGGCCACTCACCATCCGGCACTCAATCTGGCAACTCTTATAACCACGTACCTGGAAATCCGTCTGGACAGCAAGTTTCTGGAAACTCATACCAGCCATCTCCCGGTTCACAAAACCACGGTCAACCTTCAGGAGGTCCCAGCTACGGCCCACCTTCACAAACTCCAAGCCATGGTCCACCTTCAGGAGGCTCAGCAAGCCACGGTCCGTCACCATCAGGGCCTCAAGGTCCAGAAGGAGCCCCGATGCCGTATGATGAGTGGCAAGCGACGCCGCCCCCGCCACCTGGTGCGGGCAAGATAGTGAACAGGCCACCTAATCCATATAAGGATCAGTTCAAACCTAGCTATGTGAGTATTTTGGAAGAACTTCATTCATTTTGTCAAGTTGAGTATGCTGGCTTGGATTTATTTATTTATTTGAATTAAAAGATGGTATTATTACAAAAACGCTAAAGTAATAAAAAGACTTAAGTTTCAAATATTTTGTACGTATTTTGTTGCGAAGTCATGTCATAAATCCAAAAATTTTAAGGTTGAGACATAAGTGCTTTGTTAGAGTAAGACCCATTCACTCTCGTAAGTCGAGAGTGAATAACCACCAATAGTTTAAAGACAACTTGAAACTTTTTCAATCTAGGACCACATAATTAGCGATGTCATTAGCTACCAACTGGAAAAGATTTAAGAGGGCACTATACTACAATTTAGGCTCCCTCTTTAACGCACGCGATAACCCTCGCGCCATCTCACTCGCGCTAGCGAGTGTCGTGCACAAAAATGAAGTTTTTTGTTTATTATGGCGAAAATAAAGTGTTTATCAAAAAACTGATTTTAGCATAAGAATAAATAGTTATTACCTACTTGTTGTAGTAAAATTTATCTTAAAACACCGTAGGGTTCCTGAGATTTCTTTCAAAACGTGTGGGAAACAAGGGTTTTTTCATTAAATAAAACTATCGAGGTTTTTTTTACATATCGTGTTTTCAACTTTACACAATAAATGCAAAAATATAAAATTTTCATATTCCAAAATATTCAACTCGTAGAACCCGTAGATACTGAGTTCTATATCGATTTTGTTGGGAAAAATCACATAGTACGCCCTCTTAAGGAAAACAACTAGGCTGCAACTTACCATACTCTTCGGAATTTCAGGCCCCGCCATCCAACCAGCAGTCGATCCCAGTGCATAGCGCAGACCGCGTGGACACCGCTCCTCCACCATCTCCTCAGAAGCAGGTCTCCGAGACCGACCTGTATCTTCTCCGAGCTATCGAGAAGCTCGTCTATAGGGTGGATCTGATGGAGAAACGGATGCGGAAGATGGAGGAGAATGTGCATTACATTGTAGCTGGTGCTGAAGCTAAGCCGGGTAACAATTATGACATTTTCTTCTTTCTGTTTCTGCATGTCAAATGAACAAATATACCATTTCCGTGGGAAAATCAAATGAGTGAGGTTTCATATATGACTGAATGTCGTCTTCACGAACTGGGCCAGTTGCCTTCTCCAATGTTTTCTCTTGACAAATGGCAATTGACAGTATTATTAACATCACCTTCGATCTCCTGGGTAATAATAAAAATAAGTATAAATAATAATATAATGATAAATAACGTATAATAAATAATTCAAATGAGTTTGTTAGGCTATATCCTTAGCCAAAAGAGTGCTAGAGTTACTTGCTCGTCTGATGAAATATTATCTGATGCAGTCTTAATTCACTTTCCCAGAACCCTGCATGTCCAACTTCACTCGGATCGGCTCGCGTTGCTACCACTTCTCCAGCGACGCAGTCAACTGGAAGAGCGCGAGCTACGCCTGCCGCAAACTAAAAGCTAATTTACTCGAGCTGGATCTAGAGGAGAAAAAGCAGTTCGTGATTGGAGTGCAGGCGAACAAGAACCTTAAGGGTAAGATCTATGTCACTTTCCTTATTCTCTTGTGAAATTTCCATAGTAGCCGTACTTCGATCGAGCCTTCGAGCAGTAAATGGCAATGGGGAACAATTTGACAGCCTTAGCGCTATCTAAATCTTATGAAACTTGAATAGGGGAAACTTCTTGACCTAAATATTCCTTCTTTCATGTTTCAAAAGATTTGGGCAACGCTGAGGTTGCCAAAATTATCACCATTGTTGCGTTCCCCATTTCCATTTGATACTGTAATTTGGGGGCTGCATCGTTTTAAACCAGAGGATATCCACTGCCATAGAATGACATGGCGAAGTCTTGAGGAAACTCCATCGAAAATTCGCTTGTCAAGTCAAATGCATTGGTCGGTGAAGCTGATCCATAACTCCGTTGCAAAGTTACAAGACCTTAAAATGTTGCTTCCTTTCAGGCGCAGACTTCTGGACGGGCGGCCTAAACCCCGGTCTCCTCTGGATCTGGTCGCACTCCGCCACGCCCGTCGCATCTAACTCGTCCGACGCCGACACGGCCGGATCCTCCGGCACCACTATAGTCGGCGAGGGGCGCTGCCTGGCGCTTGTAGCCTCGCACGCCACGGCCGACTATCTTTACCGTGGACAGGTGCGAAACTTTGTATTAACACGTAGCCCCCGAAACATCTCCCTCCCAATTATCGCGAAGCTACTTCATTCTTGAATCTACATAAGATCGATGAATGAGCAATTTTTTAGTCTCTATCTGTAAAGTTTGTTTAACCATAGTACCTACTACTTTTATGTGCAATTAAGAATTTTAATCTTACCTTCTCTCGTTCATATTGTATTGGTCAATAAAGAGAGAACCATACAAGGTCACACTATACCTAATGGCATTTTTTTCTTATTTAATTTCAGGATTGCGCGCTGAGACACCGCTTCGTGTGCGAGAAGGACGAAGATAAGGATAAACTCGGAAACGAGATAGAGAGGGTCGCCAAGAGCTTAAGAGAGAAGAGGAAGCCAAAGATTGCGTGGGACTGATTGGGTAGATAAGGTTTAGCATAGACGCTCTAATTTTAGCGTCGTCTGTAGTTTAGCATTAGCAAGCTGCACAGGCACACTCGACATTCATATAATTTTGAACGATGAGGATGCTAACGGATAACTAGTCGAGTACCTATTTAGTAATTTATTATTATATTTAATATTTTGTTAATAAATACTTTTATGAATCACTGATGAGTTTCGTTTGCAAATAATCACACCTGTTAATTAACAACTAGATTTATTAAAAAAGGACAATTTCATTACACTATATTTACAAGATACAGGATTTCAATTATTACAAATAAATATTTTTGTTTACTGTCAACTGTCAGAGTTCAGTAAAAATACTGCACAACATCATTAATAAATGAGAACCTTAGTTCTTAATTGTATAATTTTTACAAATTCATAGTAGTGGACCATCTTAGGGCCTAATACCTTATCTACCTAACACGGGAGCAGATATGTAAAACGAAAAACATATAATTGAACGCAATCTACTTAAAAGCCATTTCATCGTATGATTTTAAAACATTTAAGCTCCACTTTGGTCGACAGCGGCCCTAACGCTGTCGACCAAAGTGGAGCTTAAATGTTTTAAAATCATACGATGAAATGGCTGAGATATTAGTTAGGATCTGTTCAGAGACCTGTCGTGGCCGAATTGTGAATTAACGTTGTGAACAACATATTAAACCCATAATTAGGAGCTGGTTTCTTTCTGACGACATTTTGAATCTTAAACTAAAGAAATAGTACCAGTTGTAATAGGATCAAAAAGGAACAGACGCGCTTGTACTGCCCGCTAAACAAAAAAGATAATTAAGCACAGCAGCGCTCTCCAATCCCACGACGGGTCTCTCGCTGAACACTAACAATTTTAGATTCTGTCAATTAATTAGGTAGATATCGATAGGAACACAAGTTCCTGGCACTTACAATATTAATAAATATTATTAGTACAAATCAACACTCCACTTAACATGTTCAAACGTCAGGCGGCTCTCACTAAATTTTTACTGTAAATTTTGTGGCAATTTAGGCACAATAAGCCATCTAAGATGCATGTTTTAGTTAAGAATTAGTGTACACACCTAGTCTAATCTCAAAGTCCGAAATTCGGTAGAAGCGGCTTACTTAGATATTGCTTCAGTAAAAAAAACATAAATAAGTGCATGTATATACAGTATGTACAAACATTGCGGTGAACATGCTAACAACTTTAACATTTGATTATATCCGACTCATTCTTAAAATATTCTGTAAAGGTGAGGTTCAGTTGACAGCGTCGCTAATCGACAATTGTACTTATGTGTTTTTTTTTATTTAATTACATAACATTTTAGTGTACAGACCTACACTGTTCAAAATGTTAAGTAAATTAATTAAATTAAAAAAAACAGTATTTAGGATCTGTGTTGTAGCATGGTACTCGAATAAAGGTCGCAGGAAGTCGGTGGATTGCGGCGGCTCAAGACCAGTATTTTTCCGGGTATATGTACAGCAGTGTACTTCTACAGGCTGATGGTATGATGTCCACTGCACAGATAAGTTGGTCACACTTGAGCATGTGTATTTATCAAGGACATTTATCAAGAGATGATGGAATAAGTCCCAAAAGAAGTAAAACATGTTAGAAACTAGTATCCGCCGGCGGTTTCGCTCGCGTACTACTGACGTCACAAGTGTGTGTCGCCATATTCTATCACAGTAAAAAAAATAATTAAAATAATAGTTCAATCGTTACGGCGTCATTGAGTTACAATTTTCCATTGAATCCAACATTTGTAGGACTTGGCTTCAGAAGCGAGAAGTACGTCACGAGCTAGTAACGGATGATAGTTAGGGATATGTCCCTAATTCGGGACATAACTCGTTACAACGCCCGTTAAGACGAGGACTGATCTCAAAACTAGTATTTTGAACGCCCAGTGTGACGTGACGAGATTAAATAATGAGATGCAAAAAATTGTGTCAGAGTATAGAATTGTGTTTAAAAATTCTAAGCCCATATTTTTTATCTATGATTTGTAAATTTCGATTAATTTTAAAATACCCTCAAAATGAATACAGCCTGAATTGCAAACCAGTTTCATCGTCAAAAATGACATGCAATTTTCAACTTTAAACAACGCCATTTGGATAAAAAAAAAACTTTTTTGGATGTTTATATTTTAGGATCATACCGCGCCTTAAGACATGTAGGCATATTTAGTTTCTTCAAGAACGAGTCGAATATTTATCATGTCCCTATTAGGACAGCTGAAGTGAGCTGAACATTATCCTAATCTAGCGTCCAGGGGTCCTCAGGTGACTAGTTGAAGTGGAACTTGAACTGGAAGGGGCTACCGTGCTGGAAGTGGTGGAAGGGGCTGTTGAATGGTCCCCCGCCCTGTCCTCCGCGCTGCGTCTCGGGGTCTAGGGGGTCCACGCCTGAGTCAAACTGCGCTCGCTTCTCGGGGTCCGTCAGCACCTGGAATGTCATGATGATGTGAAAGACCGCTTTTATTATATATATCTCCTCCCCCCTCTCTCTCTCCGGCTGGTATCGTTTGAATGGCCTTGTAAATGAAAATGCGATTTATTTGATTACTTTGCAATTTTGCCTTTAAATTTAGATTTAACATCAAAAAGTAGTTCCAACTGGCTCGATATATGGCTCTGATTTAATTTCAACTGGCAAATATTTTTTAGGTTCATTTGTCAGTTGTACTTGCCCAAGTCAAACTTTCTTTTGACAGTTTATCCACAGTGCAGCGCCACCTATTTTCAACGCTAAAAGCATGATTCGAGTCGGCCATGAAAACCCCTCATAACAAATGTGTTTAGTTGAATAATATTTAATTTGAAATGACTTGTGATTTGAGATGGCATGTAGCCAGAAGCTCGTACGGAGCTCCTGCAACAGGACAAGCGTGAGGAGACGAGGCTGCGAGGAGGGCGACGAGCGCGTCTTCTGTAAGTTAAATAGGGAGTACGTTCTAAAAGAAACCAGTACCTCCTTGGCAGCGGCCACGTCGATGAACTTCTTCTCTGCGAGCTTCTTGTCGTCTCCGTGGAAGTTGTCGGGGTGCCACTTCTGCGCCGCCTTGCGATACGCCTTCACGATCTCCTGCTTGTTGGCCGACCTGCAACACGCGACAACAACACTTATTCTACTGATTCTGGGGTTAAAAAAATGTTAAAAAAACATCACGTGATTAATGGACGGCCCCTTAGAACTATCCGTCTGCTTAACTCACCGTTTAACGCCGAGTATCTTATAGTAGTCCCTCTGCTCGGCTTGTTTCTGGAGGCGCTGCGCACGCGTCAGGCCTTCCTTGGCACGCGCGAGTTCCTCTTCCAGCTCGAGCGCCTGTCGGTACGCGAGCGCTGCGTCGTCGTACATCTCGAGGCCGAGCAGCGCGTCCCCCTCGTCGCACAGCACGCGCGCGCTGCGCTGGATCTCGAGAGCGCCGCGGCAGTGCGTCAGCGCTTCTGTGTACAGCTCCTCCTAATAACACATCATTTTCAATGTTTTCAGTTCTTTAGTCCAAATTAACATAACACCCAACACAACAGTCACACACATAGCCCTGAGCCTGTATTCTAGAATAAATCTCGTCCACGTGATCAAATCAATCAATAAATAAAGGAAATTTTTGGAAAAAACATAAACCGACTTCAAGCCTATGCCTATAATGTAGGTAATTCATTTTTTGATAAACGCTATCTATCGGCGGGTAGGTATTTAAGTATTTCTTTAACGCCATCTGTCGACGTCTAGGAGTATCATCTAGCGCTGACAGAACCAAGAGTGGCACCTTTGATAAGCAATGTATTGTTTATCAAAGAGTGGCACAGTATATTAATAGGTTTTTTCTATGGGAACCACAAAAAACCAAAAAGTGCCGAATCAATTTCTATAAAATTGATACGGGACCACCTCTGAATTATGAACTACCAAGCATAAAAATAATCATCAAAATCAATGCATAATTGACGGAGTAATCGCGAGTAAATAAACCTCCTCCTTTTTTGAAGTAGGTTAAAAAGAATTTTATTCATAGAAATCAAAAGGATCATTTTGAATCGATTTACAAACTAAAATTACTCCTGTTCCAACGCGACCACATACCACACAGACCACACAGATGACGTCACATCTTGTATGACGCCCATACGAAATTATGGATATCATTCGAGATTTCACGTCATCACGGTTACGAGATATTTCCGAGAATCACCCTGATCATCTGATCTCGCACTAGGTTACCCTGTGTCGTGGGTATCAGGAACTACAAGCACAATGGTACTACAACACCCAGATCCGGAACAAATATCTGCTGATCATGCAAACATATGCCCGCAGCGGGAATCGAACCCGCACTTCTTGCGTCTCAGCAGGCTACCCGCCCGCCGCATTACGGAAGTCGTCAAAATTAGTGCCATGGGCATCCATTTGATCACCGAACTCGAACTAGATCAGTGGTTCTTAACCTTTTAGCGATGAAGGACAGTTTGACAAAATTTCAGCCTTGCCATGGACAACCTACTGTTTCGAGGTAATTACGTAAATGTAAATTAATAAAGTGGTGTTCTATATTATAAATCAACCACGCATAAAATTGATCAAAGCTAACAGTAGGTTAACCTACCTTCTATGTTTTTTTAAGGAAAATTTTACTTTACAGAGTAGGTAGGTACATGCATTTCAATCACTTCTTTTTGAGTTTCATCAGGCACCTCGGAAACGTTAAAAATGAAAGGATTGCGGATCAGTTACCTTTGTCCTTACAGATTGAATTTCTTTTGGAAAGCCAACGCACTTCCGTATGGGAAAGCAGAGTTTCGTCCACAATTGTTTGAAGAGACGAGTATTAAGTGCACTCGTTTTATTGAATATAACTACTCCATCCGCTACTTGACTGGCTCTTACTTGTAGCGATTGTTTAATATATTTAGGATGGCTTCGCGGACCAGTTTGGATGCTTCCAGAGACCACCGGTTAAGAACCACTGAACTAGATGAACTCGCCGCGATCAGAAGGCACACTCACCTTGACCGCGCAGCTGCACAGCCACTTGCGCGCCTCCAGCACGACGAGCGAGACCTCGTCCTCGAGCCGCAGCACGCCGCTCGCGCCGCGCATGCACCCTGAGAAGTCCCGCGCCTCGCTCAGCTCCTCGCACTCTAACAGCAACTTGTCCACTTTCTTGATCTTCTTGTAGAACGGGAAGCATTTCTTGTGCTCCGGGTCTAGCTTAAGACATTCTCGAATTTCCTGAAAAATTTAATGCTTTTACTACTTTATCTCAAGAAGCTAAAATTATTTACTTTGCTTAGTGTTTCACTCTTTATGATATTACAGCCTTACTATATGTATATTCCCTTCCATTTGTTTTTAACATTCTAAATGTTTTTGTATAAGTTAAGTATGTTTTATTTTATCTTGGTAGATATTATTATTTATTAGTGTAATATAGGTATTATATTTTATCCTATTAGTTTTATTATTTAAGTGTCATTTACCTACCTTGTTTGTAAGGCACGCCTCACCATCTTTTTACACGGCCAGGATGACTGATAGATAATGCTATTAGCATTAAGTCCTCCTAGCACTATTTTAATATCCTATACTTTTAAATGAAAATCCTAGCTATGAACCTATTATAGCAGTTTCTAAAAGGATCTTACTTTGAGTGCGTCGTTGACGTGTCCGAGCTGGTAGAGCAACGTGCCGAGCCGGTAGTACCCGTCCGTGGAGTCTTGCTGCAGCCGGTTCACGGACCGGATGTCCGACACTGCAGAGAACAGGTCATCCTGAAATTATTTTTTTTTGGGTAAAAGTAGTTATCCACCATCAGGTGGGCCACAAGCTTGTTGGTTTGCCCAGTAGTATAAAAAAAAATGGGACTCTACGACTTGAGAGTCGATTTCGTACTCACCAGTGCAATATAACATTCGGCCCGCAGTTGCCTCAGCTGCGCTGACCAGGGGGACACCTCCAGCAGTCTGGTGGCCAGCTCAACACTCGCGCGGTAATCGCCCCCGCGGTAGTAGGCCTCCACTAATCGCAAGTCATCTATGTATTCATTGATGTGGTGGTATTGTGCTATTGCTTCTTCGTTGTTTGGCTCTGCATATGTCTAAGAACAACACAATTGTGGTGTCAAACTTTTGATTTTGTTATTATAGATTATTTCATTAAATACGTTAGTTATTTGCTTTGATTCATGCTTACTTTCATATATCTGAGCCTGGCATTCCCATTTAGCTATCACACAACAAGAAGCTCGGCTGTGTATCATCCTTTTATGGTGAAAATTCCACCTATCCGTACCAAACGGTTTAAGTCTACATTCATGATTTAAAACAGCAAAAGAATAAACCATATTGCCAGCTCCCATTTTTTCCCCGATAAATAACAATCTAGGAGTCTTGTAAGTAGAAGGTAGATAGGTATCTTCTAGACAAGCACTATACATCTTAATCGCATCGTCACTTACAATCAGGTGAGACAATGGTCAAACGCTTGGCTATTTAACAAGAAATAACACTAGACACTATAATAATAATAATATCTTGATGGAGTTAGGTGAAAATTCTACCTACAACCGTGTAAAATTGAGAAATAACTACAAAAGCGTAATGCTATGCTATGTAGCAATTATGATTTGCACAAGCGTAACTACATTACAAAGATAGTAACTCTGCAGCAAATTCTGGTTAGATTATGATAGCCATGCATGATATTAAACATCATGACATCATCAGCTTTACCATACTTACTACTACCTAAACTACCTTGTCGTTTCATTTGTGCAATAAATGGGGTTGACTATTATAAAATAGATTTGTACTGTACACAAATAGGTACATAGTGAATGAATCATGTGTCTATCAACACACAAAAATGTATTATATTATCACATCGTCATTATCATCATCAGCCTGTAGGACATTAACCACCCCTCTAGAACAACACAACAAACAGTCACGAGCTATCTACATCCACAGACTCCCTGCAACATTAATAATTTCGCCAGTCTATCTAGATGGGGACTTCCTACACTGCGTCGTCCGGTTCGTGGTCAATACTCAAGAATGTTTAATCCCCAACAGTTATCAGTTCTGCGAGCTATATGACCTGTCCTTCGCCACTTCAACTTAGTAAGGATGATAGTCTGCAGGCTCACATTGCCATCACCATGTAGGACACCACCAGATGTTCTTCAGATCCAAGAAGAGTTCGTACTAGGTGGCTTAGTCAGAGGCAAGTACAAATTATTCATACATGCCTACTTTAGAGAATGATGTGGCCACAAAAAAAGGCATTTTGTTTGCAGTTTTTTTTAAGGATGTTTACACTCTTACCACTTGTAAGTAGTCTTCTTTGGCATCAACATATTGTGCTAGTTTGAGGTAGACAGTGGCTCGCTGCATGCGAGCAGATGTGAAGTCAGATTTCAACTCCAACACCTTGGTGAAGTCTTGAAGCGCGAATCTGGCCTTGCCAAGTGCATAGTACACTGTACCTCGCTTGAAGTATGTGAGGTAGTTTTGTGGATCACCCTCTAAAAAAATATGTATTTTTTAATCCTCATATTTTCATATGCTTTGTTGTAACTTGTATGATAATCCTTTTTATAACTTTGATTTTATGAATGAATGAAGAATAAATATATTATGTTTCATTTTAAATATTAGCCACCTGGCAACTGCGATGTAAACAGAAAACATCTGTAAACATTTGGTCTATCGGCAGATTTAAAGCTGCCGTCGCGTCGTCAAGTTCAACCGTGATCGTGTCAAGGACGCTTCTAGCTCAACTCAGATCAGTCCTACGATCGAGTGCAGTTACGGACACTCACCCACGGCTGCATGATAGTGGGTCAGCGCGTCAGACAGCTGACCCCGCGCCAGGAAGTCCCGCCCAAGGTCCAGGTGCTTGTTCACCTCCGCCGGCGTCGCGCACTCTGAAACTGCACCGAACCACATCAAAACATCGCCGCTTCATACAGAAATAACACTAAATAGGTTAAAACTGTACCCACATTCTAACACAATTTCTAGCACTAATATCACAAGGCATGGTGTTACTTTGTTCCAGCTGATATTTGCCAGGTAGTCCATTATAAAACTATAATTTATTTACGGCGGTCCTCAGCAAAATTTCGAATAATTTACAATTTCAATACAAAAATAATCATTTGACAGCTCCACAACCCATTTTTCGCTCGTCTCTTTTCGTGGTTTGTTCTGATTGGTCCAAATCAGACATTTTCAGATGGATATTGACCATAGAACAACATTATGGATAGACGGTCTATCCAAGCTCGAATGAGACGAAGGAGTATCCAAACATCCAAGTAACCTCCTCAGTAATTTTCCATCTGGGAAATGTCTGTACACCACAGACTACAGAGATCTAAAACCACATTTTTTTGTTGTTCTGATAAATAAGGCGTGCTCGATTTTTGGGTCGAACTGGGTCGACTATTTGCCCGACCAAGCCCTAGTTGTAAACAATCTTGTAAGCAATAAATGAATTACTATGAAATAATGATATTTTACACAACAATGGCACTAATGTCCTTATGTTTACTCTAAAGCTCACTAACGAAACATACATTTAGAACAAAATAATGAAGCAAAACTACAATTTCAATGAAAACTGTTGAAGCACTTGCGTAAAGTCAGCCCAGGCCGATACTGGCTTTGCCTCGTACCACAATGCACAATATTACACTCAGGCATTGTGAAATCTAACTTGTGTAGTAAAAAATATAGGTATTTGCTAATAAAATAGTGAAAATTTACGAAAACAAAAAGTATACAAAATTTTGAATGAAGGCAATTAAAGGTCACAGAGTATTAAATGAATGGTTGAATGGCAAGCTAATGGTGGGCAATTTTCTTACAAAATAAATGTTACTGCCGCTCCATTTTGTTCCTTGCTCCAAGTCTAAAACATAAAGAAACACGGAAGAATTCTTCCATGTAAAGAAACAATACATACACATTACCAAAAGTTCAACCAATCGAGCAGTTTTATTATATATTAGGTACTAATTATAAAATTATTTCAATTATTTCTACGTATAAACATCAAAGATTTAGATCTTTGATAAACATACTATTTCTTCTTTGGCCACCTCTAAAGAAGAATCAACTTGGCCACAGAACCTTAGAGAATTAATTCTCTAAGCACAGAACTGCACCCCACAGAACTAACAAAAATTAAAATACCAATGTCAAATCGTTTCTAAACGAAAAATCAGTGTTGCAAATGTAGAATATTCCCCTAAATAATGGTAAATGTCAGCCAGGACCAGGACGTGATGTCATTGATATTATGCTATCGAGGCGTGCGTGCGTCCTATAGGCAACTTTCAATTTTCTATGAAGGCCTAGGTAACATTACGAATACAGCGACAGGGACAAACGATGAAGACTGCAAAGATATATACAATATGTTGTTTTGTACACTTGCCATACTTGAAGAGCGCGTTTTATAATGTATACGTAATCATCTAAAAATAAAATAAAAATCCTACAGATAACTATAACTGATTTTTTTTAAATCAATTTTAGGTCTCACTAGAATAAGCCCCTAGTAAAATTTGAGAATAGACCCCAAAGAACGTAGAAGTCAAAGAACGTTGCGGATACCACGCCACGCGGCTCGTGCCACAGGGGTTGATTTTTTGCGGTGAATTTAAACACGGGTGGATATTTTTCAATTATGTAATTTTTCAGTTATGTTTTTTTACTGATTTGTTATCGGTCCTCCGTAAATATGGCAAGTGTACAAAACAACACGTTGTATAAACCTACTTTGACGCTATACTTTCGATGAAAGGGCTTGATTTAAAAAGTTGGATCAGCTTTTTACAATTTTACAACAGTTAAATTTTTTACAGTATCTACATACCCAACAATTAACAACACTTTCACTCACGAGTATTTTAAAAGTTGTTCGCAACGTCAATCACACACGCTCGTTTTGATAAATTGTTTTTCAGTGAAGTTAAAACGTCGTAAAAATTGAGTGACTAAAAATTATTAAAAAGGCTGCAAATTACCGTTTTTCAGGAGATGTACTAGTGGAGACACTTGTATCGATAATATAATTTTAATATTATTATTATTTAAAAAAATAATCATCAATGTATCATATAAATATTGTATTATATACACCCAACAGTCACATACGTAGTCTTGATCCCACACCAGGATTCCCTGTGTCGTGGCATTGAAATTTTAAAAATCCTCATATCTATTCCAGGTATCAAAACTGCTCATGCAAAAAAAAATATAAATTAAGCAAATTTCAAAAGACCTTAGTGTTTATAGCCTTACATATTATTATTATCCAAAAGAAACACAGTTTTTTCTAAGATAAAAACAATGTATTCAATAAAATGTGAAGTGAATATTGTAGGAAAAAGTGGCTGAAACTCGAAAAGGGCTATGGATTTACGGATTGGAACCTGCAGGCACGAGTTTCACTCGCACTTGTGCGATTTACTATTTTGCCAGCTGTTTGAAATAATATGGGTAAACATTGTCAGGCCGGGAAAATTATGTTCAACGTCCTGGCAACACCGAGTCCCGTTCTTTCATTTTCAAGAAATAACAAAATCCGGTTAGTGTGCGAAAATGATAAATAATATCCAATAATTTGTACAAAACGCTGAAAATAACTACTAGTCCGTGAAAATCTAACATGTTTGAGTCCCCCAGTGTATATGAAAAAGTTAGATTACTGTTCGCCTTTGAGATAAATCCAGATGTAAATTGGATGTCAACATAACCTAACCTCAATGAATTGGGGTTCGATTTGTAATCATAGTGGTGATTTTAGGTATGGCCGACGCTGCACCGTCCACAGCGCCCAAGGCGAAGGCCCCTAAAACCAAGGCCCCCAAAGAGAAGGCCGCCAAAGCTGCGCCGGCCCCGGCCGTGGAAGAGGTGAAGGCTATCCGCAAAGTTTCGTCGAAGGCGAGGCACGGCAGGCTCTACGCTAAGGCCGTTTTCACCGGATACAAGCGCGGTCTACGCAACCAGCACGAAGGCACAGCGCTCCTCAAGGTAACTACATCCTTTGAGGTTAGAATAACAAACCTCTGTATCAATTCCTTCAATAATATTTCAGGTCAATGACGTTGAAAGGAACCTATTCTCACAGAGTTGAGGGTCGGGGAAATAAGTCTGCTAATATAATTATTGTTTATATTTGATTATGATAAACTAAAGTAATAGTATACCCCTCCTGTGGTGCATAAAGAATAGTGTCATTGGCTAACCCCTGAGGATTTGGGGTTCTCTTGTTCTAACTATTTTAGCTACCATTTATTATTATTCGCACTACACTAGCAGCTGTTGAGCTGATGTGTCTATTTCATATGAATGGTCTAAACTAAGTTCTATAGATAGATACCTTCCTCAATTTGTTCTGATGTTCTACAAACAAGAGGTTAACTTGAATTAACTGACTTCAGTTTAAGTTTGAATCCTTTCATTTTCCAAAGTCAGTGTTTCAGAGTAATCTGTACCACAAAGCCAAGCTATGTATAGTATACATGTGTGAAGCGTTACACTATCGTACACTACTTGGATCCTACTCTTTATAATCACACACAGTGACACTTGTAACAATATCCAACCCAAGTCTTGCTCCATCATGGACTAGCTGGGGTAGGGGTTAGCAGGAGGACACCTCACAGTGGGATCTTAGTACTCTAATCTAAATACCAGTATTACTCAGAGTTCTTGTTAGAATTTCTTGGGAAGAAATCACTATTAAATGATGCTTATGACATTTGAAACCTGAACCAATCGTGTGGCCAACTTATCAAACTGATAACTTTCTCCTTCACCCCTGGTTCTCTGACCGCTTACCATTTACTTACAAACTATCTGCAATTCCAGGTAGAGGGTGCTAAGGACCGTGGTGACTCTGGGTTCTATGTGGGCAAGCGATGCGTGTACGTGTACCGCGCCAAGAAGAGGACTCCCATCGCAGGAGGCCCCCGCGGTAAGAAGACCAAGTTGAGGGCCATCTGGGGAAAGGTGACACGCTCCCATGGCAACTCTGGCTCGGTCCGCGCTCACTTCAAGACCAACCTCCCTGCACACGCCATGGGACATAGGATAAGAGTGGTGAGTTTGCATTGATTTGTCAACTTTTACTTCGATTGACCTTTTATCATACATGAATAATAATACTAATAATATCTGGTTTAGTCCATCATGTTACCGGATAGTTATTTCCTGCTTTATTGACTAGCTTGTGTATAGTGGCCCTTAAAAGGCCACTAAAGAGAGCCTTGCGCCAAGCTGAAGGCATTTTGTATGTGGAAAAAGAAAGTGAAATAGGAAACCATTGAGAAACGTCATGTTCTAGTATTGTGGGTGAATTATGGCTAGTTCAATATTAACATAGTCCCAGCAGGGGTGAAACTATTGTGCTGGTGATTATTATAGTGGACTATAGCCCAAGTTGTCCGATACAAACAGATGGTTACTGTAACCATTGGTTATGATGACAGTTAGTAGGTACATATCTTTACATTTTAACCACCACCAGTATAGTATAGTGATGGAGAACTTTAGGCTAAGCAGTTCTTTTTGAAATACAGAAGTGCAACTTTATAATTGATATAGGAATTCCATTAAAAAAAGTATAGTAGTAGTAGTAGTAAGTAAGAATTTCCATTCAAAATGATGCTTATGACATTTGAAACCTGAATTTAATGTGGACAAATAATTTACTGATAAAACTTATATGTTCAGAACATCTCCGCCCAATTTGTTCATTGATGGTAACTCTTTTTATTCCTTGTTTCAGATGCTGTATCCATCCAGGATCTAAGCCGTTAATTCTAAGCTAAAACCTAAAATAAAAATCCAAAAAAAACAGTCATTTGTTTTCTTGTGATTTACAAAGGCAGTTTATTCACAAAACCTATTTATAGTTTCTCAAATACTTTACTTTAGCGAATGCAAAAATGCCAGGAAAATGAGAAAACCAATTTAAATAAAAAAGACTTCCGCCAATTGGCAGAAAATTTAAAATGCCTAAATACAATGTTGTATTTAAGTATCTGGATAATATTTTGATGGTGATAAAACCAGTGTGGTGAAAGGATTCAATCAAGCACACATAAAATATGACTCAAGTAGGGCAATTTGAACGAGGAATATTACCATAAAAAAACAGCCAGAGTGCATTTATGACAATTCCAAAAGCCCGAACACGGTTATGATACAGCTTTTTTATTAATAATAATACCTGTCATTTATTTAAGTTTTTACACCATATGTTAGTATTTTCCCATAAAATTCGTAACAATCAAGTATAAATTACATTCAAAACAATTAATGATAAATTACACACAATGCACGATAAAATTACAAATACATAGTAAAGTAAATCTTATCGCACTATAATAATATTATTAAATGCGAAAGTTACAGAGTATGGTTGTTACTTCTTCACGCTTAAACGGCTGAACGGATTTCAGTGAAATTGGGTATGGAGATACCTTATACCCTGGATTAACATGGCTAATTCATCATTTTTCAAGTGGAGGAGACCTCGGGGCGTAGCTAGTTGACGATTGAGTGGCATGGCATGGCAGCACATGTGTTTTGGTCCAGGGGCTGAGGATCGGACCATCCACCCGCTCCGCCTCACCCACCGCGGCGGCTTGCGGTTGACCGAAAAGGTTACCGCGGGCGTGGTTGGCCAGCCACGCCTACTTCATGTTTTCAGAACATAATTCTAAACTACCTACTCCTACCTATGTCGAGCTTAGATCACCCCACATGACAGTTCTCACACAATTGCCGCAGGAAGCGCATTGTCAGGCTATCGGCGGCTGGCATCTGTAACGGACACCTGGCCCTCGTCACCGGCACCACAAAGTACCTAAAGGCGGCGCGCCGCAAGAAGTATTTTGTGCCGGCACAAAGACTAGGCTTCTTTGAGATATTCATCATAAACTATTTGTAGTAGGTAGGTAGGTAAAGGGTACCTACAAGATACCCTAGTTTGTGAATGTGAATGGTCTTACCTGTTGGGACAATCTACACCTACCTAGGTATAATTATCCTTGCTAAAAAAATGATTTGGAATGTTTTCAAAAAAAGAAAAATTTAATTTATTATACGTAAACATAAAATATCTAAAAATTTAACCTGAAATAGTAGATTGTATCATAAGGGAGCAAAATAATATTTTTACGGCGAGGGCGCTTTTTTGAATCCAGAACGAAGTGAGGGATTCTAGAGTAGAATCCCGAGCATAGCGAGGGATTCTTTAGTAGAATCCCGAACGTAGCGAGGGATTCAAAGTACGTCGCCCGAGCCAAAAATATATTTTGCGCCCGAGTGTTACACTCTACTTTTCATCACCCACTATGAGAAAATAAAAGGTGCCTCATATTTTATTTCAAAACAAAACCATGAATTTCTAACAATCCGTGAATAACTTATCATTTAAAAAAAAGACTTCCGCCGTTGTATTCGACTAAATATTTGGATGAAAAAAAAAATTATGAAAGAACCATAGTGGTGAAAGGATTATGATACTTTCTGAATGCAAATGCTTGGTTTGTTGCTGAAAATATCAAAATCGCCATATGTATGCCTACAATATTTGAGGAGTTCCCTCAATTCCTCGTGGATTCCATCATCAGAACTGGATTCTGAAAAAAATGGGACCAATCTGGAAGTATATCTATTCAAATAAAAAAAGAATTTTCCAAATCGGTTCATAAACGCCGGAGATATGAGGTAACATTAAAAAAAATACAACCGAATTTAGAACCTCCTCCTTTTTGTAAAGTCGGTTAAAAATGACGAAATCGCGGGCCGTCGTTTCTAATTTGTTTTTTTTTATTCAGCCGGTGGCGCGACTATGGGCCGTCGTACCAGCCAGTATTTATTTAAACAATATTTGCGTTCGCCTTCTTTGGCGCTGAACACTAAGATGATCAAATTTAAAAAGGGCGCGGAAAAGATAATTGCGGCGCACTTATTTGTGTTTGATTCTTTTCAAGATGTTCCAAATTCAAAAAGGGCCGTAAAAGATAATTGCGGCTCACTTATTTGAGTTCGATATATTCCAAATTTAAAAAGTGCGCGGCAAAGATAATTGCGGCGCACTTATAGAAGCTTCATACAGAAAACACCACCTTTGGGTGCACTTAAAGGCGAACCAAGTCGTCCTTTTCGAATAGATGGGATGAAAAAAATATTCCCTATAAACATGACAAACTTACCTAATTATAGCTGAAAATTCTTATTGATTAGATACAATGTGGTTACCTCACGTGGATCGGTCCAATTGAAGTTCGTTGTTTGTGATGGACAATTGCGCGCCAGCGACTAGGTAGGTAGGTTCTACCTACCTTCTACCTGAGTACTTTGCTCTCCAGGCGTGAACTCTGACATCAATTCTGTCTGTGATAGTCGTAAGAAGATAATGTTCCCGAGGGTCTGGTTATGGGAATTAACAGGTTGTATAAATAACACCCAGCACAAAAGTCACATGCCTATACTAAGAAAGAATAATACAAGTAGGTAGGTATATAAAAAAAAACAAAAATACTAACGAATCCATCTACCAGATGAAGCATTCCCAAGACGCTGGCATAAAGAGGCTATATTTCTTTATATATACTTGCAAACCTACCTATCTACATAGTTCTGTTCTGCTGGTTTCTAACTGCAGGTCTTGTATGTTTAAGGGCTTTTTTTATCATGGAGCAACATAGAGAAATCTGCGAGGAGCAATGTAGAGCAATAATGGTGAAGATCGATTGACGAGTCGTGTTTGTCCTGCCTGATCACGCGAAACAGATCCCGTCGGGATTGTTTCTCTGAGAGTATCGCCATCATTGTTCGAAGTTCTTCACAATAGACCGAATATGGACCAATAAGCAGAGCTTCCTGAGAATTGGTCAGAGCACTATACAAAATTCGTGCAACTGCGAACGAAAAGAAGACCTTGGAACTCCTGCGTACAAACAAGCAAACAAAACAATTGGTCCTCCGCCGACAGATTGGATAATGAGATGTCAACGTCCAGGAATAGCCCAGATCCTGTCGGTCCGCTGGACTATTTCTAGACTGCGTAGGAGACGGATATTCCTTGAGCTCGTGTTTAAAAAAAAATCAGACGATTGCAGTCTCTACCTATGCTTTCTACCTTGCTACCCCGAAACATCTACCTATTCCTATCTTGTTTGTTCTGACTAGAAAGCATAGGTCTCTACCTATGCTTTCTAGTCAGAACAAACAAGATAGGAATAGGTAGATGTTTCGGGGCACTAAGTTACACATGCAGTATTGTTGAGAGTACACAGATCTCGGAGATGTGGTTGTGAGCATTAGAATAATTTTGAGTATTCCAATATATTGACCGCAATAGTTTGACTGAATTAAAAGAGCGAAGCAGGTTCTCTTCGAAGTAAACTTCGAATAATTTATCTGATTTTCATGAAATTCGGTAGGTGGGTAGATTGTACCTAGTAGGTACAATTTATAAGCATGGTTTTGAGCTAAGCCAGTTGGGGTTGTTCAGATAATTGGGGTTCAAGTGGTTGTAAAAAAATAATTGAGACCATTTAGGTCAAGTAATATTTATGGTACGTACGTAGGTAAGTAGTTTTAAGGGAAAATACACCTGAAGTAGGTATAGGTACCCTACCTACTTCCACAATGCTGGAATTTGACATGCTAGTAGCTTTACGTGATACAAATACAGGGAAAGTTAAAATTCCAAGAATTTCAAAATAAACAAGCAGGTAGTAACCTAACTTGCAGGATATTTTATGGATGACTTCAAAAAAGGAGGTAAATTCGTTACTAATGTACGACTAAGTATTATTGTTTACCTGCGCCCCGTTGGTTAGTCCGACTCAAATGATTGTTTCGTCTCTGTTGAAAGCTCTTGGAAATGTTACTTATTTCTAAGTAGGTGGGTAGGTACCTAGTTACTTAAAAGTTTTTGAAGTCTGTTGGAAAGAAAAATAGATAAACATCGAGTGTAGACTTCTCAGTTCGGGGCGAACCACTAGTAGGTAAGGTAAGTAGATTAAAAACATTAGACATTGAACATCTTTGTATTAATATCTTTAGTTAATACCTACCTGCTCGAATTAAAGTTTACTAGCTAAAGCCATCTTATTAACTAGGTATTCCTGTCTAGTAAGTGCTATGCATTTGCAGGGGCGCGGGCGGTGAAGTAATATGGGCCGTTAGACGAGCTTAGCGATGATGGCACTGGAAAGTCCTTTGCTTCAGTGTGGATTCGGCCATTACACTTGCATTACCGGCTGTCTTGAGTTCAGCGTTGCTGTAGAGCCAGCGCCATTCCTATTATTGACAGTAGTTCCGGTACAATGTCGAATACACTTCATATTTCCTATTACTACTATTCATATTTATCACAATTATGTACTACATCTGAAATTACCATAAAAAAATTTTTTTGTAACAAAATCTTTCAAAATATTGGTTCCGTAATTTAACACGTTTTTTACATTCACTATAGGTATGTACTTTTATTGAAGCTTCGATTGTTATTTATTTATGGGGCAAGATAGATTTCTGAAATAAAAGCGGTGAACCATCAATGAAGCTGTTTACGGGATAAAAGTGAATAAGTAGTTATGTTCTGAGTAAAGTTTTAGAAGCTGATGCCGATGGTCACGAGCTGAGCTACTTAGGTACCTACTGTAATATGGACTCGGCTTGCGTGTCCGTGAATGTGAAGCAGCACAGGGAGCACTCTGTGTCACGCTTCCGGCGGTGGCTGAATTTGTAACGGCTGATGCGTGCTGGTGGGAATATGAAGCACTGCTAGCAAATACTTATGTACATATCGATTTTTATATTATTTAACTAAGTTACGGAACTAACAGATGCCCCATCTGATGTTAAGCGGTTACCTTTATCTGGGGGCACGGCAGTGCCCCCGCCAAGCGAGCAAAGGGCACAGCGCCGTACCATACTTTTCTTGAAGCCATTCGAGCCATTTTCGGCCCCCCTGTAACTTCGTGTGGATATGTTCCCTTTAGAACCCCCTCAACAGGTCGTGGATCTGGGAACACATCCTGTGGGCAGGTACACTGTGCCCATCACCCTGAGCCATAAAGGTAAATAGTCTCATGTAGGTACTTGTAATTTCACCAGCACCCTTCAAACCGGAACACAGCAATCCTACATTACTACTTTGTAGCAGAGATAAACGTATGGTGGGTGGTAGTACATTCCCCAGACGAACACTTTCAACTGACTAACTTTGAATGGAGGATCAGTAAAAAAAAACTGATTAAGTACCTAACAAAGATTAAGACTTAAGATTAATCATCGTCATCATAATCCGCCGGTAGAAGTCTACTGCTCTGTATAGATGAAAATAGAAATGCTCTACATAGAATGTCACGACAAACGGTCTTGAGTCACTCAATCCACCGGCTTCTTGCGATTTTTAGAATGTTGTCGGTACAACGAGATTGGGGCATATACGTAGCCAGATTCATTCATTTGACAAGGGTTGGCAAGTAGTAGTTCGGCTTAGAGTTAGATGCAAGAGGTTGCGGGTTCGATTCCCGCTGCGGGACAAATGTTTGTATAATCTGCAAATAAATTTTCCAGATCTGGGTGTTAATGGTACCATGGTACTGTAGTTCCTGATACCCACAACACAGGGAATCCTAGTGTGGGATCAAGACTACGTATATAAGTAGGTACTAAATAACTTTTGATAAGCATCAGCAGGACATCAGGACTTCAAGGAACAAACAGGATTCGGTAAATGATTGAATGGAATGTAGCTTCTATGAATAACAAATTGATACACTGAAGCTATATTTTACGACTGTTTGTTTAACTGATTCTTGTGACGCACACCATTCCTAGCATTGTTCCGTAATAGCATGACTTTGAACTATTGCGTAGTAGCATCATAGGCAAAATTGAATCTGGGTTTAGTAAGACCTGACTCAATTGTCTGAAATAGAACGGAGAGCTGTCTTGTGTAAATAAACCTCAGAATAATGACTAAAGAAATAAAGATCTCAGTTTCAGTATAATGAAGTCACATTCACATTGCATTAGCATGCATTAGTTTGACATTGAAGGAAATTCACTTCAAAAGGTGGGCTACCACTGCAAGGCCAGAAAATTATGACGATAATTTTCACCTGTTTGAGGGTGAATTTGGTCACTATGCTCCCAAATAATATAATTCTCTGATAAAATATTTTATATAATAGATTAATTAATCATCAATAAATAATACCTGGCCAATAAATACATATTACTTATATAAAAAACGTGATTGCCACACGTGGGCGTTACAATAGGTTATAAAATGCTTATGATAATAATAACATGTGCTAAATACACTTTAGATTTTTATCTTGACTGTACCTACCCCTTTCCTGATTTATATTTAAACTTTTACTTCAAGCCACCGCGATACAAGGATTTAAACGTCGGCTAAAGCTAAACATCAAGGATTTGGGCCAAAGATGGCCCGGCCACCATGAAACAAACCCTAATTATAGCGGTGTAGCCATGTAGCTTACGTATGTCACGTGGCGCGAGCTAGCTACTAATTAAGGCGGCTACACACACACACACTGCTCAAGCCAAGCTATCGATTCGGAGTAAGCGACAAGTAAGCGAATATGCGTGACGTTGTGACATCAGCGACGACGCGACGTCTCACGACGCAAAGAGTGCCTACGTACTATGTGAAGCCACGCACCGCGTGTTACTTACTAATTTTATGCTTCCCAAGCAGTGGTAAGCGGTGTTATTAGTAGTGATTGACAAAGAAATGAGAAGGATCAGCGTATACCCTGCATTTAGACCAATCGAGCGAACGCTAATCCCCACGCCTCCGTAACATCTACATCTGCGAACAATTACCGGGAGTAAGAAGATCCTTTCAAGACTCTAGCTTTTTAGCTAGCCTAGAGGCCTAAGATATTTGAGAAATTAATTAGAGTACCTACTTACCTAACTTCTTGATAATTTATATTCGTTAGACATTTTCGCTTTTACTGCATCGAAGCCTCAGCCATATTGAATGTCAAGTTCGCTCGCAGGTGGCGCTGTGGTCGCGACACACGTGACCAGAGAGTTTACAACCCACGTGACAGACACAAGTACTTACTGCACAGTTCTTACTGTACCTAATCATTTTATTATAAGTTTTATTACAAATAGCAGCCTTAGCCTAGTCATTACTTATGATTCTACTTGACTAAGGAAATCTAGACTTGAAAACAAGATCGTTAAGTAATTTATGTAAATATACCTACATAAGAAAGACTTAAGTACCTATCTAGATAATACTCTTAGTTTCAAACAGCAAGCTGCAATTTATCGTAAACGTATGCATAAACACCGGCTTAGCTCAAGCACGAACAAACCTGTACAAAACTCTTTTAAACCGTCTTAAAAAAAACAAATAGTTTTTTTTTATTAATGATTTAGTAACCACATTATAAGAAACTAATGCACCACGGGTCTAGATATTAGTGTACTGATCATGCCATGTGTGCAAAGTTTTATGGAGTTTGAAGAAATAATAAGCAAACTTCGACGTGCAAGAGAGTAAGCACCTACCGGTGAAACTTGCAATTCATCTCTCTTTAGTTTCAGAATTTTACATCTTTGACCCATCTCTACCATACTTTCTGCACCTCCCGTTCAACCCTGCGTTAATATTAGGGATGAAAGTAGCACACTACATTTTGGCTTGTCGAATTGGGGTGTCTCTGAAAATGCAACCTACAATGACGCACTAATACACATACGTTTACTAAACATACTTAGGCAGCAAAACTACAAAATACAGCTCTATAGATAATAGTAGGTAAGTACGATCATTGCGACACTAGGAGGAGGAACAAGCACGCGGGGAAAAGCCGCGTGAGGCCACGTGTATCTGCAAATGACATGCTGCTCATTCACGTCCTATAATGAGGATTTTGACATACACCACACTGCATATACTGCAGTAATTGCCTGCAGTATATGCAGTGTGGTGTATGTTGAATATTAGTTGGGAATTTTATCTAATGAGCTGGAGATGGAAGGAAAATGAACTGGTGACATTTAATACCCAAGTTACCTATATTATATTATAGCTTACCTACTACCAAGTTTCAGCCACATCAGTGTTCCTGCACTGATGTAGCTAGAGTACACTGCCTGTACTGAGTAGTGCACTGATCTCAGCCGGCTAATGTAATCTTACGTAATTAGCTTATTTATAATTGTGTAATTGGATAAAATTTCATTATTATTTAAAAAGCTTGTTGTAAAACCAATTCGCAAAAGCTGATTAATCTGTTCACGTGTGGGTTTTTATGGCATTCCCTGATCCTCTTGTGGGACATTACACCGATACGGATCCCAGTCACGTATGAACCCAATCTCGAAGGCTCACGACAAACAAATCAAATAAAAGTGATATAACTCTAGCTCACAGCTCTGCAACGTAAACCACCCCAAGTTTCGTAAAAAATAATGTGATTGACAGATATACTGAATTGTACGACTTAGCTACTTACCAATAATAAAAACTTAGAATAATGATTCATCTCTCATTATTCTTAGAATAAAAACATTGATTTGATACGTTTTACGACGAGACAACTCTGTTTGACCTTTTCGAAAATTTGTTAGGAATAGGTAGAGCAAAAGAACCCATTTACTTTAATTATCACTGAGACAAACAAACAAATGAATTTAATAAACTAAAAAGAACCTTACAATAAATACAAATAAAGTCTACGAACTCCCATACATTACGATATACCCAAGAGCACCAATTAAGTACGATACAGAAAAGAGAACACTACAACTTTTGTTTTAAAACTGTACCTATCAGGTCAGTGACACGGGGCTGTAAATAAGTAGACATCCTGAACGCTAATACAATTCGCTACCAACTAGGGGATATAGTCGAAATAAGTGCAAATAGAAAAAAGTTGGAGAGCCCATTTATTCTGATGGGTTCCGTCACTAAATAGATGCCGCGCCTTACTTTGTGGTTCCGTCATAAAACTTATACTAAATTTTATACATACTACCAAAGAGCTGTTGTTATATTGTTCTGAATAATTCTCTTTTTTTTTTTTTTTTTTTTTTTTTTTTATGCTACTTGGCAGCAGGCAAGCTTACGGCCCACCAGATGGAAGGCAGTTACCGTAGCCTATGAACGCCTGTAACACCAGAGGCATCACACGCGCGCTGCCGACCCTGAGACGTAAAGATGAAAGTCTCATGTGCCTGTAATTTCACCGGCACCCGTACCCTTCAAACCGAAACACAGCAATGCGAACACTACTGCTTGGCGGCAGAAATGGGTACGGTGGTAGTACTTCCCCGGACGAACTCTTTCACAAGAAGTTCTACTACTAACAACAACTCTCAACTCTCAACTCTCTCTTTCAACTCGGTCCATTGACCGTTTACCCCTGACAGAATCTAGACGTGACGGGCCTGCCTTCGCCATTGCTTTTCCACTTTGCTTAGCCTAAATAGACTTGTTGCTGCTCAGTTTGAAGGCACGTCCTGTTAACCGATAGATTAAATGTGCTTCGATGACAATACAATAACCTGACGACCTTGACCTGATGCTCTGAAGTGAACTTCGCGGTCATTGGATACTGTTATTTATGTCTTGTGTCAGGTGGGGCAAGGCTGTCTACAGGTCGTCATCAAACACAGATACTTAGTTCGTATTTAAAATACCTACAGTAAATTAGCCTAGATAAATACTTGCAGAAAGCACTCTTATTTCTACAAGTAAATAAACCTAATGACTAATTACTATTTACGTGATAATGTTTTTTTAAGAACCTCATCATCATCATCATCATCACCAGCCTGTTTACGTCCACTGCCTGGACGAGGCCTCTCCCATTGAATACAATGGGGGGCCATAACCAACACGCTTGGCAGGCGAATTGGTGATCGCAGTTTGGTGTTGAGTACTCAGGCGGATGCTGCATCCCCTGGTGTAATCCCTTAATAAGACTTTTACTACATCCACGGGAAGAGAAGGAGTGCTACTTGTACTAATATTTAATCTGTGGTGCTAGTCTTAGGCCGAACCGGACACACCACGGCACCCGGACACTTCACGACACACGATTTTTAAGAACCTACGACCATTTTTAGGGTTCCTTACTTCAAGGGTACCAACGGATCCATTATAGGATCACTTAGATGTCTGTCTGCCTGTCACAGCCCATTTTCTCCAAATCTACTGGACCAAAGAAGCTAAAATTTGGTACATTATTATAACAATGCTAAGAATCAGCGTGCTAGAAGTATTTTTGACAAATAAAGCGAAAAGTCTTAAAATCAAAATTTACACATTTCTGTAAAATGGGCGGGTGAAGTTTATTATAATGGTTTTTTACAAATAGCCATTAGAATTAGAATTAGAATTAGAATTATTTATTTCAGACAGATAGAAAGCGAACAGTATACACCAAAATGCTAACCATCTTAATTATAACTTAAATATACTCTTAGTGAATTAAAAATACAACATAGGCTATCATTAAAAATATCGATATGTTGGACCTCGTGTACGAATGCGTTTAACAGAGCTAGCGCCCTCGGTGTTGGCGCGTTGCTCGCGTGTTTAGTTCGCGGCGTGACAGGAGCGAACAAGCGGTGACGACGCCGGCCGCAGGCCACATAATTATCAGGCACATACAGTGTCATACTATTTAATATGACCGGATTGTTAACTTTATTGCGTAGTATGAGACAGTAGTGCATAGCTAGCTGCAGTTTTCGTCTCATTTCCAATGTATCTATGCCGATCATACCCGATACAAATAAGGAAGGGAAAAGGTACGGGTAATAACCGTACATTCGCTTGTAAATGTACCTAGCAAATTTTCGCTGGAGACGTTCTACCATCAGCGCATATTTGGCCTCCCTTGGATCCCAGCCTAAAGCACTGAATTCCAATTTGCTACGTACAAAAGCATTGTAAAGCATAATCGCAACTCTTATGTCCACAAATTGGGAAGCCGTTCTCATTATAAATCCTAATGTCCTGTTTGCCTTTTTACACATTGAGGTGATGTGCTCACGAAAATTGAGACGCGTATCCTCGATAAGCCCTAGATCCCGGATTTCACTAACTCTTTCCAATACAGACCCTTCTAAGGAGTAGGATAAGATTTTGGGCACTTGTAGCCTGGTGAAGGTGATCACTTTACATTTTGTGACATTAAATGCAAGCCTGTTTAACCGACTCCACCCCTCCACTGACTTAATATCCCGCTGCAATGCCATACAGTCCGAGTCTTGACTTACAGATTGGAATACCTTCAAGTCATCAGCAAACATCAAACATTTGGACGTATCTAGAACACTAGGAAGATCGTTGATCATAGCCAAAAATAGAGTTGGTCCTAGCGTGCTGCCCTGGCTTACCCCTGATCTAGTGTAGAATTCGTCTGATCTGAAGTTTTTGAGTTGCACATACTGTCTACGGTCCCTTAAGTAGTTAGCAAAAAATCTCAATAGCTTGGGAGAGGTACCTAGCGTCGACAGCTTTATTAACAGCAGGTCATTATCTACAACGTCAAACGCTCGCCTAAAGTCAAGGAATACAGCGTCAACCTGCCGACCAGCGTCCATCTGCGTCGCTACATAATCCACAAAGGTAATGTGATTGGTGGTTGTAGAGCGGGCAACACGAAAACCATGCTGGGAATCATCTAAAATGCCGTCCAATTGACGAGTTATGTGTGAATTTACAATTGACTCGAAAACTTTTGCAAATATATTTAATACAGCAATAGGCCGAAACGTAGTAACATCGGTCGATGAGCCAGTTTTAGGGACAGGTGTTACTCTCGATATTTTCCACTTAGCGGGATAACAACACACATTAAGGGAGAGATTAAATAGATGAAAGAGCGGCTCCTCTAGAACGGACAAGCAGTCTTTGACTACGAAGGGTGGTATGGCATCGGGACCTGCAGCCGAAAATGGCTTTAAGCGCCGAACAGCGCGGCGCACATCAGCCACAGAGACGCTGTCAAGACTCACCAATTGCGCGTTATCAGCGCCTGAGCTACGCGCGCACCCCTCGGCCGCCGCGGCGTCTAGTGCGGGTAAATCACTCAGAAATACAGAGCTGAAACATTCGGCGAATACAGTAGCTGCCTCTTGACCCACTACCACTCTGCCATTGACTGAATAGCCACCAGACTGAGACCTGTCTTGACGCCTATTTCGCACATACTTCCAGAATTGCGCAGGATCCCGACTGATATTAGACCCGACTAATGTTATATACTGGCTATAAGCATCATTCACTAAGTCCTTTATGTGAGTTCTGTAGTACTTGTATACTTCACGGTTGAATTGTAAACCCAATTCTTTAAATTTCCGGAGATGAAAATATTTTATTTTTAATTTACCTATTATTTCAGATGTAAACCATGATGGATATTGACGGCGTTGTAGGAAAACATGTTTCTTTTTGACCGGCACAGAATTTTGAACAACTTCATACAGCTTTACATAAAAGAGATCTGTAGCCGAATCAACGTCCTGTCGGGCTAGCACGTCAGTCCAGTCAATGTTAGACATACTAGAGTATAATGAACTAATATCGGCTTTACGAAAATCCCAATTGTGGGCATAAGATCGACTATGTTCAAGGGGTAAGTCAGAGATACCCGCACCACGGGGCAGGGAAAGCGTCACCTCGAGCGGCGGGTGGTATCCTTCAGCCTTCACTAGTGGTTCTGTATTAACACAGGCGGCCACACTAACAGACTTAATTCCAGCTGTTAACACGAGGTCCAACATACCGCCATTGCAGTTCATGATCGTATTATGCTGCTCTAACTTGCAGAATTCAAGAAAACAGTTAAAGTGTGTTCTCACGTTCACACTACATGAATTAAGATTAAAATCTCCCACTATTATGATGTCAAGTGCAGAAAATTTACAAATGGTGTTCTCTAAACAATCCAAGACATTTAAATATTGCTCATCATTATAACTAGGCGGTAAATAAACTACACAGATTAAAAATTGAATATTTTTCCATACTACTCTTGCCAATAATAACTCCTTATCGTCTGTTAAACCGTCCATATCAGTAATTGCCTTAACCGAATAACAATCGCGCACGGCCAAAATAATTCCACCATAGCCAACGTCACCCTCGCGGTCCCTGCGGAGGACTACGTATCCTGGGGGGAACAACTCTGCATCAGATACCGAACTGTTCAAAAAGGACTCTGTGATGGTTATGACATCAATGGAGCTGGAAGCCGCCACGTTGTTGTAGAACTCTACAGTTTTCGTTCTCAGGCCTCTGACGTTCTGGTAGTATATTTGTACATCTTTAGTTTGGTAACTGACCTTCTTTGGTTTTTGGACGAAAGGACTGCCTCCAGGGCTTAACGCAAATATCTTCAGCCCAATTTCCCGGAGTCATGATGCTGTCCGCTAACTTAGATGGCACATCCAATTTGAACGACGCATAACTTCCACGCGCCTTGAGTGTTTCAACCAAACATGAATTACCGCCACATAAAGAATTCAAGTAGTCACTCACTTCTGCCTCCGTGGTGCCAACCTTGACATAGTAGAGATGCAGGTACCGACGCCGCTCAGCCGCTTCCAACTTCATCGAGCCCGGCGCAGCCTCTCCTCGCATGACACCCGCAGGAGAAATTCGGGTACGCTTCTTCGTCACCTCTTTCCAGGCTGGCTCTGGGCCCCCAGGGCCTGCAGTCTCGTTCATAGTGCCATTGAATGTCGGCTCGTCGATCAACACGGCTGCTTGTCTACGCGAGCTGGATTGAACGCGTGGGATCGTTTGCCCAACAACGCGCGGTGCAGCCTCACCAATAGCACAAGGACTGGATGGGGACGGCGCCATGAATAAACCATCAGTTGGACGCATCATTTGGCCCTCGGCTTCTCTACCTTTCGCATGGTCCCTTTCGAATGTTTCAAGTTTGCTCTCCAGAATAGCGACTCTGTCAGTGAGTTCAGAGATTATCTTACAGATCGGTAAAGTGACCTGTTCGGTAACTAATTTAGTAATCAGGGTGGACACGCGCTGATCCATAACACGTTCCAATTCATCGCGGATAACTGTACGCATGTTATCCAGATAACAGGTATCATCCACATAGGAATGATCCAGGACTCGTCTAGCGTTATTACCACTACTCCCACGATGGACAGTCACATTGTCGGTGTCACTTTGTGATGGTGCTGCTGCGCTTATTCGTTGCTGGTTCTCTCGTAGAGCAGAGCCATGAGCGGCACCCACTGGCGTGTTTACGTTACCCGCTTTCGGCACCTTATTCACGCATTCTGGGCATTTCCATGAGCTTCTTACTTCTTTGGTCATGGTCTTTAAGAAGCGTTGTTCAGTAATATTTGCACAATCTAGATCATAAGTATGCACACAGAGACAGCAAGTCAAGTAGTTTTTAGTCGTAATGGTGCTACGACAGCCATGACAAGAGAGTACCTTACTCGACATTTCCACAGCAAAACCGAAAAATTCCGAGATCGGAACTTGACGTACAGATTCTCGGCCGTAGCAACTATTTGTTACTCTATGTCCTTTCCGTGCGCGGCGGTGTGGAGCGGCCCGACCGGTAGCGTCACAGATTGAGAAGTAGTACTGCAGAGAAACGCGTTTAGCGTGCACGGAGCAGTGACGCAGAGCTCGACCGAATCCAACTACACTTTTTAGTTATTGAATCAAAAATCACAGTCGATTCCAAAATTGTTTTGCAAATAACTTTTAACACTGAACAAAAATCACAAATTTATTGACACTTCCTTATCACTGGTACGGAGTTTTGTAATGTTTTGCACTAATACTATTGCAAGAACAGCTTATAACATTTATCGCAAATTATTTGCTGAGAGCGGCGCAAATAACGTCTAACAAATCGTAACAACCTCAAGCCAAAAAAACCATGGAAGTCATGGAAGGACAATTTAGACCAAAATATTGTAAATGTTACAATTGTTAGTTTTTCTTAGAATTACCTAGTTTCTTCTTTGCTCGGTGGAATCCTAAAACAAGGTAAACAATATATATATATTTGTTTTTTTTCGTGTGTTTCTCAGGTTACTGATCTTTGTATTTGATGACCTTCCTGTCGAGACAGGCAAGTAAGCAGTTTAAGAAAAAGAGGTCTAGGTAGGTATCTTAATTAAGGTTTGAATGAGTTAAAACCTTAATTGAGATACCTATCTAGTTCTTCTTTTATCAAGAGTTCAAATCCCTTGAGTTATGATCATATACTTAGATTTTTTCATGGTTCTCGTAGTTCCTGTATGTCGTATACCTAAACCACAGGAAATCTTAGTGTAGGGTCTGGACAATTTTTGTGAAATGCTCTTGTATTTCAAATAGCATTGGTAGAGTAGACACTTGTAATTTTACATGTAGATTCCTCAAACAAAATAAACAAACCATTTTTCAGTGTTACCTGAAATTTTCCTTGAATTAAGTACGGGAAAAGTACGGGACCGTTTTCTTTGCATAAAAAAAATACGATTTGCAATACCTAGAATTAAATAGTCGTGTTTGGGCTCTTTTAAGTTATTTTTATGAAATGTTTAACGGTAGATGAGGCCATTGTATGATGATGAAGCTGGGACATGTTCAACAGATTTCCTTAACCGATAACAGTAGAATGGTAGTGTTTGGGCTCTTTTGAATTGTTTTTGTAAGACAGTTTACAATACGTAACAGCCAGGGTCCAAAGATAGGTATTTTTTATACCACTTAGCAAGCAAACAAGCATACGGTCAACCTGATGGAAAGCAGTTACTGTAGCCTATGGACGCCTGCAACACCAGAGGCATCACACGCGTGCTGCTGACCCTGAGACATAAAGAAGAAACTTAAAAAAATACTTTTGCTTCATAAGTAGCAGTCGAAGGGTTTATGGCCATCAGGTGGGCGGTATGCCAGTTTGACGAGCCATAACATAAAAAAAAATAAAAAAAAAAAATAGCTGTAGTAGGGGCTTTTTAA
The DNA here is from genome assembly GCA_951392215.1 of Epirrita christyi. NCBI lineage: Eukaryota > Metazoa > Arthropoda > Insecta > Lepidoptera > Geometridae > Epirrita > Epirrita christyi. The sequence goes on along the minus strand of OX595837.1, from coordinate 17,744,910 downwards.
CGAGGACGAAGTCGCGGGTTTTAGCTAGTTTAATTATAAACAGCCCTTGCCACCGCAGTAGGTGAATAAAAATGATCATCTGACGCTTTCTCTGTTGAGTGTACTTTATGATCGTGGAAGCGCTTGGGAAACAAATCATGTTTTTATTTATCAAAAAAGTAAAATTTGTTGCGGTTGGAATAAGCCATGATTGTCTTGTTTTGTTTATTATAATATGGTTTAGAAAAAGCAACACAACTGAAAGTAAAACGATAAAACATTTCACATTTTCGTTTAATTCAATCATAAATCACACGTGCAAAAATAATGTTTATTTCTGTTGGCTTGGTAGATTTTGAGCAGCTGGCAGTTCAATAGTAACAATCAGTTAGTCTCTGAACGCTGATAATAGTGGTCGTTATGGAGATTTGACGGTGTTACTCCAGGAAAATTCTAGATGGTGGATGTTGGAAAGTCAAAACAAAATAATTAGTTAATACAATAAAAGTACCTATACCTACTCTATCATTCTAACCAAAAATAAACTATGTACAAACCTACCTATCTTAACAATAACATCTTATTTTGGTCAACTGAATTATCTATGAGGAACAAGTCTGGCATAGATAACCCAATCGATCCATGCCAGTCACCAGATGGCAGCGTGCCCAGAATGCTGGGGGCATTGCCACGTTGTATGGCTAGGTAATACTTAGCTGGTAGATACATTCATTAGATATTTATAACGATGCCCTAGCCCGCAGTGTGTGGTGGCCACAATACAGTCATGTGTGTTTTATTGAACGAATGAATTGGGTTTTCTTAGTCAACTTGAGTGAATTGGAATTTGTATGTATGTATGTTAATCTGAGACTAATTTTAGAACCGTTTTTTCAATCGTCATGAAAGGTAGGTGTGTAGATAGTATTGGTACTTACAATTTGTAGGTCATTTAGGGGGTCATTGAGATATTTGGGTCTAATAGGAGTTCAAAAAAAGTGAGATATTCACATTCAGCTCATAAAGGATGTCATATCAAAGAACTTTGGCTGGAAATATTTTTTTTTTGTTTTATTTTCGTCTTTGTATTTCATGAGATACAAGCAAATGTGAAAAAAAAAACCTAGAGGATACTTCTAATAATTACTACTACGCAAAGCTGAAATTTGGCATGCTAGTAGCTTTTGTGACACAACTACAAAGAATTGTCCAAAAATCTAGGTTGTTTAAAGTTCACTAGTAGTTAAGACGCAGACTCATTCATAATGTTGGTTGAAGTGATGAAAATCTCGATTACTCTGCAGGTAGAGAACAATATAAAATTAAGTATCTTCCTGAAAGTTCTCGACATGGTGCTGCACTAACACTGAAGTTAAGTAATTTGGTAAACCCACACTGGCGCGGCGATGCTCGTTCCCGGTGTAACTTGGCCGAATTCATTAAGCTCTGACCCATTTCTGGTAACTTATGGGCCAGGTCGTCGTACACTGTGGGAAAGGGGATGGTGTGTGAAAGAATCTGGATCAATTTATCAGGAATATAAAACAAAGATTTCCCGAATAGGAACTTTATGGTGACACATGTAGATATCTAATCGGTGGTTAGTGAAAATTGACATGATTTCAATTAAATAAATTCATGCCTTTTTTTATAATGTTGAACAGTTATAATAAACTTCAGAACGGGCACTCTAATTCTGAAGTTTGTATCGTCTTTACAAAATTGTGTTTAATTTACTTGCAGTTGTACGTGAAATGAACATGATTTAAATAAAATTGAATTCCTATTTCTCAAGGACTTTTCTCTAAACACCTTGTCACGTGAAAATGTAAAAGAAAGCATGGCCTCGGTTTAATTAATGTTTCTCTCATTATACAAAAATATGCCTAAATAAAGCCCTCTATATTTAATTTGCATGGCGCTAACTAGAACGGAACGTAGGGTCTGTTCGAAGAACGTCTGTGAAAATCTGCTTCCTGCTGTATTCCTGCACTCTTCAAAAAGTAGGTATTAGTTACAAACTGATGCAAGGAGACTATCAAATACGCAGTTCGGTGAAAAGTCTCCTCTTCTTATACTTAACGTTCAAGTAATGCGAAACATCGCGTTCACTAGACTAAAAGTAAAAGAAACAAAACTATACACTACATTATACATTACGAGTAGAATAGAGAGCTATTCTTCGAACGGGCCTTTGTTAATGACCTACATCTGAACCGGGGACCATGGACCACCACGACCTGACTTTGACCTGATTGCCGTATCGTATATCAACATTATACCCCCTAAAGTTGTAATTACATTGTATTTAATTGTGATTTATAGGCAATAGGATTTTCCTAAGTCAAAAAATATTTTTTCTGTGTTTGCGGAGGAGTAATCAATACACTTTATCGAAAAAGAAGCCTTATATTTTCTGTAATTTTGTGTGGAAGTTCCTATTTATCAAGGGATGTCATTGTATAATCATCATAGTTTCAGCCCTTTTTCACCCACGGTAATGACATAGCCTCTTAGTACAGTCAAATTAGGTGATTTTTTGCAAAAGTGTGGAACTAATTAGATGTAGTCATGAAAACTTTTCTAATTGTTTTGTATGGCTAAAAAATCACCTCTAATAATAAGCATCAGTAATTTCACCCTCCGGAACAGGATGAAATAGGGTGAAAAACCTTAAAATATCCGTAACTTAATGGGGGAAATAGAAGTAGTCGGTGCAATTTGGCATAGACTTTGAACCGTTATGATCTACATTTGCACCAAGTATTTTTTAAATCCGACATACGGAACATACAAAAAAAAATCGTTTACAAAAAAAACTTTTTGTGGTTATTACGGCTCCGGAAAAATTAAGGTAGTCGGTGCAAATTGATAGACTTATCAGAAAAATGCTCGAAATACATTACCAGGTTTTCACCATGGTGCGTCTCACGGAAGGCACTTTTCCATATTTTATTGTCGCTCTACTTCGGGGAAAATTAATGTAGGTCTAGAAATTGACTTAAACTTATTCATTTAATTAGTACTACATCCGCCGGAAGTTTTATACTGGTTTTTTTTAAAAAACTTTTTGTGGTTATTACGGCTCCGGAAAAATTAAGGTAGTCGGTGCAAATTGATAGACTTATCAGAAAAATGCTCGAAATACATTACCAGGTTTTCACCATGGTGCGTCTCACGGAAGGCACTTTTCCATATTTTATTGTCGCTCTACTTCGGGGAAAATTAATGTAGGTCTAGAAATTGACTTAAACTTATTCATTTAATTAGTACTACATCCGCCGGAAGTTTTATATTGGTTTTTTTTACGGAACATGCCTTTGTTCAACACTGTGTTCCCTACATGCACGTGGTTTTTATTAAAATCATAATGCACTAAAACAATCTCTCTATACGTAATTTAACTTGCATCAAGTAATTTCTTCCTATTTTAAAATTTACGGCCTTTTTAAGTTTTTACCTAATATTTAAAAGGGTTCCGTAAGCGCCAGAAACGGTGCAAACCTAGGATAAGCTTCTTTTCGTGTCATCTAACGTTTACATAAGAATCCACGACTACACGACTTAGGTCCACACTTTTTGCTAATTTGCCTGTACTATCTCCCTTCCCCTCAAGGACGTTTTATATGTGGGCCACATAGTGTTGTATCAAGAATTTGGGCCTAAACTTAGTGGGCCACAAAGACAACATCCCTTTCAAATTCGTGAAATTTCTTTTTCGATTTTTGTGTCTCCATCTTTCTTTGAAGAAACTACATAGGTTAGGAAAATTAGGTTTAGAAAATATCTTTTTGCAAAACAAAAAAAAAATCTTAGCAGTATCATGCATATTTAAGGTAATCTTATCCGACACAAGTTGAATAATAAACTACAATTGAAGCACAATGACCTCGTAAGATGGTACAATAGTTCCCATTTCCCACATCTTACGATAAACAGGCGCTGGGTCAACGTTCTCTTAAAATCTCATTGAAACCTCTTCAGCAGGCATCTAGTAAAACTCGGATGAAATTACAATTGTTATTCCTCAAGTGAGTAATGGCCGTGAAATTGAAACGGCAACACGAATTAGCCGGGATTAGCTTATCTGCTAAATTTAGAGACATTTCTGAAGGTAATTTATGTTCCCTCTGATCTCTGATCAGTGGCAAGTGCCCGTTTTGAGAAAATAAGAGATATATTTTGTTTCGTTTATCTTATAAACCTAAGCTTTAGATTTATGAAACTTTGTTTAAAGTTAGCTAAGAGATTTTGAGATATGTGAAAGTTATGTTTTGATTCGACTTTAAAACTTGAATCTCAAGTTAATCGTAGGAATAATATAATTTTTCACATGAACGAGTTTTGAGATTATAGTGGTAAAAAAGTTTTTTGATTATAAATTGACTTCAAAAAATGGAGGAGGTTCTCAATTCGGTTGTATTTTTGAATAATATAATAACAGTCTGAGTACTAAACATGAGTAAAATTGGCGCAAATCCTCGATTTCCAAATTTCTGTAAGTATATTGAAACTCATTGATGACTAAAACTCTTATACCAATGATATCAATACAAGTGCTTCCTCCAGTACATCTCCTGAAAAACGGTGATTTGCGACCTTTTGATATTATGTCACTGAGTGACATTCAAAAATCGCACCCATGGTACATGTTTTCGCAACTTAAGTGATAACAACAGTTTTTAAGATTAAACAAAATAATTAAAATTAGGTCTCGCTATTTGAGTCTTGTAACAAAAACACACAGTTGAAAATGTCTATTACACACCATTGAAATTTAAACTTTACTCATTAAAAGTTGAATGTAGCATAATGCCAACTAGTAAATGCTTCGCATTCTACTTAGAATCTTATTTCTATAGCACAGAATATAACCCCTGAAAACTCACCTCATTTCTACACCCCGAATTACCCGAACTTCTGAAAGCTGAATGTGAAAAGCCCGCGTAGCGCCCGTAGCGCTCAGTCGTTGGTGGTCCGCCCCGTTCAGTCGATGTGCTACGCTGCTACGCCGTAGCGTGCTTTCGGGTGCAAGTTTACTTTGGGGTGAGTACAAGTTTAATCGAATTCTATTTTTTTATTTGTTGTCTTTCTTCATCACTTCATTACTTCACTCATTGGCACGAACGTACATTCGAGTCCATTTCACCAACGTATCTTAGAGCCATTTCAAGTATTGGTTTTGATGGATTTTTGGGTTGTATTTTTGCAATGACTAATCTTAAAATAATCTTATCTTATTTTATTTATTATTATTTTTTAAGAAAGATCCTCTTCATTCTCCAGTGCTGAATGGAATACATATATTGAAAAATAAATAAATAAATAACTTAATACAATAATTAAATAACATAAGTTGGTATTAAAATTTCTATGATTTTGAATGAACCATTAAATAATAATCTATGCCATTTACTATTATTATTACAACACCGTGGTCTCTCATGAATATGGATTAGTCCTTGTTGCAGCTAAACTAAACAATATGAACTTTTAGGAAGTTATTTACATTCGATTATCTATTTTATTGGTACATAGTTTTTCTTTACAGTAAACTAGCTAATACCCGGGCCGAGACCATAATTTTGTTGGCACCTGTGCAGTGTTAATATTTCTTTCATTCCGTGTGTTTATACTGCGAGTCAAAGGCGCGTGGAATGCGACTTAGAAGGACGTAAGATGCGTTTAATATGGATGAGAGTCAAATTATAATATAACAATTATCTTCCACGTTTCTTTGTATTCAAGGAATTCCTTATTAAAATTCATAGATACTGTGGTGACATCATGCAAAGCGAAAAATTTTGTCAGAGGTACGTTTTAGAGTTTTAACAAATTATAATAATATTCTGCATTTGTTTTTTCTTATCTTCGAATATCATAGCATTGTAAAGGTTTCAAAAAATAACATATCAGCCCGCAGGTCAGGAAACAAAAAACATAAAAAAACATAATCAAATTGTTGACCTCATTTTGATAATTGTCTAATGTAAACAAAACCTCTATGAATTGATCACCTGTACCAGTTCACACGTTATCTACATTCGGTCACGTATGCAGCATAACTGCATTGCAACGCACGTGCACCGGCGCCGCCGACCTCAACACAAGGTTACAGCACGTTGCATACGAGTACAACATGGCATGTCATAAATCTTTTATAGATATCTTATAAACTAAAATTGCGCGTCCTGCGATCGCGTTTACTAGGCCTCTGTCACAAACTTGATGTTTGAAAATTATCCTTGCGATTACGGTTATTTATTTATTTATTGAAAATTTATATATTAAATTTATAATTAATAAGGAATATTATGTTTTGACGTAATAAAAGAATGGGCACTCAATTTTAGACTGGAACATGAATACACTTGTATTGTTAGGGCCCTCAGATATTATATCATTCAAATTATTGTTATTTATAAAAAAAGTATTCAATACGCTACATAATAAAAATAAACCTTCAGCACAATTTAGGCGTCAACGCAAGGCTATGTCTAGTAAATAGCATTAGTAGTAGTATAATAGAGCAATTACAAATAAATTGCGGTACAAAGAAATAGTAAAAAAATAATGTCAAGTTTGTAAAACTGTACATTATGAAGAAAGATGAAGTCACCTCAACGAATGAAACCCACCTCATTACCCCTGCATGACTGAATTCTTCATCAGGTGTAATAGACGTTAATAGACTGCTGGACTAGGCTTCACTCATAGATTTGCCATAATCACCACGCTTGGCAGGCGGATTGGTGATCGCAGTTTTGGTGTAGAGTACTCAGGTAGATGCTGCCGCCCATACCTTGGTCGGCTTTTAATAAAATAACAGATTGGTGCCTATATCAATAAACGTACCTACGGGAAAATTTACCATTTTACAGATAAATGCGATTCAACTCGGGTTGGGCTTGCTTGTTCTACCCTAGGGCAGAGCAGGAACTACCGCATGACTGACTGACTATCAGACTGTAGGTAGGTAGTCATTTGTTTACTATTGCAAACTAACGGTGCATGGCGACTGAGAACTTGCATTCATCAGTTCCGGTACAGCTCAATCAATCGACTGTCAATGTTCCGTAAGAAAAACTATACTCTGATTTTTAATCTTAGACAATTTTTGTAAACAAGAAAATGTCACTGTGTGTATAAGTGTCATGTATGTGTATCATATGTATACTCGTACATACATATGATACACTTACATGACACTTGTACACACAGTGGTATATCTTGACATTTCTTCGTTTACAAAAATTGTCTAAAATTAAAAATCAGGGTATAGGTAAAATCAAGGAAGTTTATACTAATATTCATGGGTAAAATATACCGTAATATCGTAGCATATTCAATTCTAGTATATTATTTTATTCTGTAGGATTTCAGTATGATCTTCATTGAGAAAATCATGAAGCTTGCGTTTCTGTATACTCTTGTTTGTCATGTACTTCACTTGTTTGAGATAAGTGGCAGTTTCACTCATACTCTCACGATAATCCGGGATCGAATAATGACTGAAACATTTCGAAAACTCGAACTTCCCACGTATTCGCAAAGCACATCGTTATGTCGGAAACCTGAGAGAACGAGTGTCGGGTACTCCATGGAAGTTACTTATTTTACTCTAGGGATTCAAGTTTTATTATAAGCTTGCGATTAAATCACATTAACAAGCATATTAATTGGAATTATAAGGATCATTTTGAATCATGATTCATTTGAATTTTGATAAAGTTAAATTATTAAACAATTTTAAACGGATTTATCGCTTATTTATTTTTGTTTTGCCTGACGTTATGAATACTTTCTTTCGTGATCGCAGGTAGCCTACCTACTTATCTAAACATAAAATGTAAAAAATATAAAATATTTATTTCACAAAAAATATGTTAGTGAAACACTCCTACTTTATATCAATACCTATATAACTGTTTACAATGTATAGCAATCGCGAAAATCTAAGACATTATAAAGATATATTTTTTCCTCTCTAACTAAAACAACAATGTGAGTACTACCAGTAGGTAGGTATTGGTAAATTAAGAACATAATATCTGCATTAAAGTACCATTGACAGCGTGCTTCTGAACATAAGCATAATGTAGCAAGCCTTCAATATTCCGGATGTATCCGGGACAGATATCCCAAGGGAGCGGGTATTGAGTTAGTGTTTGTTGAGTCAGAGGCCCAATTCTCTAATTTAAAAACATTCAATTCGCAGTATAATCTCGTCTTTGTCGCACTGTCACGTATAGTAACTATTACTTAATCTTCGCAAGAAACGCGAAGATTAAGTAATAGTTACTATACGTGACAGCTCGACTGACACGAGATATATTGTGACTGGAATGTTTTTAAATTAGAGAATTGGGCCTCTGATGAAAATCGACCTCTGTGACGTGGCGCGATCGGCTGTGATGCGGCTTCGATTCCCTCTGTGGGATAATTTTTCATCTGCAAATATGTAATCTGAGTCTGCGTACTGGTACTCGTAGTTCCTGATACCCATGACACAGGGATGGGATTCTTAGTGTGGGATCAGGACTATGTTTGGTGTTATGTTATTTTTTTTATCCCTGGTGTGGTTAAAATTATTGATAGGTTAAACATGCAATTTAAATTTAATTTAGATTTATGGTTTTGCGTTTTCATTAATTTCTATAGAACTTAGTTTCCATTTTCCGTTTTGGGTTTCAAAGATTGTATTTTGACCACGGGACCAAACAAAAAACATGCTGACGCTTTATAAACTAGAAAAATTGTTCAAATACTTTATACAGCAAGCCTCTTTAGCGCTACTCAATATCTATTGTTCCAAAGCCAGCTCTCCCCCCCCCCCCCCCCCTTCTCCCACTCGCTCGCTCGCGGAGTTTACAAGTTATAGGGGGTATATTGGAAGAATACTGACCCTTGCTATATTTCACGGTTTATAGAACACCGAGTCAATATTGGATGCACTTGCCATGAAATTGAGATATATTTTGAACTAGCTATATCGTGTTAAATTTTGGTTGCATACAACATATTGGCTTATAGGTATTTCAGTTCAGTTTATTTCATTAGCAAAACAGTGACTTTGATTTTGAGTTACTTTGACTAGCTTGAGGTTAATGTGGGTACACTACGATAAATTAATCATATGCCCCAAACTGCACCGTCTTCAAAACCAGTCTGAATCGCTGGCTTATCGACGAGACATTTTATAGATGCGATGACTTCATAGAGTCATAAAGTAGTTAATTATTATTATAGTATAATGTATTGCTGCATGTTTATATTTATGTACTTACCTACAAATTATTTTACATAATCTTGTATTGTACATAATCTTTTTTCTTTTTGACGAATAATTATAATTTATGAATAAATGAGTATAAATGATACATGGCTTATTATTTTAGTGCTACGATAAAAAAACATTTTTAATGAACTATGAATCAATATTTAAATGTATTTCAACTCTACAAATTCATAAAAGCATGAATATACGTACATAAACGGCATTTCTACAATTTAATAACAAAAACATCTGTGCTTACAAAACTTTTATAATTTACAGTACAATACAAACAATGTTGACTAAAACTTATCGATGGGCATAAGTGATATTTTTTATTAATTCATCCCTTCTACTCTACTCTACTCTTACCCACTAGGGGCATAAATGGAAATGAATTTTCATTCATCCCTACCAATAGCTGCAAATTAATCTGCAAAACTTTTCCAATCAAAAAATCGATCAAAGTAACATACAAGCCGTAAAGCCAGGGTTTTAATATGACAGCAGTACAGTGATGTTCGTACATTTAATGAAGTCACTCATCATCAATCAGCTAGTAAACGTCCACCACTGGACGAGGCCTCAACCTAGATTGGAATGGGGGTACACGGTGCTATATAAATCTTCACTAGTGCTACCAGACAGGTTGGTAGCCCTACGGGAAAAATACTACAAATACAAATCCAAATCATTTATTGATAACTCTAAGTTAAAGGTAAAAAAGGGTAAGCAATATAAAAATTAATATATTGACTTAAAATATAACGGTAGGTAATAGTAAAATGTGTATAATTGGTATAAAATAATAAAAATAGTATTTGATATAATTTAATTAAATAATTGGTAATTCGTACACCAATCTGCTACAGAATAAAAAAATTGTCCAGAAGCCATTTCTTCAGTCGATTTTTGAAAATCATTATTACCCTTGGTACTAGCAGTAGCACCATCGGAAGTACCACGGGTAAGCACCGAAATCCGTGAACATGTTTGTGAAGGTCCAATCAAGCTCCAATATAAGTAGTAACTGCATCACTGGTTTGAATACTCACAGAGTTGGTTTTGATGACCAAATAACAGCATCATTCTTGATCAGCACTTAAGAGGAGGTTACCGTTAGAGAGCTTACGCCTTTTTGTACGCGACCGAAATTTGCTTCTATTTTTGCTATTATTTCAACAAACTCCATGAAACTTTGTACACATGATCAGTACACTAATATCTACACCTGTGGTGCTTTAGTTTTGTATAAAATTATATGGTAAGGTAACATAACATATTTATTTGTTTATTTATTTTATTGATTTAATGAAAAGACCAACAGCTATTAAACAATATATAATTTATATTAAAGTTATCCAGGCAATTACTGGTCTCTCTAAGTTAAACATAAGACGATTCCTACAATTATTCTGTAAGGATATCATTTAAGTAAAGTTAGATTATTTGAAAAAGTTCACTACGGGAATGAAACAGTACATATATATACATATACATGCACTGTATACCATACATATATATATGTACTGTACACTATACATATATATGATATATTATAATTACTATAATACTTACAATTTATATAAAAAAAACTATATTTAAAAAAACTGACATACCACGGTTGTAGATATAAGTGTATTTATCATGTATACAAAATTTCATGGAGTTTGATGAAATAATAACCAAAATAGAAGCAAACAACGTTCGCGTACAAAGGGCGTAAGCACCTTAACTCCTCTCAAAGTCACTAAACTAAGTTATACTAGTACTAATATGCAAAATTATTTAAAATATTTCAGATTCAGAATAACACAGCCGTAAAATAATATGATATCTTTCCTTCCTTCCTCCTTCATTAGTAAGCAGTGCAAGAACTAAGAGCCAGCGCTTACAAGTAGCTTTACAATGTATTCGTGAGCACTTCCATCCATTACCAGAATAACAAGGCAAGATATTCTAAAATCATATGGAAACTAGTGAAGCGCACGTGACTTTACCCGCGTAGAAAGTATTTTTATTATTTTTAGTGACTACAGTATGGGGTTCTCCAAAAAGGGCGTTTTGAAGTTCCTAAAGAGTCGGCAACGCGCGTAATGATGATGCCTCTGGTGTTGCAGCCGTTCATAGGCTACGGTTTCCGCTTTCCATCAGGAGTGCCGTAGGTATGCTTGTTTGCTTACGCAGTAGTATAAAAAAAAAACTTCAACCCCGCTGCACCATTCGAAAATTTATTTTTACACTACAAAAAGGAAAATAAATAGGAATTACTGGAGATAAGGCGTTCACTCCAATGGCGCGGCGGGTGAGTAGCCGGCTGAGATGTAAGAGGTTGCGGGTTCGATTCTGCGGGACAAATGTTCGTATGATATGAAAATATTTGTTCCGGGTCTTGGTGTTATGGTACCATGGTACTCGTAGTTCCTGACACAGGAAACTCTAGTGTGGGATCAGGACTACGTATGTAACTGTTGGGTGTTATGTTAAAATCGCGATCTTCATTCATTCTGTAGTGCCGCCCACAGAGAAATTGCTTAATCAGCCCATTTTCTAGGGAAAAATCAACATAAATAAAAACTGGCCAAGTGTGTTTTTGACCAGTCATAGCGTAGAGTTTCATAGTCAAGTTACTGTTTTCCATACATAGGTCGAAAATTTTTCATGGTGTGTTTCCACCATGATCATTAAACTGGGAAATTAAAAGTTTATCTTCTTCTTCATCGGCTGGTTAGGCATCCACTGCTGGATGAGGCATGCATAGCGTACAACACATAGCGTGCGATGGGGGGATTTGCCATAATTACCACGCTTAAAACTTTATATGTAGGTAAAATAGTTCAGAAATGGCAGGTGACCAAATTTAAAACTACTTTGGCGGGGTATATTTCGATGAAGTTAGGGCTTAATCAAAAAATTGTACTTATAGAAAAACATTGCCACACAAGAACTTTTTAAAGTTACAGCATAAAAGTAAAAAAAAATGCACGTTTAAAAAATGTAACTCCTCTTAACATGTTTGGGCCCCCCTAAAAACCCCTAAAAATTATAAAGTATGTCTGACGTTTTATTTTGTTAAAATTGAGATATATACATGGCGTTGTGACATGGACAGACGGACGGATGATGACGACCTACTCGATTGGTCTAAACGACCTTTAGGGTTCGTTGTTAGACTATGGAACTCTAACAAATAAACCATACATGCTCATAGGAGGAAATATTTCCACGTGCAAGAGTATTTTACCTATCTACATTGTTATATTTTTCCGCAATACACAATCGATATCGCTTAGCGAGACGAATTCCATAATAACAAAGATTTTGTTCATTCGAGTGTAATACTAAAAGAAACACTTATTAGAAGCAATTGAGTGGAAACAGGCAATTTGATTTGTTTGTTACAAAACTTTGTTGTAGCCGATCAGAAAATTTCAGAGTCTACAAGAAATATCAACTTTTTCAGAGCTATCGTGTAAAGATGGCTTGTTCACCTTGTGGCTGGGCCAGATGTGGCCCGAGTTCTTAAAGATTCACATATAACAACATCTAACAGTCACATACATAGTCTGACCCCCAATTACAGTAGCAAATGGCAATGGAGAATGCAGCAATGGTGATCAATTTGGCAGCCTTAGCGCTATCTAAATATTATGAAACTTGAATAGCGGAAACTTCTTGACCTAAATTTTCCTCCTTTCAAGTTCAAGATTTGGACAGTGCTAAGGCTGCCAAAATGATCCCCATTGATGAGTTCCCCATTGCCATTTACTAATGTAATTGGGGGGATGATCTCACACTATGATTCCCTGAGTCATGGGTATCAAGGAACTACGAGTACCATGGTACCACAACATCCAGTCCCGGAACAAATATTTACAGATCATGTAAACATTTGTCCCGCATTTGTCAAGATTTTCACGTCATTTGTAGCTGCATGCATTAGTTCAGACAGTTTTTTCCCATCGAAAAGAAGCCTTTAGCGTGAAACATACTCTGTGGGGTAAAACCAACTGGGACACGTGTTCGAGTTAGATTTTAAACAATGGCAAATTTTTGCTGTGCTGTAGTCACGAGGAAACGATGAAAACGTACATAATATCAGTAAACCGCAACAATTTTATTCCACTTAAAGAGCTCATAATATCATGAAACATAATGTACATATACATATCAAAATAATGTGCCATTGTGAAATCAAATATTTTATTACGAATAATGTAACTGGTAAGTTTCATTTCATTTGATTTATTCATGTCTTTTGACATATTACATTGTGCTTAGACAAGTCAAATTAACAAAGTATAGCTACGATTTTTTTACAGTTTTGTAGGTATACAATTAATAAAAAAACATCTTATAATAACTAATTCAAAAATACAATACAAGCGATAAGTTATCTGCAAGAGCATCGTCAATTGTATAATAAATGATATAAACCATTAAAACATTTCTGTTTTATCAGTTTACTAGGTGTAATTAAATTCAGTATTCAGACAAAACATTGCATTAAAAAAAAAACAATTTATAATCACAACTGTTACACAATACACACTATCAGTTATATAAAAATTTTACATAGAGCAATTATCTATAATTTTACATTTATTGGAAAATTCCAAAACCTCTTAGCATCATGTTATACGGCATTATCAACCACCATGTTTTAATTCAGACTTACAATATTCTCCTGTGTCTAATAGTACATAAGTGACGGCTATAGGGTAAAGGATTTATACGGAAACCATGACGGGCACTATATGAAGTCAATGAGTATAATTATAACAGGTTTCCAACGCAATGGTATGTAGATACAGTAATAAGAATCGTTGAACATATACCTATGTTTTTGCGAAAACACCAAGTGAGGCTATGTCCACGACGTATCACCATTGCACACACTATTCGTTCCACCTTGGTCGGGAAACGGCCACAACCAGTGAGCCGGCAGCTTTCTCTCCGCCCAGTTAACCCCAGGCTACAATGCACGCTTCCCATTTTCCATAAGAGTGGCCGCAATTTCCCTGCTTTCCCACAGAGAGCGGTACGTGCCAATTGAGCGTGAAACCTTCAATTGATAGGGGGACATGGCGTGTAGGCGGTAAGGTAGGTACGTTAAACGTGGTAGAAAATAATATTGTGAATTATCACAGAGATATAGGTATAGATATGTTTTTAAATTATTATCTATTCAGCTAGATACGTTATAAAAAGCAGATGGATGATAGATTATGATAGCTGGTGCAGTTCGCAGAATGTTGCCAAAATCATGCATGATGCGTGTTTAAGTTCATATAGTTTGTTTTGGAATGTTTGGATGTTGTTTAAATGTTTGGTTTGTCTTACCTACGATTCAATAATTGGTCTTCATGTAAATCTGTGCATGAATATGCAGTAGGATGTCTAGGTTAAAGCCAAACTAATGTATTAGAGATTGTACATAGTCTTGACGACCTCTATGGCGCGGCGGGCGAGTAGCCGGCTGAGATGCGAGAGGTTGCGAGTTTGATTCCCAGTGCGGGTCAAATGTTTGTATGATCTGCAAATATTTGGTTGTTATAGTACTATGGTACTCGTAATTCCTGATACCCACGACACAGGAAATCCTAGCGTGGGATACTACTTTTAGCTGATTTGCTTTTTAAGATTTTGAGGTTGAGCCCACCCAGTTAATTTCTAGTACCTAATAATAGAGGTCCTTGTTAAAAAGCTTCGTCATAGGGACGTACCTACCAATACTGTTGTTAATGTTGAAATGGACATGCCAAAAAGCAGCATTGCTATGAGCTAAGAGAGCACATCATTATTTAAGTATACGTAAGTATGATAAATGTATTCAAAATAAATTATGTAAGTTTTGGTCAACTTATTTTAGTTGACATTTATCCTGTGTAATGTCATGAGTGATTGCTAGATGAGTCAGACAGGGTGTAAAAAAAACAATGGGGGAACTGGTATTTCCAGGTGTTCAATGTCATGGACACGGAGTCATAGGTCGAAGGCCACTGAGGAAAAAAAAAAAAAACCCAAATTCCTGTACTTGTGTATTATACTTTTGTTTTAAATGTCGTAGATGCATCTTTTTTGTTTTAATATTAAAATTTGATTGAGTGCTTTTAAAATGATTAACGATGAGTATAACCTGTTACTGATTAATTGAGGAAGAATTTTATAATTTGCATATCACAGATCCGAGAAGGATAAATACATTTTAAAGACTATTGCTGGGATTTCCAACTCTACTGGACATTTATCTATCTCAAGACAAGCAAACATAAACTTGTAACTTGGTAATTCTTACTCTAAAGCTGTGTAATAGAAAAATCCATAATTCTCTACTTGTACCAACGATCGTGTAGTAGAACACGATCAATGAAACTCTTAATGTGATGATAAATGTTGGCAAAATTACGGAATTCTTCGACAGCCATGGAGTGCAATGGGGAGATTGCCATAATCACCACGCTTGGCATGCGGATTGGTGATCGCAGTTTGGTGTTAAGTACTCAGGTGGATGCTGCTGCCCATCCCATGGTGCAATCTCATAGTAAGGCTTCTACTACATCCACGGGAGGAGAAGGAAGGGTCTATTCTTAGGCCGGACACACCACGGCACGGAATTATGCCCTTTTAAATATTTCATATGATATCGCATTGCTCCATAGGGGTGATTAAAACTTTTATGAAGCTGCTCTGAAGTGCATTCGGCGTATATTCAAACCTGTCTTCTCATAGGGAATACATACGATAACAAAAAATTTTATTAATCAGTTGTTGTAGCGCACCCTAATGACATGTGTCGATAAAATCTTGAATCTATCTTCCTTGAAGTCGTAGAAACTATTGCAAAAAACCGGATTACTATCAGTTTAGCCGTTATGGAGATAACATACTAGCCCCCCCCCCCCCCCATATTGCATAACGAACTAGAAATCGCTTTCAATTACATTTTTGCAGTACATTGCGCCGCATGTGTTAGGTTATTAATAACACAAGCAGAAATATTTCAAAACATAAAACGCAATATACTGTAAAATCCGAATCGAAAGCGATTATCAGTTCGTTAGCCAATGAAGGGGCAGCTCCTTCGTTTTTTTTTCAAACGTAACTTATAATAACACCAAGCAGTCACATACGTAGCTTCGATCCCACACTAGGGTTCCCTGTGCCGTGGGCATCAGGAACTAAGAGTACCATGGTACCATAACACCCAGACCCGGAACAAATATTTGCAGATCATACAAACATTTGTCCCGCAGTGGGAATTGAACCCGCAACCTCTTGCATCTCAGCTGGCTACTCGCCCGCCGCGCAACAGCATTAGTCGAGGTACATAAGTAGATAGATAAATTAACGTATCTCTTTTTAATTATGTATTTAATAACATTTTTCTTATCTGCCTAGTGGCAGTCTCTAGACAGTTTTGTGATAAAACAGCTATTATTAAAACTGAGACAAAAAACTGTAGGTATTTTAATAATTTTATCTTCTTAAGTATTTTTTAAGAAACAAATCTAAGTTATTACGACGTCGTCACTTATGATGTATTCGTTTAGTAATTACCTAAGCAGTAAAGTGTAATGACCCGCTAACCAAGTCGTAGGTTGACTACTGTCGCTAAGTGAACGAGTTGCCAGTTTTGTAAATGAGTTCGCAATTTTTACGCCTCGTGACCAACTGTAAGTCTGCAAGTAAATTAATGGCTAATCTGAAAATAGTTTTGGGGAAAAACATGTTTCCTTCATACCTAATTCTAGGTACCAACTAATTTTTAAAATACCTTAGGTATGCTCTATCACTATTTTCATCAAGGGTACATCAAGTTCATGCCCGGCCAAAGAAGGGTGTTGGATATCGCAGGAAGGGTGATGGTGAAGAAGATGAAGACCTTTTGATTTTAAACTGTATATAATATTGCCTAAATTGACTTATGGTTAATCCTTTGATGGGCGCGTGCGCGCGATGACGACTCGCTTGGCTGAATGAATGATATAGGACAGATTTTCCGTGTGTGTGTTAGCTCTGTGCTTCAACAAAGGGTTATATGTACTTGTTTATTTTGTCTTATGGTTTATTTTGCACTAGTAGCCCGCCCGCGGCTTCCCTAACATGATATCAGGTAAACAGTAGCCTATGTGTCAGTCTCGGTCCTGATAGTTATCTTTACACTAAATTTCATCGAAATCAGTTCAGCCGTTACATACGTTCCGTGACACAAAAAAGTTAAGTTCTTTTAGTTTCATTAACCTACCTAGCCTGAAGAAAATTATGATTACATAGAGGCAGTCTGTTATGGTTGTGATCACCAAAATGTAGAGATAATTTTATACCTTGAAGAAACACCCATATTTTGGACGTACGAACATCTGTGCATATTCATCATTTTGCAAATTGCCTCATATTGTTTTCCGTCATATATCATCATGTTACGATCTTGTCATCTTGTACGGAACCTATCTGAAGGTGCCCTCGTCAGTATTCAAGCTACGGTGTCGCAAGATGTCCCATTGTGCAACTACGCAGTATTATCGAGTAGTGTTGTCTTGTGGTTGTATTGTCAAGTGTCTCAGGTGGATTGACAAGTTGTGGAGATCGCATTCTGACGGTGCCACTCATGTTTCAATAGGTGTCGACGATACACAATATCTGCTTATCTATAGGCCTTTCACACGTGTTGTGTCATCCCACACAAAGCCAATTTGGCAGCATGTGTTGGAGGTTGCTGTATTTGCATCGTAGGCCCATAGAATGTAGGTACTCTTGTCAGGGCAATCATAATATAATAATAATAAGATTTTCGTACTATAAGGGTAGCAAATGGTAATCTCACATAAAAACACGGATAATTTTATAGCGGATGCTTTAATGGACGAGCCTTTATTACATAATTGACGTAAATATCATGAATTGCTAAATTGACTTGACACTTCACAAAACACACCATAATATTAACATACCTAACATATCATGATATCGAATACATATACTCACGTATGTAAAAATACTGTTTTTCACTTCTTATGCTCTTAAATAGGTGTACCTAATCGACTAAAACTGCTTTTTATGCTGTTACGCATAAGTGTTAACTTGGCTTTGTTCCTGTCACTCTCCAGGTGATAGTGAAGTTCTGAGCATTAGTACGGACTAAGTAACGTCTATCTCTGCCTAAGACGTCTTGCAGTCAAACACAATAGTTACTACTCCATCGAAAAAACATGTTATTTTATCACACTATTATAAATTTAATAATGTAATAAAAAACAAGTTTTTTTACATTATTGAATATTACATATATATGCTTTAATTTATGGCTGATGATGACTTAAATTGAATAGCCTTCTTTGTTCTATATAACCAAATAAAAATACGTGATCTCGGAGCCATCTTCATTTCAGGATAAACAGTCTACATCGTCACAAATTCAAACAAAAATGCCGTAAATTATGTCAGGAAAGACGATTACATTAAAATTACAAAATAATAAGATACAAAATAATTCAAATTAAAATTAAAATTTTGATTAATGTCGCTGTTTAATTTTCCCACAATCGAAGTGAAAAGCAGAGTCTACCCATTTTATCCTCGAACTAATATATCAACCTTTGCTTGGGCTCGGGCGGATAAAATTACTTGTTTTATGCACTTGTTGTACAATCTACTATTTTAACTCTACCTTGGTAGTTTGAGCAAATACATAAGTATAAAATAAAGTTATCTCCTTAAACTGGAATTAAAATACACACACACCAAGCCATAGTATTCCGGAACTTACATCAAGTCAAGACAAGATCAAGCGTCTACACTTGAAATATTTTTTTACTTCTAGTTCCAATCAAAATACAAGTAGATCAGTCAGACTTCTTGTCATAAATTAAATGTTTATAATTTAATTCTAAGCTGTATTGGTCATAAACAGGTTTTTTTCTCAGAGCAGTACTTAACTATAGAGTTCGTGAATATGGCAGTTGATTTGAAGTATATAGAGCCAAAACATAATCACCAGATGCAAATTCGCAACGCAAAAAGTTACGAAGCTACTTACAAAAATTAAATTGTGTATCCTACTAGAAACGCGACTTCAAAGATTTTGGTATTGGAATTTAGTAACGGATAGTTAAGAGAAGGGTACCAGTAGGGCGCTTAACGCGCTTTTGTTCGTGAACACAGTTTGCATCTATATTGGCTATAATTTCTTCAAACTCCATTAAATGTACACATGATCAGTACACTAATAACTAAACCCATTGGGCGTCATTTTTTTAAAAGTTAGCAGTTTTTATGACTTGGTAACCATATTATATAATTTTATAAGAAACTAACGCACCACAGGTCTAGATATTGGTCTACTGATTATGTGTGCAAAGTTTCATGGAGTTTGAAGAAATAATAGCCAAATTATAAGCAAACTTCGTTCGTGGGCGTATGCGCCCTTTTGTTAGCTACCGATGACCTCCTCTTAATCGGGCCTCAAACTGGACATAACGACCACAACCATTCAGCCAAGAGTGCTACGGCTAAGATGAAGAAGCTCAACAAACGTGGGTAATGATTTTCTTCAGCAGTGTATGTTCACAGGGCACATTGTTTGAATGAATAGGTACTCTTAGATGTACTTTTTTTTGAGTTTTTGTTTGAGTGGTAACATTTTGAGATTTTAAGTGTTTATGACTTGTGGCTTCTTAGAAAAACTGGTACAAAAAATCGACATAAATTTATTTTCGCGATACTTAACTGGTTTGAAGTACACAGTAAATACTCCTATGTTTAATGCAAAAACTTTAAGCTCGCCTTTTGGCTAAGGTTGTAACTAAAAGGGTTATTTTAAAGTGTGGAGCCAGAATCTCGTGGAGAGTTCATGCAGTGGAACAACTCCTTGAGACTGGCGAGGGAGGGAGATGGTGAGGGAAGCGAACCGCTGAATTTTTGCGTGAAGCGATGGTCGAGTGAGTGCAGTGATCGAAGGCATGACGATCGAAGTATATTACCGAGCCGACTTAGAATGACATAGCTCATAATACCTTCATTTTACGTTTTTTTAAGAGCGCTACATTTAAGACGACCTCTGTGGCGTGGCGGGTGAAAGTTCACCTGCGACGCAGGAGGTTGCGGGTTCGACTCCCGCCTCAGAACAAATATTTGTAAAATCTGCAGATATTTGTTCAGGGTGTTCTGGGTATTTTTCTATGCATAATAAAAAATATCCATATACAGGGTGTCCCAGAAGTCGACGTCAATCCGGAAGCGGGTGATTGGCCAAGTCATAATAGTTATCAGAAAAATATAAAAAAAAATCTAAGTTATGTTTTTAAAAATATAGACATTTAAAAAAAATCGAGAAAATCTACACCCTGTGATGATGTTTTAACTCCTGTTACTACAAATCTTTATTTTTTTTTCATTCAAACTGAAATCTTAAAGTTACGTCCTCGAGGAAAGCCCTTGAGTACACTAAAATCATTTTAAGTAAGTTTTTTAAATGTCTATAGTTTTAAAAATATATAACTTAGATTTTTTTTATATTTTTCTGATAACTATTATGACTTGACCAATCACCCGCTTCCAGCTTGACGTTGACTTCTGGGACACCCTGTATGTAATGTATATTATATTAAATATATTAGTTATCTAGTACCCATAACACAAGCTCTGCTTAGCTTGGGGCTAGATAATGTTGTGTGAAATGTCCAGCATTTATTTATTTATTTGTCCCCAGTGGAAATTGAACCCGCAACCTGTTGCATCTCAGCCGGCTACTCGCCCGCCACGCCACAGAGGTGGTCACGATAATGTACAATCTCTAATTCATTAGTTTGGCTTTAACATAATTTTGACATCCTGTCTGTACATTTATATACAGATTTAGACTCTACCAATTGTTGAAACGTAGGTAAGACAAACCAAATATTTAAACAACATTCAAACATTCAAAAAAATTACAATATGAGTTGCTAAACGAAATACATAAAGGGTTTTTTACACATACATTATTGCGTATTGACGTATATTTTCCAGTAATAATGAAAATTCATTCAATTGTAATACTAATAACATGTCCGATTGAACACAATTGTCAGCAGATTGCGCCAACACCTGTTACCGTTACGCTAATTACAAACCTCACGTACCATTCGATACGCTATCGGCGTGCTACGCTTCGGTGTCATACGCGCCGAAACCTCGCCCAGCATCCAATAACTTACCTACATGATACTTTGTGTGTTTCAGATGACAACTGCGCAAGTGGATTATCAAAGCCTGGATCAAGTGACTGGTGCCGAGTAGGTGCGCGGGCGCCGCGTCCCGCCACCTCGTGCCCGCCACTCCGCCGCGCTGCCCCGCCACAGACGCACGCGCCGCGCTCGATCTCGTGAATAATATAACGAAACAAAGTGACTTACAGTGAAACTATCATAATCAAGCTTCAATTAAATAACCGTTTTCTCTCGCGTATCCATCAGAATTTTAATTGATACGAAATATCGTCGCTCCCTCCCACCGGACGAGTGCATTCAGTGAGAAGGCTACATTCCTAACCGGTGCCGTTCTTTACTGGACGCGGTGTGTACTACTCTGTGTGTATTTTATTTATCATCGAAGTGACCGGTCACTTTTGGCTCGATCTGGGCTCTTGCAAACACCACCTGTGAACTTTTCCAGATGGAGACAAAAACCAGAATGTAATAGCGTGGACAAAAAGTGTAGTCTACATACAAAGAGTAAAATGGCTCTCGGAACGCTTAGTGGAAACGAGCGCCACTGCCTCGAGGCAGAAGCAAAAAGTCAGTCGAATCGTTTGCAAGATGCAGAAAAAACTAGCGACTGCAAACCTAATGGACTAAGAGTGCGCTTCCTGGACGAGGAAGGTAACACGGAGAGGATGGTCAGCGCCGATGAGGTCGACTGCGCTGTCTCACGCGTCAAGAAGATACATATCCTCAAGAATCGGAGCTCGAGTGAGACTAGTATCATGCTGCGCAACCCCTCACTCATGAAGAGGCGCTCGAGCTCTGAGCGGCGCTTCAGTGTCGGGAGCACTGACAACCTCAACAACAACACTGCTTCCAGCGAGAACCTCAATGGAAGAATCCTACTAAAAACCGATGACGACAAACTAGATAAGACTGATAATGCTGACCAAACTAAAAATGGTCAGAGCTTTAAAAGGAACTGTAACGTATACAGCGTGAACCAAGCCAAGACACTAACGCCGGAGAGGAAGAGGTCGATTCCGCTAGCAATGCCGCGCCTCATCGGGCACAAGACGCACGAGAACGGACATCCTAAATTCTTTCTGCCGGCAGAAGTGTGCCTGGCGGACGGAGCATCAGGCAAAGACTTCACGGCACGCACGATCGGCAAGCTGTCGAGAGGAATCGGCAAACTGCTCCGGAGAACCAACAGCGTCCGCATCAGTGATCCGGACCCCGTCTACAAAGTGGCTTATCTCGGAAATGTCCTCACTGGATGGGCTCGAGGTAAGTCTCATGCTTAAGAAAATATTTTTATTTGATTAAGATAACAATTACGATTGTCGTTCGGATTACTTCACCAAATATTTGCAGTTATCTCCAAAATTGGGTCAATGATATATGATAAGAGATTTCGTAAACGTTAAGAAGAATGTAGGCCCTAGCGTTGTCCCTATTGAAACGCTCGATGGTTGCCGCAATGTAATAAACAAATTGATTATGCATTAACTAAATGTCGACATTAACGCACGTTCAAATTATAAAGCAGTGCATTTAGCAATGAAATTACGGTTGCAATTGGAATATTAAAATGTGAAGGAAGCGGCAACCTATGCAATCCGAGGCTTATCCGTAATATATATCACAATAATGCTAGGCTAGTGATGCAAGCAATTGTATTCGTTTAAAGAAGAAGGAAATTCGTGAGAATAAATTACTAAAGCGCCTTGCATAAAATTCACTTTTGGTCATGCATCAAAAGGACGAATCGTCGCATAGGCCGCAAATGTAAATCTTGCATAAGTGGTCCAAGGCAAATCACCCGACCAAAACTATTTGGTCTCCATATTCACATTTTAATTCCAAATGAACGATTGCAAGATACTTCAAAATATAAATAGATAAAGAATTTGACGTATTATAAAACATTCAGAATACGCTATGATTTCCTTTGTTGGCATTCGAGATTAGGATTATTACTATTATTATTATTACTCTTGATTATTGTTTTGAATTACCGGCAAATGTTGGATAGTTACAAGTGATTTGTTGCATAAATAAGGTAGGTAACCAAAGATGCCAAAACGTTTTTACTACATAGACGACTTTAGAGCATATCATCAAAATTTCGTAATCGAAAAGACAGTTTGTCTATTTTTCATGTTCTGCAATTCTGTTCACTTTCTACGCAATAACAAATAGTACAAGACAGACGTTTTTGTCTGGAAATCGTATACTTTCGTTCAACTCATGGTATGCGACTCTTCCTGCAGTAGGTACTACTAATAATCGAATTAACTGAAACAATAGCAGTGAAACTGAACTTAGTTTACTGGATGCTTTTGGATTAATTTATTGGCGTGATGCAGCAGGTTTTAGGTTCTCTTACTATATAGTACTTGACGGAAAAGAGTAGGCAGGTCGTGTTAGGCTCATTTTGAAAAAAAAAACTATATGTAATTTTTGTCTAGGTTTTTCTATATTATATAAATTAAACTGTATGACTGTCTCTTATCATTCGTTTGAACTCGCCTCAGAATAATGACTTCTAAGGAACTCGCAGTAAACTTAAGACGGAATATGTAACAGTTCTCGCTGTCATCTCACTGAATCGTCGCCATTATCTGTTATTTACGTTCATACATTAATTTTATCAATGCCTCTAGCATACTTCTATCATATTTTAGCATTCTAATTCAGTCCAGGATAGTGCACAGGTCATCACATCACGACAATACGATATGTCTCGTGTCGGCCTGCTCTCGATAGTGAAAGTCAGAATCCTGTTCTTTTACTTGTGTTGTTGCTACTGCCTATGCATACTGTTGAATAACCAGAAAGAATGTTAATGATGCCGATCTGATTTTATTACGAGCGAAGTGAAACTGAGTGTCAGGTTTTCTAGCGTATATCTGGGTATTTTCCTGTATTTTATGAACTTCCAGTTGAACCTATACCTATTTGAATGCGACTTCAAAATCTCCCATTACGTTGTTTATATTTATCAGAAACTTAATCCACGTGTACAAGCGTCACTTCACTCAGGATAAACACCCGTTATCTATAATGTTTGCTATTTAAGATAATATGTTTGCTATTAGCAGATAAGCTGCTAAATAGATGGAATGTTAAGATCACGGCTAAATCTGTTGTTGCCGCATGACGTGAGCACCGGATTAGCGAGCTGATGAGCCAGATTCCAAGAGACTTCATGAAACTTACAAGAAGAAATCTGTATGTGTAAATAATTACAACCAGCCCGATGTTCAGAATACATTGTGAAGGCAAGAGGCAGTGGGGGGCAGTGGATCCGGTTGGTACAAATTACCGCAAAAAGTAGCGTCATAAGGAAAAGGCCTTACATTGGTTGTTACCAGCTGATAAGATACATCGATAGGAACGTTAATCGCTGAAACCCTGAATTTGGAGTCCTTGTAAAACCAAAACAAATCTACAGACACGAAGCACCTTCCGACAATAAATAGGACATATGGAAAAAAACTTCGTGATTGAGTAGTAAACCTTTTCATAAATAATTAAATCAATTATCTCTGTACGCTCAATAACTGTATTCAATGAATTTATACAAAACATCTGGCAAGTTCAGGCAAGATTAATCTAAATTATTTTATTATTTTATTGGATTATTTGAGCTGGACGCCAATTTGTGACAGTGTTGCATGACTGCTACTAAGAGGCACATTTTTATAATATAACACAAGTCATTCTTGTCTTCTGTTTAGTTTTAATTTTCTTTGTTAATCTTTGTTGTTTGTGTGTGTGTCTTTTCTATTTTCCCGTGTCTTTTTATGATCTGCATCATTAACACAAATAAATGCTTTTCCTTTCTTTCTTTCTTTCTTTCTTTCTAAAAAACTCATCACTAAGCAAAATCCTGAAGACAAAATTTTGGACCTCTTTTCTTTCGATCTATTTTTGAGATCTTTCAATAAGCTACTAAAGCATGTTTTGAAAAATATTATTTATGCTAAGTACCTACCTACCTAGTACTTATAGTTTGAATAAATTAAAATCGAACTAAAAAATGTTGACTAGGTCGAGTGAATGTAATGAATCAACTAAAAATAAATCAGTAGTATGTACTGTACTAATTTGGTATGAAAAGAGCTTCCTGCTGCACGTTTTCATCGTACTGGATCTTACTACCTAGTTAGTGCAAATACTAATTAATATCTACCTACGGCAAAATTATTATTGTTAGTATTTATTGTACTATCACATAGTTTAGTTTTAAACAATATTTGTAAAACTCTTGTTCCATATTTTTTGTACGAATTATAATAAACTTTATACTTTATTTAAGGGAACCAAGACAGAACTAGAGAGACGAGAAAAAAAGAAGAAGTTGTATAAGGTAGTTCGTAACTTGACTCTACGATGACTTCATACGCAAAGTGCAAAGATGACTACAAAATTATAGTCTAAAGTTTTCTCTTACAATCAATTAGTGGAATACTTGATGACGCAGAAGACATAAACCTTTGGTACTATGCATTAATTATTGACTCAAACAATTATAACTCTGAAGTCTAAACTCAATCATTGGATTGAATTGACTCTAAAGGTTAATTGCTCATGGTTGATGATGCACGTCTGAAGATAGACTAGAAAGACTTTTGAAGTTCACAACAATCGAGCAAAAAAACGAATGGTAAGAACATGATGAGGTATTGCACCAATAATAAAGTCAAAGACCTAAAAAACAAACCAATGGGAAACTTGTTAAAAGAAAGTAGACAAAATAAAAAGTTAAAGCTCATCATTATCAGCTGATAGATGCTGGCCTTCTCCTTAGAATTTCGCCACAAACGGTCTTGAGCTGTCTCCATCTACGGACTTCCTGCGAACGTTACAATGTCAACGCCACAACAAAAAATATTATAAAATAAAATATTTAAAAATATATAGGTACTTAGCAAGAGATGTCGCGAGGCAGCTACAGTTATACCACCTATACAGGTTGTTCTAAAAATTTTTTTGGTAAATAGCACTTTAAATTTAAATTTCTTAAATTCCGTTGTAAAATATCAAGTTAATTTTATGAAAATTTATAAACCCCCTGACTATTTTTAGTCTCCTGACCCTAGATTTCATAAAAATAAAACCACATTAAAATCGGGGCACCCGTTTTACCTTGTGCGGTTATCATCAGACCCTTGAGTCTGCGAGCGAAAGATGTGCATTGTCGTTTTGATTTGATATTTGAGCTCAAACGAGTATCTCATGATACCATACTACTGAATTTTAAACTGTAAAGGTCTTATTCGTAATCATTTTTTAAACCTATTTTAGTTAAAATAGCTTTTTTCTTGTTCTCTCTGATGTAAAATGTCATATGTCAAAACAAGACAAAACATTTTTTAACTAAAATAGGTTTCAATAATGATTATGGTAAGAAATTAAATATTACGTACTTACATAATTTTCAAGAAGCATAAAGCTCTACTAAAAGTAGATCTTACTGCGCGGTCGATCATAAAACTGAATTCTTATGAACTTCAGTGCACGAGGTAAACAAACTATTTGCAGAAACTCTGCAATGTCAAACTTTATAAACAAACACGAATTTTTAAATCGACCTTCCTACATCGTTTAAATTTGAATGAAACAACAATTAATGTAAGAATTAAATGCTACATCAAAAATAATCTAATTAAAAAAGCATATTACACTCTAGATGACTATATTAATGATAAAGCCGCGTGGTCTGATGTCGCTCTGTCCCTCGCTGCTAAAATATAAATTTGAAATATCTGTACCTACCTATTTACATGGTTTCATCAGATTGTTATTTACAAGTAAATCAAGAGTACTTTGCTGATTCTCTTTACTTTTGACTACCTATCTAAGGTTTTTAAGTTCTCATATTCGATGTATCAGCTTCTCCCTGCTCCAAGGCACCACACTAATTAAGCTAAGGATCATCAAATAAAGCCAAGCCGTGTTTGGTGCCTTGATTCATCTAGGCTTGGTCGCGTTAGAACAGGAGAAACTTTAGTTCATAGACGATTCAAAATGATCCTTGTGATTTCAATGAATAAAGTTATTTTTGATTTGAATTGAAAATGATGATTAATACCTTCTGGTTGTTACAACGACAGTTACAGGTACACACAAGTAGACAAATACAAGGTTTGAAGAACATGATATGCTAAATACACACTTCTAATAATGATGTGCTCACGAATTTAATCCCCAGGAAGGAAATCCTTAGATCTTAATAATGGTAATACAAATGAGTACTTATAAGACCTCTCTACTACCCCCAAAACAGCCGATTGGAGCGGGGGCCAAAGACCATAAACCTCCAGACTAACACACATCGCTCTACATCTGCACCCAAAGTGCAAGATCCCTTCTGTCCCCAGAAAGATTGATATAACTGGACAAAGATGGTGACGTACCGAGAGGCATGGCGCGATCTGGAGGAGGCCTTTACTCGGAGAGAGATCCTTGAATTAAATATGAAACATATCTATATTTAACTATGTATTCGAATATATAAAATGTATTTATAAATATAATAATTATTATTTTTTTATTTATGTAAGTAATTAAAACAATAACTATAAAATAAATTTAATATAAAATGATAATAGAATTTAAATTTTTAAATTAATATTTACAATGAAACTCTTCTTCTTCTTTCTCCTGGCTATAATCCCAATTTATTTGGGGTCAGCCCTCCTAGTACTTCTGCGCCACACCGTACGGTTGTGGGTTGTCTCTTTTGTTGTGTTGTTCGCTATCATGTCATTTTGTATTGTTCGTAGCCAGGTCATTGGTGGTCGTCCACGGCCCCTTTTTCCATCTTCTATATTCATGACTCTTTTAGTCATATGGTCTTCATCTCGCCTCATCACATGTCCGTACCAACGCAACTGGTTTTTACTAGGTTTCTCATGTATCTTACAATGAAACAATAATTATAATTTAATAGGAACCATAATAAAGGAACTCAATGTTGCAATTCATACGAAAAAGGTTTTGTTTTGCCCAAGTGGGTTTTCCAAAACAATAATAAGTGTAATATACTGAGCTATTAAACATTTTCTTGCATAATTTTTTTTTAATTTTCGTAATTGTGGGGTCACCTGAACACTTAATTCAAATCTACAGGCCATTTTGGGTCATCTGTTTTAATAAATACATACGGCCTTATTACAGAACATGGACTAAATCTGAGTTGGTTTAGTCCACGCGTACTAGTCTAGGATTAAATATCGACATTAGGCATAAGCGACTTTAAATACGAAAGCAGATGGTTTGTTTTCCGAAATCAATTCTCGCGCTACTATATTTCCAAAGTATCAAACTGACGGATTGTGTCACATCACATTTGAGATGTCCAAATTCTTACCTCTAACAAGCAATCAACAGTAAATTTATAGACTATTGCTAAACTAGGGGGCTGCGTGGTTTTAGATAAACCAGAGATAGTCCAAGCTTATGCCATTTTTGGCATCAGGGTGAACTATCTAGCTCGAAAGTTGCTTCTAGAAAACAAACCATCTACTATTGTATTACAGTCGTATATACCCTAGGTCAATATTCAAGCCTTGACTGGTAGTCCTGGTTTAAACCCAGACTAAGGGCATGTTTTGTAATAACACCCATAACGTTTGGATTAGTTTGCAATATGAAACTTCCTGTTTGTAGCCGCAGATGAGGATAGTTTAAAACTAAACTTAGTTTTACTTATTTATTTATGTTTATTATGGACAAGGTACTTATACGAACAGGATATTCTCATTATTTAAAAGTAATACCGTTTAAATTGTATTTTTTTGTGAAGTGAGAATGCACCTGTCTAAAGTTTTAAAGCCATATTTATTTTGGAAGTGCTCCCATTCTGATAGTAACTTGATCCATATCTATCACCTGATATGCAGCCAACCTTCACCAGAGACCTGCGCGAGACCCCTTGACGGAAACGACTTCTGCTCCTCCCTCTCTTTTAAAAATACCTTCTCACTCGCACGTTTTTTTTCGTATCACATTCCAAACATCATTGTTGGTTTGGTCGCTCCCACGACACGCACAGTGGCGTCTACTGAGCCATCGATTTGTCCCTTATCTACATAGATAAAGAGTTGAAATTCCCTAATTTTAGCTGTTTGTAAGCTATTCACCGGTTCCAACCGTTGCACTTGAAACGTTTAATATTCTGTTCCACGATATTCGAAGAACATTTGCGTCGTCAGGTGATTTGAACCGTGAATCAACTATGTTGTTACTTGCGAGATTTATGAAAGGAAATAAGAATTCTTTACTTTGCTTTCACTTAAACGGCAAGCCTCAAACTGATTATTGTTATTTCTTAATAGTGAAACTTTGGAATGATGACCTCTCTGGCGCGGTGCGGGTGAGTAGCTGGCTGAGACGCAAGAAGTGCGGGTTTGATTCCCGCTGCGGGACTGTTTGCATGATCTGCAAATATTTGTTCCGGGTCTGGGTGATGTGGTACCATTGTAATCTTAGTTCCTGATACCCACAACACAGGGAATTCTAGTGTGGGGTCAGAATGTATGTATGTAACTGTTGGGTGTAATGTTATGTTTTATGTTAGGTACTGACTACACTAAACTGAGGTCTATCATTAATGTTACCGAGTAATGAAATTGAACTGTTCATTTTACTCCTTGCTATTAGGTTAGCCTACAAGTAGAATCAGACTTGAAGCTGCTAATATGAACACGGGCCAGGCCATACTTATTTTCCTCAGAATAATAAAAATATTTAAAAATAAATGTTCTCTTGATGTCGCAGGTATCCCATTATTCGTCCATGACACTATGACATCATGACGTTGCAAGCCGTAACTAAAAACATTATTCCTTGAAACAGCGAGAACAGTTCAAGATTATAAGCTGCACAGATAATTGGCATCGTTTTAGTTTTTCTTGACTTTCGAGTCATGCTAGTAAAGATTATTCTCTGGTCACGCTTACATTGTGAAACGATAATGGCGTTATATCATCCTGACAACATGCCAGTTATAATAGTACAATCTAGCCATTTAATGGGGAAGGATTATGAAATAGTTAAAGATGCCTATGGAGAATGCTTCTTATTTCAACCCAAAAGCTAATCAAATGTCCATGATGTCCATGAACTTTTATGTTCTTGACGCTTCAGTTTCAGCGTCACCATTTTCTTCTGGATAATCGGACGTTGTAGTCTATACACGAATCTTATGCTAAAGTTTTACGGTCTTATTCATAAAAAATGCTTAATATAGGTTTAAAACGTTCACTAGTTAAAACGTATGATAAGGCTATCAAACTCATTTAAAAATTCCCTATTCATAATCGTTCGATAAAGCTTTGATAACTAAAATACACCTAAAGAATGTTTTAGAAACAAAATGTTGCCATTTAAACGAAAAACTTCATTGCTTGATGATTGCTTGACGAAACCATAGACAAATTGGCTAAATTTCACATGTTTAAATTCTTATTTGTTTCTGGTTTTGACAGTAACAGCATCGATATTTTGAACTTTCAAAAGCTATCACCGAGTTTGCGAATTTGTGATCATGAAAAATGGTACCTATCTAAACAAATTGCAAGCTGTCGCCGGGCTTAGTGGAAGAGGAGTGTAAATTGGCTGGATGTGGACAAGGTTTGTGCTGCAATTTTCCTAATTTTAGTTATTTGAGCCGCTGGGTACGTCCTAATTTTATATTTTCTTGGCCTTAGCATTTCCAAATACTCTGTGATATTAAACTACCAACACAATTAAATTTTGAGCCATTATTTTGTTTGTTAGTTGTTCCCAAGTTTCAGGTGTTTTGTTTTTATGTTCTCGCTCTTACTAATGCTTAATTTCGCTTTCTTTCATAGATTATTTTGACGGAGTTCGTAAAGGAAACGGTGCACGTGCGCAGCCACTGTTGAAATTGCCTGCAGGCAAGAACTGCACGAGGTCCAAATGGCAGACGAAAAGCAAAAACTAATAAACCTTAACCCCTTGTCTGTTGCGCCACCAGAAAAGTATTGCCCCTAAAATTAATAAAAGAGGAGGTGCAGGCGAAACTAAGCTATCATAAAAATAAAGTATAAATGAAAATGTTTTTTACTCTTGACTTGACTTTTATTAATTTTATAAAGAGGGAAGTAGCTGTATATAGTATAATAACTGTCATAGTCTTAGATTAGTCGTAGGTACTTATCTCACGTCGGCCCAAACATCTAATAGCAGTTAGGACCTGTAGTTCTGGAGATGTGCCACGACCTCTCGGATGCAACTGTAGATCCTGACGCACCAGCCCCCTTATTCACTATGACCAAACGTAACATATTCGGGGGCTCGTTAGGTACGATATCTGCGTGTAATCATCGCTGAATCGTATGGTTTATCACGTATAACGCCGTAGGTTTATTAAAGCGATACCGTTTCCTGAAGTCCTCGTCATCCAAACAAAAATTATCATTTCGGTCTTTGTAAACCTTTGCACGCCGTGGAGGGTTTTCTAGATTTTAAACTAATGCAACAGCATCCAATCTACGAAGCGCTTCCATGGTTTTAGTAGTCAGTAGGTACCATGGAAGTAATAAGTACTACGTACAACAGTACTTATTACTTCCATGGTAGGTACTCAGTGAAAATTTATATTCTTTGCTGTGTGAAATACTGACGTTAAAATGTCTAGGTATGTCAAAATTCACAATTACAATACAAATCAGCTGTTGTGAGTCGGCCATGTTTCCGTATTATAAGACGCTAAAGTAGGGTCTTGCCTCTCATAACTTTTCCATAGTTTATAGTGTATCTAAACAACGTATTAGTGCTAATATGCGTTTATGAATAGTAAAAATTGACCACCATACATTAGAGAGACTTTAGATGTCCGATAACTTTTTATGAATAAGACCATAATGATTAACTGCATTTTACACAAGAGAGAGAGAGAGAGAGAGAGAATGTTATAAAATAGCAGGACGAAGCTGAATAAAACAATTATTAATAATCACAAAAAAAAAAAAGTCCACCGTTCGACCTAGGCAGTCCCCTAGAATGCCACGGTGAACGGTATTGAGCCGCCTTCATCCACCGACTTCCTCGACGCTTCTAATGTCTTTAGTCCATCGAGAGGAAGGTCTTCCTCTACTGCGTTGTCAAGTTTTGTGTCGTTGGGTTGTTTGTAGTCTCCACTGGAGTACCTTTATTCCCCAGCGGTTGTCAGTTCCGTTGTAGTGAAACTTCTAGCATAACTCTCTCCATAGCCCGCTGTGTGACTTTGAGCTTGTCTATTCGGCCAATAGTTAGCGACCACGTCTGAGTGCCGTAAGTCATCACTGGAAACACGCACTGATTATAGGCTTTAAGGTCTTGAGGCTCTACGTTATCTTTGACGAGAAGATATGGCGTAGTTTCCCGAACGCTGCCCATCCGAATTGGATCCGTCGGTTGATCTCATTGTCGAAGTTGGACCTTCTTAGTTGTATCGTCTGACCCCAAATAGACATAGTGGTCAACAACTTCGATAATATCTTTCCCAACCGTATACCGGCATAGGTGTGATATGGACATTTGACAATAATCACATTTAATTTAGCCGTGGATGTTATTTAACAATATGTAGATTAATAAAGCGAGAAGTAATGATAAAAAAATGTTTCGTTATTTACAGATCAAATTAATTTTAAAAATCTCGGCCATGTATCACTACTTTATTCACACAAATGCGATTCAGTGCTTGATCTAACCGTGTCTCCAACCAGTAGTGTTGATAACCACGTAGCGGTTATCGCCGGTTGTTCACCCATATGCATGCTGTCTGGGGTGGTACTGAGATGTTGTGTTAGAATTAATTGGTAATTTTCTGTGATGTGATAAAAGTAAGTTCAGAAATGTATTATCGAACGGAGCAAAATTTATACAGAGGCTACTGATAATTTTGTATTCAGCTGAAGTAGAGCGAGAATTTTTTCCCATTTCTAATACGCAAAAGTTAGTAAATATCTCTGTTGGAGTCTCCTACTGGTTCATATCTCTAAATGTGTAGTTCGAATTTAATAAAGTTTCTTTAACTTTTTAATCCCCTTTAGACATTCCTTTTAAAGGGGATTTCGGGAATTTTTTGTCTGAAATCCCCTTTGTAACTGCAAGTTCAAGATAAAGGAGATTAAATAACTTTTATTTTCCAAAGACACGTAACATGTTTTTAAACTTTTGCAAAAAAACAGTGCACATTTATTAATCAAAGTTGGTTTGATTTCACAAACAAACAACAGGTGGTTAATCAACTGTTTAGTCTAACCAATGCTTTTTGACAGGTGTTTTCAAAGATTATCTGTCACCTTGACCAATGGTTAGATTTAACAAGACATTTTAGTAACTAACAGAGTATGGTGAAATTGGCTCTAATTAGACATAGCTCCTTAGAACGTTTTACATGGGTGTCACAGTGCTGTATCAAGAATTTGGGCCTCAACTCGGTGGGCCACAAAGACAACAACCCAAAGTTTCAAGTAAGCGTTATCATTCATAATATTTAAAAAAAATTGAGTAACTCACATAATGATAGGTACTATTTCAGGTAAAACCGAAAAGCAATCATTAAGTTCAAGACAAGTGGTTATATAAATAAAGGTGACCACTTGGAAGGATTCTATAATTTGTCACGTTTTACTGCAAGAACGTTGTTCGATAAGAACTTGCGTAAAAAGTCTCGAAAACCAGAGTTGATTTAGTCACAAAAAAAACTAACTTGTAAGTGATCTTGAATAATTTAATCTTGTTTACTTACTGAAACACAAGCAATCGACAAACTCCTCAAACTAGGAGACTACAAAAGTATTTAGAGATGATTTCAGCTTTTTAATTAAATAAATTATTTATAGTTTTTAGGGAATCCCATGTTTGTCAATAAACAAAGTTCAAAGTGCTTTTCACTTTGAAATTTAAAACAAGTGGTTTCTGATCCTGGTGGTTATGACTCAGGGTAACGAGCATCACGTGGGCTACGTCATAGTATGCACGCATATTTGCACGTCACTTTACTTTTATTTCTATAGCTCTGTTGCTAATACTTACCTCCTTTCCCTGCGTCACCTATCTTCTATTCAAGATTTATTATCAATTCCAACATCGCTGCGGCACCAAATCAATAAATCTTTCCCAACCTTTGAATTACTTTGAACAAGTCGCTAAAGACTAACAAAATAAGTACTTAGACTAAAAATCAGGTGTATGTCACGCGTGGCTACCCCCGAGAAAGTGCGCCGTGAAGGTCGTAGTTACATACGGTCACTGATTGTAAAGCAGCGCGGCAGCGTAGGATCTTTCGTAATGCTTGTTTGTAAACTGAAGAGCCTGAATGTTAAAAGGTATAGATTCAAAAGTGTAGAGGTCAGAATAATGTCTAATTTTAATAAATTATTGGCGCCTAGTCACTGTTTAGTTTTGAGTTTACTTTTGTGAGTAATTACAGCATGCAGACATTAACTGTGTATGATGATAACGGATGTTTCATGACACTATTTTACATAAATACGCAAGGTGTTTATGATTTCCGTACACACTCAACAAAAACATACGTGCACGTGTTGTGTTGTCAAGTGTATTCTGTAGAACGTTAGTTAGTAAGTTTGGTAGCTTGAACAATATTTTGAAAGTACTAAGAAATTATTTTACTGACTGCATGTATCTTCCCTAGTATAATATAATAACTATTTCCTATTCTGTCTGCTTATTTCAGTATCTACTACAAACGGGCCGCATTGTCAGAACGCTTTACATTACATGTGGGCCACAGTGTCGTATCAAGAATTTGGGCCTCAACTTGGTGGGCCACAAAGACAACATCCCCTATGATATTGATAAAAAGCTACAGTTTTATTGATAGGTAATATGACAAAAAATGTTTGGTTTATGGATCAAAAGCACCTAAAAGAATATGCACAAAAAAATTCAAGATTTCTCGTTACCTATCCAAAATCATCTTACATACGTACATGACGTGTTTTGGACGGGCCGTGAAGTCTTCGTGATGTCTTCAGCATGTTGCTGAATTAAACTGTTTTACTATGTTAATTGAAGCTTACAACAATTACCTGGGACAGCTATAATTGATAGTACCAATGCACCTTCATTTTTTATCAAATTTCCGCAAAAAATAACCACAGATAAAGATTACCTCACGATTGATTAAACGTGAGGTCAGGAGTTCGTTC
Organism: Epirrita christyi; assembly: GCA_951392215.1. Taxonomy (NCBI): domain Eukaryota; kingdom Metazoa; phylum Arthropoda; class Insecta; order Lepidoptera; family Geometridae; genus Epirrita; species Epirrita christyi. The sequence continues at coordinate 17,709,271 of OX595837.1, read as the reverse complement.
GCCATGTTCGACAATTATCTTAAAAACTGCCAGTGTTATTGTAGCAATTATTATCAAGTGACTTTAGACCTTTGATCGTCAGCGATTAAATAAAACACAGCAATTTAGTACTAATAGTTTACCTAAAATCGTAACTTAGAAGGAAAATAGTGTTTTGAACCCGAGCGCAAGGTCAAAGTCCAACAATATAAAATTAAAACTGAACGTCGACACAAAAATAATTTTAAAAAAAACTAAGCAAATGCCTGTATTCGAATGACGTAGATGGCGAATTAGTAAGTCTGTTTTGGCTCACATATATTATTTTATGGTTTTAAGCATACTTCCTACATTAATATTTATAACAATTTTTAATTATAGCAAATAAAATCAATCTTTTTTTTATACTACCAGACAAGTAAACAAGCATGCGGCCCACCTGATGGAAAGTAGTTACCGTAGTCTATACAACATTAGAGGTATCGCACGCGTGCTGCCAACCCTGAGCCATAAAGATGAAAAGTCTTATGTGCCTGTAATTTCACCGGCACCCGTACCCTTCAAACCGTAACAAACCAATGCTAGCACTACTGCTTGGCGGCGGAAATAGGTACGGTGGTAGTACTTACCGGAGGAACTCTACCTACACATTATAATCGCAAAAGATCTACCCACTTAGCATCGGGCACCGAACTAAAAACGTGAGAAATATTTATAATATTCATAATTTTTCATTCATTTAAATTAGGTAGATACTTGTAACAGGACAATTTATACTTAATTTCTAAACATGAAACTAACGAACCGTATAGCAACTGAAATAAGAAGAAACTCGACATTAGGTCGTTTGACATAAAACTCGGTAGCTTAGAGCATAACGAAACTCGGTAGGTATAAATTATATTTACGAATTTAGTATTTTATAATATATACGACTATAACACGTTTGTATACCTACCTACTTACGAAAACATTACAATTATTAAAACGTGCATTGAATTGCATCACGCTTTAAAAAATTCTCTCGACGCATTGTGTGATGCATTGTACATTGTTATACTATTTGCAGACTACAGTATTATGATAATTATTGAGAAAACCAATGTCGAAACCAATTATGCGTACCGAGCGGATCAAATGAGGTACATTCAGTTATATCAGGATATCTACTCATTACCAGTCGAGTTTAATTCCCTAAAGATCATTTTCCTACAATAACTACTGCAAATAACTAACATTTATTATCGTCATACGAAGGTCGTCTGAGACCAGAAAGAGTAATCCAAAGTGCTGTTATCAGGTAGCACTTTTTGACGTCAAAATGTCTATTCGGTTTGGTAGGCATTATTTACGAAATTATGCAAAATTTCGTGACGTGATAACTCTGTGAATAATGAACCGATAGTCATTTACCAATTCAATTCAGAAAGTTTACTTTTATAAGATTCTAGTTACTTTGGTTTTTTCAACAATTTAAATAATCTAAGAGCATTGTAGACGTATGCGAAAAAACATAAATATAGAAGTATGAATAATTTACCATGAGGTATCCATGGAAAGTCTTTAAGTATCTTATTAAGACCATAAGTGATATTGGCTTTAAATAATTATTTTAATATTTAATAACAATTTAGTGCTGACTTTGCAAAGCTAAAAAACTTAATGTTTTAGCTATTTTGAGAAAAAGTCGAAGCGTAGAATACGGCAATCAGAGGAAAAGGCCGATAAAGGGAAACCCGAAAAGCACTCAACTGATATTGGTAAACACTCCTGCAATAAGATGGAAAAAAATGGAGGACTTTAAACTTTGATGTCTGTATTGTTCATTAAAGACTTTAAACGTAAACCTAAAATTGTTCGACGGCGCCCCTTTTTTTTTTCATCTTCGGTCATGATTATGGTAATAGTGAGCATCTACATACTTGACAAATGAGGAAGATGTCAGTCTGCTAAATAAAAGATTACTTTTCCATATTAAAAATGTCATAAGCTTCTGTCCGGAAAATAGTTGCCCGGTACCTACCAGCCAGCAGATAAAAATCGTTTGCTACTTTATATAAAAAGTTAATTTATAGAAAAAAAAAACAAAAACCGACTTCTTTCAAAAAGCGCTTAATCTATTTGGATAAAAATTAAATGGGACCACCTCTGAAGTATGACCTACCAAACAGAAAAGAATCTTCAAAATCATTTCATAATGAGGGCTTTTCAACTTCGATTAAAAAGAAAAAAGTAGTTCAAATTGGTTTGATAGATGGCGCTGACTCAACTGTATCAATCAAGATTGTCTGTGGTGCACGCGTACAAAACTATTATTCTAAGTAGTCTGTGGCTATTAGTCATGATAATTCTGTTTGACATTTCACTTTATTTTGACACTTGACAGTTACGTTACAGAGCAGCGTCATCTATTTTCAATGCTGAAAGCATGATTTGAAACGGCCGTGAAAACCCCTCATTGGCATAGTAATCGCGTAACAAACATACAGTCGAATTGAGAACCTCCTCCTTTTTTTTAAGTCTGTTGAAAATGTATTAGTATCCTGATTTTTAACCGACTTCCCAAAAAAGGAGGAGGTTCTCAATTGGGTTGTAATTTTTTTTTTTTTTGTATTTTTATTATCGCATATCTCCGGCGTTTATGAACCGATTTGGAAAAATCTTTTTTTATTTGAATAGATATACTTCCAGATTGGTCCCATTTTTTTCTGAATCCAGTTCTGATGATGGAATCCATGAGGAGTTGAGGGGACTCCTCAAATATTGTAGGCATACATATGGCGATTTTGATATTTTCAGCAACAAACCAAGCATTTGCATTCAAAAAGTATCATAATCCTTTCACCACTATGGTTCTTTCAACATTTTTTTTTCATCCAAATATTTAGTCGAATACAATGGCGGAAGTCGGTTTTTTTGGAGGGTTCCCAACGAGTAACACCCAAACGAGTAACACTGTTACTCGTTGGGATTTTTTTTCCTATCGAGTAACAGTGTAACTCGATGGGATAAAAATTAAAAGAAATATTCCCAACGAGTTACACCCAGTGTAACACTGTTACTCGATAGGACAAAAACATCCCAACGAGTAACAGTGCTACAAATTACGACATTTTATTTTAGTTCGGTTATAAAAAAATATACGTAGCTATTTAGTTGAAAGTGTCCATACTTCGTTGCTATACTTTATCTTCGTTAGTCCATTTATTATTTTTGTCCATACACTATCAACGCCAAAATATGGCATCTTTAATTTATTAGCCTGATTGAAAAAAATATATTCACTGCTAGTTCAATCTCTAGTCCTTCAAATATGTTCAATAATCAAACAGCAATGGACGGACAAATCTTAGTGAAACAACGCAATCGTGCAGTTTGTAATTTTTATGTAGAAAACACTGCACTGTAAGATATTGCACAGAATTGCAGCAGAGATAAGTGTTTCCAACGTGGTTGAATTTTATTACTGGTGAAGTATGCAATGAATATGATATAATAATAATATACAGGGTGTTTTTTTTAAGTGGGACAGTATGGGGATATCCGAATCCATAAGAGATACGGGAAAACTGTCTTTGGAACCATTTGCTCATTTTGTATGAAAATGATTTTGGCATAGTTATTTTTTTGGTCAAGCGTGAGTTCTCCATAAAAATGAGTAGTTTTGATCAAAAATTTTTTTTATGCGTATCGTCTCAGTTTCATGTAAGGATTGTTTCATTGTATCGGAAGAAAAAATTCTGAGCAGTAGCAGTTAGTCAAATTTTATAAAATGTTTTCTCATACAAATTGTAAGTAATCTGGTACCTACGTTAATAAAACTATCGCAATAAATTTTCAAAATGGCCTCCCTCTTGCTGTTTCCAGGTACGGGTACGTTTCAGAATACCTCTTGTGGTCTTAGACAATGATTTTCTTATTAAAGTTTGACTAAGTTCTACAGCTCTGATTTTTCTCATTTCACGAGACCATCAGAGCAGTAGAACAACATTCACCACACATCTTTGTCTAATGCCACTAGAGATGTTCTGAAACGTGCCCGGTCCTTGTAAACAGCAAGAGGGAGGCCATTTTGAAAATTTATTGCGATAGTTTTATTATCGTAAGTACCAGATTACTTACAATTTGTATGAGAAAACATTTTATAAAATTTGACTAACTTCTGCTGCTCAGATTTTTTTCTTCCGATACAATGAAAAAATCCATACATGAAACTGAGTCGATAAGCATAAAAAAATTTTTTGATCTAACTACTCATTTTTATGGACATCTCACGCTTGACCAAAAAAATAACTATGCCAAAATCGTTTTCATACAAAATGAGCAAATGACAGACAAAGACAGTTTTCACGTATCTCTTATGGATTCGGATATCCCCATACTGTCCCATTTAAAAGAAACACCCTGTATATGAATATAATATTATATATTATGAATACTGCTCTATATATTTTGGCTGTACAAACCGAACAGATGGAAAAACCCGGTAATAAACTTTAAATCTTTGTCTTGTATGTACTTTATCCCCACAACATATGACAACTCAGGAGTAAGCGCAAGCCCATTCTAACTGTATAGTTCTTTCTACGGTGAATCACACCAAGCGGCTTAATCTACGTTTGGCACTCGTACTTTTTTTATGGTGAGAATGACGAGCACTCTTAGCGTACTTTTTGGGCAACTCTGTATTGCAATATAAAAAAACACATATCAACTCTTGATTGTGTAGTCGGGAGAACGAGTGCAATTCTAAGACAAGACCTGCAGTTCAGAAAATTTTCAATTAATAGTGATACCAACGTTGCCAATGTCTTAAAAAGGATATTTGGTGAAGTTTCCTCTAATGGTGAAAAATGGTTACCTCGTGTCCAGAAATGAAAGTAGATGCTGGCAACACTTGTGCAGTCAGGTTGTCAGTGTGAGTCAGTGCACAGGGCACACAATAACGTACAACCGCTACAAAAGTGGCGTCATCCAGTTCATTTCAACAAAACAAAATATACGTGAAAAAAATTGAGGTAGTGTTCTTCTTCGGGGAGGACATCAGTACTACGCCCGAAGAAGACACGTCAGTGGTTTGGAAGTGTGGGCGTGTGTAAAAAGAAAAATTTGCAGCGGACTGTTTCGAGTCAAAGTAAGTAACTAATTATTATGTGCTAATAGTGTTATACGTTCTGCCGATGGATTTTGGCTGAACTGAAATTTGCCAGTAAAGATGAGCATAGAGAAATTAGTTCCTAAAAAACTATGTAACAGCTTAACGCCTAATTTAGAAGTTAGGCGTTTAGTTGCAGCGGGCAAGTAGCCGGCTGAGATGCCGAGATGGTTGTGAAATGAGAGTGGTTTTATATCCGGAACGGGAAAAAGGAATGCTTCACTGGAAGGAAAGTGGTGGGAGGCAGCAGCGCGGCCTGTCTCTTTCGCATACACCATTCGCTAAGTCAAATTTAGTTGGTCAATAACTGCATATAACAGTAATTGACAATAACTGGATTTTTATTTCCTTGTGTTTTATGACAATGTAGAATGCGGTAAATAAAAAGTAAAAAAAAATAAACTTAAATTTTAGAGCACAATTAAGTAAAACTGTAATAGATACAAAAGTTTGATTTTAAAGAGGAGTTAATACAAATGTTGTTCGACACTTTGATGTTTATTTTATTAAATTGATTGTTTTATTTTTAAATAAAAAGCAGGGATCAGCCTTTAATTAAAGTGTTTTTTTTTTTAATTTTCACCCATACAAATATCTTAGTGTCACTCGTTGGGAACTTTTTTCCTATCGAGTAACACTGTTACTCGTTGGGATTTTTTTTTCTAGAAATATTCCCAACGAGTAACACCATGGGACTGGTGTTACTCGTTGGGACAAAAATTCCCAACGAGTAACAGTGTTACTCGTTTGGGTGTTACTCGTTGGGAACCCTCCGTTTTTTTTATGAAAAGTTATGTAATTCAATTAGGTACTTCTTAAAACAGTTGTTATTTTTGCGCAATGAATCCTGAGCGAAAATAACACCTATCCCAACGATGGAAGACGGTATTCCGGTAAATAGACCGTGGTTAAGATGAGCTGGACTCATTTGAGAAGGTCTGGCTAGTCCATCACTGGATCGCGAAAACTGAAAGAGAGGTAGAGATAGATGCAGTGGAACGATGCAGACTTCAAATAATTATCATCATATGAACTGCTGGACATCCTCCTATAGAATACAGACAGACAGGTAATTTAGCTTTTTCAAATCCAGGATATTCAGGTATTTACATAAAAAATGTGTTAAAAATAATTATTTAAAAATATTGCCATTGTATTAAATACAGGTAACAGGTGCTTCGGTCATCGCACTGACCCTTCACGAAACATTAAAATTAAACAAAAAAAAACACTCAACATTAAAATTGGGTTTCGAGATTTTTTTGCGATAACAGTTTATAACACCTGAACTTACCTACATTCAAATCACAAATAATAATATCTCTCAATACATATTACATGCTAACATCATAGTGATATAATAAATCTATACACATAATAAAATAGTTAAACTAAAAAGTCTGTACATTATTATTACTCTTTAATACACAGGAAAGAAGGACCAAAAATAATGTTTTTATTAGAATGCCTTGTCTATCTAACAGTGTTTCGAGGTACTATATTTCTAAAAGATATCTAGAAAAAATATATATAAAAGAAAATATGTGCGTTCTGTGTAATGTATGTGTGTGTGTTTCTGTATCCATGTTTATTACGACCCACAAAAATGGAATCACAATGTAAGACGAGCTGCTATGTGCAAAATCCGAGACACGAGTGAAACCGCGCGGATATACCGCTATAGATGGTGGTATAATAAATGGCAATATAATAACACGCTTGCTTAAGACTTACAGTTATCCTCTATAGTTTTTTTGCTGATGATATGTACCTACTAATAATGATAAAAATTGCTAAGCTATTTCATAATGAATTTAATATTTATGCGCCTGCTTACAAAGAAACTATTTTAACTTTTCAATATTGAAAATCCCTACAAGTATATAGAAGTGAAACGTTGACTGATGATGATGATGATGAGTACTGTAAAACCGGGTTACTTTAACCCTAAGAGGTAACTTTGGTACAAGTCGGGAAAAAGTTCGATTTCACACGAATCGTGACAGATTCGTGTGAAATCATTCCGGGTCGAGCCCAGGACCTGCCATCTGTCAATTTAAGTAGAAACTACGAGCAGAAATTACGCTCACACCTTAGGCCGGGAAGTTCAAACTTTTTCCCGTTTTGGGCCAAAGTTATCTCTTAGGGTTAAAGTAACCCGGTTTTACGTTATTCTAGATCCTGTTTATCCTATGATGACCCTGTGCCAACTTTATAATATTTATAGAATTATACGTTTTGTCTTTCATTTATGAAGGTTATTTACTAACTACTTTTTGAAGGAAGTTATTTTTTTCTTGAAAAACGCCTATACTAAATCCAAAAGTACAAACACAACTTTTCATCAGACACTAATGAAAAGTTGTTGCTAACTTGTTTTATCTCATTGACATCCACTAACATATTATACCGTATTCCCTCCATTCGAGCTGGCGAAATACATGTTCTAGGGTTGCAGAGAAAAGTTTGGGTGATCAAGGGTCACCATTTATCAATATAATCATTTATAAATACTGTAACCTTTTGCGTTATGTATTTCAGAAATAGTTCGCTGGCAACATTACTGACTTACATTGCTTATTGTGTATATCGTCCCAAATTTAAATAAGTTATAGAACCTGCTACCTTCAGTTTACAGCCAAACAGTCGCTAGATTTTTTTTCTCAGCCATTTGTGGTAGAAAATTCGCCAAGAAAAGAGGTTTCTAGAAGCGTGCGACCATCGTTGAATATCTACTTAGTGTAAGTACACCATTCTTCAATATCAATTAAACGAGTGTGCAATTATAAGCGCTATTATAGCATGGCTATAGCTGTTTACAACAATAATAACTTTGTTTAGAAACTGCAGTTATGTTAGTTAATCGTTAACTGGAACGCATAACTAATCGAATGCCTTCGATGCGATCGGGATAACTTTGAACTTGGGACCATTCTGAGAAGATCACATATATTTATTTATTTGTTTAGGTACTGTTACTACATTTTATTTTATATTTTGGCCACTTCATTAATTGTTCATAAAGCAAAATGAATGTCAATGAATTATTTACGTTTGCCCTTAGGTTACATATTTAAATTCAAATCATCTTCTTAATTAATTTCTAACTTTTTAACTACAAAAACCAACTACCATCATTGTGTTTGGCAATTGGGATGATTTTTTGAGGTAGTCAATATAGCAATACATAAAAAACGCTTAAAGAGCTAATTTTCAGGTAATCACCAATCCATAATAAAAAACTGCAAGTTTTTTTGTTATACCTAAAATCGAAACCCTCCTCTTTTTTCTTTTCCAGCATAATATCTCTCAAATTAACATAACAATTGACTACTTACTTACGTATGTGTACAACACGTGACTTTATGTAATTCATTTCCTTTATTTTTCTTTGCAAACATTGATTAATCCAATATAACTAAGGTGCCCACCTCACATACAAATTAATTGCTAAAATTTAGTTAAGTTGAAGGTCACAGTTATTAATTCAGTGATTAATACCTATTTAAGGTAAATGCTTTTGTTTTATACAGCAGTTGATATTATTCATAACCAGTTTCAAAACATTAAATCGTTAATTCCATTTAAAAACCAGACCAAATATTATTTTTCCCAAATCCATAGGCTCTGTGGTGAATAGGCAATCGGACGCGGTCGTCCTTGCGTTCGGTCGTCGGCACACATAGCGTACTCGATCGCCCGGTGTGACTGCTACCTACATTAACCAGGCCTTATTGAGAGCCGGCTGTGGCCCATACTCACTCCCACTAGTCCCAATATGTTTATTTTCTAGAATTCTAGAAGTAGTACCCTTTTTATCATTTTGGGCTAGATGATTGGATATTTACATGCGTTGCTACAACATTTATAATAATGTCTTATGTCTGATTGGCGTATTTTATTAATATAGTTAAGATTCCTAATAGTAAAATTATCCGACTTTAAAAAAATGGTAATAATACAACACAAAACACGTAACCTTTAAATAAACTCGGTTGCATGACATAAAGGTTTTCACATTTGACACGAATTAAATACCATCGGAACTCGTATGTCTGGTTTTAGTGCACACATTATGAATAAGAGGCAGGTAAAAAAACACGGCTATCGCACGCGCAGAAGATAGATATATTTATTTATTTATTTTTAGGGTTCCTTACCACAACAGGAAAAAACGGGACCCTTATAGGAACACTTTGTCCGTCTGTCTGGCTATCTATCTGTCTGGCTGTCAAGACCTTTTTTCTCAGAAACGGCTAAAGAGATAAACTTGAAGTTTATACCAAATTTTAAAATCTATGACCTTATAGTGCCGTAAAAAACAAGCTTCTTACTAGAAAGATATGATAATGTCTAACTTTTGTATGGAAACCGCTTCTGATAGGATAACCTCGCTATTCTGAAATTTGGAATGATAGAGGCTTTGTACCATTAATATAGAAAAAGTGTACTAATTTTGACTTTTTACACCATAAATGGTTAAGTTTGTAGGAATAAGTGGCTGAAACTCGAAATTGGCTTTTGACGATTTCTACATAATTAATGGATCAGAACCTCATACACAGAAAGGGTAAAAAAAGACAGGAGTAAATAAAACATCACAAAAAAAAACACAGAGTTCCAGAAAGTCGGTGGATGGAGGTGGTTCAAGACCGTTCGTCATGGCATTCTAAGGGGGAGGCCTATGTCCAGCAGTGGATTTCTACAGGCTGTTGATGATGATGATGAAGAAAAGTTTGAATATAATCATTATATCAGTCGAAAAGTATCTACTGGTAGAAAAAAGAGGTGTGATAATGTTATATTATAAAAAATAAACTGGTCAAATGTGTCTCGAACAAGCATAGTGTTTAGGTAGTGTATGACTCTGGGCGCGAGTCTCGCTCGCTCTTGTCCGTTTTTAGTTTAAGATTTTTTTATTTTATGAAAGTTTTTTTATTATTTTTAGGCATTCAACCTACTCTTCATTTCGCCCGGTTGACCACTGCTATACATAGGTCTCCCCAGTAAAATGCCACGATTGAGTCGCCTCCATCCACTGCCTTCTTGCAACCTGTACGTCGTTGGTTCATCGAGCGGAGTTTCTAGAAATTCAATCATTCTAAATCTTTAAAATAGATCCTCAAGTGTTATCCATTAAAAACAGTTCAAGCATTTCTTATTTCAGACAGTTGCTAGAGCTTTATTCTTGCAGTAAACTGTGCGAGTTTTTCTCTGAAAAGAATTTATTTTCGAATTTGGAAGTTAGTAAAACAACGAGATGCTACGCATGTCCTTCAAAATAACATTGTCTTGAAGATTGGTGGACTTGGTTGAACCTACTCAAAAGAAAAAACATAAAATTCAACATTCAATTGTTTGAAAACCAATGTCATGTACCAAATTAATAATACTTACCCCCCAAATTGATAATCATTTCTTAAACGTTTTTTAGTTAATAGCTTTTGTTTTGTTTTTAGTTAAAATAGTTTTTGTCTTGTTTTGTATTTTACATCAGAGATAACAAAACAAAAGCTATTTTAACTAAAATAGGTTTAAAAAATTATTATGAATATGAGGGTAAATGTTTTGGTTAAATTATTGAAATTATTATCTGTCTGATACTCATTGATAAAATATTAGTCAAAATAATTCATTTTGGAAAATCTTGGTTGTTTTCAAATGAGGTCGAGGTAACGTAAAAAAAACCAAATAAGATAAACAGTAGGTAAGGCTGCAATCAATTTATATCGGTAACAAATTAGTTTGCAAAATTAATCTTATGTATTATTCGATAAACGTTAGAAATCAATATTATAAACGTTTGACTTATCTAAATGAATGTGACGTAGCAGATTAATTAGTTTGTTGCGATGCTACAGCAAGTAAACTCTATTCCTTTCATTAATAAAAGCCAATTTAGTTTGTAAAGAAGCTTTTTTGTCTATTTCAACACTATAAGGCTGCGTTTCCACCAGATATGAGCGAGGATGCATAGCGAAGGCTATGTTTTTTTAAGAACCAATAAAATCACTACATTTACCTAGCCTCGCTCAGTGCAGCTCTGGTGGAAACAGCTTAGCGAGCGAGGTTTTTATACGTACATAACTTTTCATTTAAAAAACCGACTTCCGCCATTTTATTCGACAAAATATTTGGATGAAAAAACGGTTGTCTGTAAAGTCGGTTTACTGACGATAGTTCAACGTGTCAACGTCGTTATTATGCTTCTTTGTCGCTCGTTCCGCGCTCGCGCGCATGCGCTTTGCGCATGCGCAATATATATATGCGCATAGCATGCAGCGTCACCGCATGCGTTTTGCGAGGTGACGCATGACGAGGTAACGACGCATTAGTCATGTTTTTTCGTGCGTGCAGCCGGCTCCATCGATTTATAAGAAGTTGACACGTCAAAAAAAATGATGAAAGAACCATAGTGGTGAAAGGATTATGATACTTTTTGAATGCAAATGCTTGGTTTGTTGCTGAAAATATCAAAATCGCCATATGTATGCCTACAATATTTGAGGAGTTCCCTCAATTCCTCATGGATTCCATCATCAGAACTGGATTTTGAAAAAATGGGACCTATCTGGAAATAAATTTATTCAAATAAAAAAAAAATCGAAATCGGTTCATAAACGCCGGAGATATGTGGTAACAAACATAATAAAAAAAAAAAATACAACCGAATTGAGAACCTCCTCGTTTTTTGGGAAGTCGGTTAAAAACAAGCAAGGAATGTGTGCGTGGGATGTGTGCGAGGAATGTGTTGCGAGGAATGTGTTGCGAGGGATGTGTGCAAGCGAGAAACTACTAGCAGCAAAAAGAGCCCGCTATACATCCTCGCACCGCTCATCTACACGCCGCCGTTCCACAGCCTCGCTACGCATCCTCGCACCGCTCATCTACCTCGCACATTTTTGGTGGAAACGCAGCCTTACGGAGAACATCTAGCTTACAAAAAATTTCTTAGAACATACTTACTTATATCATTCTTTGGAACATTTTCTAAAACATTGAACATTGACTAAAATATTTTTTCTAGAAGTACGCTAGCAACTCCTATGAATACTGAAACAAAATTATTTGGTTCACGGCCATTACTTTTGCGACTCATAGTTACTAAAGAAATAAGTCCTAATTAGCCTCGAAATTTATTCGCACGTAGCCTTGCGATAGCGCCGATATATCACGCAGATTAAAATGAGTGCGAAGATCGACAAAAATCATTCAAATATTTTGAAGTAACCAACAAAAAGATAATTTCGATAAAAAAATCATAGAGGTTTTTCTTTTCTATTTTACAGGCAACATAATTTTTTTTTGTAGTTGGAAACCTTGTCTATGACGAGAATAAATTTTTATTCTTGATTTTAATCTCGTACAAATGATTAAAATGATTTTTAAACATGTTACATTTTAGTTTCTAACGTCATCGAAAAAGTTCACAAATTCATAAATTTGCTATTATGAACATTAAACCTTTTAAAAGTTAATTTAACAAACACTATTAAAATAAGGTACCCAATCATGTCACACCAGCAGTACTATGGATTATTAGGGACTTGACCCTCGTTTGTTTTAAAAAAGGTTTGCCAATATTGACAATGAACCTCCTTCAAACAGTGAGTAGTGTTTATGTTTAGAGAGGTCAGTAAACTAATGATTATGTATCTTATTTAAATTTAAATTATAAAATAAATAAAACCTTTTCTGGCAAATGAGAAAAAGAGATACCGATTAGAGTTGCCAAGAGAGCCTGCCAAGTTAAGTGTGATATCTTCAATATCACACTTAACTTGGCAGGCAACGCAACGACTTCGCTCCTGGTATTGTTAGATGTTAATAAGCGACGCTTTCCGCCAACTAGCCGTAAAACTAACTTAAAAATACCTATCATCTCTCCAATCTAAAGAAAATGTTTTTGGAGTTGGGCAATAACTAGATTTTATAGTGACTTTGAAACGGAAACCTTGATACACAATCCGGCCCCCTTATTTGCAAAACAACAATCGACTTTTTGTTTTTACTACATTCAACTGCAATCTACTGCTAGGTTCCACAATTCCACATAATGTTGCTGTGATGTGACGTCACAAGAGCCAGATGTATATTTTGTGTTCAGTTCCTCTGATATTGTTCAGAACCTGTTTATTAAGTTACTCTTTACGTCATCCTTATAATTTATGATGCTCGACGTTTTTTTCTAGTCAAACTGGAAGCTCTGATTTATGGTGAATTCAATAAAACTAATTAAAATTTTGATGTACTAAGTCAACTTTTCAGATCTTTTTATCAAAGAATATTGTCTTAAAGTGTGTTTATTATAAATGGGTCACTTGGAATGTGAATGAATTTAAATAATAGTATGGTTGGCGTTATTTGAATACGTAGGTATAATTAATATTACTTCTTTAGTTTTTTAAGTGAATTTGCATTAAGCTAAATTTAGACTTGTTCACTTCAAAAATAAAGAAGTTGTAAGTTTATATTATTGTATAATAATATGTAACGCAAACCACATTATTATTTTATTACGGTGATGGAAATGAAACACTATCGTGAGTTCTTGATTGATTCACAATAACGAATATACTGAAAAACGAAATGCATCGAATTCAAATTGCCAATTGTAAAAAAATACCCAAATAACAATAAAATAAATGTAACTTAATCTTATAAAGTCTGCTATTTTCTTAGGACTTAATATTGTTGCATTTTGTAGTGGGGACCACAAATTGAGTCACTTGCACGGTACTCTTAGTTTCGCTGCATATGCAGTTCGTACGATAAGGCAGCTTACTGATGAAGCTACAGCTAGGCTACTTTAATTTACCTACTTCCATAGTGTTATCATATCACATATGGTATCATACTGTAGGGAAAAGACAGATATCAAAACTATATTTGTCTTAGCAAAAAAGACAATACGTGGGCATTTTTTAAATGAAGTCGCGTGACTCCTTGCTCGCGTTTTGACGAAAATAAACATTCTTATAGTTTTGTGTCTATATTTTATCTGAGATAACTTATGATTTACACATAAATACTTGAACAGCTTTATACTCTGGATGACTTTACTAATGATACAATTGTGTGGCCTGATGTCACTCTGCCTCTCGATAGCTAACATATAATTACAATATAATGTAGAGTCTGTTCAGAAAGAGACCCGTCGTGGGATTTGAGGGAGCTGTTGTACTTAATTACCATTTTTGTTTAGCGGGCAATGGAATAGCGCGTCTGTTCCATTTTGATCCTATTAAAACTGTTGCATTTATTTAGTTTATGATTCAAAATAGCGATTGAAAGAAACCAGCTACTAATAATTATGGTTATAATATGTAGTTCCCAATTTGATCACGACGGCTCTCTTTCTGAACAGACTCTACCAACATTATTATTTTTAGGCAGTTAGGTATATTTTAGAAGTATACTTTATAAACTTTTGCTTATTGAAATGGTTATTAAAATGCCTTTTTCTATGAATCAGCTTCACCTTGTTCAATAGGCACCACGCAGGGGCTCTCCCACCTAGGTAGTAAGTAAGAAGGGGCATAAAAAACCGTGTTTTCTGCCTTGTCCTCTAGGTTGGGTCAAGTTGGAACAGGAGTAATATTTTAGTTTAAGACAATTCAAAATGATCCTTATGATTACAATGTTTAAAATACTTTTGACTTTGACATTACATACGTCTTAGAAATTTATCACCATTGAGCTTCAAAATAATTTGAATGAATCGTATCTTCTTATTTTAAGCAATTTCTTTAGACTAATGCTCCCAGAATCTTCACGTAACACCACTTCAAACTACATAATCATAATAAAACACCAAGAATAAAAAGCTAGCTCCTACTTTTGGGACTTTTCTGGTCACATTGTAAATGTTGATTAATTTATGTTCACGGTGAACTGGCCTGGCTGTGGCAACGATGATGCGCGGTGAAAGTAGACGGTATTGAAGCTTTTGAGATAACATTCGGGTAGTACAAGCTGTATCGAATGAACCAACCTTGAGTTGAACGAATAATAATAATTATGGTTTGTGGCCAGAAGCACTCGAAAATATCATCATCATCATCATCATCAGCCTGTAGAAGTTGGACATAGTCCTCTCCCTAGAATGCCACGACGAATGGTCTTGAGCCGCCTCCATCCATAACTACCTGTGACGTTTTTAATGTCTTTAGTCCATCGAGTGGAGGGCCACCGCGTCGTTCGATTTGTGGTCGCCACTTGAGAACCTTTATTATTTCTCAGATATGACCCGTTTGCCACTTCAACTTGCTACTTCTGAGAGTCTGAGACCTATGTCAGTGATCTTGGTTCTTATATAGATTTTCTCGTTTCGGATTCCTTGGAAATGTAATTGGCCCCATAGTAATTAGGAGAGATCGTGTGGTAGCCAGTGAATGTAATGTGCAAACTCTCAAGCTTAATTAATTGGACTCTATAGTAGTAAGAATAAAATCTAATTTGGTCTTAGAAGTAAAGTAAACGAAAAGTGAAATAATATTCAAAATGTTTAGATAAGTTTACAAAAAAATGACATGTCAATACTTCAGCAGGGCTATTCTCTACGTCGCGACAGGTTTGCAACAAGCATAAATTGTGTAATCATTGTCAAACGGTAACTTTTGTTTGAGAAAAGCCACGTTTGACAGCAATGATCGCACAATTTACGTTTGTTGCAAACCTGTCGCAAGATAGAGAATACGGGGGCCGTATTGACACCACCGGTCATCTACCTCGCACATCTTTGGTGGAAACGCAGCCTTAATTTGATCCCAATTTTCTTACCAATAGAATAAAAAAAAATACCAAACAAAACTGTTTCAATCCACTTTATATACAGATAAACATAGAACCCAACAGTCACATAATATAATAACTTGAAAAGGTTGCGACCATTAGCGCCATACTGGTTTATGAACAGGGGCTATGCCATTATAAAAATAAAATTGATTGAATCAGATTAGGTAGTCGTAACCATAGTCGAATAAGCAAGTATCCTATTTCTTTAGTTAATAATAATAATAATAAATGCTGGACATATCACACAACATTATCTAGCCCCAATCTAAGCAGAGCTTGTGTTATGGGTAGATAGATAGCTAGATAACTGATATACTTAATACAATACATTGCATAGATAGATATTTTTTATCATACATAGAAAATACCCAGAACACCCTGAACAAATATCTGCAGATCGTACAAATATTTGTTCCGAGGCGGGAATCGAACCCGCAACCTCCTGCGTCGCAGGCGAACCTTCACCCGCCGCGCCACAGAGGTCGTCAGTTAATTCATGGCAGCCTAAAATGCCTTGTTTTTTCATAAACATTTTAAAACAATTCCACTCCACAAGTGGCACCAGAACCTTCCACCGCCGAAGCCTTATTTGTAAGTCCTCATTTAGATCACAATGGCCTGCATCATTCTATGATAATAAGCTGCCAAATATGATATCATCATATCATGTCATAATATCTACAGGTGGACACCTAATAAGCTTACACCTACAGAAATAATTTATCAGCAAGGCGATCGAAATATGGCTGGATTAATCTATTTTGCAATTTTAAATAATTTCATAATGTAAAGAAAGAGTATTTTTTTATTTTTCACTACAGACACTACAAAATTAAACATATGAATCAAATTACCAAAAAGATTAAAAAATAAAACTAAATATGTAGGTAACCAGTAAGTAGGCGGGCACTAATTATTATATGTGTTGTGAGGGGTCAAAATAGGTCCCTGTCTCAGCATAAGCTGCACCAGACCAGACCCCCAATTACAGTAACAAATGGCTATGGGGAACGCAACAATGAGGATCATTTTGGCAGCCTTAACGCTATCTAATCTTATGAAATTTGAATAAGAGAAATTTCTTGAACGAAATACTTCTCCTTTCAAGATTAAACAAATTTGGACAGCGCTAAGGCTGCCAAAATGATCCCCATTGTTGCGTTCCCCATTGTCATTTGCTACTGTTATTGGGAGGCTGAGTACGGTGCAGCGCTGGTTTTCAGACAGGGCCTAGGTGATGCCACGAACATCAATAAACAACGGGAGGTTAATTAGTAATAAATAGTTAGGTAGGTAGAAACAAATAAATAAATATCCAGGAAGTGCACATTTAGAAAAAACATAATACATACATATAGGTTAGCAGGTAGGAAATAGGCGGAAAATGATGTTGGGCAGGTAAGTATTTAACATGGTTAAAAAAGTGTTATGTATGGATTTTTTTATGTACTAAGATCTGAACTAACGTTCCGCTATTAGGTCTATTAATTTTGTTTTGTTTCATGACTTCTTTTTCTTATGTTTTTCTCATCATCATTCACAAGTCACTTTTCAGGAGTCACTGACCTGACACTAAAACCAAGAACAGTGGCTTAATAAACAAAATGAACTTGTATACCAGCGATTCATAATGTAACTTTATTTCTTTTTCAGGTAAGCATAATGAAGTAATTTCAATGATACAGAATTCAGTAAGTAGCTTTGCTGTTTTTATATTATGCTGTAGCCTTTATCATTATCATCATCATTAGGCCTGCCTCCTAGCATACCAAGATGAACTGTCTTAAGTCGCCTCCATCCACCGACTTCCTGCGACATTTCTAAAGTCTTTTGTACATCGATAGAGGAGGGCCTTCCTCTACCACGGCGTCTGATTTGTGGTCACCACTCGAGAACCTTTATTTCGCATCGGTTGTCAGCTCTGCGAGCTATATGACCTGCCCATTACCACTTCAACTTGCTAATTCTTGAGAGCTATATATCGGTGATCTTGGTTCTTCTATGGATTTCCTGTATATAACGGGTTCGTTGTTACCTCTCCTTTGTAAGCAGCACTGCGTGTTTTCAAAGACTATACTTCTCTATCCAGCATAGTTCTCTCCATAGCCCGCTGCGCAATTTTGAGTTTGTCTATACGGCCAATTATTAGCGACCACGTAATGACTCATGGCACTGAGGCTGTAACAATAGGAATAGTAAAATCAGAGGCGACTTTTCCATGAAAGAGTTTAAAGTTGTAATTAACCGTAGAGTGCAATAGAAAGGGCACGATTAAGTGGTGAGGCGGTTAACGGGACCGCATTCCAAGCCGCGGCCGCCGACGATACACGCCAAATGGAACGCTTACCAACCGATGCCCATGAATTGTACTCTATTTCATAGAACATGATGCGCAAAAGTATGTCCACTTACAGGTATTACGAATTCTAAGATGAAGATTTTTTGTAAAATTATCGTCAGAGCGACCCCTGTTTATCCCCAAGTTATTGGAAAAAAACAGTTTTTTATTTTTTGAATTTAGAAATAAGTCAATGTCAGTGTCAACCTTTCTATTTAAACCTATTTAAACCTAATCAATGGTTTTTTACACACTATCATGGCGCGTAAAATAATTATATTATAACCTATTTTACCGAAATAGTCTTTGGGAAATTTTACAATTCATTACCTGTTTACGTCCATTGCTGAACGTGGCTTTGTACTATATAATATGTATTAGAATAAGGGAACCAAACATTTTAAGGTTGAATGTCTCGCAAGTGGCGCGAACTTCAAATTTTATGTTGTTTTTTGCACATTATAGCTTATCAACTCTTCTTGCAAACACTACTTTGCGGGAATCAGGAAACTTAGGTCTCCTGACACCTACATGGTTTTATTAAAAGTATCTCATAAATGTCACACAAAACATGTGTGTTAGATCTTCTGATTCCGGAAAAATCAGTATTCGCTATCTCAAGAAGTGTTTATTAGATGTAATCAGCAAAAAACACAATAAAATTGGAATTTAGCATCACTTGCGAAACGTTCCACCTTACTTTGGAAGAATAAATAAATAAATTATAAATAATGCTGGACATTTCACACAACATTATCTAGCACCAAGCTAAGCAGAGCTTGTGTTATGGCAACTAGATAACTGATATACTTAATATAATACATTACATAGATAGATATTTTTATTATACATAGAAAATACCCAGAACACCCGGAACAATTATCTGCAGATCGCACAAATATTTGTTCCGAGGCGGGGATCGAACCCGCAACCTCCTGCGTCGCAGGCGAACCTTCGCCCGCCGCGCCACAGAGGTCATCAAAAGAAACTACGTATGGCAGAGTAATAGTACATTTCATACAAAACTTATGTACAAAAACGTCTGGTACTAATTAACAACTACTGTGCCTGTGTATAAGAGTAAGAAACTGTGTACCCGATACTGTGCCAATTCAGTATCGGGGCCTTAATTTGCCGCAAATAGAGGTATTTGCGGCAAATTAACGTCAGCGTTAATTTTGACCTTTTGACTTGTCCTGTCGTCGTCCAATCTGCACGGAAACACGATGCTCATTTAGGTGAAATTATCTTTGTATCATTGCATGATCAAATATTTCTTGAGGGTCTGGATATTGTGGTACCATAGTACTCGTAATTCCTGATTAACTCGTTCTTCCTCGGAAGGAGTTACTACTAGTTGTTAGTAGTAGAACTTCTTGTGAAAGAGTTTGTCCGGGGAAGTACTGCCACCGTTCCTATTTCTGCCACCAAGCAGTAGTGCTCGCATTGTTGTGTTTCGGTTTGAGGAGTACGGGTGCTGGTGAAACTACAGGCACATGAGACTTTTCATCTTTATGTCTCAGGGGCGGCAGCGCGCGTTTGTTGTCTCTGGTGTTGCAGGCATCCATATAGGCTACGCTACGGTAACTACTTTCCATCAGGTGGGCCGTATGCTTTATAGCTTGCAAAGTAGTATTTATAAAAAAAAATACTCAGAAAAAAAAACAGAATTTTATCATCGCATTATTACGTTACTCTTTTTTATGATTGTTTTACACCTAAAATCGTGAGTAAATTGTATTGTGTTAACACAAACAATATTTGAGTTGTTTCTCACTAACTTGCGAATTACTTCTGCATTGTGATTCCTAGGTATTTTTGTGCAAATAATGATGACGCCAGCTAACTTTGACACAAACCTGTTTTGTATGATACAATAATTATCATACCATGTTTGGTGAATTAACAATGATATTTTGATTACATAGTAAAACCACGAGTTGCTACTAGGAAAAACATACCCCATCCACCGTCTGTTAGTCTGTCATATCCCTCATAGTTCATAAGAGTAAGAAAATATTTTTTTAGTCAAAAATTAGTTTTGTGGTGATTAAAACACTATGATAGGAAATTGAATATGTCATCAGCAGCCTTTAGACGTCGCCTTTGGACGAAGCCTCCCCCATAGAATGCGGTGGGGGATTAGCCATAACCACCACGCTTGGCAGGCGGATTTACACCAGGGGATGGGCAGCAGCCTCCACCGGAGTACTCAACACCAATACTGCGATCACCAAATCGAGTATACGTTTCGCAAATTAATAACCGACTAAGAAACAGGGGTGCGGTTTTTGAAAAAATAAATAAAATAAATAAATAAATGCTGGACAATTCACATGTTATGGCAACTAGATAACTGATATACTTAATACAATACATACGTCACTCGCTGACATTCGAATATCGCACCCCAGGAGTCCAATTCTGCTAATAAAAAATAGTGAAAATAAAGTTCGGATCATATTTTGATGCAGAGTCGATGTCATAAATGTCACAAAATAGTATTCTCCTCAACTGACAATAATACAACACGGAAATGTGACTAGGTATATCGAAATGTAACATGAATTATCAATCCTTTAAAAGTTTTTCCGAGACCTTCGGCTAGACTTTTGGCTGAATAGACACATCTCTCTTCACGCTTGATATACCTATATATCTCTATCTTACTCCAATCTTTGAATGCCATGAATAGAAAGTTGACAAAATTGAAGTTATGAGGAAGCATCACAATTGACTGAAATCATAATTTAGTCTCGATCCGGCCAACTTTCAGGGTTTTAATATACGAGGTACGAGAATTGGTCTTCAGGAAACGAACTCTTGATACTTATAGGTACCTGTAATAGTGTAGCCAGCTGCCTCTAGTGTTGATAAAATGGTTACGTAAGTTTATTAAATCCAGTGGAACAAAATGGCTGCCTCGAGGAAATTATAGTCTCGACAGATACTAATGGATTAATTTTATGACTTACGTACGGTAAAATTGTAGCTTTATGATCGTAGTTCTAATACTAGGAATCAAAAATACAGGTTCCTTAGCTTATTCAAAACACTAATTAGCTAGTTTCATTAGCCTTTTGCATTTGTGTAGAAATTTTAGCTCTTTTATTTGAATAACTAAAAAACTAGGATTTAGTTCGGTGAAAATTACAAAATTGTAACTTTTTAAATTAAAAAAAAACGGCAAAATGATTATTTTACCACTATTTTCGTTTTTGTGTTTTGTTTATTCAACCTCGAAACTTCAGCAAACGTGACGAAAAACAGTGGTAACTAGCCATTTTTTCAATCACGAAAGTTTCAATTCCAAAATTGTAACTTAAATTACACAAATTTCTTACATCGGCTACCGGTAAATATTTTTGGAGATAAACCTTGAAGTAATAATTTTCGTGCTGCGTTGGCTGACCAATCAAAGTCATTTATTTAAAATTCTGTACACATAGGTTTGATTATCGAAAGATTGTTTGTATGTTGAGTGTTAAATTCTGTCGGTGAACATAACATACAAAACTCACCAATTATTTATTTTGTATAACAAAAAACAATGATTTTAAGTTGTATCATCAGGCTGTTATCTACCACAGAGACCGTGCACTCATAGCACATAAAGTAGCACATAAACAAACAATAATATAACTAAATTGATATATCAGCTTGTAGACAGATTGTTTTCAAATTTCTAGATTGAATCATAACATAGCATTAGGGGTTACCGTAAACATTCGATAACAGTGTGGTGTGAGATGATTGATATGGTTGTTTCTAAAAATAGATTTTGCCATTATGTATCACGCAGAAATAAAGTAGCCCTACTACTTTCAGATCTTGCTAAAAAAGTAATCGGTTTTAAAGCATATGATACAGGTAATGAAGGATTTCAGGAACTTCGAAGACTATGCTCACAAAAACCTTGCATAACTACACTCTAATAGCCCTATGGTATTTCTTCAACATCTTTATTCAGTAGAGGTCCATTGCTGGACATAGACCTTTCCCATAGAATACCATGACAAGTGGTCTTGAGTCCAGGTATTAAGAGTCCACTGTTTATTTAAAACATTTCATTTATTGATCTGGCCTATTATGAACGTCTAATTATTTGAAACAGATAATCAAGACAATGTACCCAACATAACACCTTGTATAACGCCTTTTAAATACATAGGTATCTGACATGTTATCTCATATAACATGTTTATTCATTAAACGAGCAACGATATTTGCTTGTCTATCTGCTTGAAAACGGTTTTATCGATTTTGATAAAATTTACATCTTAGGTATAAATGGGAATGGGAACAGCTGGGAAAAACTTTAGCTAAGTCAGTTCACAAGCAAAGCACGGTCGAAAAATATCAATAAATACATCACTAGAGCCTCTGCGTAGTAGACTGTAAATTAACATTGGTACCAGACAGTAAACTATGTTGTAAGTACATAAATGATTTTGCACTCAAGTACTCCAATTGACAATATCCTGTGGCGTGGGGCCATGCAGCTCTCAGCTTCATTTCTCTTACTCATCTATCGTCCCGTGAGTCTCGCGTGACGTCATCAACTATGGGGCCAGAAAGAAGAACTTAACTTACAATCAGGCACACATACATAAATACACGCCTGTTTCCCGGAGGGAAAGGCAGAATTATCACTAGAAACGGGATATTTACCATGATTTTTCATGATATTTTTGATGATTTTTAATGAATATCCCGTTTCTAGGTATAATTATGTTAATAACCATGATAGTTTCAAAAGTTATATCGGGAAAGGCAGGAGACCACGGATTTCCACTTCCTGACATTAATTTGCATTTTATTAAATTTTTGTTCAAGAATTTTATCGTGACAATTGACCTACAAACTCATTAGCCAATATTGGTTTTTAATCGTTTTTTAAACGTTTAGAAGAGGATATTTTTTTTTTAATCAATCATTTTCAAGAATAATTACGAAGAATTTCTATGTAAATTTTGCTCTTGTAGAAATTGAAACTGATGAAGAAAAAAGTGCGGCAATCAAAATGCTCTATCGATAAAGCTTCACTCGGCAATATCACTTTTCAACAGTTTTACAGAATCAGGAAAAATTGTAAAGAACTTTCGCTCGTGTGCTTTTACCTACAATGCTTTTATTAAACAATATTTTATTGAAGAATATTATATTCATTGAAATATTTTTCGCATCAAAAATTTATAATTATCAACAGTGAATATAATAAAAAAACTTGCTACTGTACGTTTGAACTATAGTACTTTGAAGTTCGTTCTTTTTTTTTACCTTTTATCTGTATATATTTCAATAAGAACGAGTAAGTTCTACTTCTTCGGGTTAGGTTTTAAAAAGGTTTTACGAAGTTATCTTATTAAAGTTTATGACAGAAATAAGTCAGTGTTTTTTATTATCAAAGTTGATTTTAGTATTTAATTAATGAGCCTGCTATGGAATATTACGCGTTGACGTCAAAACACGAGACACAAATATACAATCTTAATGATGTTTTGATTGAAAATTTCAAAACAGAAATTCAAAGAAACATAAAGATTACAATAAATTGAACGTCAATCAGAATTTGAAAAGAAGAAGCGTTGTTGTAGACACATGGCAGTACCTATACAGGCCATTTTTTTAAAGTGAGATTAATTAAAACTTTCAAAACCATTTTGATGTTATTACTCTTTAATTTTTTTTTATGCTACTTGGCAAGCAGACAAGCTTACGGCCCACCCGATGGAAAGCAGTTACCGTAGCCTATGAACACCTGTAACACCAGAGGCATCACACGCGCGCTGCCGATCCTGAGACATAAAGATAAAAAGTCTCAAGTGCCTGTAATTTCACCGGCACCCGTACCCTTCAAACCGAAACACAGCAATGCGAACACTACTGCTTGGCGGCAGAAATAGGTACGGTGGTAGTACTTCCCCGGACGAACTCTTTCACAAGTAGTTCTACTACTAACAAAAAATAAAAAGTGTTTAAATGATCCAATTTGTTTGTAGAACACAGGTTACGTTATTCTAAGGTATGTTTTTTTTTAATATTTTGAAGAATGTTGTTAATCTTTGCTTAATACCAATGTTTATGTAACTGACTTGCAAATATTACCCAATAAAGTGATGCTGTTTACTATAAAATTTTACACGTGGTATGTTTATTACTCATTGAGTCAGCGGATAGCTTGTAATTTTGTTTCTGCAATACATTTGGTTTTAATTTACTAATAAAGTTATAGTGAAAATCTACCATTCATATTATATTTAGAACTATAGCATCACGCCAAAATTGTATAAATAATCTGACGATCCTTGTCTAACATCTACCTATATTTAACCCCCTTATTCATTATCATTTTAGACCTATTTTAGTCAAAATAGCTTTTGTCTTGTTTTGACGTATGAGATTTTACATCAGAGAGAACAAAACAAAAGCAAATTTAACTAAAATTCGTTTAAAAAATGATTATGAATAAGGCCCTCAGGCTCAAATGGTGGGATCAATGAAAAATAATGAGTACAAAAGTATAATATGACAAAAAACATGACATAAAATTCTTTAAAAAACTTGACACTTTTTTTGACCAGTAAAAGCTTACTTCCTAACACGCTAAACAAACTCTAACAATAACATGCAAACGTTGTAATTGGCAAAACTTCGCACACAAGTGCTAATTCTAACTGTTTTTGATATAAAACCAGTCAACATTTTGACTTCACGTTGTTTTTCAAAACATCGCTAAAATGTTATTTTTTTTAAATTTAATTTTGTTAATTAAAATAAAAATATTTTAGCAGGTGTGGAAAACAATATTCAGTTCGTTCCTATATCTTTGGTTTCCCGGATAACGGAAGCTTTTTTTATTTTTTATGTTTCTGTTTAAATTAATTTTAAATTCTATAGACAGTGCCACTTAAATCATTTGCCTAATTACGACAGTCTAAAAAGAAGTGTATGATTATTTACATCAAAATCTAGTTATTATGATGTTATTAATGGTAAAGTGCTAAGCACACGCGTCACACCGCCCCGAGACGGAAGTGGAGGCGCCATCTTGTCCTCACGTGACTTCCGCAGCCTTTCTATCGATACAATGCTATTGAGGTTCTATCCCAGTGATTACCATTGTTACCGTATTAAATACAAAGCTCTTAGCCAAATCACGCTGAATTAAAGATCTCCGGTAGCAAGTTACATGTAATTTAATTTTACCGAACAGTCACTTACCTACATAGTCCCACACTGGGACTAGTGTGGACTCTGTGTCGTGGAATACAGGGATTAAGAGTATTATTGTACCATTTAAACTTTGTAGTCACTCAGTAATAGTATACTAGGTGACGACCTGCGGCGTGGCGGGCGAGTAGCCGTCTGAGATACAATAGGTTGTGGGTTCGATTCCCGCTGCAGGACAAATGTCTGATCTGCAAATATTTGTTCCGAGTCTGGGTATTATGGTACCATGGTACTCGTAGTTCTTGATACACACGACACAGGGAATCCTAGTGTGGAATCAGGACTAAGTTTGTTGGGTGTTATATGTTATATTATGTTATACTTATAACTTACGTAACCTTATCAAAATCAAGTTATAAATCAGGAAAAAACCCCAGTTTTATTGTATAGATTCCACACATACTAAATATGCAGCAGCATATAAAAAATCTTTATGACTTGACCCATCTTATGGACTGAAAATCTTCTTGAGAGAGAATTTTTGAAACCAACTGACAACATGTGTCTCTGAAGTTTTTGCGCAAACTCCGAAGCGAAGGCAAACAGGAAACGATTGACCCCACAAGTACCTACAGTAACCAGTTCCATACCTGTATCAATGAAGATGATGCTGTAATATGACCTTTATGCCCTAGATGGCATGGTTCAAGAGTGGTTGTCAGGTCGATAAGAAAATTAAATTTATTATTACTTTGAGTTATCTCAATAATTATTATAGTCCGTTATTAATTTTGCATAATTACTCGTCTAACTACATATATACCTACCCAATAATTTTTTTTATATTATGTATTTCCTACACTTATCCAATTTTATTTGGTTATTTATAAGTAAAAAAATATTGGTGGTATTGAATAATGTACAACCATAAGGTATAATCTAGAGTAACTTCTACGGTAAAAGACATGAAACAAAAATGTTCTGCCCCAGCCAATGTCCTTTTTCTTTTAATTTTCTACCTGGACAGAATACTTTTTCATAGAAAAACCTTCCCCAATAATAAATAACAATAACTTTGCCAATAAAAGCATTAGCGTCAATAGTAAATGATGACACCTTAATCTCGTCACATTTACATAATACAGTGGAAGTTGTGTAACCCACGTAACGTCTGCGAAACACGACTTTACGAATACAGGTATGTAGGTTACAGCATTATGCCGGTGCAAATTATATGATTCATCCAAACGCAAATCGAAATAAATGATAGTAAATTCACGGTAACAGTTGTGATTTCTTTGGTTTTTACAAAAAGTGAACGAAACCTGTCCAAGATTGGTCCGAATATTTATCAGTCTCGTGTCTGAATGCCTGCTATTTCTCGACATTACTCTTTGTGCCATGGTGTCCTGCCTAAGAATATACCACTCCTTCTCCCGTGGATGTCGTAAAGCCGACTAAGGGGACACCAGGGGATGGGCAGCAGCAACCGCCTGAGAACTCAACACGAATACTGCGATCACCAATCCGCCTGCCAAGTGTGGTGATTATGGCAATTCCTCCCATTATATTTTATGGGGGAGGCCTCATCCAGCATTGGATGCCCAAAGACTGTTGATGATGACTCTTTGAGCATTATGCATGTAGATAATTATTATAAAATTCCAGTGGTCGTATTTCCCTTAGACTATTTGTGTCACTAGTGCCGTGGTAAAAGTACCAACGATTCTCCGAATAGACCACAAAAAATCGATTAGAACCGATTACGTGTCTGTCGTAACTAGCCACATCGAGACGAGTAGGTACATGTAGAAAGTAGAATCGAGGTCGCATAGCGTCCAATACGCACTATGACACAATGTTACACATACATTTTAATTTGTCATTTACGTACATTCAACTGTCGTTTTGTTTATGGTTACTGAAAAATGCTTACAAAGTTTTGATATTTTCAAAAATATAAATCGAAAACAAGTCAAATATATAATTAATCACAATTATCAAAAGCCTTTGGGCGTCCACTTCTCGACGAGGCGTCTCGTCTCCCATAAAATACAATAGGAAAAAATGCCATAATCACCACGCTTGGCAGGCGGATTGGTGATCGCAGTATTCGTGTTGTGTTCTCAGGCAGATAGATGCTGCTGCCCATTCCCTGGTGTAATCCTTTAGTCGGTTTGTACGACATCCACGGGAGGAGAATGAGGGGTCTATTCTTAGGCCGGACACAACACGGCATCAAATAATTAATACAAACAAAAACAAATAAGCGGCTGAAAGCCGCGTGTCGGTAGTAAAACCGACACATCCCAAACGACAAATTGACTAGCACAAAATTAGTAGATCATTTGAATTCTTTGGTTACATTAGGTGTGGTCACTTAAAATTTGCATGTGTTTACATACAATAATAGACTCTAATAAGCACACGCTAAGAAACAGTAACTAACGTCACGACCCGTATGGAAATTCGCCGGATCGTGGAATCGACATGAGGCGCTAATCACGAGTCCACCGGCTTAGTGAATAGACTGCTAATTAGTAGACTTTGAATGGCCCTACCTAGTTTAGCTGCGTGGGTTTCTTTAAACAGCGGTATATGGTCGGTTAGAATGTATACTCATTAAAAGTTGGTACCTACCTATTTAATTTTTAATAGACATTATAAACGTCGCAAGAAGTCGGTGGATGGATGCGGCTTAAGATCGTTCGTCGTGGCTTTCTAAGGGGGAGGCCTATATCCAGCAGTGGCAGGCTGATGATGACGATCTAAATTAGTTTACTTACTACAAAGTTTAAACAACGATAGGTAAAAATAAAAACAACTAGTTGAAATACTAATTGAACGACCAAACTGTTGGTTGATGAGATAACAATCTTCCCAGATTTCACCTGTCACCAATCCTCACTATGACCGTTAC
This sequence comes from Epirrita christyi, assembly GCA_951392215.1. Lineage (NCBI taxonomy): Eukaryota > Metazoa > Arthropoda > Insecta > Lepidoptera > Geometridae > Epirrita > Epirrita christyi. Next base: position 17,680,909 of record OX595837.1, on the reverse strand, counting down.
CGTTGCATCTGACCCTGACTCAGTTAAAGGGGTCAGGAGTCAATCAATGCCAAGTGAGAATCCTTTCGTACTCTGTATAGTAATTAATGGGAACGTGGAATGTGTTACCATTTTAGCTCAATGTTAGAAAGAATATCTATTTCATGTTGAGTACTCAGGCGGATGCTGCTGCCCTTCCCCTGGTGTAATCCCTTTTACGACATCCACGGGAGGGTATGGATGGGTTTATTCTTACGCTATACAACCGTGGTACTGGCCAGACTATATTCTCGACGGTAAACATATCATATTTGATCTCGAAGTCATCATAACATTATCAGCCGAAAGAGTTCTACTGCTAGACATAATGCCTCCCCCAAATAATGTCATGACAATAATAGGTATTGATTGGGGCTCATCGAGTGGGGGCCTTCACTACACCATCCGGTTCGTGGTCGCCACTTGAAAAGCTTTAGTCCTCTGCAGAATTATAAGCATCTGAGTAGAATGAAATATATTAACACCGTCCGTAACATATACTTACGTAGTATAATTTCAAAATCAAACAATAGCTTCCCATAAGCATGTTAATATACCCTCTGCACTCAAGCACTGAGTCACATCAATGCAGTTGACTCAGCCGAGCTTAGCAAATGCAATAAACTGAGTAAATAATTTAAAATTGAGTCAAGGAGCAAATAGTACTACTGACCTGTTATCAATGTTTGTTTCTACTTGTGAAATTATTTATCAATAAAATCACTGCATACGATATATCTATGGGGCATTGTTTTGATTATTACTTAATTATTATAATATTATTAAGTATATACTAATATACAATTAAGACATTAATTGACATAATAAGACATTAAAACACACAAACAAAGAATTAAAGATATTATAAACGTCAAAGGAAGTCGGTGAATGGTGGCGGCTTAAGACCGTTCCGACCGCCGTGGCATTCTAGGGGGGACGCCTATGACAATAATTTTAAGGTCGTATGAAGTTTTTGGGTGGACGTGGCTCAAGACCGGTCAAGGAGATGTCTGTGTCCCGCTGTGGACTTATACAGCCTGATGACGATGATGATACATCTGAATGAACATTGTTCATTCAGCCACTGAACAGAAAATTGTGCTGTGCTGTTCATGCATTAGCTAAGCGATGCGTATGGATATTTTCTAATCTACTGATTACTGCTGCTGTGATAAAAATAATGTTTAATAATAACTACCAAAGTAAAGAAGGTAGGCGACTTTTGACCCAGGTCAAAAAAAATAACCAGGTTCACTTCATGGAAGCAATTAGAATTATTCGCTATAATATTTTTTGCCCGATTTTTCCATAGACCTTGCATATTTTAAGAAGTAGGAAATCATAAGTTGATAAATACTATATAAAGAAAAGTAACCTATGTAAACAACTTGTTATACTTTAGACCATATGATAGCTAATTATATATTTAATTGAAAGGGTAGTTTTGTACAATTTAACATGAAAAAGAAAACGATTACCAACTTGAATATGAACGTTGATGGTAGATGGTATGGTCGTTGTTGGTTGGTATGTCAGTCGAGGTGTCATAGGTATTTCGTATTCCAACCGCAGTTTTTATGTAAATAACTTCTACACACGTTTTTAAATTTGCTTTTTAATTCTCTTAGTATATTTACCAATAACCAAAAGTATCTCTACTGAAGGTAAAGTAAAATTTACAAAAAAAGTGGTTCACAAAATATATGAAACATCGCCATCCTTCTTTGTATAATAATTAAGCTAAAGGTATTTTCGATAGGTTAATAATCTACTAAGGCGCTCAGGTAAATTGTTTATTGATCAAACAAGACCCAAATTAAGATTCAAAGTTTTGTTTATGCTTCACAACCTGTTTCAGGTTCAACCAAAACTTAACTTATACCTACAAACAGATCAGTGTCTACATTAATTTAAATGCATGTTTTGCGATTTCTATTTATTCACATTAGCATTTTTATTTTAATAAATATGTCCGTCTGTTTGTTGTTATTGCGCATGAGTGACTGATTCGAGCAAAACCAGTCCACGATGAAATCGGACAGGTTTGTCGGCCACATCATTACAAAATGTCTAATTGAGGATATGAGTTGAACGGTGGTCAAGTGGCTTCGGATTAGTGAAGACGGAGTTGGTTTGGTACTCTACCTGTTTAAATTGACGTGTTACTTGTTAGAATCCTCTAAGTTAGAAGAGTTCCTATGGCTTTTTTCGAATTCGTAGAGGCTTTATGGAATATACACTTCATTTTATTCGAAAAGTGGCATTTATTGTTTTTTTAACCGACTTCAAAAAAAAAGGAGGAGGTTCTCAATTCGGTTGTATTTTTTTTAGTTTGTTACCTCTTATTTTCGTTATTTATAAAGCGATTTGTTTTTTTTTATTTCATATGATATACTTCCAGGTTTAATTTCTATCAAAATCCATTACTAATAATGGAATCCAAGAGGAATTGAGGGAACTCCTCAAATATTACAGGCAGGCATATTATAGCGATATTGGTATTTTCAGCAAAAAGTTATTGTTTTTTAACTTTAGCAAATAAAAACATGCCAAATTCAATGGCGGAAGTCAGTTTTTTAATGAAAAGTTATGTTTCATTGTTAGTAGGTACACTGCATATGATACACTACGACACACGCGTGTTTAGTGTTAAAACCATTGTTAAGAATTTAGTTAAATATTTTTCACTAATTTGGGTAAAAATGGAAAGTTGACCGTTTAGTTATACGTACCTACTGTAGGTTCTACCTATGTCTATGTATTGTTTTGTAATTCTACATCGATTCAAACAAAAACCGTTTGAAACTAAATAAATATTTATTTTATTAATTTAAAAACTGGATAAGTTTGTTTATATTGTAATTAACGAAATGTTTATCTTGTTTACAGGTAAGAAACCTTGGGTCACCTAAATTCAAGCATGCGTTTTATTTTTGGGTAAATTTCTACCTGCAATGTTTTTGGCATTCCAGCAGGTAAGTATCAGTTGAAACGATGAAGGAAAACAACGTTACGGAAATTACCGATTCCTAGAATGTTTTTTAAAGATTTCTCATAGCCATACTTTTATAAATATCCTTCAAACTCCGCTCTATAAAAAGTTGTACACTCGAGGTTATTTACGTTATATTTTGAACTTAGGGAATTTTGATTGTTTTCATTTTTAACTTTGACTGTACTTTTGCATTTCGCGACGGGGTGGGAATAATTAGTATAACCATTAACAACGCATAACAATAGATTTTTATTCGCTACGTGATGGTATCGGACGTAACGGTAATATACCTAAATAAACTTTAATTGCATACATACACACGTTAAAACATCGGCTCACGACCATCCATGGAGGATATATTCAGGGCCCCAATTCTACTAAATAAATAGTGTTTGAATTGGTAATGATTTATCACAAAATGGTCACTTTTGACACTTTTGCTATACCAAAAGTGTCAAAAATTACAATTTTGTGATAATTCATTAACAATTCAAACACAATTTGTTAAGTAGAATTGGGGCCCAGATTATTTGTGATAATTGACCACTTTTTAAAATGCTGTAGCCAAATGACAAAAAACGGAACCTTTGTGTTTTCGTCCTGTCTTTCTGCCCGTCTATCCGTATAACACAGCCATTTTACTCGGAGACTATTGGCACTAATATAGATGGAATTTGGAAGGTAGGTGTATACTATGAACCGTTATACAATAATTTAGCAAAATAACACTACCAAAAATTAAAGGTGGCTCTTCGTTCCCTTAATTTTGTTAGTTCTCAGTTACTATGTGTCTGGGGATGAATAAAAATTCCAACCTGAGCGTGTTTTTTAGATGTTACAAAATTACTTTTTTATTTCAGTCAATTTGGTGAGATAAGCGCTTTTAAAGTCGTAAATAGGGGCTAAAAAATTGGGGGTGGGCGGAAAATTCTGAAAAAAATTAAAGCAGTAGAACTTAACACTAAAACAACTTTTTCAACGACAGTTAGTTTGGGTCTGGGTGTTATGGTACCATGGTACTCGTAGTTCCTGATAACCACGACACAGGGAATCCTAATGTGAGATCAAGACTACGTTATGTGACTGTTGGGTGTTATGTTATGATATGTAGGTAGTATTTGATGCGATGATGTCCAGCATTTATTTATTTATTATTTATATGGTAGTTTGAATATTATAATATAATGGGATATTTTAAGGCAAGGGATATTTTCGGTTATTTAAATTTCTGACAATATCTGTCGGATTCGGGAACCTAAGAGGCGTGGTGTGGCTCGCCTTAACCAGTTTAATTTCTTCGTAGTTAGCACTCTAACGACTCTAACGAACGGGGTTCGCCTATCACCGCTTATTGATATTCAAACCACAACAGTAATTCATATTTAGTCAGCACTTGTAGGTATTTTGTACAAGTATTCAAACTATTTAAATTCAAATTCATAATCGTCAAGGCGAACAATAAACTAATCGAAGAATGCGTGAATGGGCGCTAGGCCACATAAAACACGCTTAACTGCTACCTGTAATTGTATCTTTACGCCTAGAAAACAGAGTATAATAATGATCAAATTGTTCCAAAAAATAAATTTCAGCACCTGCCTTTTTACTAAAATGAGCCATGCCTCTCTAAATTCAAGATTCAGTTTTCATTAGCCGCAAAATAAGTCTCGGAACTAACAACACATAATAAAAATAAGGTCTTAAAAGAAAAGATAATAATGACTAGTTCACATGATATGCTCAATGTTCCTATATCGGTTACCGAGGCACGCGAAGAACGACCGCGCGGATAATGTATTGTAAGTCGGTATTAGGGCCGAAACACATCTGACAGAATTAACGTTGCCAATCTTTCGTCGCGTAGTTTTTCGAGTAACGCATCTTCGGTAAAATGTGTTACAGTGCGCGATTTTTGTACCCAGGCTTGTTTGGCAATTTTCGTTGGAAATAAGATTTGTCCTGGCAGCGGGCTTATTTAGGAGTGTATTATTACTGGAAGAAAGCGTTAGCCGAGTCTGTTGTGGAAAGCAATGACGGCGATGAGCTCATCATTTGTCACGTCTATATTCCTGCGACTGTGCAACCCACGGTGAAGCCGTGCCTTTGAAGTTCTGCCTAGCCTTTGGGAAAAAAGGCGTGTGTTTATCAATGTATGTATGTACTGTGTATAACGGCGGCGTTACGCGAAAGAAGATCGGCGACGTAAATTCCGTTAGATGTGTTTCGGCCCTAATGTCGATAATTATCGCTGACTAGATTAATAAACCGGGCCGTGAACAGCTGTGTAGGCAACAATGCATCATCTGTGCAAACTAAGTCCGGCTTAGTCATGTTTATTATTTACACAGAAACATAACATAAACTGAATAATTTAGGGAAAATAACAAGGCAACCTAAATACAAAAGATGTTTTTAAAGCGCATTATTTTAAAGTAAAGTGAGGTTTGTTTTTTATTCTGTTATTCTTGAGAATTTAGTATCAAAACAAGCAAGTTATCCCAAAAAAAAATCTATCCTGAACAACCAAGAAAGGAAAAAATTACTAATTCTTCGGATAGTATGTTTTTATGTAAGTACTCCGATTAATCCGTGTTGGCTCATCCGATTAAAATGGGTGATTAAATTACTTCGCTGTGTATAGATTAAACTCAGGGGTATGTTTTTAGATTTATGAAAACAATAATCTGAAAATAACACTCGATGACGACCTCTTTGGCGCGGCGGGCGTGTAGCCGGCTGAGATGCAAGAGGTTGCGGGTTCGCTTCCCGCTGCGGGAATCGAACAAATGTTTGTATGATCTGCAAATATTTGTCAATATTTAATATTTTGGATCTGGGTGTTGGTACCATGGTACTCGTAGCTCTTGATATCCATGACACAGGGGGATCCTAGTGTGGGATCATGACTACGTAAGTAACTGTTGGTTGTTATGTTTTATTCAATATTGTTAGGTGACCGTATGTAATATTACATTTTGCAAATAACTTTTTGTTTTATTTCGTTTGTTAGGCCATTTAAGTTTTTTTATTTATGATTTAGTAACCAATTATAAATTTATAAGAAACTAGTTGCGCCCAGCGGTTTCACCCGCGTGAATAATGATTAAAATTGATGATGATGATGACGATGAAAAGTAGCCTATGTGTTAATCCAGGGCGTAAAGTATCTCCATTCCAAATTTCACTCAAATCCATTCAGTAGTTTTTACGTGAAAGAGTAACAAACATCCATCCATACTCACAAACTTTCGCGTTTATAATATTAGTAGGACTAACGCACCACGGGTAGGTAGTGTACTGATCATGTGTACAAAGTTTGAAGAAATAATTTTCGTCTTCATCGGGCCGTCAGGCGTCCACTGTTGGACGAGGCCTCCCCCATAGAATGCAATGGGGGGTGATTTGCCACAATCACCACGCTTGGCAGGCGGATTGGTGATCGCAGTATTGGTGTTGAGTATTCTGGTGGATGCTGCTGCTCATCCCCTGGTGTTATAGCTGACTTTTACGACATCCACGGGAGGAGACGGAGGGATCTATATAGGCCGGACACGCCACGGCACGGCAAATTAAAAGCATCCTTCGTTCGCGTGCAAAAGGGCGTTAGCGCCCCTTTGTTAGCTACCGGTGACCTCCTCTTAAATCGTTGACCTCCACTGATTGCTCTCCACATTCCAAGCTAATCTGGCATCCTAATGAACCGCTTTATCCGTCACGTAGCGCAATGTCCTACTCCTGGTATCAACCTACCTATCTAGCAAACTCGTTACAAACCCGCGGCAAAGTGCCCTAATTAACCAGATACACGTGCGATAACACTCGCCAGAAAAGTTTTTTAATTGGAATGGTAACAATATTTTTTATCCTTCTATTTTTAGTACAAAATAAGTTACGGAATTCCGAACCGTGTGTTTTGGTATTTATTTATTTTTATCACACAGATGAAAATGTGAGCAATCAATATTTTCCGACTGTTTCGTACCTCGATTCAATTAAATTTTATTTCTCAATCATTTGCTAAGTAAAGTATAACGAAAGTAAGGTTTCTGAAAATTATAAAAAAATAAACAATCACTCATTCATTACGCTATTAAATTGGGCTCGAAATAGAGCTTTTTGTAGTCGCACATATAGGCTTCCCCAAAACAGTCTTGAGCCACCTCCATTAACAATTTCCTGCGACCTTTAAAATGGCATCGGTCCAATCGAGAGCCCCACTCTCCTTCCTACACTTCTTAAGTTAGGTAGTAACTTACATTTAATCTGTTACTTATGTAGATAGGTGCCGACTGCCGTGTCATTGACATTATAATTCAAGCATACACACATATTTACATTATTATTGCGTTGCGTTAACGTGCTCGTGATGTTTTTTGAAATTGAGCTCGTTTTCTTCATAGCAACATTCAGATAATAACATGATATCTAATTGCAACCCACCGAGATATTTAAAATTTAAACAAAAAAATATGTTGTACCGATTTAAATAAGGTACCTACGTACTTGTCTTCTGTTATTATTTCCCAGAGAGATGATTAGTTTTATTCTGTTTGAATCACTGCATGTCTACAATCTTTTACCTCTACGATTGTTACATGCGGCACCAATTCCCGATTCAGACATTTACAGCAACATCGAATATTTAACATCTAAACTTATTTAAAAATTAGTGTAGGCGAGAGCACGGCAACTATGACATTTCATAATCGGCATACAACCAATCGCCTATTTAGATAACATTGCCCAAATCGTAAACGATACATGATTATAGATAAACCGATTCACGATAAAAGCAATTTTTTATCGCGTCCCATAAATTAATAGTGATTGATGCGTAAATACATCATTATGTTGTATCTAGCAATTACCTACCACAACGTAGTTTTTGAGTTTTTTTTTCTGAAATTCCCATACGAAAAACCTGTACACGTAATTAATATCGTTATTGTTTTAAAACCAAACTGAAAGGAGATTCAATTATGAATTGACTGAAAATATGCATTCTTCTCTCTCATAAACAATAATACTACTTTCTATGAACTTTTTAACTCAATTTTGTTTGGCGCAAACTTCATGGCAACCGTAAATTAGAGTACGATAGTGTCATAATAATATTAATGGAAGAGTGAAGAGAGACGCGTCTGTTTAAGGTAAAATGCTAAGCAAAGTTCTCGAAACAACTTTTAATGGATTGATTTTTATTTTTATGCCGATTTATCTTCGTTCAAGTTTTGGTCACATTTCAATGTTTTCACATTTCTGCGTTGTTTTCAGTTGACGAGAATATTATTTGTGACATTTATGACATCGACACGAGATCTTTAGGTCAACTTTTAATTCAAACGAAGCATACATGTCCAAGTGTCAACACAACACAACGCTGCTTATCAGTGCAGTAATAGTGCGTCTAACAAAGATACCTAGATGCCTATATAGGAGCTTTACAAGCATGCCTATTCTCTTAAGCCATATATAAGAAATAATTTGTATAGGATGGAGTGTTAGTGGCGCAGGTTTCAAATAACATGTAGTCAATTTATTATGGTTTCATCACATTTCATTGAACAATAATAGTTTTAACTCTAAACGATTCATAAAAAATCTATCGATTGAATTATGAGTAAAAAACTGTTTATACGAGCTTAGGTTAGGTCGTACATGACGATGGTGCGACACGGTTAACGAACGTGGCTGGCTACAATGATTTAACAGCTTCAAATACGGCATTATGGTTCGAACCATATATTTCCTTATCGTCGCCTGGCCACGTTGGTCAGCCGTGTAGCATCGGCTATATAAATTGCTTCCGGATGGTTGACCTATATCAAACACCCTGACTCCTGTTGGTACAGTCTTTATTTCATTGTAGAACTCCCAAGGAAACAGTGACTAGGTCAGCTTCTGAGCTTCAGGTGATAATAATGACCTAAGCATGTCAATTTTCATGGAAGTCATAGAAAGATCAGCGCTCAATCAAAGGTCATCTACTCCGCTGCAGAAGTAATTACGCATGTTCAAAGTCAAGCAGACCGAACTAAATAGGATGAATACCTATATTAATTACTAGCATTTGCTCGCGACTCCGCTCGGGTTATATGTTATTCTGATATTTAAACTATAATACTGTAAAGTTTAATCAAAATTCGTTCAGCGGGTTTTTGCGTAAACAAACAAACATCCATCTATCCTCACAAACTATAGCATTTATATTATTACTAGGTTGGGACTATTTAATCTGTAGCATCGTGAACCGTGGTATCATAGAGTTATTTAGTGTTAGCTTTCTTTGAATTTTAGTGTCTTTTCCATTATATTCTTTGAAAAATTAAAAGATTCAGAATGTATTATTATTTAATTAATTTATTTGGATTTGTTGTATTCATACTTCGATGTTTAATTTATATTTAATTAATGTATTGCCAGTTTGTAAAGTTATTTACTGTGAGTTGACTAGAAAAATATGAATGGTGGCGGACGAAAGAGACGTTTCCGTGGGGAATTAAAAATGGAGGGGTGGCGAAGAAAGCTACACAGTCTGTAACGATTCTCGGTTGCGAAAGGTGGTTAACGGAAACGTAGCTTACAGTCCTGGATATTCTAGAAGCTTGGAAAATAAATGTAACGTGATTAAAATACTGGTGTTTTTGCTATAGATCAGAAGTGGGATGTACACGCCTACATTTTTAGTTTTGGATTTGCTTATAATAAACACGTGGTCGATAATCCAACTGTCTCTTGGGATAATATTATAATATTTTAATTTGAAATAAATGTTTTTAGACCTAGTCGTAATTATATAGCTAATTAAGTGCTAATTTTAATCATTAGTTGGGTACTTTATAGCAAAAGAGAACTGCATTAATCAATCGTGATTCTGCAAATCATAATTTCTTTGCTGTAATTTTATACGGACTCGAGTAATTGGCAATGGATTATTTTCCTCGTTATTAATTTCAGTAGGTAGTTAAATAAATCTCAATTAAACAAGTTTTATTTTCCTTGTTCAAATTTTGATTATTCTTGAATAATCCCATTGTTTTTTTTTTCTTGTTCGAGTTAATAGACATGGAGCGTGAGAGCAGTGATCGGCGGCGTTTGGTCAGCCCTGCTCGAGAGACTCCGCGACGCATGGACAAGCTGAGTCGTGCCCGCAGTCGCAGTCGTAGCCGCAGTCGCCACGACAGACAATCCAGAAGGTCGAGCAGTGGACGTCTGCGGGATCGGGAACGCGAGCTGGACAAACTTCGTGAACGCTTGCGCGTTTTGGAAGGCGCCACACGGGAGGAGCGTGGGCGTTTGGACCATAGCCGGAGCAAGAGTCGAGCGGAACATCACCACCGTCTACGTTCACCGGGAGAGCCGATACCCGGAACAAGAAGCTGCAGTCAGGTTAGACTTGATAATGATGGACATAATAGGGTAGTTGTTAAGTCGACCAGTCCAAAATTTTCTAGCAGTGATGTAGCAAAATTATTAAATGACCTGTCGTCACAACCGTCAAGGATTGGGCCCATTCATAATAAAAGTAGCGACATAAAGAACATCATTCCAAATTTTGACCCTTCACAAAAAAATCAACGTATTGATATGTGGCTTAAAAAGGTTAACGAGTGTGCCACTGTGTACGGTTGGGACGATAAGTCAACTACCCATTTTGCGCTACAAAAACTCCAAGGATTGGCCAAGACTTGGTACGAAAGTTTAAACACAATCCTGTTTTCTTGGACGGAATGGCAAGAACAACTTACTAACGCCTTTCCTCATGAACGAAACTATGGCCAATCCTTGGAAGACATGTTGAAACGCAAAAGCAGGTTCAACGAACCTATAGAAGTATATTTTTACGAAAAGTTAGCGCTTCTTAACCAATGTGAAATCGTAGGAAAGCATGCTGTTGATTGCATAATTCATGGCATCACTGACAGAACCACAAAATCTAGTGCCTTGGCGTTGCAGTGCGTCAACCCTAATCAGTTGCTTAAATTTTTAATGAGCAACAAAGAGGGAGGTTTGGGGTTCATGGATAAGTCTCACATTCTAGTTAAAAATAGAGTAGACGAGCCTTCACAGAATAGTACCGTTAAGACCTGGACCAGAAATAGGGAAACTTTTTGCTACAATTGCAGAGAAAAAGGGCACACGCATGCCTCGTGTACTAAACCATTAATCAAATGTACCAAATGCATGCGCTTTGGCCATAAACTTGAAACGTGCTACTATAGGACTAATAATAATCAAACAAAGACTGACAACATTCCAAAAACGATGCGCATTTTGTCATCGAGCTGTAGCTCAAAATATTACAAAGATGTTCAAGTTAATGGCCACAACGCAAATGCTTTCATAGACTTTGGTAGTGATGTAACGGTTATGAAAGAGTCACTGGCATGTAGTCTAAAATTAAAATCAGATAACAGGCCCTTGCCGTTACGAGGGTTCGGGAACGAGTTCGTTCATTCGATAGGTAGCGTGACTGTCGATATGATAATTGACGATGTTGAGGCACAGGTCAACTGCAGGGTTGTTCCTGATAAATACCTAGACTCTCCGTTATTAGTAGGACAAACGTTTACTGAACAACCTCACATTGAGGTATATAAAAATTCAAAGCAATTACAGTTTTATAGCCTGAAAAATGAAATGCCTTTTTCGGACGCTCAAATTGATGATGACAATAGCTATGATGTTAAAGTTACGATCAAAAATGATTTTCAGCTTTTTGGCAGGGCGTCTGTGAAGGTTTCTATGGAACCAAAGATTAATGGGGATGTTCTACTGGATAGTAAGGTAGTAGGTAAGCCAGAACAGCAGTTCTTAATAAACGGGGGTCTTTATCCGGCTGTAGATGGCTCTGCTTTCATCTTTATTACACCTATGTCTCCTGTAGTCAAAATTCGGACAGGTGCGGTAATTGGTAGGGCGATTCGCGTAGAAACTGTTAGGAGAATAGCACAAGCGTCTAATCTGAATTCTCATGACTTTTGCCGTGACGACATAGATGTTACCCAGGTCAAGGTAGGCAACAGCATTAGCTTAAATGAAAAAAACAGGCTCATGGACTTATTAAATAAATATAGGCATTGCTTCGCCTCATCGCTGAAGGAATTAGGCTGTACGGATAGAGCAGAAATCAATATTGAACTAAATAGTAGCAAGCCCGTGGTCTACCGACCTTATAGGTTAGCGCACAGCGAACGTGAAAAGGTTAGAGGAATGATCGATGAAATGTTAGAAGCTGATATCATTAGGGAGTCTATTTCTGAATATGCTAGCCCGATAATCTTAGTAAAAAAGAAGGACGGAAAACCCCGAATGTGCGTTGATTACAGAATGCTAAATTCTATAACGGTTAAAGAAAGATACCCAATGCCAATCATAGATGATGAGATAGCACGTTTGTCAGGGCAAACGTGCTTTATCACACTAGATTTGGCATCGGGATACTACCAGGTACCCATAGTAGAACAATCAAAGCCACTGACGTCATTTGTGACGCCAGATGGACAATACGAGTTTAATCGTATGCCATTTGGCTTAGCAAATGCGCCAGCGGTGTTCCAGCGTATGATCAACAAGGTGTTAGGTTCTGCCCGTTTCAGTAAAGCAACAGCGTATATGGATGACCTTTTGATATTTGGCAAGGACGTAGAAGATTGCCTGAACAAATTGGAATACATCCTACAATTATTGTCTGAAGCAAATTTAACTTTAAATCTGGGGAAATGTGAGTTTTTGGCTGACAAAATTGATTACCTGGGCTATGAAATCAGCGCTTTAGGAATTCGGCCAGGGGACAAAAAGATTAAATGTGTACAAAATTTTCCTCGTCCAGCTAGTCAGCACTGTGTACGACAATTTTTAGGCCTAGTGAGCTATTTTAGAAAGTTTATACAACATTTTTCTATAATAGCGTATCCTCTTAACACATTATTGAAAAAAGACTCGACTTTTCTGTGGACCAATGAGCAAGAACAAGCATTCGTTACCCTAAAAGAAAAACTGATTGAGAGGCCGGTGTTAGCTGTTTATGATCAACTTGCTGAAACTGAAGTGCACACTGATGCTAGCAGGATAGGGATAGGAGGTATACTTTTACAGCGTCAGAATTCCAAGGAAGCATTTCGCCCCGTTGCATATTACAGTCGTCAAACCTCTCCCGAAGAAAAGAATTTTCATTCGTATGAGTTGGAGACATTAGCTGTTGTAGGATCCCTAAAAAAGTTTAGAGTCTACGTATTAGGACGCGATTTCAAAATAATAACAGATTGTGCGGCCTTGCGTTCCACATTTGTCAAAAGAGACCTGATTCCTAGGATAGCGCGATGGTGGCTCCTATTACAGGAATTTCAGTGTACAATTGAGTATAGGCCTGGTAATAAAATGATGCACGTCGATGCATTGTCCAGGAATCCGGTAGCTGAAGAAGAAAACTATGATTTAGATCAATACCCTACAGTTATGTCCATAGTTAGTAATGAAGATTGGTTACAAACTCTACAGTTAGGAGATTCTGAACTTCGTAGGACTAGGGACATTCTTACTACTGACATTGATACAGAAAAACTTAAATATATTAGGGACAATTACACTATTAAAGACAACAAGCTTTATAAATGCATTGACGGTGACAAAAATAATTTGAGATGGGTAGTGCCAAAAGGTGCCAGGTGGCAACTGTGTCGAATTAACCATGATGATATTGGTCATCTTGGTATAGATAAGACTTTTGATAGGATTAAACGTACTTACTGGTTCCCGAAAATGGCTAAGTTCGTGAAAAAGTATGTATCAGCATGTTTGGAATGCGCTTACGCTAAAAAGACTGCATCCCATTCCAACGGACATTTACACCCCATACCTAAAATCGAGAACCCTTTTCACACCATACATATTGACCACCTGGGACCTTTTGTCAGATCTAAACGAGGAAATTCTTACCTTTTGGTAGCCGTTGATGCTTTTACGAAGTTTGTCTTCATAAAACCAGTTAAGAACACTAAAACTAAGAGCGCTATACAAGTATTAGAAGACATTTTTGATACCTTCAGAACCCCTGATCGTCTTATTAGTGACAGAGGAACATGTTTTACTTCGCACCTATTTAAGAAATTTTGCATGGGTAGGAAAATTAAACATGTATTAAATGCTGTTGCTAGTCCTCAATCGAATGGTCAGGTTGAGAGATACAACCGTACCATTCTAAGTTCTCTCACTGCATTAAATTTAAAGTTCGATGAAAGAGACTGGGACGACAAGGTAGGAAAAGTCCAATGGGGCCTAAATAATACTTCCCAGAAGACTACTGGACGGACCCCATCTGAAATCATGTTTGGTGTTAGCATGATTAGTGACCCCAGCCCCATTCTAAATGAAGTTAGGCAAGATACTGGGCAAAATATCGATGTTTCTGAAATTAGACGCGAAGTGAAGGATAGGATAGATCTCGAACAACAAAAGCAAAAACAACATTTTGACAAAAATAGAAGACCTGCTCACGTATATAGCGAAGGGGATCTGGTTAAGATATCCAGGACGTCATTTAATAATGATGGAAAAAGCAAAAAGCTTATTCCACCATATATAGGTCCTTATAGAGTTGTTTCCGTATTGGGAAATGACAGGTATGAAGTCGCTGCAATCCCAGGGCTGACTGGCTCCAAAAATTATCGAAAAACAACTGTTGCTGTAAATAGAATGATGCCATGGGTTCATGTAGCTACATTAGAAATAGATGATAATGTTAGTGAAGATGATGATGAAGATTGTATACACTCTAATAATGTAAATAATGATGTCAACGAAGAAAGTTTTGATCAATATGAGGAAAGTGGTAATGATGTATAATTTTGTTTATAATTCACTACTACAGTGATTAAGTGTTCTAACATAAATATAAAAACATAATATTAATATAATTTAATCATTTGTATAAAATTTAAAGGTAGAAACAAGTGTAAAGATTGTCTAATTTATTTATCTGTATGTTAAATAACTATGATATAAATGTAAATATTTATTCTTTTGACTAAATTAATAAGATTTTTCTCGTTTGTTCAGTTCAGAAATCAGAGATTACCCCAAAACAAACAAAAACACATTTTTACCAATTTATACATACATACTGGCAGTGGCACTATATGTCACAATATGTATGTATCTATATATCCCATTAAGTGGCTGCGAGATGAAAAAAAAAAAAAAAAAAAAAAAAAAAAACTATGTGGCTGTTAGATGCCAAAAAGAAAAAAATATATAATAATATGTGGCTGTTAGATGCCTAGAAAAAAAATTATAATAATATGTGGCTGTTAGATGCCTAGGAAAAAAAAATTGTAATAAATTATGTGGCTGTAAGCCAGAAAAATTGTTTTAATATATGTGGCTAGTAAGTAGATGCCTAGAAAAATAATTAAAATTATATGTGGCTGTGAGATGCCTAGGAAAAAAAAAGGGGGAAACATATATTATATGACATGAATATGGCTGTGAGATGCCTAGGAAAAACAAAAGGGGGAAACATATATGACATGAAGTGGCTGTGAGATGCCTAGGAAAAAAAATCTAAGTATTATTATCTCTACTGTTATTTATTTTAAAGATGAAAATGGGTGAACTTAGCTAACAAGATGTATGGGGACATACATATTTGTCAGAATTGGCCGAATGTTAGCTTTCTTTGAATTTTAGTGTCTTTTCCATTATATTCTTTGAAAAATTAAAAGATTCAGAATGTATTATTATTTAATTAATTTATTTGGATTTGTTGTATTCATACTTCGATGTTTAATTTATATTTAATTAATGTATTGCCAGTTTGTAAAGTTATTTACTGTGAGTTGACTAGAAAAATATGAATGGTGGCGGACGAAAGAGACGTTTCCGTGGGGAATTAAAAATGGAGGGGTGGCGAAGAAAGCTACACAGTCTGTAACGATTCTCGGTTGCGAAAGGTGGTTAACGGAAACGTAGCTTACAGTCCTGGATATTCTAGAAGCTTGGAAAATAAATGTAACGTGATTAAAATACTGGTGTTTTTGCTATATTAGGAAGACAAAACACTATTGTGCCAGTGGAAACTTTTCTCGAGCAGTGCCCATATTATTAAAATGTAAAATAATAAAAAAAATAAAATAAAATTATGCAGGAAAACTATAATATCGTCAACGATTGAAGATATTTAAACTTGATTGGCTTGCGTAGTTTCAAAAAGCTATTTTGATTTCTATGTAATATTTCTGTTATCTATGTTTTGATGGACCTCGATATATATTTTCCTAAGAAATCCTAAACAATTATTTCACCTGAAAGATTAATTTAAGTACTATTTTGAACTCTACATTTTCAGTGTATTACTCAGGCTTGTATAAAAGAAAGTACTTACCTGCTGCTGCTTGCTTTAACATCAATATTTACAAAAAAACTATCGGCAGAGCTGATTTGCGAGCGCTGGCAAACAATCTAATCGATTCCCAGGCAAGATGTTTCTCCTTCAAATAAATCCGTCACTATCCAAGAAAATCTTACCACCCGTTTTTTCTAACCCGCTTTTAAAAACAAATGTAAGCCTTATCACAATATAATTAGAGCGTAGTTTCTTGCATAATACAAGTACTTTTCAAAATATCTATGCGTAAATTCTTAAACCTGCCAGGCGATTGAAAACTTTATTGCGTGTTGATAGCTTGGTTCACGGTTTGGATTCTCAACACGTACTAAAGTTTTTGCCATCTGTAAAGTAAGAGTGAGTGTGTGAGCAGAAATAAGATGATGTCTGTTTAGTTAGGCCATGTGGCAAAACAGCAATGTGCTAGACTCTAACTAAATAAACAGCATTTAACTTTTGCCTCACGTATATCAAATACTAACATTTGTTCGTGGTTCCGCCCGCGTGAAATCTCTATTTATAAACCATTTGCAACGGTAGATGTAACGGCTAAATTAAATAAACAATAGAAGGAAAATAATCAAAGTATTTGTACCTCACATTAAGTCTGGATAATTTATAATGTACAAGAGTGACAAAGTCCCCTTGACTAGGGTTAGCTTACGACCAAGGGTCACTGGGACGTTGCCGACCCAAATAGAGTATTTACTTGTATCCAGGTTTGCTTGTACTATCTGGGGTGTGATTTTGAAATTCATCGTCACTAAAATTGCCGTTTATTCCATGATTTCCAAATTTCTATAAGTACATTTTAAACTCATTGATGACTAAAATTCTTATTATCTACGATATTATTAAAAAAGCCTCCTCCAGTAATAGATCTCCTGAAAAACGGTGATATGTAATCTTTTTGATGATTTTTTAGCTTATATTGCGTGTGATTTCATTTGACTAACTCACATGCCTAAAGAATATTTTAGTTTCCAGTTTTAATGTCAAAATGATACCCTTTTAATTGAGTAATTGACGGTACTAACTGTTCTAACTACCGTGAAGCGGTAAACCCGGTCCATTACAAATGCAACAACTCTTAGGTTAGGTATTTCTACCTAGGATGCCCCTACTTGGCAGTGCACTGCACCCGTCACCCTGAGGGGTTTGTCCTTTCTGATCATGCGAAACGGATTACGTCCTTTCTCGTCTAACCACGTGAACAGACAAACAAAAAATTAAATTTTAGTCCTTTCTAATCACGCACGACGACACTGATTTCATGGTTTACGTGTATAATCAAAATATCATCTCGAATGTAAAGATAAAATGTAATTTCACCCTTCAAACCGAAAAACAGCAATAATGCGAGCACCACTGCTTGGCGGCAGAAATAGGTATGGTGGTAGTACTTCCCTGGACGAATTACTCTTGAAATTGCTTCATACATAAATTCTAACAAACAAACGAGTAATATAGTGAAATTATGCCGTAGTGACTCTTGACTTACAATGTAGGTACCCCTCCGTCTCCCGTGGATATGGTGGTCAAAGCCGACCAAAGAGGACCGAAAAGGGCACCATGGGATGGGCAGTAGCACCCACCATCACCACTACTGTACTCTGCATCAATACGCCTCTTCAAGCGTGGTGATTATGGCAATACCCCATCCCATTGTCGTAACATTCAGGGGGAGACCTATGTTCAGAAGTGGAATTCTACAGGCTGATGATAATGATTAATATTCAGATTAATGGTACAACTTTACTACGGTATCATAAAACTGTTGTTCTGTTAGCATACGAATGTAAACAAACCCGAGCGCTGTTTATTTAAGTTATTCGTAAACACATTAAAGGCGATTGGATTGTGGGGATATCACAAAATGTATTACGAGTACCTACCATATACAACACAACATACATACACAAATAGAGAGAGTACATAAGATGAGTAGATGAGTACAATGCAAAAGTATGATTGGTTGCCATAACACTATCCTCCTCACCTCAAACCACTGTGGCGCGGTGGGCTAGTAGCCGGCTGAGATGCGGGGTTCGATTCCCGCTGTGGGACAAATATTTGTATGATCTGCAAATATTTGTTCCGGGTCTGAGTGAGTCCATGGTACTCGTAGTTCCTGATACCCACGTCACAGGGAGTCCTAGTGTGCGATCATGACTACGTATATGACTGTTGGGTGGTATATTATATTATGTTATCCAAATAATCTCTTTCATATACATATTATGGTCTGCCCAAATTTATTCCTATCAATAAGTCGATTAGAAAAATCCATTGAGTCATACCGATATATAAAAGCAGATATGTGAAAATGAATTTATCTGAATCGTTTATTGAGTTGATAAGGTACTCGTTAATGTTTATGATGGTCACAAAATTTGCGGCATTTGAGGTTTAATTCCAAAATCATCGATTTTAAAAATAATCCACGTCTCATACTTTTAATGGCTGATAAATGATAGATATCGGTTTTTAAACTAGTATATCATGCTTTTGAATTGCATGGATTAAAGGTTAACCCGATAAGGTGAAAGGTTGTCTTGAAAAGATCGCTCTTATGCGATAAGACCGCTCATTGTACCTCTGATTTGAAACTTTGTATCTCTTTTTTTTTGTTTTTGTCTATGGTATAAAGTTATAATCTATCTATCTATTGTTACTGAAAGTCACAGAAAGAACCCCAAACAGTTTTCAAGAGACTATTTCCGAAACCACTGACCAAAGTTCTGGTGCAATGTCTGGAATTAATGTAGCGAAAAAGTAATTAGTAAATGTTGAAAGTGGATAGAGAAAAACAATGTTTTACTGCGATTGCTATTTATTTCATAACTTACATCACGAATGAGTGGTATTTCAAGGGCAGCTACAGTAACGTTGTTTTATTTCATCAGAGGCCTTACCATGAGCTCTTATTGCGATTCAGTTCAAAAACTATTTAATACATAACTTTTCATTTAAAAGACCGACTTCCGCCATTGTATTCGACAAAATATTTGGATTCTTATATCGGAATATTTGAGGAGTTCCCTCAATTCCTCATGGATCCCATCATCAGAACTGGATTCTGAAAAAAATGGGACCAATCTGGAAGTATATCTATTCAAATAAAAAAAGAATTTTCCAAATCGGTTCATAAACGCCGAAGATATGCGGTAACAACTTAGAGAATTTATAGTAAATACATAAATTCTCTAAAGGTAACAAACATAAAAAAAATATAAAAAAAAATACAACCGAATTGAGAACCTCCTCCTTTTTTGGGAAGTCGGTTAAAAATATCGGTTCGTCGTTGACATCCGTCATCATTGAACATCTTTATTCACAGAAGTCTATAGGCCTTCTGCTAACTGTGCCTTTAAGTATAGCTGCGGACATGACGGAACCGATATTTTGTACGGAATAGTTTTTGAACTGAATCGCTATAAGAGCTCATGGTAAGGCCTCTGGTGTTACTCAACAGATTATTCCTTTAGCTTCATAGAGATTTCACAAGACATAGTTACAATAATATTTACAATTTCTAATCGATAAAGGAGATGACTGAATAATTTTTCTTCTTTTCTGAATAATATCTTAAGAGGACGTTTACGGTTTTATGTGGATTTTAAGCGCCTAATTTACCATGATAGGAAAGGGTTTAACACAGTTAAATAAGTGCTAAATATAGAACAATCTATTGTGTTGATTGATAATGTAGAACATTTACAAACACTAGTTTATTTTTTTTGTAGTAACCAATCTCCCGCACCTAGTACGTTTTGGGGTACTCGAAATGGTTCTGCATCATCAGAGTTTTGATTTTCTAACTTTTTGGAAATTACCCTAAAAATGAGGCAACATTTTGGGGTACTCGAAATGGTTCTGCATCATCAGAGTTTTAATTTTCCAACTTTTTGGAAATTACCCTAAAAAATGGCGAAAACTATTTCCATCAGGCAACATTTTGGGGTAGGTACTCGAAATGGTTCTGCATCATCAGAAAGCACTCGTCGTTGAGAAACTCTGCAATACCATACAAAAAAAAAATATCGTCTCGAAACTCTATATTTTTTTTTGTATGGATATTACAGAGTTTGTCAACAATACCGCAAGGAGCGCTCGTCATTCTTACTGTACAAAATCTACTTTCGACTAGTAAAAGTTAGAATTTTCGTTGGACTGGATGGAATAAAAGAATAAATTGATAATAATTTATCTAAGTTTTTTATTTTTGATTTCAATGTATTTCACTTGCGGTAGTACTATATGGAATAAAACTGAGTGAAAATCCAAATTCTAATCTGTCCGACTAGTCAGCTAACAGTTTGGAATAATTTTGTTCAAACAGTTAGATTATCGAACTGTTGGTAGGAAAGATTGGAATAAACGGCATACATCAACACACCAAATATTATCAAAAACACCTCAAAGGTATCGGAGTTGAGTGAAACTCAACATAACGCGAGCGTAGGCGCGGGCGAATGCTAATAAAACATAGCCTATGTCCGTATCTTTCTATTAGTGAAATAATTGCCGTTTGCTCAGAATAAATCAATCTTAGGAAAAAGTATCAAAGTAATTAGTCCGAAACTGACGCGCCGTAATACATCGCGTATCAATGTTCCAAGTAACTATTGCCACAGAATAAGATGTAGGTACCGCCGATCGGCGAATCTTGCCGAGCGCGATTTTGTATACCGGCTCTTAACTGACGACCTCCGTGGCGTGGCGGGCGAAGCCGGCTGAGACACAAGAGGTACGGGTTCGATTTCCGCTGCGGGACATAATATATGTTTGCATGATCTGCAAATATTTGTTCCGGGTATGTGCGTTGTGGTACCATGGTACTCGTATTTCCTGATACGACACAGGGAATCCTAGTGTGGGATCTGGGGTGCGATTTTTGAAAGTCATCGAGTGACTAAACGTCATTAAAATTGCAGTTTATTTGCCACGATTTCCAAATTTCTATACATCTAAACCTCATTGATGACTAAAATTGTTATACCTAATGATATCAATACAAGTGCTTCCTCCAGTACATCTCCTGAAAAACGGTGGTTTGCGGCATTTTTGATGACATTTAGTCACTCAATGACATTCAAAAATCGCTCCCCAGGGTTATTTATATGTGACTGTTGGGTGATATGTTATGTTTATGTATCTCGTATTACTGATTGTTTCTTGGTAAACCTGCCTGAGGCAAGGTGCCCCCGGATAGAATGATGACTTGAGCAGGGTAGCTGTCAGCAACTGGACGCAGAAGACTGGGCTTAGTGGCGCGCCATTGATGAACAACCTTTCCTAAGGGGTATTCCTGAAATCCTCTGCTAAAGCTGCTGAAGCTGCAAGTTTAAAGGGGATTTTGGGAATAACCCCTTTCCTAACTGTGATGACAATAATAGGCTAATGAGACGAGATCTTGTTTGCTTGTCG
Source organism: Epirrita christyi (assembly GCA_951392215.1). Taxonomy (NCBI): domain Eukaryota; kingdom Metazoa; phylum Arthropoda; class Insecta; order Lepidoptera; family Geometridae; genus Epirrita; species Epirrita christyi. Next base: position 17,659,082 of record OX595837.1, on the reverse strand, counting down.
TAAACAAGATCCCATATCATTAGCTTATTGATCATTCCTAGTCTTTGATAATTTCCTCAAATGGCTACCACAATTTCCACGTAATAAATTAACCACCTTCCTGCTTCGGTAGACAAGTATCCATCTAGATGAAAATATATTGAGACGATATAAAGTCAAAGCAATCCCGTACATTTACTTAAAAAAACAAAAAAAACAAGGGTCTAAAGATCCTAGTTTATTATGTCTGCGCGGGGAGTAAAATCAAATACAACATGGTTACTATCATTGTTAATACTTTGGTAGGTCATTCATCAAAACAAAAGCATCTCGCTTTTTGCCCAAAAAACCACGTCACTTTGCGCAATTACAAATTGACCTTTAAGCTCAATTGATACCGAGATGACAGCGGCATGGATGTAGTACGTAGTATAAAAATTCCTTGGGCAGCGGCCGGCATTGCCTTTGAGCGGCGCCCGCCCCGCGCCGCTTTGAACTGTTGAGCGTCTACGCGTCAAGATATAATAAGTCATTCAATAATGAAGATAAAGTTTAAAATACTGCATAAATTTTAGCTGCCGTGCCAACCACCAGCGTCATCTCGATCTGAATTAATCCTTGTTTGACAGTACTCACCATTAATGAGATATTTCTGTTTCCAAAACTGTAATTTGTCGAAACAAACGTAACTTGTCGGAAAATGTTTTTCCTTATTAGCTTATCCTTGGGGCAAAGGCAGTGCGAAGGTTTCACCAGATCTTTCTTCCTGTCACGTGATCACTTGAATGGTGGAACTGATCTAGGATAAATAGAAACTTAAGCTATTGTTACTTTGTTTGTGCCTAAAAATGATTACGTCATGGCACCTAACGGTATGTTAGGTTAAAATTTGTTATTTACAACCTCCTTTCTATCTAGTTTATTCTTAAGAGGAGTGTAGCACTAGCCTGTTTGATCCTATTTTGGATGTTATCTAATCAACTTCATTCAATTTTGTAAACATGATCTATCTGTGTCTAGTATTGGACATTATTCATTCATATACTTATTCATAATAATTTATTCAAATTTTAGGATCACTTCCCTGTGATTTTAAAGTTAAATAAACATGAGAAAGAAGTTCGCAGAAAGTCGTTGGGTGGAGGCGGCCCAAGACCGGTCGTTATGGTATTCTATGGTGGCCTATGTTCAGCAGTTGAAGTCCACTGCAATTCAACAGGTTGATCCTGATGATGAAAATCAGCCATGTGATTTATTGATTTCTTCAATTCTATTATGAAGGTATAAAGGTCTATTTTGTATGCCAAACATTCTTGAACAATGAGTTATTTGTACCCTAAATAACTGAAAAAAGAATTAAGCACTATGTAGTTACTTTTCTACTATCAATGAATAACTTAATAATACAGCTGTAATTTCCGTAGGAATTAAAACATGTTTGATAAACATGTTTCCATCAGGTGGTCCGTATGCTTGTTTGCTTGCCAAGTAGTATAAAAAAAACAAGACCGGTATCTCTCCATTTGTTAATTTTGAGGAAATGTGATAGTCTTCGCGTATCTTTTGCTTGCTTACAAATTGCTTAAACTGTAGTCATGTGTTAGACCATCAGTGAACCATAGTAATTTATTTCTGGCCTCCGTAACCGATTAAAACCTAAGAAAAAATCCCAGTTGAGGGAAAAATATCAAGCTAATGGCGTTTATGCAACGCCGCGACAAGACAGTGTCGTCTGTCAATTGCGTAAACAACAAAATACTTTAGCTACTTCCTGCCATTGTCTTACGCAAATTTACTCTAATTTCATGTTAAAAGTTTCTTGCATTATTCAAATAAAATTACGTCATTATAGATAGTCATTATTTGAGTGAATTGTAGAGAACGTAGAGCATGAAGTATGGAGCAAATTAGTATGTATATGGATGTATATGCATTTGTACGGTATTTATCTCTAAATGGCACATTAAGACAAGATCCAGTTGTTTTTATTAAGATCAGAAATTAAGCAATCAGGAAGTAAAAATTTGCAAAAACATGATCACGAATCACGCTAATATTATAAATGCGAAAGTTTGTGAGTATGTTTCTTACTTCTTTAGGCTCAAACGGCTGAACGGATTTCAATTAAATTCAGAATGGAGATACCTTACACACTGGATTAACACAGGCTACTTTTCATCATCATCATCATCAATTTTCATCATTGTTCACGCGGGTGAAACCGCGGGGCGCAGCTAGTACTTGCATGATTTTGTAACATTTGTGTTTTCATCTCAACATAACAGAATTTCTAAAGTCCAGTGCTTCCCTCTCTTTATAGCGATATAAAAAGTATGTCCATTGCTCAATACTGGTCGTAACTTATCCGTGTAACAAATTACAAAAATGTGTGCAAAAATTCGCCTTAACAACACAGTCGTTGTGTTTTCAGCAGTGAACGTGTTAACTATATTTGAATTCTCATTACTAAGAGTCATTATACAGACGTACACATTGATGTATAGTAGGGGTTACTAGTGTCCCTTGTTAACCCTGCATTAGGTCATAGACCAGCGTGAAGTATAATAGTGGCCCTGAAAAGGTTCTAGTGACCAATTGTGAAAGAACCAGTGTGATGAAAGGTGTCGATGTGCCTCGCAGAGGGTCCTTCTTTGCACAATAATATAGTAGTGACAATGCAATCATATTAAAACTTTAATATTTCATTGTTTTGAAAATGAATAATGCATGACACTTCATCGTTGTTAGATTGTTTTCGATTACCCGTTTCTAAATGAAACGTTTTCATTATTTTAAACATTACAAGCAATGGTTGCTAAATATGACTGTTATAATATAGTAGTGGCACAGCAAAACCTCATTGTTTAGTCTACAGCTTAAAGAGAACAGTTAGTTCACTTTTTAATGTTAACTGTGTGTGTAAACTTTAATTTTCTGAACAAATATGAAGCTAGTGGAACAAAATTGCAAAGTAAGTGGGTCGCAGAGCTGTTTTAAGAGCTGTGGCTTCGTAAAGTACACCTATATACAGGCTTCATCCGTCCCATACCCTATTGTTCCAAGGAGTGATCGTGACTCATCCAACTGTGTGGCCGTTTAATGTAATTTCCTGTGTCAGAGACATTGCATCTCTTTGTTGCACCTCTACAACGTGCAAAATACAGTTTTCTTCACAAGTGAACTGTGAGAAGGTGAAAAGGTCATGTTTTGCGCATTGTTAAGTATTTCGAGTTCAAGGATCCAAAACAATGAAACTAACAAAAAAAACAACCCTGTCTTTCAATTTTTTGAATACCAACAATTTTAGCACGAAGACTTTGGTCTAAAAAAACTTGTAGGTACCTACTTACTTAATCTAGCTATGGATTATTTGTGCTTGTTTTGGAAATCTCAGTTTTTTGCAAAGTCCGTTTAAATATACATTTAGCATGTAATCAACTGTTTATGGATGGTTTATTTCTAAAACACTTGGATAAACCTAAAGTTTAAGACAGACCGGCCTCCCAATTACAGTAGCAAATGGCAATTGGGATCACTTTGGCCACCTTAGCGCTATCTAAATCTTATGAAACTTGAACAGGGGAAACTTCTTGACCTAAATATTCCTCTTTTTAAAGGTACAAAATATTTGGATAGCGCTAAGGCAGCCCTAAATGGGTTGCCCTTCATTGGGTTGAGTTAAGAAGCACTCCCAAAATGATGGGAGTTTGTTGCGTTCCCCATATGATATGCCATTTGCTATTGTAATTGGGGGGCTGCACCCTTCCCAAGGCCGCGTCTGCTTCAATCCATAATAGCTTGATAGTTGTTCAGCTAATAAATCGGTAAACTAACTTGATCAAAGTGAGCATTAAAGTGAGTTCGGAATTTTTAATTTTATGAAAACTACTTTTTTTGTGAACATTAATTTAAGCGAGTTTTTGTTATTTACTGAATCTCAAGGAAGGTCTGACTTTTCCTCTTTGATGTCGTACAATTCCGTGCACAAAAATACCTGCGCACAATCTCTTTAAAATCCCCTAGACATCAAATTAAATGATACGTACGAACATGTCTGCAATTGCGAAAGCCTTGGTATTTGCGGAGAAAGCGGCGGGCGCCTACTTACAGCCAGTGGATTCAACGGCCCTTACGAATGAGAGGAAAAGTGTGAAGTTCACGAGTACAACAGTACCTTCCTTAATTTAACTTTGGTGTTCGTATGAAAAAATATATATAATTCCTCTGCTGCCTGTAATAGTTATTTGTTATACAAGAGTGCAAAGTTGCGTTTTAACCGCGTGCTCAATTTTGATGACCGAGCAAGCGAAGGATTCTAAAGATTCAAAACTTAGAATCCTGAGCGTTAGCGAGGGAATCAAAAGAGCACGAGGTGGAAAATCTTTGCACTCGATGTTCTAAATTCAATTTACTTTATCCTTTCTTTTACACTCAGATATCGAAGAGCAAAAATACTCTTTCCGAGATGGTGGGATGAAAAGTTTATTGGTTTAAGGATAAGCTTCTACTAGGTTGACATAAAAAATCAGAGTAGTTACTGATAGATCTTGTGAACTTTGATGTTACTACTAGATCCTTTACAATTGTAGGCAGTATTCGAATTACTAATAGTTCCTGTGACAAACTTGCTATTGAACTAGATACAGTCTGTGAAAATTCAAGGAGTAACTTTATTAAATCTATCACAGATAAAGAACAACTGCAATTATCTATAGCCAAAATACTCACGGTAGTGTCACGTAGCTATAGTTATTTATTGTTATCATTAGACATTCGTTAGGTCGTGTCAGTATGTAATCTAAAATAGGACAATAAGGCACACACAGACAACCTTGTGCGGTACAAAGCAATAAAACTACTACAGGAAAACCTTTATCTGGAAGGGACGTGATATATGCACCATTACTAAGTACAAATAAGCGTGATACTGTACTTAAAGACCAGTAAAACCACTCAATATATGACAGATAACTCTGAAAACTTAGACACAATTAGAAGTTACACGTTAATTTACAGTATTCAATTGACTTGGGCGTGAGCTTGACATAAATGTAGTTGGATATCATACTCAAATCCATGAAGAGATGCAACGATGCACATGCTGGGGTGCGATTGTTGAAACTCACTGAGTGACTAAATATCATCATAAAGGCCGCAAATCACCGTTTTTCAGGAGATGTAATGGAGGAAGCACTTGTACTGATATCATAGTATAAATATAAAAATTTGGAAAACTATCTAATAGCTCTCTGATTCAGCGGGCTACCGTCAGTTAGAGTCCTACTCCACTTACCACCCACAGTCAGTTCCTAAATAATAATTGTTAGGTATCAGATAAACATCTTCTTCGAACCTTTAATGCACCTGCAATCTATAAGTTACCAGTTACGTCATCTATTTATCGTACGGCATCAATTACAAAGTCAATAATTTAGGTAAAATCAGCTATTCGAAGACCCCGGCTGTTTGCAATTCAATGCGTGTTCGCTTGTCCTCTCGAATGTAACACGCAATGAATAGTAAACAGATCCGGGACTTCTCGAGATTTCCTTCTTGTTGACAACTTGTACATAATATGCATGTAGGTATACTTGCTGATTAGTTTGGTAATATAACGTCTTCATAGCAAAGTTTCTTCGCTAGTTCCTTTAAATATCAGGAGTAGTCAGGTTTCAACTTTAGTTCCTGTTTCATAGACCTATACAACCCATTGTCACAATGCAATATACTACAATGACATAACATAACACCCAACAGTCACATATACGTAGTCTTGATCCCACACAGGATTCCTTGTGTCGTGGGTATCAGGAACTATGAGTACCATGATACCATAACACCCAGACCCCGAACAAATATTAATTGCAAATCATTTATTTATTTGTTTATGTCAACTTACAACTATTTTTACAGGATAATCCTAATACAATAGCGTAGTCAATTAATGTAATATCATTCAAAAACCTAACTAACACTAACTTATAACATAAACAAAGCGGCCTTTACGAATTCGTTCAGAGAAACATGGAAAACATCTATATTATCCGCTACTAGGTTGATCATACAAACAATTGTCCCGCAGCGGGAATCGAACCCGCAACCTCTTGCATCTCAGGCGGCTACTCGCCTGCCGCGCCACACAGGTGGTCAAATGCTACAAATGATATACCTATACCCTGATTTTTAATTTCAGACAATTTTTGTAAACAAACAAATGTCAAGATATGCCACAGTGTCATGATTGTGTAGCATACGTGTAAATTCACATATGACACACATACATTTGACACTTATACACACAGTGGCATATCTTGACATTTGTTTGTTAACAAAAAATTTCTAAAATTAAAAATCAGAGTATAGTCAGATGACACAAACCTACGTTTCTAATGAGATTCCCTCGCCGTATAAGTTCAAAAACTAGTATCAGCATTATGTACTTTCTATAAGTTTGTGAGAAGACTTTCCAATTTCTAGGCAAGTGTGTCGGATGGGTTATCACTTTGTTATTGTCGTAAAGTTCGCACGGCGACATACTCGAACACTTAGATAGTGAAGTGCTGACAATGTTACATGCAATAATACATGTTTATATCTTTAAGCACATAAAGTAAGGTCTTGATAAATGTGAACACATAATAGCAACAAGTGCAAAAAATTCTTAGTGGGAATAAGCAGAGAGCTGATTCTGCATTTTGAAAAGCAATTGACACGGACGTATGATGTAGTGTAACACGAATTTTTGTATGGAAAATGAGGTTAACAGAGTGTAAACTAGGGGCGCTCATTGGTGTCGCCGTACAAAAATTCACACTACACTACACCGTCCTTATTCTAAGACTACACCAGACGTCCGTGTCAGCTCTCTGTACTGAATCGGCACCGTATGATTTCGAAATTACCTTTTTGTAAATTTGCCAGTTGATCTATCGTTGAGTAGAACCCACAATTAAGATTGGTAATATATGTAATAAAAATACGTCAAACATAGGAATCTTTTTTCATGGTAACTTCAAAGCAGTTGAATTTATTCTTACATTTCCTACAACAAGCGTTAAAAATAATAATGGGTGTATTAAAATAATAATAATATCTATATTTCAAGTTCATTGAGAAATGTACAAAACCTAATAAAGAAGCCCATAGAGTATACCTTACAGAGATAAAAATACAATTTATTTAATAATCACTAGTGAAGAAGGCGACATGTAGCGCACCTGTGGTGTCTTGTGTTAGACGTCCTTCCGTGAACTTCCTGAACTAAAACTCCTCATTCATGAAGGTCAGTTGGCACTCTCACCAGAAATTCACATTACGGCGAGACTTCATCTTCTCGACCTTCATGGTGAGTCCGGTCTTCTGCTTGAGGTACTCCACCACCCCTTTGGGCTGGCCTCGGGGTGGGCTGGGGCTTCTTCGGGCGTAGTGGACCCGCGACACACAGTAGAGTGGTGGGAAATAAACACTTTTTTTTTTTGAGCAAAATTTTTTTTCTGTGTTTCTTACTGCCCCCCTTTAGGCCTGCAGCGCCCACAAGGGGGCGTTATCGCCCACTTTGGGAAAAGCTGATCTAGATCAATGTTATTGGAGAGTAACTATTTTTTCTGCCAGTAAAAACGACACCCATTTTACATTAAATATAAAACCAAACAGCATACTCAAAACTAGTTATGCTGACTCGTCTTCGACAAAAGATCAAAGCTTAAATTGGCGATACGTAAGCGAAAAAACCGACTCTTGCGTCGGTTTTTTCAACTAAATTGTTTAATAGTCGGTAACTAAATTATACCTGTATCTAATAAATCAAATGATGTGGGAAACTCGAGTCAGTTGATTGAGGAAATCAAAAAGTTTTTGATTCCTGGTTCAGACTAAGAACATAATACCTATGCGAATTAAATTAACAAAGGTAGCTTTTACAATTATTGCAATTCCACGACCTACCTACGTCGTGATATTTATACCATTTGATTCAATTTTAGGTTTTAGAAGTTGTATATGGGCGCTTACGCCCTTTGTACGCGAACGAAGTTTGAATCTAGTTTCTACCGGTGTTCTCCTCTTAAATTATGCACTGAGGGCCTATTATGAGTTTTGCATTGTAACAATCAATTTGCGATTCGTGTCGTGAGTAGGTATTCAACGTGACTTACATAGTGACTATTCATCATTCTGTGCCGTGCAGTCGATAAAAACAGCACCGATTCATAAAATATAGTTACTACGTAAGTCACGTTGAATACTCACGACTTGCAAAGTGATTGATGCAATGCAAAACTCGTAATAGGCCCTATCATATAATATTGTTCTATCCGTTGTAGTCTATGTTCTATTTACTCATTATTCACTATATCAATCACAATCCGTAAAAAGTTCATTGAACTAAAGAAAGAACAGAATGAGGTTCCGAAAGTGAAAGTCACTGGCCACTGAGCCTGGGTCGTTACACTGTTACATATTGCCTACTATTATACCACTATTACATTACCCCACGGAATAGTTGAACAAAAATAATTCCTAATCTTGCTATTTAGCCCTCGGCATTCACGCTTTTTTTGAAACTTTAAGGCCAAAGCACACCGGATGCGTATGCAGCATGTAACGTAGATATACGCGTCTCTACGTATGTACCTACACGCTTGCGTGCATGTCACGCAATCGGTGTGCCATGTCTCATACAGTTCCTACATTACACCGTCATGGTACGTCGACGTGTCTACGCGTCCGCAGCTGGTGTGCTGTGGCCTTTAACCCGCATCACCGCTCGATTCAACAAGCTGTCATAAAGCTAGGCCAACACATATAACACCAAGACCAACCTATTACACGCTAAAATAACTTTTCGCCTGCATGAAGTGTAGCTTTAGTTGATGCGCGACGGGAGGTTGCACGCGTGTATGTGCTTAGGCGTCTCCTAAAATGTTACGAATACCTATTTGGAATCGGTATTCTAATCAGAGAGTCTAGTTTTTTAAAGAGAGCGATTTTATGACATAACTTTATTAGTTCGTGTCCGAGTCTTTTTCCAACGCAAAGATAGATGATAAAATAAAGTTTTTAACACTTTAAACAAATTTAATTTAATGTGATTTAATTTGTGTATTTTTACTTTAATTTTAATTAACGTGTATATGGATTGTTTTATCTGAAATAAAATTGATAAATAATAAATTTATGCGACATGACGTCTTAGTTCATAAGCTTAGCTTCTATGGTTTTGAAGGTATTGAACTTGATCTTTTACGGTCTTATTTTAATAACAGAGTTCAAATAGCTACCGTTAATAACATAAAATCAGATGCCGAGCACAGTAACATAGGTGTCCCACAAGGTTCCATACTCGGGCCACTACTGTTCTTGATATATATTAATGATTTAGCAAACTGCCTACCAGATTGGGCATTAATTACTCTCTTTGCGGATGATACGCACGTAGGGATCAAAGACAGGAAACTGGAAATAGTAGAAGAGCAAGCTAATCTGGTAGTTCAAAAATTAAAACTGTGGTTTGAAACAAATGGTATTATTCTAAATGCGGATAAAAGCACTATTTTAAACTATACTAGCAGAAAAAAGAGTAAAAATGATACCATCCGAGAAGTCACATTTTTAGGATTTACTCTAGATTGTACTTTATCCTATAATAGCCAGATAGACAAAATATGCAAAAGGCTAGCAAGCGCTAATTATGCGTTGCTTAGATTGAAACCTATACCCGTTGGTATCTGCCTAAAGCTGGTTATGTATAATAAACTACCCTTAGAAATAACACGGCTGCCTCCAAACCAATTCAAACATAAAATAAAAATTTTTTTTGAGTGTAATCCGTTTTACCATATTGATGAGTACATGAGTTGTTCATTTTCTGAATTGCATGACGTGTAAGTGTATTTACATTTTATTATTTTTTGTATTGTTTTGTGTTAGGCTATTAGAATTATAAGTAATTATTATGTACCAACTTGACATACCAATGTTATGCAATGTAACGGAATGGTGAAATAAATAAATATCTAAAATATCTAAATTTCCTGGAGTTCATTGTGGTCAATAAAGGTAGTGTTACATTGCATTAATTCTCCTACCCAAGTAGTACCTATTTAAAGCATTTATTGAAGTGACAATGAACGATAAGGCTAAAATAAAAGTAAAAATTTTGGGATATGGGATTATCGTCTCAACCTACCCTGAAGTTTCGAGTCAGTTTATATATTTTGTCAAGTATAATTTGCCCAATGTTGTATTTATCACTGTGAAGAGTTTTTGACCCAAATTAAGTGATATTTTTCTAAGGTCAAGCATATTATATAATTCTAGAAACGATTACTCAATACCAATGGAAATATCAGACCTCTTTCGTGATGTTTGTTTACATTAGAAATGACTAACACGGTGCGGTAACACCTTTATTATTTGACCACAAAACATTATAAGATATTCGTTCTTATAAAAGGTTAATAGGATGTGCGCTAACATTGATATTTGGGATCTTTTTCCTCAATAAACAACATTTCCACTAATTTCAGTATCGAAACTAGTACAAACTAATATACTAGTTTTATCGATAGGCGAGAATCTGTGGTAGATAGTCTACATAATTATAAGAGTCTATGCCTAATTCACCGCAGGAGATTATATCAAAAAATATTTGTTGACTTTTTTCTGATTAAATTACGGCATTACATAATATTAGGTTTTCGTTGAATTGTATAATTTAACCAAACTTTTGAGAAATTAGTCTTCCGGATAGCATCAACCGGTTATTGATGAAGATCAATAAGAACCTATGTATTTTATTAGTATTCCAAACAGTGAGTTCATCGGTTGAACCCAAACACTACCTGTCTAACGTTAACGATCAATGAGTTCCTTTGTCACCATACATTTTGCATCAGATCTGAGGCCCAATTCTCTAATTTAAAAACAATCCTGTCACAATATAATCTCGTGTCAGTCGCACTGTTTCGTATAGTAACTATTACATATTCTTAGCAAGAAATGCGAAGATTAAGTAATAGTTACTATACGTGACAGTGCGACTGAGGCGAGATTATACTGCGAATTGAATGTTTTTAAATTAGAGAATTGGGCCTCAGCTTACTGTCACGATAATGTATTGCCATCGGAACATGACAGGTATGAAAAAAATGACGCAGAACGGCCCCCCAATTAAAGTAGCGAATGGCTATGGGGAACACAACAATTGGGATCATTTTATCAGCCTTAGCGCTATCTAAATCTTATGAATAGGGGAAACTTCTTGACCTAAATATTCATACTTTCATGTTTCAAAAGATTTGGACAGCACTAAAGCACTAGGCACAGCACTAGGGCGGCTGGCGCCCGGCTACGCGTCAAAATGCTCTTCAAGATTTGAACCAAACAAACAAAAATAAATAACATTTAACGAGTCTCTACGACAATGAAGCTAGAGCAGTCTTAAAAGATAAACAGTTACACGTAAGTTAGAAGCGTTCTCCTAAGAGCACTAGACCGGTGTTTGTGCCGAACTCAACGAGTGTTGACCATACGAGTAGGTGCTCTAAACTTGTTTTTGATATTTAAAACTAGATTATGACCACACTCACGCGATCTGAGTGCAAATTTCTAAACACCGTATTTCGTATTTTATTTTATCTGTCCAGTTTTACCAACATCACACCGAAAATGTGTTCGCAAAGATATATCAAACTCTCATTAGGTATATACATATAAGCTTCTTGTAGGGCTTTATGGCAGGACGATTGAACGAACATAAATGTACATTCCAACATCATCATCATCATCAATCGCCAGCCTGTTTACATCCACTGCTGGACGAGGCCTCCCTCTTTGAATACAATGAGGGAATTTGCTATGATCACCACGCTTGGATTGGTGTTCGCAGTTTGATGTCAAGTTACTCAGGTGAATGCTGCTGCCCAGCATCCCCTGGTGTAATTCTTTAGTAAGCCTTCCTTTTACTACCTCCACGGGAGAAGGAGGAGTCTTTTTAAAGGCCGGACACACCACGGCACACGTCAAAAATAAATTCCTACAAAAAAATATGGTAATGATGTTTGGATGATGTCGTGCTTACACGCCAAAACGCCTAGGCCAATATTGATGAAATTTGATACATATAAATTAAAATCTTGATTAAAACATGCAATACTTTAATAAAATGCTTGAAATTTAGTTCCCTCGCGAGTATAACGTGGATGAAACCGCAAGCTGTGACCGCAAGTGACCACTAGTAAAAATATCGATAGTAGCGATTCTGTGCACAATTTTCTAAATTTATACTGCACTAAAATTATCGCGCGCTCTGTCTAATAGACTGAAAAAAGGGCCCGCGATAATTTTAGCGCAGTTTAAATTTAGAGAATGGTGCACAGAATCGCTACATGTCAAATTATAGGACTCGTTTTAAAAATAATTCGCTAATAATGTTAGTGAGAGTAAGTAATTAACATAATTTAATTTGAGTATTTGAGTACTTGCACAACAGATGGGTTGCTGTGCTGGCGCATGGCGTTACTCTCGGTGATGTAATCCAATGTCGACGTCACATGATAATCCTAGTTAATCTCGGCTTTGTAGTATAATTACAAGTTGATTGAAAATGCGCAGTTGCTGTGTGTACATAGAACATGGACAAAAGCAATATTTTTTAACACTTTTTGATAAATTTTATGGTAATATGACTTTGAAAACGCTTCACCATCCTCGTTTTCTTGTGTAGTTTCAGTAGTCATACCTCGATCAACCCCCCAATTATAGTAGCAAATGGCAATGGGAAACACAGCAATGGGAATCATTTTGGCAGCCTTAGTGCTATCTAAATCTTTTGAAATGAAGAAATATCAAAAGATTTGGACAGCGCTAAGGCTGCCAAAAAGCTGCAAAAGGCTGTTTTCTACTGTAATTGGGAGGTTGTTTGATAAATACAACAAGTTCAGGAAGTCATATTTCAATTTGAAATAAAATATATTTCTAAAATTTACAAACAATAAAAACGGACTGTTAGCTGTAAAGTGTAACCATCAGTTATGACAGAAAATAATCGATTTGGTAAATTAGCGATTTAACATGCTGTTAATATGTTGGTGAACTATGGGCTAAACGATAATGAATGCGCAAATAATTTGCGAATTTCAAAGACCATGACCTGATTTTCAAGTGCCATCTCAGTTAGGACAAAAAACATTTATTTTGTTTGTTTTGTTTGTGCCTCTTCTTACGGCAGAGTTAAGGTTGCCATTATACTTTATAATGAGTTATTAATCAGTATTCAGTATGCAGAAGTTGCAGTCTTTATACTAGAAGCTTTATGAATAAATAATACTTAAATAATAATAATATGGGTTTTAGATAATTTTTATAAGAAAAGCCATGAATTATCTTTAAGTTTCCCACGTACACTTCAACTTTTCGGCATAACTGTGTGAAGATTTGACTTGTAGTTTTGAAATTAATGTGAAACTAAGTTTTTTTGCTCGCAGATCTTCATAAAATTTTCTATAATTGAATCCTTAGTTCTCAATGTACGGAGTGTTCTAGATTTTAGAAACAATGAACCAGAAAAAACGACGAAGTTAGTGGAACGCCTCTGACTTCGTCCGCGTGAAGTTTTTTTCCATACAAACTTCAACACCCCGCCGTAGCCTCTTAGGGGGTGAATTTCAGAAATTCCTTTCTTAGTGCACCCCTAGACCGCAAATGTTATGCAGCCTCCAAGTTGAATGTACCTAAATTGAGTGTCTTAGTACGGCTAGCACAGGCTGATTAAAAGTTTCCAAGACGTTAGCGTGACGACCGCTAATGTTAATATTGGCCAATTCAATCGGGGTAGCTTGAAATCTTTGTAGATTTAACATTTACTATCGTCTCGCAAGCGACTCGCTATCGTTACTAAAGGTAGCAGTCGGTTCTTGGCGACCGCGACACGTGACCGAGACCGGCGACCACGGTCGCCGCGCCACTCTCTAGCCACGCCCACTAGTTGCGCGTCGCGGTCGCCAAGAACCGAATGTACTCCATATAAATCCATACTAAGCAGTGCGTCGAGCGACACATTCGCGGTCGCCGGTCGCGGTCACGCGTCGCGGTCACTGGTCGCGGTCACGCGTCGCGTTCGCCAAGAACCGACTGCTACCTTTACGTTAGTCAGCCTGTCCTAGCCATACCTACAGTGGCTTAGAGCTTTCGGTAAATGCTCTAAGAATAGTGTTTTAGCGCGTGCATTGATATGTCAGTCAGTGAATCAGTCAGGATTTTGAATTTAGATATAGAATTATAAATTATCCTACTTTTATCTACGGTTGCCATGAACCGAAAGTAACCCAATACCAGCAGAGTACCTGCCAGAATACCAATTTCCAGCCAATTCACAATTCAGTCTCAATTCGGTCAATTTTCAGTGTAGTTTTGAAATAATTACATGATAGTACAGGCAAATTAGCAAAAAGTGTGGACCTAAGTCGTGTAGTCGTGGATTCTTATGGAAACGTTAGATGACACGAAAAGAAGCTTATCCTAGGTTTGCACCGTTTCTGGCGCTTATGGAACGGTGATTTGCAGCCTTTTTGATGATATTTAGTCACTCGGTGACATTAAAAAATCGCACCCCTGGACTGTGTAAGAATGTAACCTTATGTTAACCTTAAAATTATTTTTCGGCCCCTACAAGTACGTAGTAACACATACGTTAGAAATGTAATGTTCAGTTTGTCTATACACAGTACAAAGGCCTTACCATGAGCTCCTAAAGCGATTCAGTACAAAATATCGGTTCGTAATTGACTTCTGCGATTAAAGTTATTCAATGATGACGGATCATTGAATAACTTTAATCGCAGAAGTCTATAGACCTTCTCCTACTGTGCCTTTAAATATAGCTGCGGACATCACGGAACCGATGTTTTGTACTGAATAGTTTTTGAACTGAATCGCTTTAAGAGCTCATGGTAAGGCCTCAGAACAGCGGTGGGTACAGTAGGTAGTCTAGGTAGTGTGGTACTCGCACAAGGATGTCAATTTGTTACGAACGATTATGAAACCGATTAGGTCAACCAATTACTTAATAGATTAAAATTACGTTATTATGTGGTGCTATTTTATGGCATATAACAATTTTCCAATTTATTTTACCAAAATTGAAGAAGATTGCAAAAGAAAATAATCAATTTGGATAATAATAAATCCCAACACAAAAAACTGCTATAAAAAGTTGAAAATTGTATCCGTATGTTTATTATTTTGAAATGAGTTCAAACAGAAACTAATATTACAAAAAGTTTTTAATTGTTATTGGGTTTTGGACACATATTTGGTAAATACTGAGATTTTAAATACTGGTAATTACATGGATATAATAAAACATGTAGCAGTAGGTATAATGAATTTTAACCCTCGACTAAAAACAGGAGTAGAATTGAAACATTCGTAGTTGGGAATCATTTTAAATCATCACCACTGTTTTTAGTAATTTTTGCTGATGTTTCAATTAAAAAAATAGGGGTGTTATATATTTGAGAGGGTTGTGTGTTTCAATGTTTGTCTGTTTGTCTGTGGCTTCATAGCTTCGAAACGGATACACAACAAACAAGTGCAGTTGAGCCATGCCCTTAATAGAGTTAATGAACTCTGCAGAGTCAAGATGACCTCAAGATGAATAACAGAAAGTAGGAAGAAAAGCTCATACTTTTACAAATTAAATGGCAGTCACTCAAATGTCAAATGTTGATAATTGAATTAACCTTTGCAAAAGTTACCATCAACAAAGAGATATAATTATGGCTTTAATAATAATTTCTGATTTTTGACTAAGGTCTTTATTTTGTTACAAAGATCCTGTAATCATTTTATTTCTAGTATAATGGCAGAGAAAGAAAATATAGACTAAAACAAAAATCCGCCTACCAAGCTTTGTGATTACGTTAAATCACCCCATTGCAAATCAAAATACATTATTGCATGGCCTCCCCCATAGAAATGGGGCAGGCCTCTTCTATCAACGGCTGATAATGATGAGAAGTTGTGTTTGTTTAGCATAAATTCTACTACTAGTAAAACTAGTTCTAGTATGTAGTTTTTAGCACATCATTAATCGGTTTCTACTCTACGTATAGACAAGTTAGAGGCATTTATGCAAAAAGGCTTCAACGCGATGTTTTGCAAAGACAATGAAATTATTTTGAAAAAAATAATGCATTCATTACAAAAATTAAATACCTACTTTTGTGTTGATTTTGTACATAACTGCGTTGTTTCCAAATTAGAAAACAACTACTACCAACTTGCGCAACAAACAAACCTAGAAATTGTTAGTTACCAACAGCTTCCATTACGAGCGCAAGTTAAATAAAGATGATGTATGTTACGTACCAGTTAATTCGCTGATGTGTTTATGCAATATAGGTAAACCTCGCGGAGCGAACAACGCTCACTTTTATTACTCTACTCGGATAATGCTTGTTTCACTTTAGAATCTTGTTTTTATCATAAATACTTAAACGTGCGTAAAGTACGAATTATACCTGTGCTTGATGATAGTACGTACTCGTAGTGCCTTAATAACACACAAAAAGATAACACTAATAAAATAAATCAATGGCAACAATTCAAATGTATTTTTGCAAGTATTCAGTTTGCAGTCTGTGTCAATTAATTATATTTAATTTAGATGACTAACATACATTTTTTCTTTTTTCCAGGTGAAAGCTGTATAGAGAAGCCACTGGCGACACTTTGGCGCAACTACCAGCAGTCGACCAAACCTGACGTGGTCATGAAGTTGTCCGTCACAAACTCTGGCCTCAAAGGCTTCACGAAGGAGCATGGCCTAACCGAGTACTGGTCCCACCGCATCACCTACTGCGCCTCCCCACCACACTACCCCAAGCTCTTCTGCTGGGTCTACCGCCACGAGGGCAAGAAGCTTAAGCACGAGCTCCGATGCCACGCCGTCCTATGCACCAAAGAAACCATATCAAAGAAGATAACAGAAGAACTGCAGGTAAAACTAAAACAGGCACTAGTCGAATTCAAAAAGGACAGAATCTCCAAACAAAATGCCAGGCTCAGCTTAGCAAACAGCGTTTACGAAAACCCGAGCATGCCGAGGAGAAAAATCCTATTGAGCGTAGGATCGCAAAACTACAGGCCTCCGCTCGAAAGATCCAAATCTGCCCCCAAACTGGGAGCAATAGAAGAACTATGCTCGGAGGAAGATGAAGAAGAAGCGGAGATGAACGCTAAACAAGACGATGGGAGGAGAACATCTTTCAACGAAAATATGACTATTGACCAGTACTACGCTTCACAGACATTGGACAGGCGGCGAGCCGAAATAAAGTCTCGCAAGATGTCATGTCCTGAAGGTATCATGAACAGAACACTTTCAGATCCTGGTGAAGAAACTGTGACTGTATCAGATAACTTGCTAGACTTGATCGTAAAAGAGAGTAAGAGGGACGCAGCTAGTCATGAAGAAAAGAAGTTAGAAGCAATCGCCGAGATTATAGAAGAGGCAAGCGACGGCAAGCTGTCTCAGAGTAACTACCTCGTCACGGACAGCGACGACGGGTCTGTTTCTTCGGGCTGTGAGACTGCCAGCACAGTCACCGACAACGAGCCTTCCTCACTGCCTTCCTTTCCGCAGGAAGACAAACCCATCGAATCCGAACACATTGATCGACAAAGTACCCAAAGCTTGAATCATGATGACAATGAAGTTAATCACATACCTATTGGCGAGAATAATGCTTTTAGACGGAGATCCACTTACCCACCTCTAGGCGTAGAGAGTATCATCTACGATAACGCCTTCGAATCTCTTATCGATAACCTAACAGATATTGATAGTTCCAGTACTGAGAATGAGGTATTCAAGAGTTCTGGGGATAATGACAGTGCGTGCAGCGATGAGTCTGGATACTCAGAACTACTGGATAACAAAGAGAGCGTAATAGGCAACACCATCATGGTTTAGAAACTTTACTATGGATACAACCACAATGCACATGGAAGTAGCTATATTCAAGTTTTGTTAGTTTTAAGAATGTAAAGACGAGGGTACAAGATGTATTTTATCCATTTTTAGCCAATAGTGGAACCAACATAACACTTGTAGTTTCCTAAATACTAATATTAATAAGATTATGTTGGTTTATGTAAATGTAGATTTCTCAAAATAAGAGCTTCGTAGAATCGTATTGGTAGAGATGTATTATTAGTTTATTACGTACGTATAATTGTTTGTAAATATAATGTTACTTAAGTACACACATTAGAGAGATTTTAAAAGAATTTAATTTAACTGGAATGGCCAGAGCTTGTTGTCTGTTTGTTGTATATTTATTGATAGCAATTGTCTAAGTTCATCCTTCAAAAGGTTTATAGGTACTTACGCATTCCATACATTTTCTATACTCGGGTCATTGATCTACATCAGTAGTGAGGAATATTTAAAAAATAAAGAGATTTTAAAACATATTTCGTGTAAGTATTTTATTTTGTTAGCTGGTACTTAGACTTAATCAGTAGGCACTAGTTCCATCAAACTTGGTTATGAAAAGCTTATCCTTAAACTTACCAGGATGTAAGATGCAATAGGAAAGAGCTTGGAGGTGAAAGAAAGGAAAACATAGAATCAGAACCATTTAATATCAATGATGATGACACAAAATGAAAAAAACAATTATTAACAGCATTTGTTTCAGTTTGCATTATACTCGTGCTTGCCTCGTTAAAGAGTAACTCCAACCAACAATGTGATTTATTAATAAGAAAACATAATAACATAACGTGCTTGTCCATCAAGTGGCTTCAGAGTTCAGACCATCCGTCTCCTCCTATGGATGTCGTAAAAGCCGACTATAAGGGATAACAGCAGCATCCACCTGAGTACTCAACACCAATACTGCAATCACCAAGCCGCCTGCCAAGCGTGGTGATGATGGCAAATCCCTCCATTGGATTATTTGGTTGAGGTCTCGTCCAGCAGTAGACGTCTAAACGCTGCTGATGAATAACGTAACATATACCTACTTATATGATACTAATGTAGAGGAAATCGTCAATATTTAAGTAGTCTGCAAGTAACAACGATATTGTGGCAAAACGAATATCCCATCTGTTCCTGGATTGGAATCCATCGTCGTGGGTGGTGTTTTGCAGAGCGTGACAGCACCTGCGTGACGTCAGTGGCACGCACTCATCACGCACTACACTGCGCTGCGGAGTAGGCACGATATCGCCCTTTGTGCATTTGGGTCAACGGTTAGTACTAAAATAAATAGGTCGTCCTCCCAACAATCAAACAACAACAATCAAAGGGGATAAAGCAGAGCCGCCGGCGCCGTGAACCTGATCGTGGCTGTAGGGTTTTTGGGTGCAAAAAATAATAGGTTTCATCTCTGGGAAAACGCGTTTTTACGAGTTTTCCCATAATATTATTTAACAATAACTATTTTAAATTAATAATGATGGATTTAAGTTCAACAGATCATATCACTTTGGAGTCCCTGTATATATCTAATGCAAATGCTTGTTAAAAATACAACCGAATTGAAAACATCCTCCTTTTTTTGAACTCGGTTAAAAATAGCCAGAGGGTAAACTAGATTTAAATAATAGTTAAATAATACTTTTATAATAGAGCTTTAGTAATAATTGCACTCTAACATAAAGTTGTTCTAGATTATAGAATATTGAAACATTATACAATAACTCGTCCACATCCCTTGTGTTGCAACCGCAACCACGCAGATCAAACCGCAGATCACGGAAACGGATGTTACGGGCTATGGGTTCGGTCTAAGGGGGCTTTTTTGATAATTTTAACATGCTTTACTGGTTAGATCAGTGATGGGTTAAGACATCTTTCTTGTGATTTGAAGTTAAAATTCAGTAGTGAGTTAGTTTAATTGTTTCTGATCGAACAGCCAACAAAACGTCAGCTGAACACGAGGTAGAAATTTTATAAGAAACTAACGCAACACGAGTCTAGATATTAGTGTATTGATCATGTGTACAAAGTGTCATGGAGTTTGAAGAAATAATAGTCAAATTAGAAGCAAACTTCGTTCGCTTGCAAAAAGGCATAAGTGCCACTTTGCTAGCTACCGGTAGCCTCCTCTTAAGGGCTCCAGCCGGCCTAGACAAACGGTATTCGCTTCGAAGCGATTCTATTTCTACAGTCGTAATTCAATACAAAAGACCACATGATATATCGACAGCTTACGTCAATCTCATACATTTTGGACTTTTCTACTAGCGTCATCGCTATTAGAATTTTACTTTGTCTAAGGCCTCTGGGCTGCAAACAAGTTTACCAACAAAGTTCCTTGTACGCTCCCGGTCAATAAGAAGCTGTATAAAAGTAGTACAGTTTGAGATCAATAATGTCTGGATCTCAGTCGACATGTAGCTGGCCTTTTATTGCTTCTGTAGCCGAAGCATTTTGTAATGATCTGAATTTTAAGAGGATATAGTGGAGTTATGCTAATTATCATGCTAATTTGATGATAATGCCTTTTAAGGCATCTGTGATGTGGGTGACAATAAAAATTCGGCTTTATGTTTATTAATCGTTATTCGGAAATCAGTGATTAATTTTTGATGCAAAATAATTGCAGTACACCAAAAAGATTGTGTTCTTTTTGTAGGGTTGCTAGCTGTCATGAATATAAAACAAGGTTAATTTATTGTTAACAAGTATGGGTTCTAAAAGACAGGGCAGGGGGGGGACAATATAACGAAAATTCACTGCCTTAAAATACATTTACCATTATTCAGAATTAACTAAAAATCTCTGAAATCTATGAGTCATTGTTACACAAATAAGGAAGATGCATTATCCTTAAACATAATAGTTATAGTCATTATAGTAGTCATGATCCCACTCCAGGATTCCCCTTCGGCGTAGATATCAGGAACTACGAGTACCATGGTACCATACCACCCAGACCCGGAACAAATATTTGCAAATCATACAGACATTTTGTCCCGCAGCGGGAATTTAATCGAATCCGCAACCTCTTGTATCTCAGCTGGCTACTCGCACGCCGCGACACAGATGTCGTATTGAATGTTTTTTTTTAAGGACGCAGTCAACTATATCACTAAGTTCTGTAACCTTTCTTAAAATGGGCAGTAAAATCACGTCCAGATCATCTCATACGCATTAAGGTCGTCAAACCGCATATTGTTCAGTCCATGCATCAAAATCACTGAATATGGCAATAGGTCGAGTTCAAAACGGTAACTGGTTAATGGAACAGCTATTTTTGTACCCATATTAATTTTATCATATAAGTATGTCCTGAAGGCTTCTCCCATAGAATACCACGACAAATGGTCTTGAGCCGCCTCCATCCACAGACTTCCAATGTCTTCGGTCCATCGAGAGTTGTTATATTATTTTAAGAGCTACGGGTTATTATGACGGACCGTTGTAACTTGTAGGTCTTATATTATGTATATTATATCTGAGATCAATGTAGTGTCCCACCTAAGCCGAGAGGATTATAAACGACAATTTTTGTTAAATGAATTATAAAAGTAAAAAAAAAATAGGTAATTTTAATTACTTGTTTACATAAAATTTTACCGATTCAACCATTACAACTTAAGCTGACAAAGCATCGACCAAGAATATTAAAGTTGGCAATTTCACCTTTTACAAATCATTCGCACATTTTGAAATATTATTCATAAAATATTCAGTCGGGGCTGACTCCATGAAACTGGGTCATAGAGGGCCGCAAACGTCAATAAACAGACAAAAGATACAATTTACCTACTTATATGTCGCCATTGATACAATAATAAAAGGATAAAAGTCAAACAATCATTAAAACACCTACTGAAATAACTATTGAAACTTTTTCCTTTTCAAACAATAGAGACTTGTTGACTTATTCAGATGTTAGGTAGCGATACGTTAGGTAGGTTAGGTACATGTCCGGGGAAGTAATAGCACCGTACCTTTTTCTGCCGTCAAGCAGTATTAGTGCTCGCATTGCTGTGTTTTAGTTTGAAGGGTATCGGGTGCCGGTGAAATTACAGGCACATGAGACTTTTCATCTTTATGTCTCAGGGTCGGCAGCGCGCGTGTGATGCCTCTGGTGTTGCAGCCGTTCATATTCATTCTACGGTAACTACTTTCCATGCGGTGGGCCGTATCTTGTTTGAACAGGAGTAATTTAATTTTATATAAGACGATTCAAAATGATCCTTGTGATTTCAATGAATAAAGTTCTTTTTGACTTTGACTATGACTTTGACTTTGACTTTGATTGCCAAGTAGTATAAAAAAGGAGGACTGTATCTACTTTGTAGTATCTGCTGAGCGAGAGTGTACGGGCCGTATGCAAACTACGAGGGTCCAGATGCTTTTTATTTTTGAGGCTTTTAGTCCGTAGTTTTCCTCATCGATGTTTTTCTTTGCCTGAAACATTACGTTTTCAGCAAACTGCTCGGTCAACTTGAAAACAAAAAGTTCTATTTCACCTCCTGCCATTAACAATTAATTAAAAGAAGAGCTATTAAATGATTCAGGACGTCCGTGTTGTGAGTTTGTCGCCATAGAAACGCCCCGGTTCGAATCCCGGCCAAGGAAAGCCTGTATTGACCGCTGAATTTTTTATTGTAGTTCTTACCTCAGGTACTTTCTTTAGAGAAAGTGCTATTAGTACTTCGTCAGGCACCAGAGGCCGTAAGTTTTAACAAGCAATTAACACGGATGTGGGGGATAGTGTAACGGGTTCGCTGCGCCAAATTTTCTAACATATTATTAAAACATGCTAGTAAAACAGCCAGTCCGCTGTGCGACTTTTAAGCGTTTTCCTCTAGGGAGCACCATGGATTTAGGAGCACTGATACGAACTGAATTACTTCACAAACCCCCCCCCAGGCGAACGCGGGGGATGTTTTCCGTTCGTCGCTTGTGTTATTGCTAACACAAAACAGTTAGGCGTCGCCCCCTTTGTGTTTGAAAACAATGCAAAATTATGTTTGTAAAACACCAAAACATGGCGCAGCATTTTGTACAGAAAATGAGCTTCACGGAGTGGACTGTTAGGTATAAAATAAAATTTAGATCCTGCGGTTCAAATATAAATGTTATTTTAATAAAGTATTTGAGACTGGTTCTTTGTAGGTATTTTATATCGTTCGAAGTGTTGCGATAATGTGACAAATTGACACTGTTTCTGATATAATACCCATGCCTGCCTAGCCTAGCGAAGATGTTACAGCCAGCTGGTAGGGCAAATAGATTCCATGGTTGCTGTTGCCATTTTGAAAGGAGACAATTCAATAGCTAGCTAAGTAAATTAATAAGAAGTTTGCTAAATCAATAAGCAAATAAACCTAATCATTTCATAATTTATTTACGTATAGGTACTTTCTTTGTTATGTTGTGCTGTTGAGGATTTAAATACCTAATATAATAACCTCTACTTCGTCTTCCTCTTGACACTTCTCTAGAACATAGTAGGTACCTAGATAGATTAACATTTCTTACATTATTAAATCGTGTAGGTATGTTGTGATGTTCCCACATTTATCACTCTATACATTCAGAGATGATCTAATTTTAGCAAACAAAGGATTTGCAAAATAGCGGCAACTAAACAAAAGCGGTAAGTACCGCTTATACCTAAATATATAGGTAGGTATCTATAGGTGTATTTTTGGCAATGGTTCCGGAACTACGGTATGTTCCTGGATATTAATAATGGTGGTTTTTAAGGTTACAAATGTGTACCATACAATTACTGGACTTTTTGAGTCACCATCTAATACTAAAAAGTAGGTAGGTAACTACCTACTTAAAAATACAAACTAATTACGGAGGTATATAATGGGTGGTCATGTCGTTATGAGCGATCTCTGTCAGACAACGGTTATTCAATCTCTTAAATAAATATACCTACCTAATACAAGTTTCTTGGTAACTATATACGTACCTACCTAACCTACTATTATAATACTTACTTACCTGATTGCATAAATTATGTAAAGGTACATTTTAAGCATCATCATCGTCAGCCTGCCGAAGTCCACTGCTCGCATCGAGGAACGGTCTTGAGCCGCCTCCATCCACCGACTACTACTTACTAAACTACTTTACTTAATAGGTACTTACTTATATAATATTATAAATAAATCTAACATTATATTTATTAACATAACACAGTCAACAGTCACGAGATACATCATCCTAGACATCCTTGATCTTTTAATTTACATACCTCCTAACAATAAGTAAAATGAGAAAATCAATTTATTTATGCATACTTAGCCAAGAAAGTGTTTACGTAGTAGTTTTTTGAATATAGGAAGCGATTTTAGCACGTCTGATATTATAATTAGTATAGGTATTATAGCAAAAATATTTGCCGCGTGGCTCTCGTGCCGCGAGTTTTCCTAGGTATTACTCTGAACACTTATATTAATATTTATTCTGTCTGAACGCCAAGGAAGAGCCATCTTCTGGCACATTATAGAACCATTATTACTGTATCAACACCATCTACCGGTATACGGCAAAACTAAGGTTATTGTCGAACCTTGGTCGTCCGCAACAATTAATAAAATAATACAGACCCCGGCATAAATTCGTAACAAGCGTGATCAACAGATGTCGCACTAGGCTTTTGGAACAGAAAGTAGATCTCCCGGCTTTGATTTGATTGGTATCGGTCGAGGTACCTACACGATGGTGATTTTGGTGATAATCCGTTGGTCCTGGGGGAATAGTGAATTTACATAAGGGCCTATTTTTCAATAGTCAATAACTAAATTATCAGCGATTTGAACCAAAAACACGAAATCGTACCGCGAACAAGTCCGTAGTACCATATTATTAAAATTTAGTATAACAACAGTACCTACGTGGTATGGTATGTGACTACCTACTTATTGTAAAATCAGCCTGTTTTGTTAATCAACAGCATTTACTTAGGTCTAAATCTAGGCAACAAATTGTACCCACCTTTAACATAAGAGGGTTAACCTATAGATTAGATTTGTACTAAATAATGTAAATTCAGGCAGACATTGAGTGAAACGTACGTAGGTTAATAACTAATGTCGTAAATACCCGATTTTGTTCCACGAAATATGACCTTTGACCCTCTGCCTGGTTGGTCTTCACATTGCAATGCTTGTTCTTGTTCTTAGCATAATAACATAACATAACACCCAACAGTCACATACGTAGTCATGATACCACACTAGGATTCCCTGTGTCTTGAGTATAAGTAACTATACGAGTACCGTGGTACTAAAACACCCAGACCCGGAACAAATATTTGCAGATCATACAAACATTTATCCCGCAGATATCGAACCCGCAACCTATCGCATCTCAGCCGGCTACTCACCCGGCGGCCGGCGCACCACAGAGGTCGTCAAATATCCTTTGGATCACTATCAAAACTCCACTTTGTTAAACTAGTCGGCGGACTAATTCCTTTGTCAGGTAAATCTTTTAAAAACACAAAACAATAGAAGCCAGTAGCAATTTGACAAGTTACATCAAACAAAACTAATTCTACGAACGTGCAAGGTGCCGAAACCGAAAGCTTTTGTTCCACACTGTTCCAGTATTGTACAAATCTATGTACAAGCCATAAATATGACATTGGAACAAGTGCGATCCTGCACAATAGCTGTTGGAAGGTGTAACAGAACAGAAGCTTGTACAGGTAAATATTTTGGTCGATGAATAGATGAGGACATTGGACCCCGTGGGGTGTTCAAATTCATTTTGAATTATTGCTACCGTGAAGGGTGTATTGAGGTAGGTACGTTTTTTTGTATGTGAGCTATATCGTTTAGAATAAAGGGCTGAAAATGTACCAAAATGTTGAAAGTTAACAAGAGATTAAATTGGTTATTTTAACCCATAACCTCACTACTCTACAGTTAAAAAGTAACAGTTTAAGTTCAGACAAATGTTACTAGTGTAGCTGCCTAGTGCAGGTGGTAAAAGCCTTAGTTTTAATTAGACTAAATTTAAGTTCTACTTATTTTTTTTGTACTAATAAAGTAGGTACTTACCTACAGAACTTACAAGTCCTAATCCTCATTTTCTTTCCGTCAGATTTCAGAATCATTAGTTGGTAGGACACAGGTCTCCGCCACACAACGCCACGACCAACAGTCGTGAGCTGCCTCCATCCACCGACTTCCTGCGACCTGCTGGATTACCATAAGCTCTTATAGCTATTCAGTTCAAAAACTATTCTTCTTCTAGTTATTCAGGAAAGACAAGACTGACCTGAAACTAATGACGCAATTGCCGGAATACTGTGCGGCGTACACGTGCACGTCGACGTACCATTACGTTGTAATGTATGGAACTGTATGAGACATGGCACACCGCTTGCGTGACGTCCACGCGCTTCTCTACGGTGTAGAGACGCGCGTTACGTTACTTGCTGCATACGCATCCGGTGTGCTTTGACCTGATATCAAAAAAGTATCGCAATAAACTTATTGCTTTACAGAAGGTAATTTTTTTTATAGATATTTCAGTCAGCCAGCTGGAGAATAATAAAGTAAGTGGTGAATACTCGTAATTTTTCTAAAATGACACTAATCAAGCCACGATAATTTAAATTCTATTATTACTGAAAGTAGTTTTTGTTTTATTTTTGATAGATATTGATACAAAAGATTTTGGTACTTTAAACCTTGATGAAGTCAGGTGTGTCCAATCGGACCGCCCACCTTCCTTATTGAACTGTCACAATTGCACAAAAGGTGTTTAGACGTGAAAACAAAGAAACAAGTAGCAATGGAGGATGCTCTAGGGTGTAACAAATTATCTTTGAAAAAATACCTTTTAAGTTATCGTTATGTAAGTACTTAATTGGCGAAAAAATCTTTTCTTTTTTTATACCTACTACTTGGCAAGCAAACAAGCATACGGCCCACCTGATGGAAAGCAGTTACCGCAGCCTATGGACGCCTGCAACACCAGAGGCATCACACGCACGCTGCCGACCCAGAGACATTAAGATGAAAAGTCTCATGTGCCTGTAATTTCACCGGCACCCGTACCCTTCAAACCGAAACACAGCAATGCGAGCACTACTGCTTGGCGACAGAAATAGGTGCGGTGGTAGGTGCGGTTACCTTATGGCAAGACTTCGTTGCCTATCCTGTCCATGCTTCCGGATTATGTATTTCTTAGGTCCGCTGCACCAAATTTTCTAACAAAATTTATTATCAAAACATGTTTGTAAAACAGACAGTCCGCTGCTACTTTTGAGTAGACAGTGTTTTGTTACAAATTGGTTTTTTTAAATTATGAGTTCTGATGTCTTCCTCTAGAGAGCACTGACACGAAATTAATGACTTCACCCCCCCCGCAGGCGAACGCGGGGGATGTTTTCCGTTCGTCACGACAAACATGTTTGTGATTTTGCTACCACAAAACATGTTATATGTTTAAAAAATACCAAAACGCGGCACAGTGAACCCGGCTTTATATTGCTATCGCCTTGATTTCAATTTAGTTTTGTCTTGAGCATCGTGTATGGTTAGGCAGGTAGTCGTACTGCTTCCATTTCATTGATAACATTGATATCTAGACCGGATGACTCAAGTACGTCCATAAGCTTCAAATTAAAATCAAAATCTATCAAACAACCGTACCATAACACTTTATCATCAAATCTAATTGATGTAGCGATCTATCACTCGTCGGCGACTCTTCAATAAATGAGTTGTGACAACGCCTGACTGTGGCCTGACCTACATCATCGAGCGCTTTCTTGTGATCGCGAATTGTGATTTGATGAGACGATGATAGTTTCATTAACATCTTATTAACTTTGGAGTTAAGAGTGTGTATACAAAAAAAACGTATTTTGGAGAATTTGCGACAGCACTATCGTGGCTATGGGGACAGGTTTTTTGAAGTTATATTACTGTGTACGAGAGGTCTCAAGTTCAAAAAAGTATTATTTGCTAACGACCATTTCAAACGAACACAATTTTCCTATGCTGTTTTTAGAATTATGACGTCAGAGCTATCTTTCAGGTCATAAGAAAAACCATTTTACTGTCAAAAAAACATTTTATTTGATTTTGTACTGTATTATGGTTTTACCTTAATATATCCCTAACCCTGTCAAAAATGGGAAAACTCACGTATGCCTTTGGCGTCCTCGATTTTCTCCTCTGGGCCCAGGGATCCGTAATATAGTTTTGCTAGTTGGTTTCTTCTTGTCTTCGGCTCTTAGGTATTGGCAAAAATGGTGTTTCAGCGGTGATGAATGGTTAAGAAGATATTTTTTAACCGCACATAAAATGTAAGTAAGTTTAGTGGTGTCGCACAGAATAATGGGTTTTTTTTTTTTTTTTCTTTTGACAGTGTTGCCATCGCAGTGCCGTGGCGGAGAGCTACCCAAAATGACAGGGAAAAAAGATGCGTTCCGTTTTATCAAGAAGTCGCAAATCTTTATAGATTTAATGCAATTACAATACTAGCCATGCCGCCGATCTTGAAATACGTAGTATTTTAAAACAAGACCTTTACAACTCTACAATTCCACCGTACATACAATATTATTATTTGTTAATAAATAATAGGAAAATAATATATATATAATATAGTATATCAATATGTGTATTGGGTAAAAGTTAGGTTTATTGTTCAATAGGTAAAGGATATACCTTTGCTACAGCTCTTTGTGTAGTAGAGTTACCAACGCGAAGAGTAACGACTCTAATTTCATTGTCGATACCTTTATGCAACCGAATTACACGACCATATTGCCACTGTGTCGGTGGTAAAGAATCACTATGGATAAGAACTATTGAACCCTCCGCAAGAGGGGTGGTTGTATTGTGGATCCATTTACCACGCTGCTGGAGTTGATGAAGATATTCGCGACTCCAACGCTTCCAATAATGTTGAACCATTTGTTGCAGCAACTGCCATCTTTGTAGACGGTTAGGATTCTCTTCTGCGAAGTCATACTCCGGCAGCGAAGTAAGTGGCTCACCAATGAGGAAATGCGCGGGTGTGATCGGTAAAGGATCCGAAGAATCATTGCTAATAGAGGAAAGAGGTCGCGAGTTTAACACGGCTTCGATTTGACACAGCAAAGTGTTGAATTCATCGTACGTAAGGATTTGAGATCCTACAACGCGGTGTAAGTGTTGTTTGAAACTTTTAACGTTTGTTTCCCATATTCCTCCCATATGGGGGCTATAAGGGGGCAGGAAGTGCCAACGAATATTAGCAGTGGCACTTGAGGCTTGAATTTCAGTTTTGTGATCATTCAGAAAGGAAATAAGTTCCTTCAAGTATTTGTTGCATCCTACGAAATTCCTTCCGCAGTCCGAATAAATGTCGGAGCAAATACCTCGTCTTGCTACCATGCGGCGTAGAGCCGCTAGAAAGGCTTGCGTAGTTAAATCAGGAACTAGCTCTAAATGAATTGCCTTCGAGGACAGACAAACAAATACGCAAACGTATGTCTTGTAAATTTTTGAATTACGAAGTCTATTTGTCCGCGTTTGAAAGTACCCTGCATAGTCAACACCAACTTGCAAGAATGGGCGTGCCGGTCTCACACGAACTTTGGGTAACGCTGCCATTGGAGGAGTTGTGTTGGTAGGACGAGCGCGAAAACATCGCACACAGCGACGTGTTCGTTTACGCACTGCGTTGCGGGCAGACAGGATCCAATACCGTTGAGATAAAGCGTACTGCAAAGTTTGTGGACCTACATGTAAATTTATCACATGGTAATGATCAATGACTAAATCCGTAAGGAAATTATCCTTAGGAAGGATGATTTGATGTTTTGCGTTGAAATCAAGGTTAGCCCGTTCTATACGGCCGCCGACCCTAAGTAATCCTACTGGATCAAGAAAAGGTTTTAATTTTTGTATGTTCGTAGAACATGGCATATTCGAGTTTAGGTGTTTTATGTCCTTTTGAAACACCTCTTGTTGTGTGAGAAGAATTAAACGCTCGAGTGCGAAATTAGACTCTTCGCATGAAATGAAGTTTGTATTGTATGAGGTTTTCTTAATTTTCTTACATTTGTTGAAAAACCGGAAAATGTAGGATACGACCCGTAGAAGTTTACCCAATTGCGAAAACTTACAGAGAAATTGAATAGACACGTTCTCCATTTTACTGGCGATTAGAACTTGAGTGTTTGAGCGTCGTTCTTCCTTTGTGCTGTAGTCGGGAAGCAACTGCGGCCATTCGGTTTCAGGCAATTTTAACCATGGAGGGCCATCAAACCAGAGTGCAGCGTTGAGTTCCGACGGCAGCACGCCACGAGACGCAGCGTCAGCAGGATTATCTGTGGAGCGCACGTGACGCCACCGCGAAGCGGGGACATGACTCAGAATTAAAGTGATGCGGTTCGAGACAAATGTTCGCCATTCGTGCGAGGAAGATCTCAACCACGCAATCACGATTGACGAATCACACCACGCGTAAACCTCTTCAAATTCGACGTATTCCTTATAGGTGTCGAAAACGAGTTGAATAAGCTTTGATAGTATATGGGCACCCAGCAATTCGAGGCGTGGAACAGAAAGCCGTTTGACAGGAGCAACCTTTGTTTTTGCAATCACAAGATGTGTCTGGACTTGTCCGTCGTCTGTGATAAGACGAATGTAGACGCAGGCCGAATAGGCCTTCTCTGAAGCATCCGAGAAGCCATGAATTTGAACTGATTTGTTTTTTTGTAAAATATGGCGAGGCAATGAGATGCTTGAAAGACAAGGCAGTTCAGACACAAATCGTTCCCACGTATTAATTATATGTTGTGGAGGACGCTCATCCCACCCGGTGTGGGCGAGCCAAAGAGATTGGATCATTATTTTTGCGAAGATTGTGATAGGAGACAGAAATCCCAGAGGATCGAATATCTTTGAGATCTCGCTTAAGATAAAGCGTTTTGTGCATTCTTTACGGTCACCAACGTGAATATCGTAGGTAAAATTGTCTGACTTTGGTGTCCATTTTAATCCTAGAACCTTGACTGTCGTGTCATCCTCAAGTGAAGAAAGGACAAGAGCTTCCTGTTGGCTAGTGCCCTCTTCTGCGATTACGGAAGAGAGCAGAGCCGGATGGTTGCTACTCCATTTACGAAGCTGAAAGCCAGCTAAACCTAACAGCTAGCTAAGCCAGCTGTGCTTGGCACAGCTGTATCAACTCTCGCTGCAGAGCGAGAGCATCGTGCACGCTGTTAGCTCCAGTGACTGCATCGTCGACGAAGACGTCGGAGAGGATAGCACGACGTGCTAGTAGGTATTTCTCACCTTCGTCGTAAGCGAGTTGCCGTAACGTCCTTAATGCAAGGTACGGTGCCGCGCTTACTCCAAAAGTAACCGTAGTGAGGCGATATGTACTTATTGGTTGATCTTGACTGGGTCGCCAGAGAATTAATTGGTAGTCCCGATCACATTCACGGACTGAAATAAATCTATACATCATTTTTATGTCGGCTGTGAAGACAACTTCATGTATTCGAAATTTAAGAAGGACAAGGACAATGTCCTGTTGGAGTTTTTGACCTGTTAGTAAGTTGTCGTTTAACGACCGCCCATTTGTAGTTTTACACGAAGCGTCGAAAACAACTCGTGTTTTTGTAGTAGTTGCGTCTCTCCGCACCACGCAGTGATGAGGGAGGTAGTAATTTTCGGAGGTCTGTAAGACTTCATCCGAAGAAGCAGAGGTCACCGGCCGCTCCACGTAGTGTTGCGGTGAATGTGGTACTTCAGAAGTCGGTACGATTTCATCTGAAGGACGCGGAATTGAAGTTGTATCGTGCTGCATCCCGTAGGGCTGAGGCAGATTCGGGAGATCGGAGGTCGGTAAGACTTCTTCCGAAGGCACAAGTTCCATATGTCCCAAGTCCAAATACTCTTGCAGGCATTTCTGGTAATCCAGCCGTAAGCTGGGGTTACGCATAAGACGACCTTCTAATTTATGGAAACGACTAAGCGCTATTTCACGCGAGTCTCCTAGACGCTCTACGTCAGGTTTAAATGGCAACGCAACGGTGTACCTACCGGATGGATCTCGTGTATGGGTCTCAACGAAGATTGATTCACATAATAATTCATCCGGTGAAAGTAGTTTGGTTTCTGGAACCGATTCAAGTTCCCAGAACTTTTGAAGGTCTGTTTCATTATGAAACGAAGTAAGGCACACGTTTGGTGATTGAGGAGAAATTTTACTGGATACTCTCCCTGAAAGAAGATATCCGAAGATGCTATTAATAGCCACAGGAGTTCCCCGAGGACCAACGATGTTGTCTTGAAGAAGGATACCGTCACTGTAATCAGCCCCCATTAATAGCTCGACTGATCTCGTTGATTTATAATATTCGTGATCCGCAAGTGAAAGGTTATGAATGTGAGGTAGAATACTGTAATCTAAGCTGGCAAAGTTTGGTTCATAATTTGTAATATTTGGAATCACATAACATTTTATATTTAATTTTGGTTGCAACTTGTTGTGTGGGAATACATCACAGTATACAGTACCGCGAGTACGCAGCGGTTCGCCATTGCCGACACCCGAGATGGAAATACTTGCACCGGAATGATGACGAGTTAGTCCTAAACGCTGGGCGCATGCCTCTGTCATAAGCGACGTTTGAGAACCAGGATCTATAAGCGCTCTAATAGTAGATGCCTGAACACATGTGCTACCTACCTGTCGCACGTCAACAAGGGCAGTAGCAAGCAACACGCAGTACGGCTCGCTGCAGTTGCCGGCCTGCAGCGGCGCACTCGACGCCGCGGCGCAGCTTAGCGCTGCGGGAGTGGGCGCAAATGCAGGCGCATCGGATTGAATAATTTTCTCACTAATTTTAGATTGAACTTTATCATTATGTAAAATTGAATGATGTCTTTCTGCACAATGTTTACAATTGAAGCGTGATCTGCAAGTGGCAACAGTATGCCCACTTATTAGACAATTTTTACATATTTTATTTATGTGTATGAAGTTGCTGCGGTCTAACTCATTTAGTTTTATGAAATCCTCACACCCACTCAGCAGATGAACAGCTGATTTGCAATAGAAACATTTCATAACCCGTTTACTCTCTTCTTTGCTATTGGAAGTACAAAATGTGTGTAAAGAACGTGGTGTATTGCTTGCTACCGCTGCCTGGGTGCGTGCAGTGCCTGCATATTGTTTTGGTTGGCCCATCTGCATTGAAGTGTGGGGTCGTGGATTCCCACGCCAACTATTTTGAGACTGGTGGCGCTCAGTGGTAAGACCCGCTGAGCTGGACATGATTTCATTTGTAGCGAGCTCCTTCTCCAGAAAATCAAGAAGATCACTTAGTTTTGGAATGTCAGATGCCATCTCTAGCGATTGTTCAAATCGTTTTCTCACATATGAAGACAATTTCCGCAAAAGAACATTCAGCAAAATAAAACTCCACTCCTCAATAGGAAATTTCATTACCCGGAGTGCAGAAAGATTTTCCTGAACAGTGTTTACAATGTTGCGAATGCCCCTTTCACACAGGAAGGGCCTGTCGGACATATTTTCCATATCTAATATTTTGTCTGAGTGTTTTGTAGCTATTATTCTTTTATTACTATAACGATGTTGCAAGCTTTCATAAGCAGTTATATAATTATCAGCAGTTAGTGGAATTGACCGAATGAGATTCAATGGTTCACCGTGCACCGATACCAAAAGATACCGAAACTTTTCAATGTCTGTTAGCATTGCATTACTATGAACAATAGATGTGAAAACATCATGAAATGAATTCCATGTAACGGGATCACCATGAAAATCTGGTAGTGCAAGAGCCGGTAATTTAATCTTTGGATGCGGTTCAAAGCTTTGGTTGAATGTGGAATTTTTTGAAAGTTTTGCAACATTTTCCTTTTGCTTTAAATCGTCAACAATGACCTTGATATCATAGAAAAGTAGATTGAAACGCTCCCTACTTTGCTTTTCCTTTTCAGCATCAAAAGACCCTTTTTTGATTTGAAATTTTTCAATTTTATTTTGAACGCGAGTAAAATCTTTCTTTTGTGCAGCCACATCAGAAATTCTACATTTAAATTGCTTTATGTCTGTCTTTGCAAAGTCCAACATCTTCTGTAATTCACTGAACAAGACATCACGTTCAAAATCCAATTGAACCGAATCATCGGCCATCACAATGAACTTGAAAGTTCTTTACTTATATCAAAGACGTTGTAAATACTTGAAATATTTCCACTTTTCTTACTTATGTATCACAACACAACTTAACCCTGTAACACAAGTGTGGAAGCAACACAAATTAAACTTTTTTCACAACACTTTTCTACCTACACAGAAGTTAAATTGTTTTGTATGTGTTTTCTTCAAATGTACAACATTGTATGGAAAACTGTAAAGCCTACAACCATGTAAACGATTGTATAATAAAGTAAACGATTGTAAAATGAATGTAAACGATTGTATAAGGAATGTATATACGACGACACCACTAAATAACTTTTATGTTTTTGTGTCCACAAAGCAAAGCCATGTGGAACTTCTTGTATACTTATGAGTGTATTTTATGTGTAAAATTGATGATATCTTCCGTGCCCGAGATTGTTGGCTGTGTAACAGACCAGGCCTAGTCCTCGATCGGTTGTAAATCGCTCGAACCACCCTCGGAACGAAGCCGGAAAATATCAGAATGTGTTTTTTTTTTGTAAGTACGAAATTAACAATGTATTTTGTTATTAAGTTCGTACAATATAATTTGATCGCGAAATGTATAATACGCAGTTAGTAATAACTCGTGGAAGTTGTAAAGTTGCAAAATATTATTACAGTAAATATCTTTTGCAAAACAACAAAATGGCGATTTGCAACTTGGTGTGGTGGCGTATTGCCGCCGACCAAGCGAGATTAGTAAAGTATGTAATGAAATTGAAATTGCACGAATTCAAAAAGATCCGGCTCGAAGGACCAGATTATGTACTGTATTATGGTTTTACCTTAATATATCCCTAACCCTGTCAGAAATGGGAAAACTCACGTATGCCTTTGGCGTCCTCGATTTTCTCCTCTGGGCCCAGGGATCCGTAATATAGTTTTGCTAGTTGGTTTCTTCTTGTCTTCGGCTCTTAGGTATTGGCAAAAATGGTGTTTCAGCGGTGATGAATGGTTAAGAAGATATTTTTTAACCGCACATAAAATGTAAGTAAGTTTAGTGGTGTCGCACAGAATAATGGGTTTTTTTTTTTTTTTTTTCTTTTGACAGTGTTGCCATCGCAGTGCCGTGGCGGAGAGCTACCCAAAATGACAGGGAAAAAAGATGCGTTCCGTTTTATCAAGAAGTCGCAAATCTTTATAGATTTAATGCAATTACAATACTAGCCAGATTTGTATTTGATACGTTTCTAACAGAATATACAGGCTGTTTTTTTTAAAATGGGACAGTATGGGGATATCCGAATCCTTAAGAGATACGGGAAAACTGTCTTAGGAACCATTTGCTCGTTTTGTATGAAAACGATTTTGGCATAAGTAGTTATTTTTTTGGTCAAGCGTGAGTTCTCCATAAAAATGAGCTGTTTTGATCAAAAAAAAATAATGCATATCGACTCAGTTTCATGTAACGATTGTTTCATTGTATCGGAAGAAAAAATCTGAGCAGTAGAAGTTAGTCAAATTTAATCAAATGTTTTCTCATACAATTTGTAAGCAATCTGGTACCTACGTTAATAAAACTATCCCAATAAATTTTCAAAATTGCTTCCCTTCTGCTGTTTCCAGGTACGGGCACGTTTCAGAACACCTCTGGTGACCTTAGACAAAGATATTCTTATTAAAATTTGACCAACTTCTACAGCTCTGATTTTTCTCATTCCACGAGACCATCAGAGCAGTAGAACAACATTAACCACACATCTTTGTCTAATGCCACTAGAGATGTTATGAAACGTGCCCGTACCTGGAAACAGCAAGAGGGAGGCCATTTTGAAAATTTATTGCGATAGTTTTACTAACGTGGGTACCAGATTACTTACAAATTGTATGAGAAAACATTTTATTAAATTTGACTAACTTCTGCTGCTCAGATTTTTTTCTTCCGATATAATGAAACAATCCTTACATGAAATTGAGTCGTTACGCATTCAAAAATTTTTTGATCAAAACAACTAATTTTTATGTAGAACTCACGCTTGACCAAAAAAATAACTATGCCGAAATCGTTTTCATACAAAACGAGCAAATGGTTCCTAAGACAGTTTTCCCGTATCTCTTAAGGATTCGGATATCCCCATACTGTCCTATTTAAAAAAAACACTCTGTATAGTCTCAAAGTTCACTCCAGAGCCTGTTTTATGACTATGTTATTTTTTTAATAAAAATACGCTACTAAAAAATGTCTAAATTGGTCCAATTCAAAGTTTTTTTTACATGTACTGGGAGATATTTGCAAATAATGTACACAATATATCAATGAACAAGCTTTTTTGCGATTGTGTTACTATAAATAAATAAATTGGATTTTTATCATAACAATACGACTGTAGTATTATGGTCAAAATCGTATTGTTACATTGTACATTATTATACATTTTTTTTTGTCATTACACAACATTTTACATTACATTAACAATACGATTTTGATGACCTATTCCACTAAGTTTAACTATAAGTTCAACCAGTTGAACTTATTGAACAAATTACCCCAGTGGCACGGCAGGTGAGTATAGCTGGTTGAGATGCAAGAGGTTGCGGATTCGATACCAGCTGCGGGACAAATGTTTGTATGATCTGCAAATATTTGTTCCGGGTCTGGGTGCTATGGTACCATGGTACTCGTAGTTCCTGATACCCACGACACAGGGAATTATAATGTGGGATCAAGACTACGTATGTGACTGTTAGGAGTTGTGTCAACCCCAACCGGTCTTTTAAAAGTAGGGAGGATCCAACAGACAAGACCCCATTTTAAAACATTTGTTTTAAAATGGGGTCTTGTCTGTTGGATCCTCCCTACTTTTAAAAGACCGGTATATACTTATATTATTTACTTGTCTCCGCTTATACTTAATGAATTAGGGATATTAAACCTTCTTCTTTTAGTTTTCAGAAGAAACTAGTACGTTCCACATTATTTCCAAGGCATATATTATCGTGCCGTGGTGTATCTGGCCTAAGAATAGACCCCTCCATCTCTTCTTATGGATGCCGTAAAATCCGACTAAAGGATTACACCAGGGGATGGGCAGCAGCATCCACCTGAGTATTCAGCACGAATACTATGATCACCAATCCACCTACCAAGCGTGGTGATTATGGCAATTCCCCCCATTGTTTGTTTATGGGGGAGGCTTTGTCCAGCAATGGACGTCTAAAGGCTGTTGTTTTGTTTAAGATTATTATGATGACTAAAGAAGCTACTAAAGGCGAATAATAAGCATAAATAATTTATTTTCTGTCTAACAATGCATTTGTTTTCATTATTTGGGATAGTTCCATAAGCATGTGGCCATCATTTAAAATGTCTTTAAAATCCTTTACAATAATAACATCATTATCATTGCACATGTGAAACGAATCTAACTAAAAAGAAAGCAATTGTTCTTGTAAAAAACCATTGAAAACAATTACCGACTCTTTTCGAACCAAAGAAATGTGATTAGGTACATTTTTAAATATTGTCACCCCAGAACTTGTTCCGTAGTAAACTTAAACCACGTGTTTGTTTCAGATTTATACAATGCGGCATTGTAGTTCGATGAAAAGTTATAACAATATTAATTATGGATCAGTTACGGTAATAACTTTACATTTAAAAAACAGACTTCCGCCACTGTATACGACTAAAAATCTGGATGAAAAAAATTTATGAAAAAACCATAGTGGTGAAAGAGTTATGATACTTTCTGAATTGATTTGTTGCTGAAAATATCAAAATCGCTATATGTTTGCCTACAATATTTGAAGAGTTCCCTCAATTCCTCATGGATTCCATCATCAGAACTGGATTCTGAAAAAAATGGGACCAATCTGGAAGTATATCTATTCAAATAAAAAAAGAATTTTCCAAATCGGTTCATAAACGACGAGATATGAAGTAGCAAACATAAAAAAAAAAAATACAACCGAATTGAGAACCTACTCCTTTTTTGTGAAGTCGGTTAAAAATCGGTCATCAACATCAACTAGTAGAAGTCCACTGCTGGGCGAAACCCCCATAAATTCCACGATGAACGGTCTTAAGCCACCTTCATCCACCGACATCAATGTCGTCGGTCTATTGAGATTAAAAATACTGCTTAGTTCGATTAAAAAAAATAGTACATACTCGTAAAACAGAATAGAAAAGAAAATACCTGCTTTATTGTATAAGAATTATGTACACTATAAGAATACACAAAACTTGACATGATAATTAAAAGTAGGTGCAATGGGCGGTCTTATCACTTAGAAGCTTAGAGTAATTTAATAAAAAAGCAGGAGCATCAATGTTTCCAAAAGTATAGAGTTGGTCTCACACGCGACCCAACAAGATACGCAAATAACTGAGCATAATCTTGTCGTAAAACAATAAAATAATATTGAAAGTACTGTATTATGTACGGAACCAACAAAAAGTTGCGGCAAGTATCTTTGAAGAGTCAGATTTAATTTTTTGCAGGTTCTTTATCAATGGTTTTGTTTATTTAGCTGCAAGTACAGTTAAGTGATCACAGCGTGAAAAAGAACAGTTAGCTTAGTCCATGCAAAAGTAATTGACATTGGGTTTTTTTTGACGACCTCTGTGGAGCGCCGGGCGAGTAGCCGGCTGAGATGCGAGAGATTGCGGGTTCGATTTCCACTGCGGGACAAATGTTTGCATGACCTGCAAATATTTATTCCTGGTCTGGGTGTTGTAGTACCATGGTACTCGTAGTTCCTGATACCCACGACACAGGGAATCCTAGTGTCGGATCAAGACTACGTATGTGACTGTTGGGTCTTAACTCTTATGTTATGTATGTAAAGCCAGTTTTGTCTTAAGAGAACCTTCTTAGGAAGAGCAAATGTCATACGTCAAAACAAAACAAAAGCTGTTTTAACTAAAATAGGTTTTTAAATTGATTCTGAATAAGTGGGTAAGGATTTCCGCTTAGGTTTTCCTGTAAACTATGAGTAAGGCCCTGTATTCCATTGTTTTTAAATCACTCTGCTATTTTTTTAACACAGAAATAGGAATAACATTTCAAGTGGGTAGCAACTACCGTACCAACTAGAATAACCCAGCCATTCATTCCCCAACTGTGTCAAAAGCGGCATTTTTGCTGTAAAACTCGCGCGTCAGGTTTTGGCAATATTATTACTAGTAATAGCGCAGAATAAACAATAATCACTATGGTAACGGGACGAACGGTCGTTGTCGTTATCAGTCGTAAAACTGTCCCCTACAATTTCGTTTATTGCGAATAAACCTGTTAACAGAACTGGGCCACAGAATAAAATAATAGTACCTCTTAAATAGAGTCTTCTGAACTAGATATGACAGATTCACGATTGTTTAGCATCTAAATTTTTCGGCTTTTTATGGGCTTTTAGAAGTGTTAACTGGTTCGGTATGGAAACAGTTGTTTATTGTGTGTCCTAGTAACTTTGAATCCATAAACTTAATTTTGATACTTACCTAAAATCATTCCATTATTTATAAGATTATGATCTATATTTTATAGGATTAGTATTAGCATTTTAGGATTGTAGGTTTTAGATATTTTTATACGATTATAAATTAAAAAAGTTGATCAGAAAATGATGATCATAAAGTTTGTAGTTTAGAAATGGATACCATTATATGCTTTGAGTGATGACTAAACGCCACTTACGCGATAAAATAGGTGCAAAGTGGTGTGTGAAATGTTGCAAAAAGGCGAATACTTTAAATGTTTCCATTCATCCGAGTGCAAGTGCTTTTGAACGTTTTTACGGTAAATTAAAATTCCTTCATAATTTATATAAGAAATGCAATAATACTTATTCTTCTTTGGTAGGACCTTACATTGGTAAGGTAATCATGTCGTTAGGTATTACTTTTATCTCTTGGGTTACTTGACGACCTCTGTGGCGTGGAGGGCAAGTAGCCGGCTGAGATGCGAGAGGTTGCAGGTTCAATTCCCGCTACTCTCTGGGTCTCTGGGTCTGGGTGTTATGGTACCATGGTACTCGTAGTTCCTGATACCCACGACACAGGGAATCCTAGCGTGGGATCTGGACTATGTATGTGACTGTTGGGTGTTATGTTATGTTACTTCAGGTTTTGAAGACTTGCATGGCATTTTAAAGTTTTTTTTGTGTCAACTTGTATTTTTCGACCTCTGTGACGCAACGTAGCCAGCTGAGATGCAAGAGGTTGCAGGTTCGATTTCCGTTACGGGACAAATGTTTATATGATCTGTAAATATTTGTTCTGGGTCTGGGTGTTATGGTACCATAGTACTCGTAGTTCCTGATACCCACGACACAGAGAATCCTAGTGTCGGATCAAGACTACGTATGTGACTGTTGGGTCTTAACTCTTATGTTATGTATGTAAAGCCAGTTTTGTCTTTAGATGTTCGTGTTCATGGAATGCATGTCACCACAGACAAAAGATAAGTAGCAGAAAAAAAGGCCACAGTAATGTATTTTTCGCTCCCGAGGATTATCTAGCCCAAACCAAAGCCCAAGTAACATCCTGGAATAAGACGTTGTAGGTAGAATTCCATGTTTTTGGTGATAGATGATTTATGCAACGATAGACAGGAGCAAGTTGTATACAAAACATAGTGCCTAAGAGGTTACCGGTAGGGAGTTTACGCCCTATTGTACGCGAACAAAGTTTGATTCTATATTGGCTTTTATTTCTTCTATCTCAATGAAATTTTGTACACATGATAAGTATCTAGACCGGTAGTGCGTCATCTTTCTTTTTTTTAATTTATTTTTTTGTAACCATTATAATTATATAAGAACCTAAAGCACCACGGGTCTAGATATTAGTGACGGTACTGATCATCTGTACAAAATTTCATGGAGTTTGAAGAAATAATAGCCAAGTTAGAAGTAAACTTCGTTTCACGCCCTTTTGCGTTCCGGTGACTTCCTCTTAACGTGTTCCATGCTTACAAGACTACTCTTCTAATGTACTCATTGGTTATATACAAATGATATCTGCCGTAGCGAGTATGTGCATCTCTATAATGAATGCCAGCAGCTAGCGAGCAATGCTGTGTATGAAGTGTGTCGTCGTGCGGCGTTCGCGCATACCGGCCGCGCTGTCGACCGTGCGCCTGCGCCGTGTCTACATAAGAGCTGCAGCTAGTTTAAATAACAAAGACTTCGATTATAGAAACGGCGCCCACTATCATTCTTCTCCCAACCTCCACGAGTGCCTCAAAATAATGATCCATTCGTTCCGTCAAGACGGCAAGGAAGCGTAACTCATCCGACATCCTCATACAAGTACACAGGCATAAAATATATTTCATAAATCAAAATAATATGTGGCGAAGTGCGTGTTGAACCACACACAGAATGACTCCGTAGTATGGATTCATTTACAGTTAAAATTCAATGTTAGTATCATTATTAATAGCGTGTAATCGAAGTATCCCATCCTCTAATTAATGATAAAGCCGCGTGGCCTGATGTCGCTCTGCCCCTCGAATGCTAAAATGGAAATTTGCAATATCTGTACTTACCTATTTACATGTTTGTATTAGATTATTATTTATAAGTATAACAAGCGTAGCGTGTGCTGTCTTGCATATTTTTGCTGATGTTTATTTACTTTTGACTACCTTCCTAAGGTTTTTAAGTTCTCATTTACTATGTATCAGCAACTGCTTGCTCCGAGGCACCGCACAGGCGCTTCTCACCTAGTGGTAAGACGGACCATTTATGTAAGCCAAGCCGAGTTTGTTGCCTGATTCTTCTAGGCTTGGTCGCGTTGGAACAGGAGTAATTTAATTTTATATATAACGATTCAAAATGATCCTTGTGATTTCAATGAATAAAGTTCTTTTTGACTTTGACTCACAATATAATATAATATCGTCGGCTAAATTCGTAAACCTCGTATCTCTATTGAAGTGAATTTTACAGTAGGCACAAAAGGTTTTAGCAAAATGGCGGGAAAAACATACCTAAAAGGTTTTCGTTTTTTAGGTTTAAAAATTAACGATTTTTATACAGAAATAGTTTTATGATAAGATGCGTTCTGAAAATCTCTATCAAACTGCAACAAAAACAATTTTTCGTTTAAAAACGGAGATGCTAAAGTCTGTGAGTATGTTTGTTACTTCTTCACGCTTAAACGGCTGAACGAATTTGAGTGAAATTTGGAATGGAGATTCCTTATACTCTGGCTTAATGCATAAGCTACTTTTAATCATCATCATCATCATCAATTTGTTCACAATATATTGTGATAACAATGATGAAAATATATATAGACACTTATCCTGCCTGGTTTTTGTTGAATTATAGTAACTAACAAAAGAACGTGAAAGAAAAAAAATTGTACACGCAACAGTTTTATTAGACTGGTCCTGACTGTGACCAAATTTTAGATTCCTCAGAAGGAAGTGCCGTTTTAAAAACAAGTTGTGCCTAGCAATTTCGTTTATAGCCTTTACTGTGAAAGGCTGATAGCCATTGTGCCGGACCACCGAAATTGCCGAAGGTTGTAAAGCTTTCGAGTTCCGTTCGTCACGGCCCTGCCCTAACTGCAGGTGCAATAAACAAACAAGACATCGACAGTCGATAGAGATATACTTATTTTTACCGTGCGCCTACTTTTGATCTATCGGCAAACGAAAAATGGTACGCAGGTGATAAAAAGAGTAGCTTGGTCACTTTATAAACGTTATCATAACTTGCTTATTGTTACCAGTGTAACAATGAATGTAATTGTGTAATTAATGTTAAAGGGTGAAAAATTTAAGTAATTAATTATAGTATAGTTAAAATCTCGCTGCAGACTTGGTCATAAATCGTAATCGGAGTAGGGATGTGCGCTAGTTGCGCGCGCTCAAGGCCATTATCGATAACAGAATCATTAAAGTTATAAAAAAGTCATTATAGTAAAAAATGAAGTTGCAACGAAAAACAAAACCTTCAAGATAGCTGATGTCGAGAAGTTAGTCGATGAAGCCATTTCCAATGTCTCCATTGAAAATTGGCAAAAATGTGTGGAACATGCAGAATTGCTGCAAGATGAAGACTTCAGAAAAGCACATTTATGCGAAGAGTTCATCATTCATGTGGATGATGATGACGATGACTCAGACGAAGAATTTTAATTTTCTATTTTTAGTTTTATGTATACGTTCTTTTGTTTATATATTTAATATGCTTTGTAGTAAATTTGGTAATAAAATAAAAAAAATGTGTATTTATTTCTATCACCCATTTATAAATATATAAAACTATCGATATCACTCATCGACTGCAGTAATGCACAGGACTACGTGTGGGCGTGGCCTGCCCATAAGGCCCGTGAGTGGTAAAGAGAGCGAAACACTCGAATGATTTATGACCGAGTCTGCAGCGAGATTTTAACTATACTATAGTAATTTAAGTTATCAAACATTGCCCAAACCTAACCAGTAACATAACATAACATACAATAACATAACACCCAACAGTCACATACGTAGTCCTAACACCCACACTAGGATTCTTTGTGTCATGATGGGTATGGTACTCATGAAAAATGGTACACAGGTGATAAAAAGAGTAGCTGGGTCACTTTATAAGCGTTATCATAGCTTGCTTATTGTTACCAGTGTAACAATGAATGTAATTAATGTTAAAGGGTGAAGTGAAAAGTTTAAGTAATTTATTAATAATTTAAGTTTTTAAACATTGTCCAAACCTTACCAGTAACATAACATAACACTCAACAGTTACATGCGTAATCCTAACACCCATACTAGAATTCCGTGTCATGAGTAGGTATCAGGAACTACATGTACCATTGGTAGGTACCATAGCACCCAGATCCGGAACAAATATTTCCAGTGTATATTCCAGTAATTTCAGTAAGCTCTTTAGTTTTTAAGGTCTACGACTTGTCTGATAAAGTTTGTGTGGAATGAACTACCTCATTTCATTTATTACCTGTGACATTGGGTTATCGGCGGATGAAAAAGAGTAGTTG
This sequence comes from Epirrita christyi, assembly GCA_951392215.1. Lineage (NCBI taxonomy): Eukaryota > Metazoa > Arthropoda > Insecta > Lepidoptera > Geometridae > Epirrita > Epirrita christyi. Next base: position 17,614,944 of record OX595837.1, on the reverse strand, counting down.
GCCTTTTTGTTTATGCTAGCGGTCTTCATTTGGACCATAAACTAAGGCCCATGGCCCGAAGTGTTCCTTGGTGAAAAAACTCGTAAATTCGAATTGCGCTCTGTTTAAATACGGTTGCATAGAACCACTACAACAAATATATAAAATACAAATTATGATGTTGTTTGGGTGTTTGTCATTCAAAATGGTTGATGAAATTTGGTGATTTGGGTAAATTTTGATAAAATTTGGTTCACAGATTGATTACAATCCGGATTATAACAGGTTTTTTTTTATATTGGAATCCAATCAATCATCTGGTTCAATCGGGACAAAAACGCGGGTGAAACCGACCGATACAAAATATTTTGGCTACTGTTATTGGGTTATTCCCGCTCGTCCCCACGTCTCGTCCCCACTGGGGACGAGCGGGAAGTTTTTTTCCCGCTCGTGGGGACGAGCGGGAAAAAAACTTCCCGCTCGTCCCCATTCAAAGGCTAACCTTCCCCATTCAAATGGTAGTGGGGACTACCATTTGAATGGGGAAGGTTAGCCTTTGCGTCACAAGAAGGAATGCACCTAATGCAGTGAGCTAAGTCTCATTATCAGTAGTGCACCCCCCGCCATGGCGGCCAACGTTCCAAGTTCTTCAACGGGAGCTGTCACGTTTGATATTATTGGTAAAAACATTTTTGAAATGTCCAGCCACAGCTCTTTCATTAGACATCCCACTTGATCTAAATGTCTCACTTTTATTTTTTTGACCCCCTCTTGGACCCCAATATCTCACCAACCCCCCGACTGATATAGCTCATAACCTTACCTACAAATTGTACTAATACTATCTACCCCCATACTAAATTTCATAAAGATCGGATAAACGGTTGGGAAGTTTTCATCGGACAAACATACATACATACATACATACATACAAATGCCGATTCTTCAAAGTTGAAAATAAATAAAATAAATAAAGTAAATAAAATAAATAAAAAAAATAATATAAATAATATAAATAAAAAAAAAAAAAAAAAAAAATACATAAAACAAATAAAACAAATCAAACAAATAAAATGAATAATGAATAAAATGAATTAAATGAACTAAATGAAATAAATGACTAAAATTACTTAAGTGACTAAAATGAATAAAGTCAAATAAATAAACAGTTCATTGTAGGTTAGGGAAAAAAACTTCCCGCTCGTCCCCAGTGGGGACGAGACGTGGGGACGAGCGGGAATAACCCCTATTAAATAGGCAAAAAAGGGTAAAAAAAAATGTCGGTGACATTTTTTCCCAAATTATCTTTAATTTACTTATATTTTTATATTGCAATTTTTTCTTAAATTTAGAATGATTTTTTTTGATCAATTTATCAGTTTGATTGCGATCCAATTAAGTAACGCCTACTTTGCACTCTTATTAATCTTTTTAGATTTTACTTTTGTACATCTCATACATTTCATTTAATGATGTTTAATTATTATCAACAGTAAGAAAGCATACCTTAAACAGAACAAACATTTATTTTCTTTTTATAAGACCATACTCTTTAACACCAATATGTTACCAGAAACTCATCAATATGGTAGCCGCATTCCAATTTAACTCAACGAAAAAGAACATATATCACGGTTTACGAGCACACAGCTGGCCCACACTACAGTGGGAAAAACACCAAATTACCCGCGAAGCCTACTTATAGAACCTGTGTACCATGGAGCAGAAAAACTAAATAGCGCGTAAGACAGCACGTTGGTTGCTTTGAAATCCTTTCATATTACTGCGTTAACTGTTACGCTTTGTATGTCATCATCAGTCTATAATTTTTTCACTCATCATCATCAGCGGTTTTTAAACGTCCATTGCTAGACGAGGCCTGTCCTATAACATGCAATGGCGGATTTGCTATAATCATCACGACGGATTGTTGATCGCAGTATTGGTGTATCTACTCAGATGTTTCTGTTCATACACTGGTTTAATCCTGTAATTGGTTTTTACAACATCCAGGAAAATAGACGCAGGGTTCTATTTTTGGGCCGGATATACCACGGGATAATATTCCCACTGCTGGGCTTGTAATTGAGTCTTACAATTCATAATCTAAAGGCATTATGACTTTTGACCATGTAGTCAATTAAGTTCATTTGACTACATGGTCAAAAGTCATAGTCAAATCGCAACGTCGCAAGGAGTCGGTGGAAAAAGGCGGCTCAAAACCGTTCGTCGTGGCATTCTAGGGGGGCCTATGTGCAGCAGAGGACTTACGACGATGATGATACAGGCTTATGACGATGATGTATGAACTTACAATGTGTTCACAGTACAGGAGCCATGTACAATATTTTTCCTCTAAGCTGCGTATAGTTCCGGTTATTTCCGGTTGCCATGCCGACGGGTTCCCGCAACTGGCTTAGATGTAGAGTCTAGTTTATAGAGTTGTACGTCTGTGTGTCAGGTAGGCGTGACAGTCTGTTTTGATAAGATAAGATGTGATAAGATTTTTCTTAAGTCCCTCGTACCTACACCTCGTTTTTTAAAAGCTTTTTACTTGCAATGTATGTATGTTTGTCAAGGTGAAATCTTGAAATGAGTTTTGAACCAGTTTCACCCAACCGATTGAGCTGAAATTTTGCATACCTTTCAAGTTCCGATGACAATACAATATTATGTTTACAACGAGCTGATCTGATGATGGAGATGGAAGGTGCGGACAACGGACTTTTCGATGATTAACAGTAGCCTGGCAGTGTTTTGGCTCATTTTAATCAGCTCACGGTTACAATCACTAATAAGTAAGTATAATAAAAACTTGTTTTGTTTTCTTTTTTAACAAAAGTTTATATATATATATATATATATTTCTGTTTTATTATTGTTTCAAAATTCGAACACATCGTGTTCGATATTTGAAACAATACCTTAGTACCTTGAGAAGTCTTATCCGACTACTAAATTTTATGAGGATCTATTAACTTGTAGCTTTTATATTAAAAGAAAAAAAGTGCCAGACGGAACGAGATAACGTAGTTACTCATTAATTTAAAAACTAAAATTCAGATCTTAAATCAATCTTCATAAATATTGAAGAAAAAAAATTTTTTTTTTTATTGCCTATGTAAAAAAATAAAGCTTAAATTCTACCAAACCTTGTCGGTTTGTGTGAGATTTATTTTTTCCGTAAATTTATTTGTATTTTTAGGACCAGCAGAAGTTGCATGACTATCCTACACACCCAACATGAAACCTCATTTAAAAAAAAGTCTTTAGTATCACTTTGTTAGTATTTATAACAAGAAATGTTAATAATATAATTATAACCTGCACCATAGTAGAAGAACCTAGATCAGCGATATAACTCTCAGAATTAGCAAGTTGAAGTGGCAATGGGCATATGATAGCTCGGACAACCGATGGGGGAAAAGTTTCTCGAGCGGCGACCACAAACTGGACGACGCGGTAGAGGAAGGCCCACCATTCGATGAACTAAATAAATTATAAACGTCACACGAAGTCAGTGGATGGAGGTGGCACAAGACAGTCGTGGCATTCTAAGGGGGTGGCCTATCACTTTTACAGGCTGATGATGATGAATAATAATTATACAAAACTTATTCATCTACTATTTTACTGGTATTTAGTGTAAGTTGGTGTGGGCTATCAATTCATCAATTTCAATGTATCATTCATGACCTCATCATGCTGTAAGTACTCAATTATATTTAATAACGGACATGTCGCTTCACGTGATTGATTTTCATAGGTCTTCTAAGAAACTTGCAACTTAAATATCTATGTGGTGTACATAAAATGTACACAGGCTTTGAGGTCTTAGCATGTGTTCTTATAGCGATTCAGTTAAAAAAACTATTCAATACCAAAAAATTGGCTCCGTGATGTCCGCAGCTATATTTTAAAGGTACAGTAGCTGAAGGTCTATAGACGTCTGCGATTAAAGTTATTCAATGATGACGAATGTCAACGATGAACCGATATTTTGTACTGAATAGTTTTTGAACTGAATCGCTATAAGAGCTCATGGTAAGGCCTCTGTATTATATTAAAACCGAACACTGAGTACCAGACATACATAGTTAAAACTCATCATGATCCATTATTGTATTACTGCAATCCATTATAGCGTTGCTCATATCGTCCATCCAAAGGTTGCATGGAAGAGATCACTCTCAGCGACAAGACCACCAAATGTATTGTCTTTCTTTTTAAAATTCCTTGTTTATTTTTCTCTGTGGTGATCAATAAAGTGTTAATCTACCAGTCTATCTATTATCATCAGCAGCTTTTAGACGTCCAATGCTGTAAAAGGCATAGAATACAATAGGGAGAATTGCTATAACTACCACGCTTGGCAGCAAGCAGGTGGATTGGTGACCACAATATCGGTGTTGAATGCTCAGGTGCACTATGGACACAATTTTTTCCGCAATGCACCAAGTTTATCCGGAAGAGAATGCTTTTCGCATTTGTACTTCTTTTAATGTGCAATAAAGAATTTTCTATCTATCTACATATCTATCCTATATTTTGTTAGCACTACTAAACAATGAGATCTTCTATGAGCATTGTTATGAGGGAGGCCTACGTCCTATATGTATCATTTAAATTAGTGCAATTTGTCTCAATAATAAAATCAATATAAAATATAATATGAAACACAAATCAGAAAGAGCGCGTTGAAGTCTTTTTAACGGACGATGCGTATCGCTCAGCTAAGATTTTCTTGACGACCTCTGTGGTGCGGCGGGCGAGTAGCCGGCTGAGAAGCGAGAGGTTGCGGGGTCGATTCCCGCTGCAGGACAAATGTCTGCATGATCTGCAAATATTTGTTTCGGGTCTGGATGTTATAGTACCATGGTACTCATAGTTCCTTATACAAACGACACAGGGAATCCTAGTGTGAGATCATGACTACGTATACGTAGTGCATGATCCCACATTAGGATGCCCTGTGTCGTGGGTATCAGGAACTACGAGTACCATGGTACCATATAGTACCATTATGGTTTGTATTTATGATTATATTATGTTATGTTTTGAGATAGAAAGAGCAAATAAATGTTTTATATGAATGGATATAGCCTAATATCTTAGCTTCAGTTGTCAAGTCGGAAGAAATAGTAGGTAAGTACAAGTTAGTATTTATTTTAGTGATGAGGTGTGAATCAAAACAGTTTGTACCTATTTATTGTCTGTAAAATTCCGCTGTAACATTTACAGCTGGTTTTTTATGAATATCACGACTCATCACAAAAAGCTTGTCATCTACGTGACACTAAATTAGGCCAAACCACAAACAAAAACTAGTTTTAATGCTAAAAACAAACAACGAAGCACGATGGACCCGCATTCCTCGCAAATTTTCGGCTAAATTCGGCAATGTTCGCCAAAACTGTTCATCTGGCCCACTTTGCGACCGTTACGCCCCGAACTGGGTCAGACCGGGGCCCAGCGGACTTCGATGATGCTGTATTGTGCAATCGTGACTCTAACACGTATCTTCGCCAAAATTTAGGAAGTAACAGTTATTATTGGATTGTAGGTCAAGTTGAATATCAATGGATGGTGAGCTTGAGGCGTGGTCCCTCCTAGGGAAACGATTAATCGACTATTTTTGCATATCTAAAGTACAAAGACTGGCATAATTGTATTTCCTCGGACGAACTAGTGTTCTACGGATGTAAGTACCTAGTTCTATAATAACACCCAACAGTCACATACGTGGTCTTGATCCCACACTAGAGTTCGTTACATGATCTATTAGTAGTAATTCGAAAACGGCCTAAAAATTTAACTCCAAAGCCCAAAGGATCATAACCAAGGGATCTATCAGTAACTACTCGGATTCCCTGTGTCGTGGGTATAAGGAACTACGAGTACAATGGTACCATAACAGCCAGACCCGGAACAAATATTTGCAGATCATACAAACATTTGTCCTGCAGCGGGGATCGAACCCGCAACCTCTTTCATCTCAGCCGGCTACTCTCCCGCCGCGCACCGTGCCAAAGAGGTCGTCAAACAGCAAATAGGAATAGAAATAGCAAGATCCTTGCTTGGAAACCCGAGCTAGCTTTATGGGAAACAGGTGTGTTATGTACGGACTCTTTGGAAAAATTGCACGTCATTAGTTTTTTAAAATTTCGAATAACCTGACACCAATTCGTTATACTCCAAAAGCATCAATTCAACCATTTTCCGCTCTCATTAGCACCCCGCCTCTTCGCACACAAGCTCAAACAAGTTGCGAATGAGTATTTTTTGCGTTGGTCTACGAAGTTTGTACTTTGTACTCAGTGGTGATGTGAAGACATCACTCATCTCATTATTCGACTCGATTACTTTTTGTCTGATTAGCTTTATAGTGACGTGGGTATGATTGAACAGCAAATCAATGAAATGATCTGACTACTAACTAGATAAACGGGTGTAACAGTATCTATATATCATCATCATCATCATCACCATCAGCAGGTAGATGTCCACTGCTGTACGAGGCTTCCCCCTTTGAATTCGAATAATCACCACGGTTGGCAAGTGGATTGGTGATCGCAGCATTGGTGATAATTACTTAGGTGGATGCTGCTGCCCATCCCCTGGTATAATACCTTAGTCGGCTTTTACAACACCTTTGAGACACGGGGACCCCCCCGTGTCTCTTAAGCCGCACTCGCACCACGGCAAACAGCACAGCACCTCCTAATCCTACAATTATTTAAATACTAGTATTTAAATAATTGTTATATTTTTAATATTTTATATAATTGCGCCCCGCGGTTTCACCCGCGTGAATAATGATGAAAATTGATGATGATGATGATGATGAAAAGTAGCCTATGTGTTAATCCAGGGCGTAAAGTATCTCCATTCCAAATTTCACTCAAATCCATTCAGTAGTTTTTACGTGAAAGAGTAACAAACATCCATCCATACTCACAAACTTTCGCGTTTATAATATTAGTAGGAAGGATAGGATTTAAAAAATACCATTGGGTATTTTTGACGTGTTAACGTTTTATAAATCGATGGAGCCGGCTGCACGCTCGAAAAAACATGACTAATGCGTCGTTACCTCGTCATACGTCGTTACCTCGTCATGCGTCACCTCGCAAAACGCATGCGGTGACGCTACATGTACTGCGCATGTATGTATGCGCATGCGCTATATATGCTATATATATATGCGCATGCGCGTAGAGCATGCGCTATATATGATATATATATATATGCGCATGCGCAAAGCGCATGCGCTAACGCCGCATGCGATATATATATATATATATATATATATATGCGCATGCGCTAACGTCGCATGCGCTAAGCGCATGCGCTACCGCCGCATGCGCGCGAGCGCGGAACAAGCGACAAAGAAGCACAATAACGACGTTGACACGTTGAACTATCGTCAGTAAACCGACTTTACAGACAACCGTTTTTTATTTATTTATTTATCATTACATAAATATTGTTACTAAATTACGCTACGTAGCAGAGTCCAAAACCACTAAAACTACTGCACTGATTTTGATGAAATTTGGTATAAAGACTTACTATTGTTAAGATTGACATATAATTACATAAATAAATAAAATAAATAAATGCTGGACATTTCACACAACATTATCTAGCCCCAAGCTAAGCAGAGCCTGTGTTATGAGTGCTAGGTAACTGATATAGGTACTTTAAAACAATACATTACATAGATAGATATTTTTTATTATAAGTAGCATAGAACAATACCCAAAACCCTGAACAAATATCTGCAGATCGTACAAATATTTGTTCCGAGGCGGGAATCGAACCCGCAACCTCCTGCGTCGCTGGCGAACCTTCGCCCGCCGGACCACAAAGGTCGAGGTATTAAGCTACTTGTTATCCCAGGCCACGCAAGCGATGTCTGGGGAGGAGCTAGTTTCTTAGTAAACAATTTTATGGCTTCCTTTCACAAGATTTGATCACAATGAAAAATAAATTTTCAAATGACTAAAATTAAATTGTCTACGTTGTAGAGGCTTCTATGAATACAAAGCCATGATCCGCTTTGGCCCACTTCATTTTGTCCTTTCCTCTATGAAGAACGCATAAAATTCTGGAAGCTCTGTTTAGTGGGTCACCTACCCAATAAGTATAGCTTTAAAATACCGTATAGCTGAACTCAAGCAAACCGAACAGACATAGCAGAGCGAGAAGGCTATAGAAATAATATAAAACACAATAAACGCGATAGGAGGTCAGTATGCCACCGCGTGTCATTAACTACGCGCCGAATTCAAAGACTACATGAGCGCAGGCGACGAGCTGAGCCAAGAGCAGAAGCGGCAGCGATTATTTACTTCCAGCTCATATTGTGTTGAGTAATCAGCACAAGTACAGTAGCAAATGGCAATAGGGATCATTTTGGCAGCCTTAGCGCTGTCCAAATCTTTTGAGACTTAGAAGGTGGAATATTTAGATCAAGAAGTTTCCCCTATTTAAGTTTCATAAGATTTAGATCTGCGAAAATGATCCCCATTGTTGCTACAGTAATTGGGGGGCAGATCTGAAACTAGTATCGTATATATCCTGTAGTAATATAGAGTTTTTTTATTCTATCTGGCAAGCAAACAAGCATACGGCCCACCTGATGGAAAGCAGTTACCTTAGCCTATGGACGCCTGCAACACCAGAGGCACCACACTCGGGCTGCCGACCCTGAGACATAAAGATGAAAGTCTCATGTGCCTGTAATTTCAACGGCACCCATACCCTTTAAACCGAAACACAGCAATGCGAGCACTACTGTTTGGCGGCAGAAATAGTGGAATAGCTGGTAGTACTTCCCCAGACGAACTCTTTCACAAGAAGTTCTATTACTAACTATTTACTAAATTATCATCCCTTAAATTATCTAGACAGACTTAATGAAAATCTGCATTTTCAAGTCTCGACTAAAAAACTAATGTTTACATGTTTGAGGTTATAATGCATTTATCTGTATGCTTGTCTGTGGCCTCAATACTCCACGGCTTTGCTGCTAATGTTTGCTGAATTTGATTGAAATGATTCATAGCTACATTTTACTGTGGAAAAATCCACAAAGCCCTAAAAATTAAATACGGTGATAAATGTCCTCGAAAGAGGTCGCATCCTCGAACAGGGTCGGTTGGACAAAGCGCGTATTCATACATAAATACTCATATAACTTAGTATGAGAATGCGTATCACTTACAATACGAATTTGGCCACAATTAGCGGAGAGTTATTAGGAACGAAATTATAATAACTCGATTCCGTTGGATCTGAATAGATGAGTCTGTTATGGCCTAGTTACAATCATTGTTAAATGATTTATGCTTCATAGTTATCAAAAACACAATAAGTAATAAATAAACCTGACATGCGTCTCCTTTGGAAAACGCATAATGTAAAGTTCCGAAGTCTACTCAAATCAAGACTAGATGTCACCAGTAGTAGATTAGACTGCGCTTCAGTTTTTATGTCTTGGTTCGAGAAGTCTTTATGGTTGTGGTTTCCAGCATTTTAATAAAAAAAATGCATAGGGTTCTTGTCTAAATCTTTGAAAATTCTTACGGCTCCAGAGACAGAAAACAAACCAACAAACAGACAGATAGACAACGTAGGCTCAGTAAGTAAAACAGACTAAAATATAGTTGGAATAGTGTAAGTAGTTAATATAGTGTTTTATTTGGTTGGATAAGCATAGCAACTCACAGACTGTATTTTTATTGGTGTTTTTAAATCGAGAGAAAGTAAAGTTATAAATAATTATTTCCATAAAGTTTTATCATTTTATGGTAATACCATGGAAAGGTTAATAGCAACTTTATTTATTTTATTTGAACAAGCTTAGAAACAGTGTATTAGTTTGTTTATGAAATTGTCAAAATTAGTTAGACTAGAAAAATCTTCGAATGAATGTTCACAAATTAAATGTTTAAATGTTTGCAGTGAAGAAAAGCCTAATTATTAAGGCCTATTTGTTGGGCCCACGTTTTGATGGACTAAATATATTTTAGAAAATGTGGGAAGCTGGTGGATGGAGGCGGCTTAAGCCTGCTCGTTAAGACATTCTTTGGATAAAGCATATTATATTATGTTCAGCAGGCAGCGGACTTATACACGCTGACGACCATAATGTAGTTCACGCATATTTAGATAACAAAAAAAAAAATACAACCGAATTGAGAACCTCCTCCTTTTTGGGAAGTCGGTTAATAAATGAATTTTCGCGTGTTTAAAGAATCTCAATTATTTTGAAAACACAGGTTAAAATAAAAAAAACTACTTAACCTCCAATTAAAAATGTAACTCCATAACGGTACAGTACCATCCGCTTCGACTTCACTGTTGTATTATTACCTAACTCATAATGAGAGCTCTATCATTTTAATTTGATAACTGTTTTAATAGCGCAAGTTGAGGAGTTTGAGAGGATAATTTTTAGATTAAGATTTAGATAGAAAATTCTTTATTGCACATAGAAGAAGTAAAAAGGCGAAATGAATGCTAAAAAGAATTCTTATACATTTGTATTGTCACAGTTACCTTATAATAAGGTAACACGCGATAAATACTCGTTACAATATAAAATAAATATGTGTTCTGATCGCGAAAGTTTAAAAAATACTAAAAAGAATTATCTTCCAATTCTTCAGATTTAGATAGATGATAGAACTCTTTACTGAACGACAGAATAAATTTTAACAAAAAAAAATATACCTAACTAGCAAAGTACAATAGGCTGCCGTATTACTGATAAAGATCTCTATCAGACAACTTTTGGATGGGCAGAAATGGATGGCAGGGCACAGTCTGGGTTTTGTGGTACCATGGTACTCGTAGTTTCTGATACCCACGACACAAGGAATCCTAGTGTGGGATCAGGATTATTATACTTTGTGACTGTTGGGTGTTATGTGTTATGTATGTATGTAGACAGCAATAAGTAGAGAAGTAAATTAGATATATCAAACTTGCAATGACCTTAACATTATCGGTTTTAACCCAAACGAGGCCTTGCGAGGGCTATGGGAGGGCCATAAAGAAACCATCGTGTCCTACTTACAGCTGACTAACAAAAGGAGGTGCTTCATTGGATTAGAGTAATTTGAGTCTTATGGTGAAGGTGGTAAATGTGAGTGGGAGTGAAAGTAGCGTTTGTAGGTCTGTAGGCCTGTTGGTTGAATGTGGGCGACGCCGAGTGCCACGCCGGTGTGCGTGCACGCAGCGAGATAGCGAGCAGGGGAAGTCAACTCGAAGAGAAATGCGTCGCATGAAGAAAAAACATAAATTTTTGTATTTATTTCTAACTAGTATTTTTTTAGTATCTTTGCATTGGATTGAGTTTTTTTTATTTTGACCCAATTGAATTGCTTTATACATTGTCTTTTGTAGAGGCTGATAGAGTCCTTGGTAGGTATTTTTGGTAGAGATTCTTTGATTCAGGCATTTTTTCTACACTGATAACTACATAATACATTTAAAATTTTAAATATGTCGTGTGTACTATCTAAACTGCGTAGTACGAATAGCACGCAGATAAAGTCGCGCGCAACAGCTACTACTAGTTATCACTATGAATATAATGAACGCTCTTGACTACATTTACCTACATAATTGTAAATGATTAACGAAGGGCTCAAAGGAATTCACATAATTTAAACAATCCACCGATTAGCCAAACAATATATCCGTTGCATGTATCCGATCCGATATAACATCCTCCATTATAACAACTCGGTGTGCGATCGTAATTGGATGTAACCCACTAATCAATATTTAGTTAATAACAATAAATCCTGTTAAAACTACTTTGACAATAATTCTGATGTCAAGTTTTAATAAAAAATTATGTAAATTTAATTTAGACACCTGAAAATTAAATTAGTTTAGCCACGTGTTACTACAGTGACAAGTTGTAGCGCAATTATTTAGTGACGGTCGGTAGTTGGAGCAGCACAGGTCTGACGTATACGCTTGCGTAGCGGGCCGCGGTTGAGCCCCGCTGCTCACTCAGTGGTGGTAGAAAATTTTTGGTGGGAAGTGAGTGGGGTGCGCTTGCGCCGACAGTCAGCGACAACCACGCGCGGCCCGTGCCCGTCTCGCGAGTGAAGTGTAGTGCCATCCTTACAATTTTCACTACAGGAACACAGTGTCACGCGACAACACTCGGAAAAATAAACAGTGTACGTTACAAAATTAAAAAAAAAAAAGAAAAAGGTCACTTGTAATATTCTCAAAATCAAGTGTTTTGGAAATTGTTGTAATTGGCATTAAAATAGTGACGTGACAGTGTCAGTGGAACAGTGGATTTTGGACGCCTCTTTTATTTTTTATTTTATCTACCCTCTTTGTAAATATTCATTGGAATATTTTTTTGTGGTTTCCGTTCTTATTTTATGCCAATCACATTATTTTCCCCTTAGTTTCTTTTTCCCTATTTTCTAACAGCTCTGCCTACTTTATAACCGCATGTTCTTGAATATTTGTTTACAATTATTGTATTGGAAAATTGTTTTTCACGTGCGACGGTATCGGAGCAAGTTTTCGGCTGATAGGAAGGTCACGCGACAGGTTTTTTTTACAGTTTTAACGGCGCCTGCGTCCGCGCATAGCGACACCAATTTATTTACACATTTCTTTGTTTTCCCTCTAAATAACATTGACATGAAACATTGGTGACATTTTTTAACTCTTTAAGCTAATTGAAGTCTCAAAATAGACAAATGTATAGTATTTTTTAATGTTTTTTTTATAAACGACAATTTAAAATTATGCGTGGATCGTATTTCGCTAGATAGCAATTGGAACGAGTTCATCGAATCCATTTAAATAATGAGGTCATTACACCTGTGCGTACTTAATTACTTAACGTGCAAATTAAAGTTATTTTGATGGTACACTTTGCACTAATTATATATGGATATAATTTAATCTGACATTAATTATGAGAACTTAAGTTTTAAGAAATTAAGTTTTTTATGTCAAACAGTGATTTTTTCATTAAAAAATATCAAAAGTAAATTTTATCTCATACATTATAAAAAATAATAAGTAAGTATTAAAAATTTTCTGAGATTATTTAAAAAAAAAAATTCAGACGTGGAATTCAGGACCAAGAGTTTGAGCAAAAGATTTTGAGTTAAGTCAACTTCAAGGGATGAAATTAGGTCAAATAAATTTACTTACAAAAAGGATTTAATAAAAAAAAATATGTCTTATCGTTCTTAGTTAGATCTATCAAACAAATATAGCTCGCGCATATACTTAGGTGTCTCTTTCTATACTCTACCCAATCCTTATTCTACAAAGCCTTGTTTTCTCAGTCCCCCCCTTACCCCCTGTTCTCTGGGTGTACTTTGCGTTGTGGCAGACAGGCCCTGCTCCTGGATAGTACTGTGTGACAGACATCCTACGGATTCTATAGTACTGTGTGTGACCGCACCCTGTAGATACAAATAGTACTGTGTGTGACAGGCACTTGTGGATACTTGTGACCGGTAGTGCCGGATGAAGTGCCTATGGACACATTGATAATGACTTGGATTTTACTGCAGTAGCTGATCGATATTCGCACTGAACATTACGGTGAGTATAGTCGATTGGTTTGAGAGCCTAACAACGCACTGAAACGTGCACTATGAGCTGCTCATTGCACTGCGTAGTTTGATAATATGGCTTAAGAATAAATAACCATAACGCTTTGATTGATTTGTGAATCATTTGAAGGATTATCGTTTTATCTTGATTCATATTCAAACACTGGATGAAATAATCTTCATACTATTTAGTTTTCTCGTTCTATAAATGAACATAGATTCGATTAGATTAGATAATACGTAAAGGCCAAATCATATCATACCATGACCCAAATGTCTCTTCAACTCTTCTTTGTTTTAAATGAAGACTAAATAATATTGTCTTTCTAAATGTCTCGATATATTTTTGTAATTGTTGAAATTAATTAAGACAATAGATTTAGGATCAGTTTTATCGCTGATGAGGCCTTAACCAGTACGCCACCGCTTTATGTATTTTGTGCCATAATTTTAAGTAGTGTCATCTAACAAAAACTTGCTTAATATTCATACTTTCATTCATCTTCAATTCCAAATCAAATTATCGGCTGATCACCGTATCAGTGATTTTGCATACAAAACCTGACCTACATCTGAATCCATTGCCAGTTCCGTATGCCGCCTACGGACGAGCGTTGCTTCACGGCGATCCTTCTACATGACTCATATCGAAAACATCAACTGGAACCAAATAACAACTCATCATGCTTAAATAAGCCGCATTTCATTGAGATAGAAATCAAATTTGTTTGCTTATCTACTATCTACGCTGTTTCGTAGACGTGCTACGAAGGTTGTAGGCATGGCTCATCAACCTATTAGTGATTTAGACTTAAGAGGAGTGTTTGTGACCCTGTGATGGAAGGTCTAGTTTGACGTTGTACTTATGAATAGTGAATCATAGGTGTTGAAATTGATTTTTGGTAATGGTAGAGATAAGATACTGAAGACACTTAGTGAAAAGGTCTTGTGTAGAATTAATTTGAATGTATACCTATAATATATTGCTTGTAAAACATCCTCCTTAAAATAGGCGTACCCACTCAGTATTGATCGCCAACATGTACAGGGATGATGATCAGGGTAAATGATGTGGTCTCGGAACCATTAAAAACTTGGAAAAAGAGTGCGCCACCGACGTATTTTGTCTCATTTGTAATATCTATGGAGAATACATAATGCGGAAGACGCTAGAAGAATGGAAAGGAGGTAGCGCAGTCATCATCATATTCCATCATATTCATGATCATCAGGCTGTAGAAGTCCACTGCTGGACAAAAGGCCATTATAGTCATCGAGAGGGGGGCCTGACTCTACTGCGTCGTCCGGTTTGCAGGTATCGCAGTGGGTGGAAACAAAATCAGCAACCTCACATATGCCCATGGTATCATACTCTTTGGCCGAACATGAACTTGCAGAATTTTTCGAGAGATTATTGGACTTTCATCAACAAGTCCAAGACCAAAGAGATGTTCATAGACCAAACTGGACAACACTCATAGACTAAAGAAGTTTCAAACTTCGAGTTTGTAAGCGAGTTTGTGTACCTCGAATCTATGATTAGCGACCAAGAAAGATGCAAATAGGAGATTCAATGTTACAAATAAATGGCCAAGGAAGCTATGAGTAAGCTTACTAGAGTAAGACAGGACAGACAGCTCTGCAACGCTACTAGAAAGAGACTCGTTCGATCATTGATTTTGTTCATAATGCTATATAACTCCGATCTATGGAAAATTTGGGCGGTGGATAGGAAAAACATAGAAACATTTGAGATGACGTCCTGGAAAAGAATGTTGAGCATTCCGTGGACTGTCAAAAGAACCAAATCCATACTCAATCAACTGACCATCAAAAGGAAAAACTGTTCACCATCTTCTACTAGCAAGTTCTTAGTTATTTTGGGCTTTATGCCCAATCTTAAAAACTGATTGTAGTGAGAAAAGTTAAAAAGGGACGAAGGGAAGTTAAGGGAAAAAGACCATGCGGTTGATCAATTGGTTGCAGTCGCTGGTCTAATCAAGTCAAGGCTGTCACTAGCCTCTCTATCACCGCTGCCCTGAGACAAGCCGAAGACAGCGTGGAAGAAGCTTGTCTGCATCCTTACAAAATCCTTTCAGAACAGGCACGACCTTCAGAAATGAAGACTACGATGAAGAAGAATATAACTACAAACAGAATTTTTCTGAAAAGTACCAACGCAAATAAAACTACAAAAATACCCATTCGTACATTTGATTGTCGTCACATTTCATTCATGTTTTAACAAATCACTGTGCCATTCCATAAACTCTATTTCATCATCATTATCATCATCATCAGCCTGTTAAAGTCCACTGCTAGACATAGGCATCTTCCCTTGAATGCCAGTTCGAACGGTCTTGAGCCGCCTCCATCCACTGAATTCCTGCGACGTTTATAATGTATTTAGTTCATCAAGTGGAGGGCCATCCTTTACCGCATCGTCCGGTTTGTAGTCACCAGTTTGTAGAACCATTATTCCACGACGGTTGTCAGTTCTGCGAGCTATTATTATGACCTGAGGCCGTAGACAAAGTAACATTCTAATAGCGATGACGCCAGTAGTAAAGTCCAAAATGTATGGGATTGACGTTAGCTATCGATATGTCACGTGGTCTTTTGTATTGAATTACGACTGTAGAAATGGAATCGCTTCGAAGCGAATGCCGTTTGCCTAGGCCCTCTGTTGCCACTTCAACTTGATAGTTCTGTGAGCTATGTCGGTGATCGCGGTTCTCTATACACTTACTCTAAACTCTATTTATTTTACTTTTTTTGATATTCCTTGAGCCATCAAGACATTCAAGATTTAAAAAAAGATACAGAATCTCTGATATTAATATTTGGCATACATCAATTATATGTATATATATATAATAAACATCATTTTGAAAACAACATTCGATAAAGTCCAGAAGGCCATACATCTATCTAACAAACTAATCTCTCGTCTAGCTTTACCTACAAACTATGGCACATATACGCTAGGGGGGAGGGGGGAGTGCAACTTTCACTTGCACGCGGCAATGACCATGCGAGTGTCAAGTGTACGACAAGAGTTTGCAGATTCCGAGAGTTGTTTAATGTTCGTAAATACTACATAGATACAGGAAAAATTGTATTCTAAAAAATTCAGAATTATTGCATTTTCATTTCTGCACTAATTAGACAACCTAACTTTAAAGCATGTCTACATTAAAATGTGAGGTTGCGGGATTTTAACAAATTAAAACGAAGTATCAATTTCACAGCAAAATTGATGTAACATATTTGTGAGAAACCAAGTCCATGTAGTCCTGCTCTGTCCTACCTTAAGAGTGCCCTTTAGCGGAACGAGGGGTTTTTTATTTTTATCTTTTTGAGAATAAATTTCTTTAAATCGAACGAGCAAAGTTAAAATAAAATAGTTTGTATTGAATTCATTGAAACCATGAATGATAATTTTAAATCGTTTATGGAGAGAGTACCAAACCAGTGTGGTGAAAGGATTCAACGCCTCGCAGAGGCTCTTTTAAACTTCCTGGCCTGACCAACAAGGTATTCGCTTTCAGTACTAAAACTAGATACTCTAGCTCCAAAAAAAACACAACATTCACATCAAAATTACTTTTATACTTGCATAATATGCATTGCTTTTATCACTTTGAAACGTTCTTACTACGACAGTTTTATAATATCATCGTCATCTTCAGTCCAATCACGTCATGCATCCCTCCCAACACCTGACCGTGGATAACTGCTGGTCTTTCGCCACAGTAGCCGGTATTGGTGACTCATGTCATGACCCGACCAGAGATGTCTCGTTAGAAGACCTGTGATATGCGCAACTAGACACTGAAGGTTATGTAATTGAATGACGAATCATTTTGTTTTCATGTTTATTTAGCGTTTTGAAACTGAAGACATTGTGGATAAACCAGTACCTCTTACACCTCCTTTGCATATTATCTTGCTTCTTTTATGTCATTTATTTAATTTGGAGTTATATTTATTCCATTAGTGAGCCTGTCCTAAGTGCGCGAGTTCAACTTGTGTTTCAAGTCGGATTCAAAATTAAGCATTAGGTACCAAATTTTGTGCCACAATAACCTTAGTGCTAACATTTACTGATTGATTAATTCCAAAACATCTTTGTATTTCGTCCAGGTTTTCCAACAATCAGAATCTACGCAGAAAATTGTTTTCCAGGCTTTAGTTTACAATTTCTCAGTAGTTTTCTTCACCAACCCTAGCACTAGACATTGATAAGCTTACTACCCGTTATCGAGACGAACTATTCAATTGGCAATAACACAGTACCTACAAATACTACAGTTGTTTATCCTCGTGCACGCACGTTCGGACGTTGCCCAGCGCATGAGCGGTGAAAGCGGCCATCAGCTGACTCTAGGTACCTACTAGCAGGATTCTATTATAACTGATTGTTAATTGGGAAGTTATGATAATATTAAACGCTGGAATACGTAAAAGAAACATCATCATCATCAGCCTGTAGAAGTCCACTGCCGGACATAGGCCTCCCTTTTAGAATGCCACGACGCATGGTCTTGAGCCGCCTTACCCACTGACTTCCTGCGATGTTTATAATGTCTTTAGTGCATCGAGTGGGAGGCCTTCTTCTACCGCGTCGTCCGGTGGTTGTCACTCGAGAACCTTTATTATCCAGCGGTGGTCAGTTATGTGAGCAAATGACCTGCCCATTGCCATTTCATCTTGCTAATTCTGACAGCTATGCTGGATCTTGGTTGATAAACATTTGACCACAAAATTAGGAATAAATCTGTGTCTTAGTGTGTTTACAATTTTAATAAAATAATTTTAAAAGTTGAATAAATGGTAGCAGTCATAATTCTTCTTAATAATTATGATTTCATTGACATTAAATTATGTAATTATACTCACAAACACCATTATTTTTGTATTGCATTATTGATGAATTTATATGACACTTTATGGCATTGGAAACTCGCAATAAGCTTGATTTTATCGGTAAACTACTCTAATATGAAACAAAACCATCGCAATCAGGATATAATTAATCAATTTAACTGTTATATAACTTTGCTATATTTTTTTTTATTAAATTTGTGCAATTCTACAAAACTATATTGCCATGAAAAGTTCAAAACATTTCCACTATTTTCTTCTTGCACGCACGTCGTAAATACATACAGGCGCACCTCACTTACATTGTGTCGTGGAGAAAGCTCATCTAACCACCGCATCGCTGCCGCCAGACCGGTCTAGTCTAGCCCCACCAGACCCAGACCTAATTCTTAGACCATACTGTGCTCCTGTGACCTGGTTTTGAATTGATTTCTTGGAACTTTGATGAGTATAGTTGTATGAGCGCACAATAGAAGCAGAGCCAGTATGTCTACAATGGACAATGATAGCAGCTAATTTAATTTAGCCGCTTGACTTGACTCAATCATGAACTTTATGTTTATAATACGACAACACACACTTCACCTCATCCCCCATACATCAATCCCATCACCTACCTAACATAAAACCATACAATAAAAGTCATCATTAATTGTTTATAACAAAATTACACCACATCAAGATCGATAAAAACATCTTTACAATATTCCCACACATGTTATTTTTTTCACCCATACCTGGCTCGATGTGCCCCGAAATTCAAATATTGACTGATTGAAGGGTCTACAGGACATCTGTCGTGGCCCATTGTAGGACGACGGAGAAAGTTACATGCAAGAAAACCCTTTATTACATCCTTTTTGGTAACATGTGGATCTTTGTATTAAAAGATATTGAAAAGCCAAAAATGTAAGAGTGTAATTTATTTTTTAATATTTTGTGAACGTAAACGTCGATATAGCAGATTTGTTAAATGTCAATAATTAACTTTTTAATTTGAAATAATTACTAAAGGTAAGTAGTAGTGTTCTGAAAATAACATTTAGTTGTGGTTGCTCCTCATAAAAGACATCAACGCGCTCTCATAGCTTGTTCGTTTGTTCTTGAGATTCGTTAAGTTCTCATGATTTTCAATCTATCACAACAAATCATAGCTATTTATTTGTACTGAGCTGTGCACTATACGTGACTATACATTATTATTGCATAATATTGAAAAAATATTAACGTCAATTCATTAGTTTCCAAGTTCAACAAACTCTATATTTATTGTATTGTATCTGTATTGAACTGTACCTACCTGTGTATTGTAAGTACCTACAATTCTAGTAGCTAGAGACTATTTAACTAAATGATAACTGTTTGGCATGAAATTGTACATAATTTGAACCTTTTTTTGAAATATTGTGACAGCAAATAAATTTTCAACAAAGAACCTACTTTACTTCCTCATTTTTTGCTTTTATCTCAAGACTCACAGACCCCAAGCAACCAAAAAAACATCTAACAAAATCAAATAGTCCAAAAAACTACCCCATAATCAATTCAACCCTTTACTTATATTCATAAAAGACGGAACGGATATCGATTGATAAGACCGGATGCCGGATACTGGATCATGTTCGACATTCGACACCACATCCTCACTAGGTTAATGGAAGGTGTATGATTTGATGGGAATCTTGTGTGTCTAGTTATGTTTGTATGGGGTTTTATGAGATGAAGGAAGTGATGAACACTCATTCAGAAACTTTGATAAACATTATTGAAACAGCCTTCAGTATAATGAAAGAAAAACCACGTTTGGCTGTACCAAAAGTACCTATACTTACTATACATAAAAGTGAGTAAAGTTAGGAAAACCTAACTATCAATCATTTATAACTAACACATCTTTATGTAAGATAATTTGTACCATGCATCTTAAAACCATAAAAAATAATCACTAAACGACAAATCTATCGAAAACAGAAGAAAGATGGTCTAACAAGATAAAGCTTAAATCCAAAACATAATTAATTCTTAAGTTGACATACACTATCAACAAAACTTTTCATGACAATATTAAACAAATTGTATATCTCTAACTGAAGATAACAAAACCTATTCTTCATCCGTTATCGGAGCTCAACAGTGATTCAAACTCTTTGCCCTAAGAGCCTGTGTAAGGGAGATGTGCTGTATGATAGAGAGAGATAAAACACGGGCAACGTCCTGATTTGTCAATAAACTTGACCCACATTTCATTGAGAGCGAGTCTGGAAGGAGCCAAAAAGGCTGTGTTCATGGTAGCGTTACGTTTAGGATAATTATTATAGAAATTCCTCCAAAAGCAAATATGAAAACTCTGCCCATTTTATGCGAAGAAACAGGCGTAACAATGTATAGGAGAGATGTTGTGGAATAATACTACCAAGACTACTGTAGAAATAACTTAAAAATCACTCTATTTCTGACATGATTCAAGTGCAGTCGGTTAAAAACGAGCCAAGGTATGCCTCAGTATGGACGCGGCCTCATAGGTCCTTGTCCGGTGGTATGGTGCAGGGTAACGCCCTCTGATATTTGGATTTCGGGCCTGACGAGAGAATTAGTGACCGTGGAATTACTGTTTTGGGAAATGGTTTTACAAGAATTGGTTGGTGGTAATAGATAGGAGAAGACGGGATGTCACGGAGTATATTTATTCAAATAAGACTAACCACTATGCCCAATGGTCGCACAACTGCATTGTTAAGGCTGTATAAAGACAATATGTTTACTTTGTAGACTGCACAGGAAAAAAGAAGCTATTACTCAACAGCAGAATCCATCCGAATACTTACCAATACTGTGATCACCAGTCCGCCTACCAAGGGTGGTGATTATGGCAAATACCTCCTATTTTATTAAAATGGTCTCATCCAGGTGATAAAAAGGCTGATAACATACACACCTTTTTTCCCGAAGGGATAGTCAGAGCCTCAAAGGGCCTCTTTTAACCTTGGGTTGCACATTCACAAGAATATAGACGTGACAAGTGGTGAGCCTATCGCCGCCATTGCTTTTCACGACCAACTCTGCTAACGCTTTCTTTTAGTAATAGCACACTTCTATAAGCCAGTACCTAGGACAATCTTATATCAACGAAAATTGCCAAAAAAGTTCGAAATACAGTTATACTCTATTTTAAGCTTTATCAACGTGTAATTTTGAAATTTAGCCTGGTTAGTGAACCAACGTACTCTATTAGTACCAGGTACATACGTACGTGCGTAAAATATGAGCAAGCTGATGTCGCTATATAATTTTTTTTTATATCTTTTGTGGCTATATTCAGATTAGCTAGGTGCACAAATAAAGGATGTGCTCCGCGCGCGGGACAGTTAGCCCGGCGAAGCGCGAAGGCCGTTCGATGCCTGCTCGAGCCACGTGCGCAAAGTCCAGTTACTCTCGTGTTGTGTAAATAGCGTTATAATTTAGTGGAAGACTTATGAATAAGCAACCGTATATATCGACGTTAAAACGTCTGTAAATTCTGTTCGGTAGCTAGGTAAACATTTTGAATGCAATTAAATTATGGCAAATTTTGTGACTCTGTAACTCTGAGTGACTCTGAACCGATCAAACGAAAAATACTTACTCATTTTAAATTTGAGCTAGTTTGTTTTTTTAATAATGATGAGCATTTTGGCTGTGTGCAAAAATGACAGATATAAAATAAGTAGTTATGCATATTTTACAGGTGGTCTAGCTCGTGACCGCATGAAGCTAGGAAGTCAGTTAAGATGCCCATAAAAAGCAAGCTGTTTACAACTTCTCATGCACATCCTTCAACGCTAAAATTTGTTACTAATTTCTTCAGGTCCTATAAGGGTAGTCTAGGTCTAGCTTCCCAATTACAATTAGCAAATGGCAATAGGGATTATTTTGGCAGCCTTAGCGTTATCTAAATCTTACGAAACTTGAATAGGGGAAACTTAACTTGATCTAAATATTCCTATTTTCAAGTTTCAAAATATTTGGACAGTGTTAAGGCTACTTAAATGATCCCTATTGTTGCGTACCCCATTGCAACTTGCTACTGTAATTGAGGAGCAGGTCTGATGGCCTTTTCTATTTGAAGGGTAACAGCGCGAGGAAACCCGGGGCATGTCCTAAAACCAAGCAATTAAAGAAACGTGACGTCATGTGCATAAAAGGGCGCGCACTGAATTTATTCATCATCTTCGGTCATAAATCAAAAGGAAATTTGGGTACTCCATTATTCAAAGTCACAAAGTAACAAGACGAGTAACTGCTTCACTTTGTTCAATTCTGAATTTCAAATTATGATTTTATTCAAAATGATAGACTAATCTCCTATAAGTAGTCCTATAAGTACACTTTGATCATAGACAATTCTCCACTTTCCACGTCTCACTCGATCGCACCCGTCCCTCGAAAATATCAGTTTTCCATAAGGGAAAGTCAGACCTTTGATACTGTTTACCATCTTTCATAACCAAGTGTGGTAAACTGAGATACAAAAAAATACAGGTAGGAATTAATCTTGGACATCGTATTTTTGCATAAAATCGCTGGATCAAAAGGGGGTTTCTCTAGAAACATACAGACAAATTGAGAACTTCGTTCTTTCTATAAATTTGGTTAAAAAATTCTGTATTAGCCAATAGATATCAACTGCTGGATGAGGCCTCTCCCATTAGCATGCATAGCGTAAAACCCGTAGCGCGCAATGGGGGGATTTGCCATAATCACCACGCTTGGCTGGCGGATTGGTGCAGTTTGGTGTTAAGTACTCAGGTGGATACTGCTGTCCCATCACCTGACGTAATCCCTTAGTCACCTTTTACGATATCCACAGGGTTGGAGGAGTCTTATTCTTATGCCCGCCTTCCACTGCGAGCGGAACGGACTCCGTTTAGAGTCCGTTTAACTCGCAATGGCGAATGGCATATAAGTGCTTCCACTGATTAAAAATGAGCGGAGCGGACAAAACTAGTTCATGGAGTCAAAAAAGTGGTCGAAGAGTCGAGCGGATTCCGAGCGGACTCCGCTCGACTCGCATTACTGATTTTCATACAAGTACATCCACCGCGAGCGAGTAAACGGAGCGGACTGAGCGAGTTAAAATGGGTCCGCTGCGTCATGGCTTCGCGCGCTAGTTTTGAACGAACTCGCTGGCAGTGGAAGGCAAATGCCAAAACTCTTTTTTAGTGGAAGTGCACAGCTAGTTTCCGCCGCTCCGTTCAGTTCGCTAGGTCCGTTTCCGCTCATTAGCCTTTTTTAGTGGATAGCCAGCTTTAAGCCAAGACTACCACTGCTAACGATTCCATACTTCACACAAACTCGTCTTGGATCTGAATTTGTAAGTTTGATTGGTGATTTGTAATTTTACTAAAGTAGGTATTTATTTCACTATTTACATAGAAACGAGGCCTCATCCGTTATAATCGCACAGTTCGTATACATGAATAACATTTGAATAATCTGAAAAATTACCAAGATGTAGTTTGTAAGTGGAGCAATAAAAGATGAATATGGTCAATTTTGGGTTTATAAACCGTAATTGCTGTCGATTATGATAATTTAGTCGTTATTTATTTACCGATTCCGCAAAAAAGTACGCATTATGGTTTCACCGCAAGGAAACGGTATTTATATATACCTACTTAATCTTCAAATAATTTTGGTACGGTAAAATTCATATTGAAATATGCCTACACTAACAACTGTAACATAGGATCATCCTACCATTTGATTCTTCATCAGCCTGTAGAAGTCCACTACTGGGCATAGCTCTCGCTAGAATGCCACCTCCATCAACCTCCGCCAATGAGGGCTTTTCAACTTCGAAGTTATACAATAAAAGTTTTTTTTTTTTAACCGTAGCTGACAAAGATTGTCAAATGTATTTTCTGTGGTGTACGCGTACTAAACTATTATCAAACTAATCTGTGGCTATTTGTCATGATATTCTGTTTGTGTCTGCTTCTTGGGAGTACGCTAGTGATTTCGTGGTGTTTTTATAAGTAAGCAAAAACAAATACCATGAAACGAAAATATATCCACGTTTTTGATGTTGACATTTAACTTTATTTTGACACTTGACAGCTACGTAACAGAGCAGCGCCATCTATTTTCAACGCTGAAAGCATGATTTGAAACGCCCGTGAAACCCCCTCAGTTCCATTATAGCGATGACACTCTTCGTAATAAATACCTAAATATCATATATTATTTTTGTTAAAATGTCTTGTTAAGTATGTAAGTATAGTCCGTTAAGAACCTTAATCATAGCATAAAATAAGTAACCAACCCCTATCTCACTAACCAGTGCAATGCTAGTACGTATTCCTCAGACAAACATGTCCCAAACCAGTGGCTGCACCGGCGGCGGCAGCCAAACCTCTCTTTAATCTTTTGTGCCAACTCGCACGTACTTGACTTTGAATGTAGGTTTCGCGGCCACTAAGAGGGAGGAGGGGGAAGGGAACGTCTCAAAAAGTGAAATGTATAACTGTACTTCTGAATCAGACTAATAAAACATACTTAGACGGTACAGACAAGTTGTAAAGCCGACTTTAATGGTGGGCTCGAAGTGTACAAACTGTACCAACTAAAATAAAGGAATTCCAGCAGATTTTCTTTACCTAGATCTCAAGGCCGTAGATAAAGACTGTCTGGATTTGCTTTCTAAGTTTAGCTTTCTCTAATATCACTTTGGTAAGACAAGACAAACCCAAATTTAATCGATTTTGCTAGTTTTAATATAAAAATTATGGCTTATTATATGGCTATTGTTATTGTATGTATGGTACTATGGGTTATTATAGTGTAACAATTACGCTAATCTTAATCTAAGTCATTGTTACATTTTTCTTTTCTTTGCCGCAATAAACTTATTATTATTAATGAGAAATAAAAAGTGCTTATTTAATTATTAGGCTCATGTTATTTTTATTCAAGCGTACATCGTACCTATTGAAGTTTGTTGGCAGACTGTAATTATTATTCAACTAATAACCTAACTTTAATTTAGATTTTCACTGTATCTAGGGATCGTTAATAGCATAATAATGATTGTTTTGTGCTCGTGGTCGATTATATATCAGTTACAGAGTGATAATTCAATGAGTTAAGTAGTGGTTAACTTTATTTGTTTTGATCCGAGCGGTGGTTACTTTTAAATGTAGGTTATGCGGAAAAACATTGCACTTGATAGGCACTTAGAATTTGTATATACTTATTTTCGAACTAAGCCAGAAACCTACAAAGATATGAAAGGCTAGCGAACTTTGAATACTTGCATTTTAAACAACTATTACTAAACAAATCAGTGAAGTAACTTTATTTACAAAAAATTCTAAAATCTACTTAATACAAACATGCAAAAATTAAAAAAATATGAGTATAAATTAAAATCTAAACTCGTAATAATATAGGTAGTATATGTTTGTCAAAAAAAAACTGATAAGTAATTACTGGTAAATCCTGTGGTTTAGATTCTTTGTACTAATATTATCCCTTATGCTTATAATTTAGTTACTTATAGATCCTCCGACCAAGGGATCTGTATACAAAGGTAATACTTACAAAGTTAGGAACCCTGCCTCGAATATACTTTATAAACAGGCCAACATAATATTTCGCAAAACTCGTATAATCCCACCTACAGATCCGGTACCTCCCTCTAAGATAAAACTTTCTTCGGATGACGTCATTTGATCGCATCCGCGACGACCAGGATGTCTGATGGCCTAAATCAGGTCTCGCAGCATTCGAAGAAACCTAAAAAGATAGTAAGGAAGTATTCGTTTCGGGTTTGGAATTTTATTGCATGTTCGGTTTGAAAATTATGACAACTTTTTGTCGTGATCATTTAAATTGTTTGACAAGACATATTTTTTGAGAAGAGTAATTTCAGAGAGTTTTATTTGATGAAGTCTTAGGATAATTACTTATTTTGAAGATGAAGTAGTTTGAAAAGGTCCACGGAGACTCTAAAAAACAACAATGTCAACATGTCTGTATAAATGAAATGTTTTCAGTAAAACAGACGTTAAAAGTGTAGTTTGTAGATTTCGTTAATTTCCTAGGTTATCCTTATTTTATAATGAGACGAGTTTTAATATTCTCGAGCTACATTGCATTTTTCCATTATTGTCACAGAAAATAGAACTCATTCATTTTATTATTGAACGTCATGTACCATTAAAACCTAAGCTTCTTTAGGCCATAAATTCTAAAAGTCATAGCCTTCTTTCATTATATAAAAGCCATGCACCACCAAAAAGCCTTTAATGGGTTCCGAAAACCCCGGATTGGGGTCACGCGGACTGTCCCGTTATATGTTACCGGGATTCGAACCTGCTCGACCACTCGATTGGTATTTAAATTTTCGGATGATGAAATTAAGGATGCTGTGTACTTTTATGCTATAGTTTTTTCGTGGACGAATTTCGGAATGACTACAAAGAATTTCGACTAAATCAAAGTTATTAATTACTCACGGTTGCAAAAAGAAATTGTTTTTAAACCTTCAAAAAGTACAAGAGGAAGTGGTTGGATGATTTTCGATTCAGTTTGAAATTACACTTGTAAAGTCTGTGTCAAATTATTATCCTCCTGATTTTACGAATTTAGCACGTCACATCCATACGAGAAGATATAATCTGTAGTTATAGATCCATTCAATTAGCTTTACTCCTGATTCTACCGATATTTGATTCAAGACTTATTTAGATACAAGCTAAGATATAAGCTAACAGGCGTACCCCGTATGTTTAATTAATCATCTGAACTACGAACTAATTGAACTACGCGCAACGGACTTATGAGCAATTTGTGCTCTTTTCTGCGAATATACGCTCTAGTTACCCTAAAAGTTAATAAAAATAGATACCACTCTGTAAATAACTGAATATGGTTTGTAAATAATTACGCAAACTTGATTAGTGCCTTCGTGATTACGCTGTATAAAAACAACGATCAGTCTGAAGTAACGTTTGCAAAACTAGCTGTCAAAGTTAAAATGAGATAGATAGATGGATGGACAGAAAGAATTTGTCAATTTGCTTATTACATTTTGATTTTTCAATCTTGCGAACCTTTAATCTTATTTTATTTGTCAAATCAAATCAAAATAATTATTATTCATTGAAATCACAAGGATCATTTTGAATCGTCTTATATAAACTTAAATTACTCAATAAAATTACTCAATTTGTAAAGTATAGAGATATATATAGAGTTAACTGAACTGTTAAATGTGCTATTTATAGAACTGACATCAAAATGAAGAGTTATACAACTCGTAATCTTAGATACCTACCTCATTATCGTTGCATATTAGGACCCCAAAGGTTGTGACCCTATCTTGAATACACCAATAACTCCGCTAGCTCCAATACCCATACAAATATTCATACAAATCCATACAAACGCATGTACGTGTAATCAATATTCAAATACGAGGCACGCCGTTAGTTGTACTACTACCGTACCAATGGCTCGATACTTTGGTATTGTAGCGCAAAAAATGCGTTTATTTTTGTTGCGTACATATAGCATCATCGTCATTATCAGCCGTTAGACGTCCATTCCTGGACGAGGCCTCCTCATATAAATGGGGGGATTTGCCATAATCACCACGCTTGGCAGGCGTATTGGTGATCACCAGTATTGGTGTTGAGTATTCAGGTGGATGCTGCTATCCATCCCCTAATGTAAACCCTTGGTCGGCTTTTACGATGTCCATGGGAGGAGGAATATACAAGGGTTAGGCAGCAGCATCCATCTGAGTTTTTAACACTGATAGTGAGATTATCAATCTAGTGAATATGGCAAATCCATTCAATGGGGAGGCCTCGTCTAAGAGTGAAGATCTAACGGCTGATTATTAATTACTGTTAGTTTTCATTGGCAGTTTTTCATGAAAAAAAACGTGCAAATTCAAGGTGTCTCAAATTGATTGTTATTCTCTTGTCTTATTTGTTATTTTGGAGAGAAGAGAAGAGCAGAAGTTTTGTTATTGAGACTTAAGTATAAGGTATTTGTAGAGATAGTGTGTATAGCTCTTGAAAATCTAGAGTTGGCTTCTAGTTACACGACAGTTTTTCTTTTAAAATATTGTTTAAAAATCATCCGATAGTTTTTAAATTGATAATATATTAGTCTGATAATAATTTAAAAATTATAATCCAACGTAGGCATATTAAGGCAAATAGGAAAAACCTTAGGAAAAGTCCATATAAATGCGAAATAATGTCTCATAGATAAATTAGGTAGTAACATACTTTATAAAATATTATATTCATCCATTTTGATTTTTGAATATAATTCATCCAAAATTCCACCTGTTCAACTAACCCACACGATAAGGATAGCTATAATAGACAGAGACGGCACCACCAAATTAAAACAAACGAACTGTAATTTGGCCACAAAAATGTGGTGTCACGAATTCACGAACGAGGTTTACGATGCGCGTGCGACCGTATCGGCTCTTGGTTGCCTCTCTACCTCTGCGTTCCTTGTTAGCCTAGATGCGATTCTCGAAAATATATTTAAGATTTTGTGAGCACTGATGTGTATTTTTTATTTCACAGTTAAACATCCAATTTCCTAACAAAAAACTGGTCAAGTCCGTGTTGCATCACGCATGGTGTACAGTTCCGTAGACAATGCACAGTTTTATTTGCATAACTCTATAAGTTATTACTCATGAATAATATTGTACTTGAATTACACAGGTAAAATTAAAATACATGTTTATCATTTTACTTCAGGCGCACCCACAACACGGCCCTTTCAAAGAGTGTGCTCAAAACAAAAACAACACCACCAATGTGTCATTACATGAAGGTACTCGTATGGAGAGACCCTTAAAGATCTTATTATCAAAGTTATAAGTTTGATGAAAAATCTTACAACAAATATTTAAGCGACCTACAAGTTGCTAATATCATTGCGACCTGAGTTTACATAAACTGCCTATTACATATTTTATGATCTGTCTATATTCAACTTCAGCGGGTCTATTGTCAGTAGCTATATAACGGCACTGAGACACATCCACCTTCAAGTCCAAAATATACCTCTGTACATTTCCGTCTAATTACAAGTCATTGTACCCTAATATATTGTTAGTGTACCGATGGAACATGTGTGGTCTTGTAACGGGTGCGGTCTGTACCCATTCGTTATCTTTTTTTTTCTTTATGTAATTTTGTGTTAATAAAATGTATGGTGACTCATATTTTTTTTACCTTCATTTAAGGAGTATTACATTGTCTATTAAATACAATTTATTGCATTAATCTATCATTTTTAGTTTCCGAGATTTTTAACATTCTTTAAGTGACCCGGATTCATTGCTCTCGAGTGTATAAGGTTTTTAGCTTGCAAAATATTGAAACAAGCTACCTACTTTATCAAAACTTGAGTTTTTTTTGGCTCGAATAGTACTAAAGAGATTTCATGAAAATAGAGATTTGAATTCATAGGCAAATAAGTAACTTTATAGCTTTATGATATGTAACTTTGTGTGTATCAATTCTAACTTTTGCCCAATTTTACAAAGTTGGATAAGCCCTCATTTAATGTATTTTTTTCCACTTATCTCGTATCTTTGTACCTGTCTTCATCCTGGGAAACATCCCACCATTCTGTATTGAAGACATTGAGGCCATCCAGCAAACACTTTTTTCCATCGGGCACGCAGGTTGTGGTCTGTTTAGCTCACCTCTGAGTATGCATCTAGCTAACATGCTCCGTCTAGCACCATTTGAATCTGGCAGTCATATCTTCAACATCAGCAATGCTGGGGATGAACGCAGTGTTTCTAACATGATCAGTGCTCTGGTAACCTAAGATTCTGCGTTCCATCATTGCCCTCTGGAAAATCTAGAGTACTACTGTAGTTCTGTCAGTTACCATGTCTGTACACCGTAGGTTACATTTTTAATGATTGTAAGCTTTACTGTATAATTTGCTAACAATTAATAATGATTATAAGTCATTAGACATCCACTGTTGGACGATGCCTCCCCATGACTGGTGGATGGGTGATCGCAGTATTGGTGATACTTAGGTAGATGCTGCTGCCCTCCCCTGGTAATCCCTTAGTAGACTTTAGCGACATCCACGAGAGGAGCGGGAGGAGCCTAGTTTTAGGCCGGACACACTTTGAATTTGCAGATATTAAGCTTAAACTGTTGTCGTGAAACAACAGTTGTTTGATATTTATTATAGCCAGATAAATCAAAAGCTAATCACTTAAAATCATCATGTCTATATTAAAACCCGCAAATTAATTAACTCAAAACTATTTAACGGTATTACGTTATATTACCTTTAATTACTTTTAACTTTTGAAACCTAGACTAGACCGTTAGAATTACCATTTTGTAATCACTGATTGCTGGTCCAAATCGTTACGTCTGAGAATTAGGACATTGATGACGAAAAGTTAAAAAACTTTGTTAGAGATTTAACTTTTATTTGTTTGTTTTTCTTTGTGTATTGATAATAAAAGAACTTAAATCATTTATTGCAGAAGAAAAATAAATAAATATACACGGAGAATTAGACAAATTGTGACTGTCTATATCTCCATGAGAGTAAACAAAAAAGACGATCGACAAAATATACATATATAAAGTTACGTTCAAAATCGAAAAAAATAGAAATTATTATATTATGTATATTGTATATTATATACTGTTACAATTACGGTTTCATATATTATTATCATTCGTTACTAAGAACACTAGTTTAAAGATGTACAGATAATGTTAAATTATTAAAAACCGCGATTTTATCTCCTAAACACTGTGAGGCCAACCGTGTTATGTTATCTGGGTACCATCGGTCATTAATGAGGAGATTGACAGGTTATTAATAATATATATTTTTATTATATTTTATTAAGAATTTAGAATTTCGTAGCAGTAAAATTTTAAAGATTATTGAAAATTTGCCTTTCCAACGTGAAATCAAGAACCTAGAAAGATTTGCATGAACAACTGATTCCATATTTTCCATCATTTCCTGATTGTCCATGCGACTGATGATACTGAAATAACAGTTTCAATTTTAAATCGTCTTGACCCCATGTATTATATACCCCAGCGTGCTGAATGTGATTTTATACTTTTGATTTCTGTTGGTCAAGACCGCGTTAATTGACATTTGCATTGAGAGAGTAATGCTTTATAAACTTCCCGCTAGGGCTGGGCTGTACACATCAACATACAATAAAATTGAAGATTAAGGCAGACCTGCCCCCCTATTCCCTGACTTAAAGTCACTCGGTAGCTAACGTTTGACAAGTAAAATAACCATCAATTGTCAATTCTTAGTGATAATTTTGAGCAATTGATGGTCATTTATATTATTTCAAAACGTCAAACACCGTGTGATATTCAGTTAGGGAATAGGGGGCTGATCAACAGTAAAGCAAAAGTAAAAAACTCCCACTCAGTACACTAAAGTGATAGGAGGAAAAAGGGGAAGGTAAGGGCGAGGGGTGAATTGAATTCTAGAATAAAAACTAAATCAAACATTCGTGAAAACAGCCAGTCCCATTAGTTCTACTTCTCCTAGAACAGAAGAAAGAAAGCACCAGCGACACGGCGATGATGATGAATATTATCAATAAACTAAATCAATCCTTAATCAATCCACGATCTCATCATAAGTTTATTAAACGAGTTTCGATGAAACTTCATCAACTCGTTCTGAATAGAAAAGCTGTCCGCTAAATAAACTGTAATTTTAATTGAGAAGCGTTTATTTTTAAACTTGATCCAGATTTTTAATCAAAACTTTATGAGTCAACATTTTGTGTATTTTATTGTCTCAGTAACTTTCGTGAAAAAGTACTTACCTACTTATAATTTGAGAGAAAAGAGAACAACATCATTACACTGATGGAAAATAAATCGATAAAGCTTTAAAACGCCGAAAGTTCTAATGCAACATTCCTACCTTTCTACCCTCAATCCAAATGCAAGGATAGCGATTCAAATTCTCGCTCATAGTCAGTTTCTATAACTAATTTAAAAAGGAATTTATTATAGAAACTGACCATAAGCGAACCAATCAAATGCAAAACATCATTTAAAATAGGTATTCACGGCCGTCTCGCAGCATGTTTTCAGCGTCAAAAAACTGTCAAAAGGAAGTTTGACTTTGTGACATTGTGACTTTGACGAACTACAAAATTAAACCATCTATAAGTTTTTATCTGTTTTTATAGTCGATGTTGAGTCAGCGCCATCTATTGAGCCTGTTGAAACTACTTTCTTTTTATTAAACCGAAAATTAAAAGCTCTCATTCTGTTAGAAAATCATCATAATTTATTGACAGCTAAATAATAAACAGTTTTAATCGCATTTCACATAGACACAGAAGCGTCAGACATATCGGCGATCTATAGATCCCTCCAAAGATCCATGGATTGTCATCGCAGTTGCTTGCTAGGCCAGATGTGTAATAAAGATACGAGTGGATTGGGAACGATTACAGATTATAATTTGCTGGGAGATTCTGAATTGAGTTGTTTAAATAAATTGAAGTTCCATGAAACAAGCTTGAAATCGTAAAGCTTTTGCCTACGTGGGATGTGTTTTATGAGTTCATTTTATTTTATTTACTAATGAGTCTAGTGACTGACTAATCTTTACATTCACCTATTAAACTCTGGACCAACATTGTTTATTGTGTATTAGGTACAAACTAGGTAACTTATACTATCTTCGACGACCTCTACGGCACAGCGGGCACGTAGCCAGCCGAGATGCAAGAAACCTCTTGCATCTCGGCTGGCTACGTGCCCGCGCGTGCGCGGGTTCGATACCTGCTACGGGACAAATGTTTGTATCATCTTCAAATATTTGTTCCGTGTCTGGGTGTTATGGTACCATGGTACTCGTAGTTCCTGAGTCCCACGACACAGGGAATCCTAGTGTGGTATCAAGTCACGGATGTGACTGTTGGGTGATATGTTATGTATGTTATACTGGATTTAGTGACGTTGTTTTTTTTTAATATCTATTACTCTTACAAGCTGTCAAATCATTTAAAAACAGGTCTAAACAGCCGATTCTCTCAAACTAACTTTAAAACGCGACTGCGCGTACGCGTCGATACGCAAAAGAAAGTTGCACGTGCACACATACATACGTTACTCACACATGCAGCACGTGTACGTACACTGACGCAGTTCGCACGTAGTATTCACCTTGATCGTGACCTTTCGGTACCTACCTACTCGTGCGGGTGAAAGCAACTTATTGAAGACCTTTAATATTGAAACAACTAAATTGTGTAGGTTATGTTTGTTTTTTGAGAACGTTTGGAAATTACAACGCTTTAAAAAATTTATAGTATAAAATCT
Source organism: Epirrita christyi (assembly GCA_951392215.1). NCBI lineage: Eukaryota > Metazoa > Arthropoda > Insecta > Lepidoptera > Geometridae > Epirrita > Epirrita christyi. Next base: position 17,581,073 of record OX595837.1, on the reverse strand, counting down.
ACTGCTATACCTAACCGTAAATATATTTTTTTAATTATTAAAACTCTAACTAACTCTATTATTAACATTGACACACATAATCTTTTTTTAAATCATTTTAATATTCTTTAAGAAAATTTTGTATTATAAATTTTATTTCAATATATGTAATATGGTCCATCGAGCTTAAACTCTCTTCGATCAAAGTTTATTCCCAAAAAAATCTGATAATAACAACAATGTTTATGTTTTTTAATTAAAAGTTATTCATTTTATTTGGCTGTTATCCTTCTCTTCTATACACAACATCAGCTTCATCCCAAAACTTATTCCAAACGCACCATCTCAATAGATCTTAGATCTACTATGTCACTACAACCGACCGCTTTCACTTGCAAAAAACTTGCCTAGTCAAGCCGCTGACCATTAATGCACAGCTCAATTACTAATTCATTACACACACATACAAACAAGAAAACGACACACTTGTCTATGTAGGTAGCGTCGTCACATAGCGTCATTATGTACATCTTTACTTCCAAAGTGTCCGCTCCTTTAGTTTGAACTAATTTAAAATGTGTATAGCTCATACTTTGGACGGTAAACAATTTAATTATCATTTCATTTAATATTAAAAAAATGAAAAATACGGTTCTTAAGTGACTTAAAAAAAATTGTAGAAAGGTCAAAGGTTTTATATTTTTGTTTAACTAGATTCATAGTAAAGTTTAATTTATATTTTAACTTATTAATTTCAACTTAAACAATTAAGGTACTCATAATTAGTATTGCATTTATATCGATCGAGAACTTTCATTTACAAAATACGAGTCAAAACAACTTCTTCCTAGGCCCTGGTATGAAAGATATTCCATTATAGTTACTCCTTGAATTTTCGCAGACAGTACCTACTTCAATAACAAGTTCGTCACAAGATCTATTAGTAGTAACATCAAAGTTCATAGGGTCTAAACCACAAGATCTATCAGTAACTACTCCATTTTGCACGTGGTTTTCACATTTAACACTTACACACATCCTATGTCGCGACGAGTGTATCGTCATACCTAACCCTCACAAACAACCTTATACGACGCGATGTAGCGTCACACACACCTGTCTACGTCGTAGCGCGTCATGCACACTAACAAAGCACACAGTAGGTCAGTGTACCGCGCCCGTTAATGCCTTTTCTATTGAAATTACATAGTCACAAGAACAAACATACCATAAACCATATTTATAAATAATTTAAGAAAAGACCTAAACTTGACAAATAAATAAAGTATTTGTACAGATAAGTACCATACCATAAAAAGTACCTTAACTTTAGAAAACCGTATTAGCAAATCAGCGTCAGATGTAAAAGTTGACAAATCAGTAGGTAAATAATAGTTTATTTGATACAAAAATGAACGCTAGCCACTTGAGATAAGTGTCATTGATGTTTATAGTTTTCTATTTGTAAAGTAAAAGTGATGTTACACTTTCAATGTGTACAGATGGATTTAGCATTTTGAAAATGACACCAAACAACAAAGTTCAATTTTTATTTCCTAAAATGAAAATCACTAAAAACTATAAGTATTTTATTAAAGTGTCCCCATCCTCAGACGGTTGATGTCCATTGGCAGACGAAGCCTCTCCCATCGAATGGGAAAGATTTGCCATAACCACCACGCGTGCTGATAGGCGTATTGGATTTTGATGACTCAATTTCATCAATTCATTAATTTCAATTTTGTTATAATCATTATCATGATAGTCAGCTGATTCACGTCTACTGCTGGATAAAGACCACCTCCATAAAATACCATCTGCAATCCACCGAATTCCGTAAACTTTTGTTTAAAATTTGACCTATAGCTTAGATAAATAGAGCATCAGCAATCAAATCTAAAAGTCCAGCTAACAAGTGCGAACAATAGCCACATTAAACAATGGCTAACTGTATCGGTACCTTGACTCCAAACTACAGAATACCTAACACTTACTATGAACAAAACATGAAAAGATTCCATACACCGAATGCGGTGCGGGGTGGCACGGTGCGGACTGCGCGGTGCGGCGCGGCATGGTGATTGCGGCTGCCGAGTCACACACAACACAAATATATAGGTACGGAAGACCAGCACCCCAATTACAGTAGCAAATGGCAATGGGGAACGCAACAATGGGGATCATTTTGGCAGCCGTCGCGCTGTCCAAATCTTTTGAAACTTGAAAAGAGGAATATTTTGGTCAAGAAGTTTCCTCTAATCAAGTTTTATAAGATTTACATAGCACTAAGGCTGCCAAAATGATTCCTATTGTTGCGTTCCCCATTGCCATTTGCTAATATAATTGGGGGGCAGCTTAGTATAACAAGCGGTAATGAGCGCATGCACACATAGATGCGTACTCAAGTAGAACTCGCGGTTGGTCGACTCGCGACTGGCTTTCGACAGAGTTCTACAGAGATCGTCGTTGGGTACGCATCTATGTGTGCATACGCCTGTTACTGCTTGTTGTACTGAGTTGGCCTTCTGTACCTACATATTTTGTGGCGAGTTTTGCAAGAATCTTTATGACAATGAAGTACCGACATCACGATGCGCCAGCGCCGGCCATCGCACCGCGTTCGGTGTCTAGAGCTCCCGCTCATACAACTACTGCAGCCCGGACGCTACCAGATAGTATAGAAAAAATAATAGTACCAGTAAGAGATACATTGTTGATGTAAAGGCTGTTTTCATTTTAATTTAAAATAATAAAACTAAATAATGCTAAAATCATTTTCCCTTTCGCTTTGCCGTAGTCGGGTAAAAAGTTATAATGAAGTTAAACAAAGAGGTTAAAAAAAGGAAACCTTAAAAAAATCCTTCTTATAATTTTGATTTATTAATTAACACTTGATTTTCATAAAAGATGTAGGAACCAAAATAATTTATGTAAAAATAACAATCTTATTCATCATCATCATCAGCCTGTAGAATTCCATGGCAAACAGTCTCGAGCCACTTCCATCCACCCCAGGGCTTCCTTCTACTACGTCGTCCGTTTTATAGTCGCCACTCGAGAACTTATATTAACAACAACAGCTTTATTTACAATGTTATGAATACCTACTTATTTTGTACTTATCCCATTTGATACAAATTCCACTTGTAGAAGAAACCCATTGAGCGTCCTTCAATAAAAATATTTTTTTCTATTTGCCTTCTTTCATACTTCACATTATTGTGAACATCCTGTACACAAAAAAAAACGGTCGACGGGAGTGTCTCTACGTCACAGTAGCGCATGCGTCAAGCACACACACATAGCTTGCATGTATGGATGTGTGTGTGTCGGTCAGGTGGAGGCTGTAATGATATTGAGTCTACAATAATGTATTGAGAGGACGCTGATGGAGTAAATGACCTCAGTTAGTGGGTGAATGAACTAGCGTTTTGGAGGCCCTATAATAGTCACTATAAAAAAAATATTGTGCTAGAATTTGTTATTCCATAGAGGAAGATCTCTTGTGATAACTTGTTAGTAGTAGAACTTTTTGTGAAAGAGTTCGACCGGGGAAGTACTACCAAAAAACCTATTTCTGTCGCTAAGAAAAACAAATGTCTTGGTAGGTATGTATTGTGTGTAGGTATGTCTTTGCCATACTCGAAATTCTAAAGTAAATACGTGAATCCACCGATGACTAAATCTCTACGTTCTCCAAAATAAAAAAAACCTCAAAAAGCCCAATTCCCAAGTGTTGAAAACATTATAGGTACTCACTGATAATCACATCATTTTTAATCTTACTAAGCTAATGGCACTAACTAAGCCAAAAAAATATAAAAAAACTTGAAAGCTTATTTAAAACCCAACCAAAATATCCATCAAAAGTATAAAAATAGTCATTTCCAGCAACCAGTCTCTATTCCATGTTTCCCGGCATTTGTATATGCCGGGCGCGTCCTCCAAGGCCACTCGCCACGTGGGCCCGTACTGACTGCTACTAACCTGTGGCGCAGGCTGCGGCCGCCGACCTCTAACTGTAAAGGGCTATCCCGCCGCAGGATAACGACCTGCGAGGGAAGGCAGGTTGGACGATGACCTTTTGTTTTGGAGGGTGGACGGTTTTTTATTATTTTTATTGCATTTTTTAAGGATTTGCTGACCTCTTTGGTAATTTTTGTTTTAAAGATGAATTTAACATGTTTTGATTGAAATATACTTCTATCTAACTGTTCCTGCAGGATTACGTCTTTGGCTCGGGAGCAGGTTGGGCAATGACCTTTATGGAAAGTAGACTTTTTTCTGTGATTATTATCGTTGCTGTTGATGAATTGCAAGTACGTCTATCAAGGTTGTAATTTCTGGGGTTTTTTAAAGGTACTTCTATTACATATTTTTTTAATTAAGGGAATATTGTTGACCCTAAAATATGACCGAAAATAATAACTAAAAATAAGATATTATAAAAATATACTGCGCTGCTTAAAAAAGCATTTTATATGATATCTCGTGAAATATAAAACTACAGAATTATGATTATGATGATAGGGAACATCCATAATGGTAAAAGCGACACGTAGAGGCAACCCCTTCATGATTTTGGTGTGAATTTGTGTCAATTCAGTTGAATTGGTATTCAAACACCTGACAATCGATTGAAAAGTGTTTCTAGTTCATGCTATTGATCACACCAAACCATGCAACTCCAACACGGAATGTTGAGAAACGTTGCCAAACGCACAATTAGCCCAAATTCAATAAACTGTCACAATGTTGTACCAAATTGCAGTAAATATACAAAAATGAATTCATATTTTGAATTTGGGCCTTTCTGCTCGAGTTAATTCTCTTTCAGGAAATTATATATGAGGCGTTTTTATATGACATTTGCATTTATTACTAGAGCCTTGGAAGCAAACTTTGTCTATAATTGCTTTTCTAATGTAAGTTGCTGACTCGAAATTAAGATGTAATTTTTACCCAACTACGGCATGCTTCTGGCCGTTATGATTTTAGCAGTATATGAATGTATATAACCCGTAGCTCCAAAATTACTCGACGGATTTTGACAAATAAGGTGACATTTATGAAGCGTGTTGACGTTTCGCATTAAATTCAAGATGGCGGAAATTTAACGCAATTTTCCAATCGCGAAAAAATATAAATACAATGAGTTTGGTATTTTTTTACTATAACTAAATCCACGATTTATATAGAAAAGCCTAAAGCCTCCGACTTATGTAGTTTATTTTATATTAGGACTGGTAACACCAATATCTGTACATATCAACATCTTTATACCAACACAAATGTCTGCAGAAACATGCACAACGCAATTTAAACTTTCACAATATTTAAAACAATGCAATAAATAACACAAAATGCATTATAAAATGTATTTCATTTTGAATTGGGGTGCCTCCGCTTGCATTGAATAAGTATGCAAGAATGTAAATGAAGCAAGCCTTTTGAATTACTGTGTGTCCTTTCTTTAACATGAGAAGGACTTTCTGTGAAAAAGCTTTTAGTTTATTTACAAAAATAACATACCTTGTCAAGATGCCTTAAAAATACTTTATCGTTTTTTATTTATTCATTCTTATACATACGATTCAACCTTATTATATTTTCAACGCTAAGAAAGTCTATATGGTATAGTATCTCTACAGTAGATCTGAGCGAAGTGTTTCTGGTATTCTTTCTCAGTAGGTACTTATTGCTACCCAAAAGGCTTCGATTGCCGAAAGCCAGGCTCATTGCTAGTAGGTACACACTCGTGCGTGCGCATGCGCATACCACTCCCAAAAACCCGTTGGCCCCGTAACGGGACTGACAGACGGACAAACACTTTTATATTAGGCAATTAGGATGAGGACCTTCAAAGTGCCGAGTGCCGACATATTGTTGTTTAAACTGAAAGTACCTACAGATTTATTTTAGTGCAAATAACAGATGCAGGTACTCGGGAGTTTTGGAAAAGTACAGTTATTTTAATTGCCTATGAGTTTTGGATACTTACCGGGAGATCCGTAGAAGTACCAAGATCATTGTTATAGCCATAGACATTACTATAAATCTATGGTTATTAACCTCAGAATTAGCAAGTTGAAATGGCAATGGGCAGGCCATATAGCTAGCAGATGGACAACCACTGGGGAATAAAGGTTTTCGAGTGGTGATAACGAGACTGGCCACGCTATGTAGGACGATGAACGGACGATATTTTAAAGTGCCGAAATATGTGCCGAAATATCGGGAATCAACAAAACTCAAAAATCATGGTAAATATCCCGTTTCTAGTGATAATTATGTTAATAACCATGATAGTTTCAAAAGTTATATAGATATTTTAAAGGTCGCAGGAAGTCGGTGTATGGAGGCAGCTCGAGTCCGCTCGTCGTGTGATAGAAATCGAGGCTTATTCCAGCAGTGGACGTCAACTGGCTGAAATAACATAAGCATAATAGAATGTTGAGAATAAAAATAATATAATATAAAATAATATAAGAAAAAATATAAAAAATAATAAATTGACATCAGGATATGCCTTCTTCTTCTTCTTTTATTGAATGGCTTCTGAGGAATATTTTCTTACAGCCGGCGTCCTTTCGACGTTGTCAGACCTGTCAAAGCTAGTTAACAACCATCCCACAACATAAGCCACGTGACACGCTGACCAACAAACCCCTACCCCCACCAATGGTCAAAACGGATTCACAAAAAAAAATCGTGTAACGAAAATTAATTTTTAGGCCAACCTACACTCTGTGCCCGCATCGAAATTTGTCGCGTGCTGAAAGAGACAGAAAGCACGACACAAACGAGAGTGAAAAGGACAGCGGCATACTAAACAGGGACGGCTAACGGTACACATACGGAAGTGTGTCAGTGGCGTAAAGCGTACCGCGGAATCGTAAAGGTGCAAGCGCCGGCAGTCGCATAGTGAAATAGCAACCTTGACCCGCGGTGTTACGATCGGAAGTAGAATGTCGATTGATCTGGTTTTCGATTTTCACGGTGCTGATTCACGACAATAGAAGTATGTCCGCTCTGTTTGACGATTACTTACTGCAGTCCAGTTCTAAACCTACCTCAAGGATAGATTAACGTTTCGTTTTGATTTTTTATTTCAACTATTTTGATGTTCGGTCTTTCACTGGTTTTTTTCGTTTAACTCAATATCTACGTTGTCAATTTGTCAGTCTTGAAAATTGTTGTATTGTAGATTTTGTATTAATCGAACACGGCGCCAATATGGTACAGTAGGTATGTAGGTATCTTAACTTAATTATAGGGAAAACTTTCCTGAAATTGACGTATTTTTTAGTTTTTTTTTACTTTTACTTGGTCACTTAAAAAGTTGTTTTTTAGATATCAAACAACAAAGCAACTGATGTATATGAGACAATGCTCAGACCACTTCACATGCTAAGCATTGGCCCAGTTCAGGCACCCTACTTACCAAGCAGAAACAAGATTTTGGAGCATAAAACGTAGTTACAACAAACTTTCACTATGACGAATCAGCGGAGCGTGTAATAGACGCGACATTTCTAAGAAATTCGGAAGAAATGGTAATTTTGCTAAACTTAGCCGAATTGCTGACCGAGACTAATCATCACGAATAGATAAATAGGTGAAGTGACATTCCGAAAACTTGAAAATATGGTATTATATACATACTGGTGCTTCAACTAGGTACTAAGTTATGATTCTTGTTATCATAGTGCATAAAACTAAATCCTAATTGGAATCCTTTGACCCCTTGATTTTTAAAAGCTTTTAATTATAAGTGTCGTGGTGTTGTCGGCCTAAGAATAGACCCTTCTTCTCTTCTCCTGAGGATGTCGTACAAACCGACTAAGGAATTACACCAGGCGATCGGCAGCAGCATCCTCTTGAGTACTTAAAACCAATACTACCATCACCAATCTACCTGCCAAGCGTGGTGACTATAACAAATCTCATGTTGCCTTATAAGAGGGAAGCCTCGTCCATTAGTTGACTACTATCAGCTGATGATGATGATGTTGAAATACAAGTGGTATAACTAACTATTAAATCTTACTTCCCGTAACACAATTCAGTAGAAATTTTGTGTGTAGTTCTGATGCAAAAGCATAATCAGCTCAGCTACTGGCCATGGTATGTTTGCTTACCACAGGCGTTAAAGTTGTAATTCCTAAGCGATACAAATGGGATGGCGCGCGCGTTTGTCCATACTTAAGTTAACGATTTTGCGGTACGCCAACTTGCGCTTGGTCTTTTTGTCTATCAGGCTCTGAAGCCAAAGAGTTCTTCCACCAGCTGGAAGACGGCAATGTTGGACAAAGGCTTCCCCCATTGCATGCTACGACGGTCTTAAGCGGGGCTTCAACAATGATATCAACCGACATTCGTCGACATTTACTTGATGGCCATTAGCCATCCTATAAAATAGTAAAGCATAACTTAATGTCAGTTTTAGATAGACTTTCAAAGATTGCTTTACTGTCTTATCATTACCTTAGCCAACTTATTTCCCAGCTTTTTTTTCTAACTTATACTGACAGACTGGTCACTGAAAAGTAATGAATTATATGTATTTATCTACCATAGCTTAAATTGATTAATCATCATCTATAACCTATAGAAGTCCACTGTTGAACATAGGCCTCCCCCTTGAATGTCACGACGATTATATTGTTATATCAGATTGATTATAATGTTATAAATTCAACGCAATTTATAACAGAAATTGTGGTCACATTCTGTGAGGCAACGAATGCTTGTTTTTTTTTTATGAATCATGCTGGTATTTATGACCCCCCTCTAGGTATTCGTTGAAAACAGAAACGTGTGTCAACCAGACATTTTGTAACGCATTATTAACGTCAATTTAAAAAAAAATATTTCCCAATACACACTTATCACTAAAGCGTTTTTCTATGAAAATTGCAATTGTCTGACTTATTTTTTACTAGTTGCGCCACGCCACGGGCCGTTGACCTGCGCAATAATGATTTGCAAGCCTGCCTGCCTACCCCCAAGGCTGCGAACTTGGTACCGAGACAAATCTATTAACTACAATTTTTTGATAATTTTTTGCCCAATTTGCAAGTCGCGTGTTGGCCAACTGTGCGTGGTCGGTTCATTGTAATTGTTGAAGTGTCGTAAATGGTCTGGGCGTTGAACTTTGTTGAAATTGACAATTTGATATTGATCGTTTTTGGAGGTTTTTAATTTACTCACAAAAAATTGTTACAAAGAAACTTATTTTGTTGAGACATAAAATTACACTGGTGTATCCAGCTCGAAAACTTTGATTTTGCACAGATTTTGCGTAGCATTAAGCTCTCTGTGTGTAACAATTAAAAACATTGCAACACTAAAGCATTTAAAAACACGGTTAGTACTTATATAAAGTTGAATAGGTAACTCAAGTAATTGTACAATGTTGGTAACGTGATACATCACATCTATTTGCACAGCAGAAATTGTCAATCGAAGTTTTTTTTAAAAGGTTTTTTTTCCTGAGAACTGACGTTATGGACGCCACAATATTTGTGTACAGTTTTCATACCGATTTTCTTAAAAAATATCGTCATCAGCTATTTCCTGAATATAGACGTCTTCTAAAGTGTGCTAGCATTTCTTCTTCAACAGCGAAATTGTCCAAAAACTATACAATTTTGAAACGGCAGACCTCATTAGCCTGCGAATAGAAACATCAGCGGCAGCACGGATGCCTGGTCGAGCGTGGCGGCCGCAGCTAGTTAGCGCCCCCATTGCCTCTGCGCTTGCGCACTCATTTGTCTACTGACTACTGCATAGCTTATAGTACGCGACAATGCCTATGGCATATTTATGAATAATCAGCCTATAATGTTTCACTGCCGTGTGAACACGATGCCGTGGTGTGTCCAGCCTAAGAATAGACCCGTCCTTCTCCTCCCGTGGATATGGTAAAAGCCTTACACCAAGAGATGGGCAGTAGCATCCACCTGAGTACTTAACATCAAAATGCGATCACCAATCCGTTTTCCAAGCGCGGTTAGTATGGCATTGCATTGCATTGGAGGCTTCGTCCAGTATTGGACGTCTTAAGGCTGTTGATGAAGAATGTTTCACTACTAGGACGTACCTACCTGCTTTCAACGAGATTGAATGGCCCATGGTGGAACGCTAGCCTATAGTGGGTGTATGTCACATGCCATCGTATTGTATGTTTTTAAAAGCATGGTAGTTTTTTCTTCAGTTTCCCACAATTTTTTTTTTATATATTGACACATTAATTTTCTACTGGAAAAATCTTTGGATTGGAAATCGAAGTACATACCTTACAATCCAATGTGCCATGAACGCTCTTATTGCCATGCTCGTGATATGGAACCAATCAGACAACTACTCTTCTACTACTACTACTACTATTCTTTTATTCTTTGTGAAATGAACTTTAAGCCACCAAGGTACCACCAGGGTATTTTCGGAGACACTTGGTACTGAAAATCGGAATGCTAGGAGCCTTTTTGTCACAAATAAAAGTCTAAACTGAGAAATTTTGACATTTTTTATTTTACAAATAAGGAACATTGCATCTATATAATTACATTGTATCTATAAAATTAGAAATCAAATTTTACTCGTAGTTCGTTTTTTAATCACATTATTTGACTCATTTTTTTATTTTAAGATGTGCCAATCTGGCTGTCGGATACTGTACGTTTACATTATTTCAGAACCAGAGCGATTTAGATTGGTCAATTTTGGTTTGATTTGACAACGTGCTCTTTTTTTGTCACGTGTTTTTTTATGACCGATTGTCAATACCTACTCACCATATTATAATAGTTGACTTTACACGGCAAACTACATTCAGACTATTTCAGACTAAGAAATCTATTTTTATTGATTGCTGTGTAGGCATTCGACTTGAATAAGATGCAATGAAATAATGTTTTTTTTTTTATTTATTTATCTTGATGTCAGGACTAGCGTATGAACCAGAGGCCCAATTCTCTAATTTAAAAACATTCAATTCGCAGTATAATCTCGTCTCAGTCGCACTGTCAGCTGTCACCTATATAGTAACTATAACTTAATCTTCGCATGTATACTCGAAGATTAAGTAGTAGTTACTATAAGATACAGTGCGACTGACACGAGATTATATTGTGACTGGAATGTTTTAAAATTAGAGAATTGGGCCTCTGATGTTAAGCAGTATTATGGGCTTGGGCATAACAAAATGCAATACCTCTTAGGTCACATCATCTAATTACACGCCCTACGTAATATCTTATTGATCCTCTTATCTTACCTTATCTTATTGATTTCTCACTTCAGAAAATGCAAATGTAGAATTATCTTTTGATTTTTTTATGTAATTTTATTGACATATCTGGATGTAAGTCACTAGATTCAGGTAGATTGCCACCGCGAGTAAAAATATCGTTGATTATTATTTTTGTGTCTTTTTGTAATATGTAATAATATAAAACTAATGATTTTCTTTTCTTTGTTACAGATAGCTTGCAGGGTGGCGACGTCCAAGTATGGGTGTGGCGGGGTCTCCATGGGCGGCGGCGCCGGTGCGCTCGCGCTGAGGCGCGGCATGAAGTGCGCCGGTGTGACCGGCGGCGACGAGCTGTTGCTGGGCGCCTGCTGGCTCGACCCCAAGCTCGACGCCGCTTCGCCTCCTCCCACCTGCCAGGAGCTGCTCGACTCTTTACTAGCACCCCCTCCGCTGGCAGAACTCAAACCCCTTCCGCCCTTTACCGGCTACACCGGACATCTATCTATCAACGGTATCTCCGGCCATCACTACCATGCAATTGCGCAACGTCTTCCAGAAGAAAACAATAATTATCCAACCCAATCCGGCTATGGAGACCATGACGTGGTCTCATCGTCGACGTGTGCAGCGGACAATGATCCGTCCGATTTGGAGGATGTGAAACCATTCCTGGATTCCGATTCCAAGCCCTTTGAAGGCAGTGGTAATGCGGATTCTTGCGCGGCCTCTTGTTCTCCACCAGCAAAACTCTTCGATGATGCCAACAACAAGGAGATGTATGATGTCAGCTCCATCGAAGACCTCGCGGCAATCATCGGCTCGGCTATTGACGTCTCGGTCCCGTCACAACCCGAAGACCCTGATAGAAATGACTCAAGAGACAGTTGGATGGACATTGATTCTTGGTTTCCCAGTCAAAACGGTGAGAAGATCGTACCCCAGGACCTGGCAGAGTTTGGCTTACCAAGCTCTCCACCGATGTCACAAAACCATCACTCAAGCCTCGACTTCAATTGCAAGGAGCAGCAGTTTTCTAAAAGCCAGGAGTTTTTAAAGAACAATCTCTGTCAGGCCGGGTCTACGCTTCAAACTTTGCTGACGCATGGTTACATGCCTCTGCTGCAGAACAGATTACAAAACGGTCCTCCAGTAAAACAAGAAGCTCCTAGTTCGACGAGCTATGGAATGGATGTGATCTCAACGTCTTCACCACCTGGCAACGCAGTATCCACCACCGATGGTGTAGGTGGTTTGCTAAATGGACGATATCCTCACTACTCTCTAGGACTAAAACCGGATGGGTTATGTAGTCCGGATAGGCTAATGGGCTATCCACACGCGCATACGACGACAGTCACGCCGATCAGCAAGAGCAAACGAAGTCGAGCGAAGGCGAAACAGAACAGCAGCGGTATGCACGGCGGAGGCTTGTCCTTCCAATCGGCAACAGCAGCAGAACTGAGCGGACTTCTGGGAAAGGAAAAGCCAGTGCATAGATGTGGCATTTGTAATCGGGGATTTTTGAACAAGAGTAATATAAAGGTGCATCTCCGCACGCATACAGGAGAAAAGCCATTCAGGTGTGACGTATGTGCGAAGGCTTTCCGCCAAAAAGCGCATCTTATAAAGCACCAGCAGATTCACAAACGGATCGGAAGGGACTGATAAACACTCCGCTAGCTCAAAAAGCATTTTTTCGGTAGTAAGTTGTGTGTGTGACTGTGCGAGTGAACTTCTGTACATTGTGTAATTACTCTTTAGTTAAACTTCTAACCCTTTAGCGTAACATTCCTAAGGACAAGTGCAATGTTAACTAGTTTTAAGCTGTCTTCAGATTTATTGTAGATATTGATATTGAACTCTCGTATTTTCGCATCATTCCATTGATTTATCGGACATTGTAAAAAAAACTTTTTTAACTTAATTTAGTAGGCTTTAAAGATCATCCTTTGAGATGGTGTTTTATTACTGATTGTGCGTTTATGTGAGTTACTCCGATTACCTATGTATTAGTCAAATTATTATTTAGCAATAGGTAATTGTATAGAAATAGGTATCTACCTAGTTAATTGTAAGAACAAATATGACAAAGCTAACGAGGCTAAAGCTAACAGATTTTTAATATAATTACTAATCTTTATTCATTCGCTTATGTCATATTTTCAAATCATTTATTTAATTTCATCATAATAACTAATTTAATGAATGTTATTAACTTATCATCAAATACCTCACTAATAAGCAAGGTCACAAATGTAAATTAACTTACTCATTCCTCCCTTTTTTGATTATTTCCAAATCATTTTATCTCTCCATCCGCCTTTGCCAGCAAATTATTAGCATCACAATAACAAAACGAACATCCGTTTTCGGAAAAATGCTCAAATAATTATAATAAGTTAATACATATAATCAGAGCTAAATTGTTAATTACGAAACGAAATATTGGTGCATTCTAATTAAGACATAATTAAAAATATTATAAATGTATAAATTACAGTTACGGTGTAGTATTTCAGGTAGCATCTAAAACAGCCTCTTTCATTCATCTAGTAACTGGTAGTCAGTATAAAGCCAAGTATTCTTTATTATTATAAAATCATTTTTTTTACCTACCCAGCATACATGTGATTTTGCCCATGAATTATTAATTATTAATTGTGTATGTAACCCATTTACATACACAATTAACTTCTTTTTTTTTTTTCTGAAAAGCCTTTGTCACTTTCCTTTAGTTTTCAAAATGGTTTCTATGTTTGATCTAAGTGGCGGTAACATGGTAATTTGGAGATCTCGCAAGCATCTTGTGAATTCTTCAACACCATGAATCATAGGCAGTTTTGTGAGTAATACATTCTCTGAAAAGATTATCCATCCATTTTCATCAAAAAGTGCTTTAAAAAATCTTTGACACTATCTTTGAGCTGATATGACCATATGAGGCACCAACCTTTGTCCAGCTGTCTAAAATCTGGAGTGGTGTTTCAAAGCTATGCTATGAGATCGTTTCAAGGATCTGCGCGCACGCACTCCGGCGGAAAACCACGCCGGGAAACTGACAGCGGAAGAGCTCGATAAAAATAGCTAATAATATCGATCCGTTTGCGCAACCCGTTTGTTCCTCCTAATTGCTACGTGTGTGACCCAGATATGTAATTGTTTTATGATACAAGTAGTTGTAACATGCGTTCATACTAACTAGGCTAACAACCAAAACTTACATCCGAAGCGGAATTTAAATATGTTAGTAATTTGTTTTTTTAAATTATGAATCTCAACTATTCCAATATTATGGGGCCAATTTTTAATACAATTGTAATCTTCATAATTACTATTGATAATTTTAGCCTTAAATAAAATAAACCATTGATTTTCTTCGTTGAATCAACATCAATCAACACATCACATGAAATGCCTTCTTCTACTAACAATGACTCTGCATCTTATAAGCTATTAAACCTCTCATTTACGTATGTCTTAATGTATTTCAATTTAGTTATGAAGTGAATTGTAAACACGCTCGTCTGCACTGGCCGGGGCCAGGCAGACGGGCGGCTCACACGCCGTGGGATCAACGCGCGTCTGCGAAACGCTCGCCACAATGTAATATTCATTTACAGTTTTACCTAGTTTGCAAAAAATAAACTAGGTTAATAACCATGAATAGTGTGAAATAATCACAATTGGTTGCATTTAAAAAGAAAGCAAACTAGATTCTATTTGTAAACTTTCACTCATAAAATAAAGGTTTTGAGGCCACTGCGTTCGGCAACTAAAAATGCTGATGGCATCGCATCCATATTTAAATGTTATAAGCTAAGGAAAGGTCAGTTTTGTCCAAATCGCGATGTGTTTCGCACGCTGCGTTTCCCACCACGTGTGTCCATAGATCTTAGTAAAAGTACCTTTTTATAGAAATAATTTTAGTTCGTAAGTATTTATTGGTGAATATATTTTTTGTAACATTATTTTGTATTATACCTAAAGCCTTCCACAATTAGCTACCTAAGTGAACTCTCATAATAATTTAGTCTAAGTGAATGTTATTTTTCAAGAGGTTTTTTCCATTATTTAAGTAAATTGTAAATTAATGTAAAATAAATTGAGATTTTTGTTAATGATATATAAAAGTATGTTTGTTTTCTTCAAATGAAAATTGACCTGTTTATGTGTGTGGGTGAATGAAAAATGTATGTTTTCTAAAAATAAAATGCTCAGAAAAAATGTAGGTCACATTAGATATCGATGGCAAACAAAGGTGCGAACTGCAAGTGAGATCAGTCAAAGAGCTGGGGTCGATTCACACAACACACGTAATGTTCCCGTGCTTTTCTGAAGAAAGTCGGATGTGAAAATTGTCATAATGCACACACAAACGACAAATTGGCTTTTTGCGGCGGCAAGTGCGCAAGCACAGCGCAGGGCGAGTTAAGAGAAAACGCGCACACAGCCGCGAGAACTCACACAGACAGGCGTGATTGTCAACCGCGACACACACACTAGCACAAAGTAGAGTTGGCAAAAAAGTTTGTAATATTAACAAACATTTTAAAAATGGTTTTATTAGATTGAGTATTAATTTGAAAACATCCCAGATTAAACCATAATACGAGTAAGCTCAGATTCCTATTAGCATAATAGGCTTAATATTTCCACGCCCCGTACGTTAATATGCACAGGACAAGTTAAGGCTAAGTTATTCCTGACTGCGCCAACCGAAAGAGGTTTGATTATTTGATTGAAAATACTTTACTGTACACAACAAACTAGTCAAAAAATTACACACATCAATAAAATAAAATATATGTACAATAGGTGGTCTAATCAATTATTTGCGGACAAATCAGACAGACAGCCAGAAAGATCTCTTCCTGACAATATATGGACAGAGTGGACTTACACCAATATAAAAGATAAGAAGGAAGAGGTTTATACGTGTGCGTCAGTCTATGTATGTATGTCAGTTCGTTCTTTTGTGACGCTCTAGAGCCGAAAAGCTTTGTTAGATATTGATGATTTTTGCAATCATAAATTCATCTTAATCTCACGAGAGTGAAGTGTATGAGCATGAAGATAGATAGTTTAGGATGGCGCATGGCAGCCTCTAAATGTCATATTTGGCGCTACGAAAAAACAATAATCAACATAATCTGACCCATAATCATCAACAATTTAAAAACATTATTCACAAATTGGGATAATCTATTATTGATCTTATGTTTTTCTGCCTAGATTTTAAGAAAACGCTGTTGATTACCAATAAACAAATAAATAAATAATAAATCATCGCCGATCGATCGATGTGCACTACTGGATATAAGCCTCCCCAAATAATGCCATGACGAACGGTCTTGAGCCGCCTCCATTCAACGACTGATCCTCCAATCACCAAAATACCGATCTGTCTAGTAGGATCACAAAATTGTAAGCTTTTGATTTTTCATGGTTGGAACAATAGTTAGACAATTCCAAAAAAAAATATAATTAAATAATTTTACAAAACCTGCATCTCTTATACAATGAATGGGTATGAATCAAGTTGTTTGATACTTTTTAGTGCATAAAACGAATGAAACTGCATTTTATGTGAAGCTGGGATATTTAAATGATGTTTTGTAGTCATCATTATACTTCGTATTCGTCAAAGGAACTTTGATGAATTAATAACTGATTATAATGTGCCTTATATGCCGACGGTACTTGGCGAGATTCTTTCACCAACCTACTTCCAGGCCGATTTCACCGCGCGCCGTGAACTTGGTTTGTCACGTGATTTATCTACAACTAATGAGCTAGAGCTGGATATAGATGACTATGTTAATTTTTATAAGATTTTGATGAGATGGTCTCTCCGCTATAAGGTGATTTATGGAGAGTAAATGTGATTATTGGTAGGTTAATTGATAAAAATAAACAGGCGCCTCGCTTTTTGTATTTAAATCAAAATTGCCTTAATACCTTGATGATCAGATTTAGAAAAACAAAGAGCATTGAAAATATTAGGTGTGACTGATGTTTTAAACTTACAGCGTCATCTCCTAATCTTCTCAAAATACAAAGGCCTCAAAAACAACACACGACATCTTTATGTTTATTATTCAACAAAATATTCATAAGCTCTTTTCACAAAGAGATTCCAGTGAAAGGTAAGCGTGACCTTTGCGAATATCAAGTGAAAACCCTCCAATACAACAGTAAGAGGTATATATGCATCTTGAACTTGGGCGGTGACCTAGGAGACAAGTCAGAAGCTACAAGCGTGTGATAAAAGGAGTATGCCCTTTGCGAGTATCAAATACAAATACAAATACAAATTATTTATTGATAACTCCAAGTTACAGGTCAGAAAACCAAATTAATACTATACAATAAAGTTTCAAATTATAGTATTGGCAAGCCCTGACCTTCGTATTTGAACTTGGGTAGTAACCTGGTAGGTGAAAATCAGAAACAGCAAGCTTGTTATAAAACGAGCGTGAGCCTTTTAAGAGAAGGTTACCGGTACCGGTTTTATACGCTAACGAAGTTTGCTTCTATTTTGGCTATTATTTCAAAAAACTCAATAAAACTTTGTACACATAATCAGTACACTAATATCTAGACCCGTGGTGGGTCAGTTTAATTTTTTTTATTTATGTTTTGGTAACCATTATAATAATTTTAATAAGAAACTAACGTACCACGGGTCTAGATATTAGTGTATTGATCAATTGTGTACAAAGTTTCATGGAGTTTAAAAAAAAATAATCAAATTAGACGCAAACTTCGACGCCCTTTTGCTAGCTAGTAGCTACTGCATGGTGACCTTCACTAAAGACCTGCCGGGTGATTACGAAACCATGTTGCTATAGGTTTCAATCGATTTCAATGCTGTTTCTATTCGAAATGACGCTCTTGCAACTACAAAATTTAAGCATTTTGCTTACAAAGGCAACTTAGATTTGAACTGCGTAAATTAGGTAATCGCATAAACGTTATTTCAAATAGAAACAACATTGAAATCGATTGAAATGATTAGCAACAGAATTACGTAATCACCCGCCAGATTGGATTCCAGATTACCACTTTATTCCATACTACCAGATTTTGGGTAAGCCTGTGTTCAGCAGTAAACTTATTTCGGTTAATGATGATGATGATGATTACCCTCAACTACATTGTATGTAGTTGGAGGCATATCATGTCGCCGCACCTTGCCCTTCATACTTGAACTTGTGCTGTGACTTGGAAGGTACAAGGAGGTTCAACTAGTTTGTAAGTATTTTTGACATGGACAAGTCACAAGCGTTTGTTGATAAGACGATTCAGAATGGTATATTTTTTTAAAATGAATTAGAGTTTCTTCCCTCTAATAAATGTAGTCGAATTGTATATCGATGGGTTACAGCCAAAAAGAGATAAGCGACATTTTCTGCGAAAATTACTTAATAATATTATTATGTATCGCAGTGGTTTGCCCTTCATACTTCAACTTGGGATGTGACCTGGGGGTACAGTACAAGAGAAGAGCTTTGAGCGTGTACTCACTACAATTGCCATCGGCTTGAAGTTTTAAGCCGTACCACGACCTACGTTGATTTTGTACTCTGCCTCTGAAAAAAAAAACTTTGCAAATAAGTAAGAAAAGCTAAACATTTCAATTATTAGGTTAGAAGGTCATTCACATCGATAGAAAAGTAAAAAAAAAACATTAGTAAAAGAAGTTTCAAGTTTTACATACAAAATACTTCAACGCGCTCCCACTTTTTGTTAACATTCGTTTGATCAAAATATTGATGTAATTTTTTTTACATCTAAATATTGATGTGTTATTTAAAATGTAAGATTTTAGTGTGTTTAATTTTTTGAATATTTTGTGGAGTAATTGCGACCTAAACTCTTTTTTTTTATTTGTATTTTGGCATAAACAGTCGCTTATAAATTTTACTCATGTGTACTGTAAAAGTTTACAAAAGACAGGAAGTACCAAAAAAACAATACAGTTGTAGGTATAATTAGAGCAAGCGAGGATCAAAAACAAATGAACAAAAATAGAAAAAGAGCCTGGTCAAAAACATGAGCCTTTTTTATGTGTCATCAATGGTTAAGTTTTGTTATCTTATTAGTGTTTTAAAAATAACACATTGATTAATTTATTGAAATTACTATCTGCCAGCTTTATCAACGTTAAAACAACCCGCTCATCTCTCATCTCTTACACGGTGACCTTTATGACGAATGGGTATGAGATTCTGGGTCAAAGTGATTAATTACGCAGATTCGAGTATCGTGCGCAGGCGCATGCGTCCGTACTCCGTTCGCGTTATTAGGGTTACCATTTTGCTTTAGCTGGACATGTCAAGTCAATTTTTTCCGGGTAAATTACATGCAACTAGTAAAGAAGGATTTTTTTGGAGTTTGAGCCATTTTAAAATTGTAAAAAAATAATACTTTCATATATTTAATTTTTTTTTTTACAATAAATAATTAATAATATATTAATAATTCTATAGTATCATAAGGGTGCGTCAGAATCACAACATGAAAAGCTGTGTTTAGTCTAAGCTTACGGGAACCCAACGCAGAGTAGTTACCCAACTTTTGGGAGCTTTTTGAGATTGTTCCGGCATTTTTGATTGTTGCAACCCTATCCTCAGCTTTCTGCACTCGGCGAAATATTATCGAGGCCACTGGGTCAACAATTCGTAAGTCACGCAGCAATGATTCTACAGTATTGCCGAAAATAGGCTACGATTTGGATTGAGTGAGATTTTCGAAATTGAGAGTACGACCAATCGATTTGTCAAGAGACTTTGGAACAGGCATGCACTTTACTTTTAACCAACTTCAAGAAAATGATGAGGTTCTGAATTGGTATGTTTTTTTTGTATGTTTGTTACGCGATTACTCTGCCAATTATGAATTGATTTGGATGGTTTATTTTTGTTTGGTAGGTCATCAGAGGTGGCCCATATAAATTTCATCGAAATTGATTCAGCGCTTTTTGAAAGAAGTCGGTTTTTGTTTTTTTTTTACTATGCAGATATAGTTTTGATTTGATTTTCACATCTTGAAAACAAATTAAATAAAACAAATTTTTGTATTATTGATTTTTATCTATACCAATCTGACACAAATAAAATAGAAGTTCAAGTAACTAAAACCCGACTATTAAACACACAAAGTTAATTTTTAGAAAAAACAAAAACCGACATCTTTCAAAAAGGACTGAATCAAAAATAGGACCGCCTCTGAAATATGAACTACCAAACAAAAAAAGAATCATCAAAATAAATTCATAATTAGCGTACTCCGCGTAACAAACATACAAAAAAAAATATACAGTAGAATTGAGAACCTCCTCCTTTTTTGAAGTCGGTTAAAAAGAGAATAAGTTAAGAATTTGTTTTAGCAAACATTGTAATTTCTAATTTTCCGAGTTGGGCACTTAGGGTTAAATTATGCAAAGACCCTTCTGAAAACTCTCACCAAACAAACTCTTTTAAAATGGTGCTCACATCATATGATAGTACTACCATTTAAACACTATTCAAACACAGACGATATTAGGTATGGCACATGACATAGTTTAATGTGTAATAAACAAATGCAGTCAAAAATCCTAACCTTGACCGACACTTCTGCCATACCATGGAAGCTGCAAGAGCGAGACCTCTCAGAGAGGGGGGGAGCGAAAGAGAGAGGTGAATGAGAAAGTGTGCTAGTGACACACTTGCAGCGTGCCGCATCCGTAAACATGGAGCCACAGGTAGACCTGGCCAATGTCAAGAGCAGAGGTAAACGCCTTATGAGTATGTATTAAGAAATTTAGCATGGAGATCATCAACAATCTAGGAAAATGCGGAATGACTAATAAATACTATCTTATCATACTACTACCTCATGTCACCGGTTCTTTCTTATTTGGCCGTCTCCAGGGCCTCTAGCTTAGCACAGAGAGTGAGCTTTAAGTATGGCCTAATGAAAGAACCAGAGTGATGAAAGGATATCATCATCATCAGCAGTATTTAGGCATGCACTGCTAGATGAGGGTATAGAATACAATGGGGGAATTGCTATAATCACCACGCTTGGTAGGCGGATTGGTTGTCCCAGTATCGGTGTTAGTACTCTAGTGGATGCTGCTGCCAATTCCCTGGTGCAATCCCTGAGACGGCTTTTACGACATCCACGGGAGGAGATGGAGGGTTATATTCTCGGCCGAACACACCACGACACAAAATATAAAATGTGTAAGCAAAATGCGCATGATACTCTCTCATGTAGGTTATAAAGCCTTTAGGAGGATACTACCAGCTGGTCCCTGAAATTGAGTTGGGTGACCAAGAAAAATCCAGTGACTCAAATTGAAAAAATATGGGTTCAATTCCCGCATAGACAGATTTTGTAATGCAATGAACAGAAAAACGAAACGTAACTGTGGTCAAGAACGATAATTTACTTGATAAGTCAAAATTGATATCATATCAATCCCTGTCACTTCTTGTCCAACCAAGTCTATCGTTCTTGTTCACAGTCTAGATATTTAGTTGTCTTATCTAACAGCCTATGTTGCCACTTGGCACAAGCCAGATATGGATCCAGCTAGGATTGGTTGATGACATGCGAACTATTCCACTCTTCTATGAAATGTGAATTATCTCACTCAGCATCGCACCCAGCTACAAGATTCAAACCCTCATCTATGAGATCAGAAAGCTAGATTGGAAAAAAGTTAAGCAGATTCATCCGAAAAGTTTGACGCGGATACGTAGGGACCTTAATAAGCCGGTGGGCTGGGATTATCCATGAACTTGAAAATTCCACTACTTGGTGTATTTACACATTTTATTTCATTTCAAAGTTCTTTATATTCGTTTAATTTTTCGGTTATTAGTTGCTGTTTAATGTCGGTAGTAGTGACTAGTGATGCACTCCATCCAAAGCTGTTTAGGTCGGTATGTATACTGACGTTTACGACCCATGTATGATAAGTGGACCGAATGATGTATGGGGCCAATCGCAGAAACGACGTGAAATATGAGCCTACTCTATAGATATTTAAATAAGCAACTGTATTTTTGACTTAATTTGCGGATAGCCAAGATAATAATAAAATAATAGTAGATACCTATATCTATAAAAAAATATCACCAATAGCACCGAATTAGCAAGTTAAATTCGCAATCCGCGGGCATTTTATACTGTACCTAATGACCCAGAAATAGTCAGATAGCAATTAATTACTAGGTAGTTGTTAAACCAAGTGCAGTGGCAATAAGAGGCCATAAAGTTTGCAGAACCAATAACAGTTGGGGAATAAAAGTTCTCGAGTAGCGACCACAAATCTCGACGCAGTAGAAGGCCGTCCTCTTGATGGACTAAAGACATTATAAAGGTGTCCAGCAATGGACTTCTACAGGCTGATTATGATGATATCTACCAATATACAGAGGTTTTACTCCGCTGATACTGTGTGGGATAAAGAACATGTCTAAGGAACTTGTAGGTGATCAACATTGGTACGACAATCCTATTCTATTACAACGCCACCAGCCACCATCCTGATTGCTCGATTCTGAATCATATTTAAATGTAACGGACTTAACCAATATAAACATAATAAAGCCATTTTAACTTGCTAAATAGCTCTCGTAGATGCATTGAAACTAAATACTGTACTTGCTACGGCGTAGCAGCTACGACATTAAGGTCGTTACGATCGAGTGGTTTACTTAAACGAATATGTACTGAGGTATATTAACAAAGAGTATCTTATATTTGAGAAATTTCTGATATTTATTTGCAAACTGAAGATTATAAAGTTATATAATTGACTTTCGTATTGAGGCTCTGCGGTATCTAAGGCCCTCCACTCGATGGACTAAAGACATTAAAAATGTCATAGGAAGTCGGTGGATGGAGGCGGCTCAAGCCCATTCGTTGATGCATTTTAAGGAGGAGGCCTATGTCCAGCAGTGGACTTCTACATTGTGATGATGATGATGATTATTTCATTCATAACGAAAAATCAGTTTACAATGCTGCAAGTGGGACTGTATCACTATAAGTCGATGAAATAAACCTAGCAATACATCTTCCTTTAGCATTCGGGTAAAAAGCAGTCAATGTTCGACTGGAAAGGTTATTTCCAACGTGCGGGGAAAGGGGGAGGCAAAAGTAAAAGTCACGGCAGGGCCCGCATTCACTCTCGCCTGACACACTTTGCAAACGGTGCCGGTTACTGTTAACTGGCTGCGATAAGAACTGCTAAAAAAACCTTTTAAATGTGTGGGAGAATTCAAATAATCGTGTTATGGTATAAATTCTCAGGCTCTAAAACAAACTAAACCAAATTTTAGGAAGTTCTGACGAAAGAAAAGTAAAACTGCAAAAGTAAGGTACTTACTTGGTGATCATTTTATTAACTTTAAAATGCTTAAAGGTGCATCATAGATACTATTTGTCCTAATGATAATAAACATATTAGTAGAGGCTTAGGCATAACATTCTGAGAAGCCAACTTCTATATTGAGTCAATAATTAACTAATGCTTAATCAGAGTTGCTGAGTAAAGCTATTCTCATACATTAGGTTGTTGGTTATACCAGTATCATCCAAATTCCACAACTCCTCGTCAAATATTATCATCAGCATTAGCCTGAAGAAGTCCACTGCTAGACATAGGCCTTAGACCTTAAAATGTCACGACAATCGGTTTTGAGCCGCCTCCATCCACTGACTCCCCGCGACGTTTATAATGTCTTTAGTCCATCGAGTGGAGGGCCTTCCACTACCGCGTCGTGCGGTTTGTGGTCGACACTAGAGAACCTTTATTCCCCGACAGTTCTTTGAGCTATTATGACCTGCCCATTGCCACTTCAACTTGCTAATTCTGAGAGCTATGTCGTCATATATATATTCACTAAAATCCTTGTAAGAGACTGTTTTATGGCCGCAAAATCTGAACATAACCACACTGTATCCAAGATAGATTTTAACACTTTTACCATAACAAAATAACGGATTCCGATCCTTAATGTCATGAGCTAACCAAAATTATCACCTACGTAACATAATATGATGCGATGCCTACCAAATGGTGGCAAGCAAACGGTACAATCAACGGTCGCAACCTTCGCATCTGCTAATTTGGACTTTTGGACGATTTAAATGAAGACATCGTCATCTTTTGGCTGATGAACTGACAGCTGGCTGACCTGTGTGAGCGGTAACTCTTTGGCTTAGGCCACATCCACCTAGAACATGCCCAATGTGGATTTGCTTTACGCCCGTCATCCTGAGACTTAAAGATGAAATATCTCATGTGCCTGTAATTTATACGGCACTTTCAAACAGGAACACAGAAAAACAAACAAGACAATTCGCGGCAGATATACGTATGATGGTAGTAGGTACTTCCCCAGACTAACTCTTTATCTATGTATTGTATTGACAATCCATGGCTGAGACCAAGAAATGCGGGTTCGATTCCCGCTGCGAAACAAATGTTTGCATGATCTGCAAATATTTGTTCCGGGTCTGGGTGTTGTGGTACCAAGGTACATTTAGTTCGTATCGTAGTTCTCCATAGCTTGAAAAATGAAGCTCAAGGTAGCACAACGGGCTATAGAGAGACCTATGCTTGGAGATTGACTATGTGAGAGAATCCGAAACGGGAAGATTCGTTGATGAACCAAGATCAGCGACATAGTCAACCTGATCTTCTCTGAACTCATGATTTCAGATCCATCACCACCAGTAGAGCTACGACTCTATTGATGATAGTAACATAACATAACACCCAACAGTCACATACATAGTCCTGATTCCACACTAGGATTCCCGAGTACCATGGTACCACAACTCCTTGTCCCGAAACAAATATTTGCAAATCATCCCCGTCCCGCCCCCCAAGTACAGTAATAAATGGCAATGGGGAACGCAACAATGGGGATAATTTTGACAGCGTTAACGCTATCTAAATTTTATGAAACTTGAATAGGGGAAACTTCTTAAACGAAATATTCCTCCTTTCAAGTTTCAATAAATTTGGACAGCGCTAAGGTTGCCAAAATGATCTTTATTGCCATTTGCTACTGTGATTGGGGGGCTGCAGCGGGAATCGAACCCGCACCTCTTGCGCCTCAGCTGTAGTGTCTATAGTCTGGCCTGCACCTACATTTTACAATAAATACAAGAAATGTCTTTAATTTAGGCAACATTATACGATACTATGATTAAGGAGGAGTCTCATAACGCAAATTCCATTTTACATCAGCAATGAAACAAGGAGAGAAGATTTAATTACACTGAAAGTGGGCCATCCAGCGATTACACGGTCTATGGCCCACATTACAGGGTGGTTATTAAGTTGTAACTACCCGCCTTTAAATCGAGGCTTAAACAGCAGCTTTCCTCACACCACACACACACACACACACGCACAGGTGTGTGGTATAGACGTCGGTGATAGGGTTGGCAGTCTGGAATACTCAATAACTTTTCATTTAAAAAACCGACTTCCACCATTGTATACGACTAAATATATGGATGAAAAAAAGTGATGAAAGAACCATAGTGGTGAAAGGATTATGATACTTTTTGAAAGCTAATGCTTGGTTTGTTGCTGAAAATATCAAAATCGACATAATGTATGCCTACAATATTTGAGGAGTTCCCTCAATTCCTCATGGATTCCATCATCAGAACTGGATTCTGAAAAAATGGGACCAATCTGGAAGTATATCTATTCAAATAAAAAAAGTTTTTTTTAATCGGTTCATAAAAAGGAAAGGTTTTCTCATACGCCGACGATACTGCCTTACTATTTTATGGAAAATCCTGACCAGAAGTATATCAATTAGCTGAAAAAGGACTTCAAAAGGTTATCAATTGGCTAAACTTAAATTTACTCTCACTCAACACGTTAAAATCGAATTACATAGCTTTTTCAATTTTAGAGTCATCACAACCTGATCCTAACCTAAAGATAACTGCCCATCTTTGTGGAAATACAGGTTTACAGAACTGTCATTGTCTCAATTTAGAAAGAGTTAATTCTACCAGATACCTGGGTGTTATATTAGACAAAAACCTTTCATGGCACCCTCACCTAGAACTAGTTGCGAACAGAGCAAGAAAATTAATCTGGATATTTAAATACTTACGAGATATTGCTGATAAAAAACTTATAACATATATATATACCTATCTCTGGTTCAATCTATCCTTTTATATTGTATATCAATCTGGGGTGGCACACACAAAACTAAATTTATTAGCATTGAAAGGGCGCAAAGACACATCTTAAAAGTAATGTTACGCAAAAAAAAGAAGGTTTAGCACTGCTTAACTGTACAGTGAAGCTAACGTTTTAACTGTCCGACAGTTATATATTTTACAATGTATACTAAAAATCCATAAAAAAAATACAATTGACCCAAATATAAAAAAACGTAATCAACGTTGTTTATTAACTAGCGCTATAAATAGAACAGTTTTTGCTTCAAAACAATTTAATGGCCAGTCAATAAAAATTAACAATAAAATAAATAGAAAGTTAAACATTTATGCTATGACCTACCCTTAGTGTAAAAATACAGTAGCAACATGGTTAAAATCCCTGACCTACGAACAAACTGAAGATCTCTTGTTATCTTTATATTCATAACTTTTCTTCCTCACATCGTCATTACCTTGTATATTTTATTTTATATTAAACAACCTACTTGTACCTACCTACCACTCTTGAGTTTCGTGCAGCTATATTTTATTCAATATTTTTCGTATTTAATATACATACTTTATGTGTATTATTACATTTGTACCTACATATTCCTAGTTAATAGTTTAATTATAAGTTGCATGCGTAAATATAAGTACACATGTATTTGTCCTGTTACAAGTGTTCCTTACCGACCACAGAAAAGAGGGGACTCTTCTAACACAGGTTATTGCAACTTAACAGAAGAGATCCCAAACCCTTTAATTGTATAACTTGTAAAAACAATGAAAACCTTTTTACTTTTTTTTTTTTTAAACTCCGGAGACATGCGGTAACAAACACAAAAAAAAAATACATCCGAATTGAGAACCTCATCTTTTTTTGAAAAGTCGGTTGAAAAAATTGCAAATTATTAAGCGGTTTCTTTCAACATTTCAATGCAAGATTATAGATAATATAACACCCAACAGTCACATACGTGTTCTTGGTCCAACACTAGGATTCCCTATGTCGTGGGTATCAGGAACTACGAGTACAATGATACCATAACATCCCAGACCCGGAACAAATATTTGCTGATCATAAAAACATTTGCCCCGCAGCGGGAATCGAACCCGCAGCCTGTTTCATCTCAGCCAGCAGATGGAGGTGATCATAGAAAGGCAGCCCTGCCCCCAATGACAGTAGCAAATGGCAAAGGGGATTATTTTGGCAGCATACGCGCTGTCCATATCTTTTGAAACTTGAAAGGAGGAATTTTAGGTCAAGAAGTTCCCCTACCCAAGTTTCACAAGATTTAGATAGCGCTAAGGCTGCCAAAATGATCGCCATTGGAGGGCAGACCAGCCCCCCTATTCCCTAACTGAAAGTCACTCAGTGACTAACGTTTGACAAGCAGAATGACCATCAAAAAAAAATATTATGAAGAATTGTCAATTGATGGTAATTTTACTTGTCAAACGTTGGTCACTGAGTGACTTTCAAGATAAGGGAATAAGGGGGCTGATAGTGATTCAAATGCCATTTTAAATAAGGTATCACACATCTTGAGCATACCTTGGGGACTTCAATTTTTTTTTTATACAACTTGGTAAGCAAGCAAGCTTACGGCCCACCTGATGGTAAGCAGCTACCATAGCCTATGGACGCCTGCAGCACCAGAGGCATCAAACGCGCGCTGCCGACCCTGAGACGTAAAGATGAAAAATCTCATGTGCCTGTAATTTTGCCAGCACTCTTACCCTTCAAACCGAAATACAGTAATGCAAACACTATTGCTTGGTGGCAGAAATAACTACGGTGGTATTTCTTCCGCGGACGAACTCTATCACAAGAAGTTCTACTACTAACCAAACTAATACTCAAGTTTCATAAGATTTAGATATCCCTAATAAAATGATTGCCATTGTTCTGTTCCCCATTGTCATTTGCTTCTGTAACTGAGCATAGCTTCGGGACTTTAAATATGATTAATTAAGAACTGCAAAATGATTGGTACTTTTGGTACAATCTTATCGAAGAAGGCATCTAACATAAGAAACACATCATTTTGTTACAGCCCTAGCACCCTCACACCCAACTGTCAAGTTGTGTGTGTGTCAAGTTCACACACCACTATCAACTGCACCCACACTGGCCAATAAGCACGTGCGCCAAACAAGTCTAGATTCTAGATAGCATTAGGTACTGTTGCTTACTCTGTGGTTCAGGACATGTCTGGACTCTAATGAGCAGACGCGACGTGAGACCGATTCCAATGGAACAGCTGATACATCGAAGGCCGCGAACCGGAAGAACGATTGGGAAACTGATGGGAAAAAATGCGGAACTTTCATCATCTTCACCACATAACAGTAGACCACTTTACTTATATACAGGTAGGTAAAGTGGTCTACTGTTATGTGTCTCTCTTATCTATTATAAGTATGGGGTTGATTGATTGTTTTTTTTTTAATGCTGTACATTTCACACAACTTTATCTAGCCCCAAGCTAAGCAGACCTTGTGTTATGGGTGCCAGATAACTAATACTTAATACAATACATTACATACATAGATATTTTTGATTATACATAGAAAAATACCCAGAACACCCTGAAAAAATATCTGCAGAACGTACAAATATTTGTCCCGAGGCGGGAATTGAACCCGCAACCTCCAGCGTCACAGGCCAATCTTCGCCCACCGCGCCTCAGAGGTCGTCAAGTCATCATCATCATCACCAGCTTTTAAACGTCCATTGCTGGACGAGGCCTCCCACATAAATACAAAAGAGGGAATTCCAATGATCACCACGCTTGGAAGGCTGATTGGTGATCGCAGCATTCATGTTGAGTACTCAGGTAGATGGTTCTGCCCATCCCCTGGTCTAATCCCTTAGTCGGCTTTTAAGACATCCACGGGAGGAGATGGAGGCGTCTATTCTTAGGTCGGACACATCACGGTGATAAATAAATAAATAATACATTTTATCAGGATTAACATATTTTATTTTTATGTTTTCTGGACCTTAGACATCATTTATTTTTGAATAATAAGTATACCTAAAATAGACACCTATGCTACTAAACAATCAATCTTAATAGAAGTAAAATGGGTGTATACAGGAAACAAATAGAGCTTAGCCATTAGCCATAAAATTTAATCATAAAACTACCAAGATATTATAAAATTAAATAAGTACAATAATTACTTAATAATTATCATAGTATAGATACCTACCTTAAAAAAACACCATTAATAGAAAAAGTAACTTGTCCCAAGCACTCATTCTGTCCTATTAAAACCGTATTTGGTTCTAGGTTTGCCATCCCATTAAAAGTAGGTAATGTTTTATTTATTTGAAATCAACTCCTACTAAAAATGAGAA
Source organism: Epirrita christyi (assembly GCA_951392215.1). Classification (NCBI taxonomy): domain Eukaryota; kingdom Metazoa; phylum Arthropoda; class Insecta; order Lepidoptera; family Geometridae; genus Epirrita; species Epirrita christyi. Next base: position 17,551,263 of record OX595837.1, on the reverse strand, counting down.
AGAAAAATGTTGGATAATAATAAATGTAATAAATAAATAAATGCTAGATATTTCACACAACATTATCTAGCCCCAAGCTAAGCAGAGCTTGTGTTATGGGTACTAGATAACTGATATACTTAATATAATATACATTACATAGATAGATAATTTTTATTATACATAGAAAAATACCCAGAACACCCTGAACAAATATCTGCAGAACGTACAAATATTTGTTCCAATGCGGGAATCGAACCCAAATTGGATAATAAACAATTATCTAAGAAAAAATTACTCTATTTTGGAGAATTTCCATGAGGCTTCATGGGTACTACAATGATTCATCTATTTTTGGAAATTCATCAATCTGTACTGTATTAGAGATATATTATCATATTATATTTATTATATTAAATATTCTCAGTTTTATTAAAAACTTTTTGTGCTTGTATGGACTTTTTATGGATTTGCAAATTCAAACGTTGTTTTGAACTTGCAAGTCTGTACAAAAGACATCAACGCGCTCGCCCTGTTACTTACATTGTTATATAATCAACAAAACCTACTATTTTTTATTATTCCTTACGAACCAAGAACACTATCAGAACCTCCCCAAATCCCACATCGCGTAGTCTCAACAGCTAAACTCCAAGCTGGCTGTGTGCGGCGGTACTTGGCCGCGACGTCGCGTCCGCAGTGGGTCAACAAACAAGGTCATGCCATTTCTCTCAGGGGGGGAGGTGGTAAAAAGGGGGGCGTAGGCGCAGCTGGATAACCTAGGGACGACTAGGGCAGTGCAGGGTTAACGATTTAGAAGCTGTTAAGCAGAATATGAAGCATCTGTGTATAGAATTTCTGGCGATTTTCCTTCAAAGAGGTTTATTAAATTTTCAATCATCACTAATAAGTTTTCTTTGTTCTATTTGATATACCTTGGACCCAATCCTGTTTGCTATTCATGAATCGTTAACTTGTGCCTTTTTGAACCAAGATTAGGTGAGATCGCATGGCTCCAGGCTCAGTTTAAGGACTCATCATCAGCCCATATTAGGTACTTAGTCCACTGCTGGATGGACGCAGCACGTTAGCCAATAAGTCTGCAGGCCCTTACCAATGTTGTGTTATGTTATGTTATGATGATACTCAAGTCTACTGCCACATAATCCGTGGTAAAGGTATATTTCTATAGGAAATTAACCATGAAGGATGAAAAGTTCCCAAGCAGTGAAATACAGAAATTTCTAAGAGATCATAAATTTTATCTAGATATACTCTACTATCTGTAGTTGGTGAACTCGTGGTTCAGGTCCACAATCCCAAATCTGTTATCTGAAAAAAAAAATGTAATAGTCAATGTCTTAAAAAATGTGCATAGTACTGTGACACTGTGACAGCATATTTTTTTTACCTGTAGGGCGATTACACCCTTTTGTACGCGAACGAAGTTTGCTTCTGTTTTGGCTAATATTTCATCAAACTCCATAAAAACTTTGTACAGATGATCAGTACACCAATATCTAGACCCGAGGTGCGTCAGTTATAAAACACATTGTTATATTTCATTTTTGATTTGGTAACCATAAATAATTTTAAAACTAACGCACCACGGTTCTAGATATTAGTGTACTGATCGTGTGTACAAAGTTTCATGGAGTTTGAAGAAATAATAGCCGAATGAGACACAAACTTTGTTCGCATGCAAAAGGGCGTAAGCACCCTTTTGCTAACTACTGGTGACCTTCTCTTAACAGTGCCACAGTGAGAAATCTATATCTGCGTATAAGGATAAATTAAAATGTTGACATTGTTTTGCATTGGGAACTCCAAAGAATATTTTGAACATTATTATATTTGAAATCATAATTTCTGACAGTTAAGGCACTGTAACCCCAAGTTGTACTATCTCCACCAACAAAGCTAGTAAAGTTTCAGATACCGAGGCGGAAGCCAGGTTACTTACCTATAACTGCGACGGTGAATCACAAAATCTGTCTGTGTTCTAAATCCCTGGAGTCAATGATTACGATGCAAATAAATTCCAGATAGGTATGCATAAGTAGTTTAAGTTTCAGCGCAGAATAGTGAAATGCGTGTTTTTAGATAAACTACTAAGAAGTATGATGAAATGATCTAACATTACTTGGAATCTTACACAGTCTAAGCTGTGCGTTTGTGTAACGCTTTGCCGGTGGAAATTAGGCAGGCATCTTCACTGCACACATTCAAGCTAAAACTTAAAAATCATTATTTTTACTCTGTGCATCGCTGTTTCGTTACTGCTTCGCTCGTTACTGTTCATCCAAAGGTTGCCTGGAAGAAATCGCTCTCAGCGATAAGGCCACCTATTGTAATGCTAATTTTAATAAATCCTGTAATGTATTCCTGGTGTACAATAAAGTGTTAATCTATCTATCTATTTATCACTTAGTCCAATACGCATGTAGCCAACATCGCAGTAGTTAGTCCACACGCATTTTGTAAAATACGCAGATAGTTCAAACATCAAGCATCGATATTTTGGTCATAGGTTCAATCGTAGAGTTCATTATCATCAGCCGATCAACGTTCACTGTTGGGCGAGGCCTCCCCCATCAATGCAAAGGGATGATTTGCCATAATCACCACGCTTTGCAGGCGGATTGGTGATCGCAGTATTCGTATTGAGTTCTCAGGTGGATTCTGCTGCCCATCCCCTGGTGTAATCGCTTAGTCGCCTTTTACAACATCCACGGGAGGAAAAGGAGGGGTCTTTTCTTGGGCCGGACACACCACGGCAAAAGGGATTATCTTTTGATCCTTTTTAAGGGTGTGAGATGACGAGAATAAAGTCTAGCCAAAGTATTTCAGAGCGTGTTTATTTAATGTTTAAATCATATTAAACAAAGCACACCTACTGCCAACAACAGGAAGATTGCGAAAGAATTATCACTTACCATTATAATGACTAATGAGAACACAAACCTACTTATTTGTAACCCAATGTAATGCATGTAAATGTGTCTTACTGTTCAACAGTGGGCGTGGGCAATTAAACTTTTGACCCCAATATTAGCATAATTTTGAGCTATCATGACTTACAAAGACAGCCAGTGCTACGAATAATTTGTAGGTCTACGCCAACGCTCGGTAAACGAACGGAAGAAGGGGTACATTGTCGTAGACAGTCAATTAAGTCAGGGGTTCCATGCTTCAAACTCTGTTACACTATATTTATATCAGTAGTAGTTTTTGACGTGTTAACGTCTTATAAATCGATGGAGCCGGCTGCACGCTCGAAAAAACATGACTAATGCGTCGTTACCTCGTCATGCGTCACCTCGCAAAACGCATGCGGTGATGCAGCGTCACTGCATGCGCTATATATGCTATATATATATATATGCGCATGCGCATGCGATATATATATATATATATATATATATATATATATATATATATATGTATATGTGTATATATATATATATATGTATATGTATATATATATATATATATGCGCATGCGCTAACGCCGCATGCGCGCGAGCACGGAACGAGCGACAAAGAAGCACAATAACGACGTTGACACGTTGAACTATCGTCAGTAAACCGTCTTTACAGACAACCGTTTTTTTTTTAATCTACTTGGCAAGCAAACAATCATACGGCCGGCCTGATGGAAAGTAGTTACCGTAGCCTATGGACGCCTGCAACACCAGAAGCATCACACGCGCGCTGCCAACCCTGAGACATAAAGATGAAAAGTCCCATGTGCCTGTAATTTCACCGGCACCCGTACCCTTCAAACCGAAACACAGCAATGCGAACACTACGCTTGGTGGCAGAAATAGGTACGGTGGTGGTACTTCCCTGGAAAGTACTTGTTATAGTGCCTTTGGAATCCAATAAAATTTAATAAGGGAAAACCGATAAGGATCCCGATATCTTTAAATCCAACATCCAAAAATCCAAAATATTTATCCAAACGGCTTTGCTTGAAGTTGAAAATCGCATGTCATATTTTGACAATGAAACTGGTTTGCACTTCAGACTGTATCCATTTTAAGGGTTTTTTTAATTCATCGAAATATACAAATCCTATCCTACTAATATTATAAACGCGAAAGTTTGTGAGTATGGATGGATGTTTGTTACTCTTTCACGTAAAAACTACTGAATGGATTTGGGTGAAATTTGGAATGGAGATACTTTACGCCCTGGATTAACACATAGGCTACTTTTCATCATCAATTTTCATCATTATTCACGCGGGTGAAACCGCGGGGCGCAACTAGTCATAGATAAAAATAAAAGGTTTGTAATTTAAAATTCAAGTCTAGCTAATTAATTCGTAAAAACTATTGTGTTGTTGCCGTTCAAAATTAAGAGCATTTTAGGGTGGTCATATTTGTGCAATTTTTTTCTAAATTCTGTTCGGTTACAACTATTATTAGTATATTGTTCTACCTACACTATTTTTTTAATCTCATTATTTAATCTCGTCACGTCACACTGGGCGTTCAAAATACTACTTTTGAGATCAGTCGTCCGCTCAACGAGGAGGAGGAGGAAAATTCTAGAGGCTTTTCCAATGCAAACCATCAAAACTTGTTTATTTCTTAATAATCTAAAGACAAAAAGCTCAACAAATATCTAATTCTCACAAATTCAATACACAAAACGTTGTGCTCATTCGTTACTGTTTGTTTTGCTCTCAATGTCCACTTAACGACCGCAAGCCTTCAACGACTAGATGTGCATAATCTTAAGCCTTACCCCTCCCCCCACTGCGCCGCCTATTCCCCCCTGAAACACTTCCGTGGCACACATTCCCAAATCAACCGGATTCAGACCTACATTTTTCGGCAACTAGTTTTAAATTATATTCAACCATCTCTTAAAGGCATAGGATTGAAATTGCTTTGTGGTTTTGACCGCAATGATGGCAAAGAAAATAGTATCCTATGAAGAAAGTTTGAAGGTCGAAATTGGGCGTAAAGACGAATCATGAATGAATTTAAAACGGTATGCAGCCGTGAGTTTAAATTCGGACGATTTTTAAAGACTTATCCGTACTTATTGCCAAGCCATTAACCATTTTATATTGGTAAAAATAAGGTTGATGGTCCCGTGGTGGACTTGTTACTTCGCAAATATGTCACGCCAAAGTTTGCATACGAAGCGTGGACGATCGTGAGACTTTTCGTATTATTTTGTTGGTATTATCTTCACTAACTTGACTTTTATAAACCTTTGAGTCCAAAAATTATGCGGTTTAAAATTGTATTTCATATTCCTTATATTTTCATTAAAAACTCAACCAAGTGCATGTTGGGTCTCGCATGAGGTATGGTTCCGTACCCGTACATCATTAATTAGGTACAACAAACAAAATTGTTTATACGGAACTACCACATTACCTACTTAGACAAATAGGTACTCTACAAAGTCAAAATCGCATTTAAATCAAGCATGGATCGTCGGCCGATAAATTTGACATCTCGATACTGACTTTATCTATCGAATCGGGTCGATAGGTCGTAGCATGGAACTAGCCTCGATAACGTATATATATCGAGACTTTTATTTTGTCAAATGTTACCTGTGACAGATGTCAAAACCATGCTAGTTTTCGGTAAAGTCCGACGAATTTATCGGACAATCGATAAAGTGAGCTCCATGCTACCTACCTAGACATATCGAGGGCATCAAACCATAGGGGCGTATCCACAAAATGGCATTTTTTTTTTATTTTACCTATGGATTTGAGAACTTCTGATCCATAATCTGGCAAAACACTAATATTTTTAGGTGTTTTAGTTTTTTTTATATGGACCAAAACATTATAGGCGTATGACTACAAAGAAATAAATACGTCGTGCCATACAGGCGTATCGTCGGCGTTTGTCAACATATGAGTTAAATTATCGGGCCATACAGGCGTACAGTAACGTAACCGCTTGCATGATTTTACGCCTTTATGGTCGGACATATTCTTTACTAGCATTTGCTTGCGGCTCCGCCCGTATGGAAATATGCATTATAGCTAAATATACTATTCTGATGTATAAGCTATAATACTGTAAAGTTTCATCAAAATCCGTTCAGTAGTTTTTGTGTGACAAACATCCATCCACCCATCCTCACAAACTTTAACATTGATGATGTAACTAGGTATACCTAGAATAGACTAGCCTAGAAAAGACCCCTCCCTCTCTTCCCGTGGATGTAGTACACCAGGGCATGGACATCCACCTGAGTACTCAATACCAATACTGCAATCATCAATCCAACTGCCACGCCTGGTGATTATGGCAATGATGTCTCTGTGATCAACAGGGTCAAAACCGCCAGTGACCACCGCATGGTAAGAGGCTCATTGAATCTCAATGTTAAGTTAGAAAAGTCCCGTCTGATGAAATCTACTCTCCGCCCAGTTCATTAGTCCTGTTCAAATTCAAACCCTGAGAACTTTGAGTTGGAACTCCAGAATTGCTTCCAATAATGCTTCCTGGCTAAATGCGATATAGTGGACGAGCTGAACAACGGGCTGGTGCAAATTGTCCAAGTGAACACAACAACAACAACTTGGTGGCCAAGTCGGAGTTTTTTAGGACCCCTTCGCAAAAATAGAACACAAAAACTCTCTGAGCGCACTCTTAAATACATGGCAGAGCGATCAATAAACAGATCTTCAAGTACATGCTGCACGATTTGCGTCTTTTCAATACCAATTGTATTAAAAGTGCCTATAGAGCGCAATTAAGGCTTCAAAGTATTTGCTAGAGATCTGTCAATGGGCTAAGTCAGCTTTCGAAAGCTGGAGATTGTACGTGAGCACGAGAAGTTCTCAATTGTACAACTCATCGCAAAATCCGGCTTCCAGCACGACGAGCGATGCAAGAGCCCGTTTGACCCGCCACTACAACGATGACATCCTGGATGTCAGCCTATACGAGATCCGAACAGCTCTCAAACAGCTTAAGACGCTATAGGTTCACATAATGCATTTAATGAGCTTTAGAATAGTTAAGTTTTTGATATGAGTTCTTATAGTTTACGAAAAAAAAGTATTCTTAAGCTTTTTATCTAGTGAAATCATAAATTCAGTACACAATTTGAATTACTCCACTCGTTAAAAACATAAACAAAGATGACTATTTTTTAACCTTTGTAAAATTGAAATCTAATTGAAAGCGGGTAGAGAACTGATACTAAAAGTCTTTCAGACGCTATTTAATCCCGTTATGGTACTCTTAGTTCATGATACCCACGACACAGAGAATCCTAGTGTGGAATTAGGGCAATGTATGTGACTGTTGGGGTGTTATGTTTATATTATTTTCATCTATCTACTGCTATGTATCTATCTACTGCTATCCTCGAGAGCATAACGCCGAAGGCGTGGAACAGTAGTAGTGGTACTGTTTTTCAAAAAAGTTGATGACACCCTATTTAAAATTTATTTACCCTTTGAGCTGCCTGAGCCACGTCTATTAGTTGTTTTTAAGAGTAGTTACGAATCGTCTCCTCACACGTAGGTTAGACGACTTCCAGCCTCCGAAATAAGACGGGTTTACTGTAGACCACATCCACACGCTCCGGCAGATTATACAGAAGACTGATGGCTTAACGAGTATAATCTAGCGTTAGAGGACTACGAGAAAGCCTTTGATTCAGTCGAGACCGCGCTTTTAAGTTGTGGAGGAGGTATTGAACAAGTCAATATCGACCTCTCGCGCCATTTCATTATAACATCTGCATGATCGAATTAAATATGAATTCTGCCTGTATATAGAACAAACTCTTGGAATGTGAAGAAGGTTATGACTTCTTACTGATAGTGGAGGAGTTCGAAGCCTCAAATGGCCGAGAAGTTCAGGACAGTCGATCGAGCTGCTTGCAATATCGAGAAGATAGGATAAGTCAGCGGCACGCCTACTCTCTTTATGTGGGAGGATATGGAATTTTTTGCAACGCGCGGAATAGTTAGACGTAAACTTCTTTAATCTGAACTGTAAATATCCAAGAAAACGCTTCTGTATTCTTTCAATTTGATTTATGTATATGTCATAGACTGGGTTCCAAACCTGAGACACATATTCAAGATGACTCCTAATATAAGTGTAGTATAGTTGTCTTTATCTGCTCAAATTCCGACGACATCATAATCATAAACCCTAAAACTTTAGAATGCCGAATACATCACCTAACTTCGATATGCCGATGTCATAGTCGGCACAATGCTCAGTGACCTCAATACCGTGACCGTCTCCCAACAGATGAAGGCAAGACGAACATCATGTCCAATGCCCATATCGCACCTATACTAGTACACGTTGGGAACGATACTGTCGAAGTTGTTGACCACTGTGTCTATTTGGGTCAGACGATTCGACTAGGAAGGTCGAACTTCGACAAAGAGGTCAAACGATGAATTGAAGTCGGCCAGAGCAGTGTTCAGAAAACTACGCCATATTTTCTCGTCACAAATACCGCAGAGCCTCAAGACGAAAGTCTATAGATCAGTGTGTGTTGCCAGTGATGGCTTACGGCACTAAGACGTGGTCGCTAACTATTGGCCGTATTAGCTCAAATTCACGCACTGGCTCATGGAACGGTTGCAACGTTTATTATGTCTTTAGTCGATCGAGTGGAATTCTATCACCTAGTGGAAGCCCTAGTAATAGTATTACTAGGGCTTCCACTAGGTGATAGAATCCGAAATGAGGAAATTCGTAGAAGAACTAAGATCACCGACATAGTTTCCAGAATTAGCAAGAATAGGTGGCAATGGCAGGTCATATAGCTCACAGAATTTACAACAGTTGAGGAATAAAGGTTCTCGAGTGGCGACCACAAACCGAACGAGACGGTAGAGGATGGCCTTCCACTCGATCGACTAAAGACATAATAAACGTTGCAACCTCGCAGGAAGTCGATAGGTGGAGGTGGCTCAAGACCATTCGTCGTGATGCCTATGCACTCCCCCTAGAACCCCATCCATCCATCATCAGCTTGTAGAAGTCCACTAGGTGCTGGACGTATGCCTAGCAATGGACAGTGGACAGGCTGATGATAGTGATTAATATTTTTAAATTTTTATTACATTTTAAGACAGACAAATTGTAAATGTGTTAGTTGTTTTTAATTGTACCTAAATGTGTTCTAAAGATTTTTTTAAGGATTTTAGGTATAATTTCCAGATTTTTATCAAAAATTAGTAATACAGACTAAGTACTTAGTATTGTACTGGAGGAAGAAGCTGATATCAGTAGATACAACAATTGTTCAATTGTTGTTGTTTGTTGTTGTTGTTGTTGTTGTTGTTGTTGACAATTGTTCTGAATAAATGAAATGAAATGAAATGAAATGAAATGAAATGATACTGTTTCATTAGATAGGTCTGGATATTATACGCCTCTACGGAATTTTTACACAAAGTCAACTATTTTATCAAACCATATGGGCGTATAATTTGATTTTTCTGAGATGAAGGGTTCCCTGTTAAAACTATTATGTTTTTTATTATACTATGGGCATCTCCATTCAGATTATTTATAAAAAAACACATTAAAAAAATATGTTTTATCATACGCCTCAAATTATATGGTGAAGGGGAACACAAAATTTACTGAAAATTTTCAAACCATATGGGCGTATGAACGAAAAGTACTAGAAGGAGTTGGGCTACACAATTTTAAGTGCTATGATTATTTGAGACTTAAAATTAGATAGTTTTCCTGAAAACTTCAGTTAGATCTGACATCTCTGAAAAAAGTTAGACAGTTTTTTGTTCCTCCTGAACAGTAGCCCAAAGTCGATACGCCCATATGGTTTGATGCCCTCGATATATAGACCAGTTTCGTCGAATTTTATCGATTCAGAGAACCATAACTTGCAGCCCTGAACCTACAACTCGACTTATAGGTTAATGACAGACAAACAGACCGAATATGCCTTTATATTAGATGTTAACGACATGCTACATAAAAATATATAGAATGCAATGGAGAGGAGAAATGAAAACTCAAATTCCCGATTAGTTTTCTTTATTACCCGAAAGTCCCAGCACCTTACAAAAGCAAAATTGAAAACATAAAGTGAAAATAATCGCAACTGATCAATATAAATCTCTCAAAAAATCAACAACATTAATATATTTTTAGTCAAAACATCTTAAAATACTAAGGCCTATATTTAATATGACATCTGTGATTGAATAAGTCGATCACTTTAAAAAAATAGCAAGTTGTGGACATGCGGATATATCGCAGTTTATTTTTGGGGAAAATAAATTAATTTTTATAATTGAAAATAGTAGAAAAATAACTAAATAAGTTGATAATTTATTTATCAATTATCCACCTATTTATTCTGATTTTATGGAAGTTAAATTTATTGTAAAATAACTGAATGTATACATGGTGCAACTACAAAAAGTGTACATGTGTACATTTGTGTAAGTATATGATTCAGATTTTAGTCATAATTTCAGGAGGCATTTTCGTTTATCAATGGTTTATAATTGAAAAGTAAATGCAAATAAGGACATCTTTGCTTAATTTCATGATTTTAAAGTTTGGTATATCCGCAATTACCATATCAGTTCTACTTTATCAACTGTTGGTCTTATTTGTATTAAAACATTCAAAGCACCACAAGTCAGTCGATGTAAAAAGCTAAAACTCACCAAATTATTTTAGGCAATTACAAGAAATACACAAATCTATCAAATACTATGATTATACATCAATACTCAGTCAATACTACAAATGTATGATGTCAGTCAAAACTTATAATACAAGAACAAAATATTAATCTACAAAGTGTTGTAGAGAACATAAATTTGTATCATTACTAAATTAAGTAAATTAACGTTTTTGGTAATAGCGCCATCTATTAGCGTCTTTTTGAACTACCTTACGATACTGCGCCACACGAAAACCCAAATTCAAATTCCAGACTCGGAAAGCATAAATTAATCAACCATGGAAAAAATTTTACGATAAGAAGTAATAATATTTTCTTCAGTCATTACGATTACTAAGTATTTTAAAGCAACAACTTCTTCTCCAGAGCGGCCCACTGCGGTTCGAGTGGCGCCTGGTCGTAGGAGCAGCTTACACGCGCCGCGGACGGCGACACCTGCTCGTACACCACGTAATCAGGGGCGCCACCCGTTGCGTGCGGCGCGTAGCGGCGGCGCCCTGACGCCATTCGCACGCTGCGCATCATTGCTGCTGATTTTATGCGGTCTGAAACGAGTTCATTGACAAGTTTAAAATAAGAACACCTAGTAATAAAACAAGCTAGGTATAACATAACATAACACCTAACAGTCACATACGTAGTCATAATCCCACACTAGGGTTCCCCTGTGTCGTGGGTATCAGGAACTACGAGTACCATGGTACCATAACACCCAGACCCAGAACAAATACTTACAGATCATATAAACATTTGTACCGCAGCCGTACAAATTTGAACATTTGCATCTCAGCTGGCAACTCGCCCGCCGCGCCACAAAAGTCATCAATTAAAGTATGAGAAGACTATTGGTTGACATCCACCATGGGCTAGCGTGGTATATAGAACCCATTCCCTCTATGTGAGTAGACTTTAGGTAAGTATATTGCGTTAGTCAGGGGTTCCCAAATTTATTTTGACTGCTGTCCACTTTGAGAATAAATTATTTTATAGCGCCCCCATTTTTTCACCTGCTTAAAAACCACTATAACTTCAAATTCAAATCATTATTGTGAGCTATATTAGCGGGGAGTTAAACATCATTCTAAACGAGACTTTTACTATAACCTGCAAGAGTTAACTTGATAACGCGCAGTAGGTAGTACACAACGTCTCAAGTTAACTCTTACGGGCTAAACCTGCCAATGAGAATGATTATTGAAACGCAACATTATAGTATTCTGACAGAGTATCTTTTATTCAAAATAAAATGCCCCCATTTTTTTCTGTGTCTCTTACTGCCCCTCTTTAGGCCAACAGCGCCCACAAGGGGGCGTTATCGCCCACTTTGGGAAAGGCTGCGTTAGATAATGATCATCAATTTTACTAACTCGGCACTTTTTAAAGTTATCCCATACGATTCAGCGATGATTCCACGCAGATAATCGTCACAGCCCGCGCTACGTTCCATTGCATTGTTTAGAATGTTACCTTCGTTGGTAGACAGAGGGCAGTACTTGAGGGTGTGCGCGCGGTCGCCGTGCGCGCCGCAGCGGGTACAGACAAAAGCGCGCAGCACGGGGCACGCCACGCGGCCCAGCGCGTCTTTGAGCACGTGCGAGCGGTAGTACAACTCACGCTCGCCGTTGTTCTTGCAGAAACGACACTCCTGGAACCAAATCAAATTAAATTCAGAGAAGGTTCACGCACGACACATACTGCCAGAGTCTGTTCAGAAAGACAGCCGTCGTGGCCAAATTGTGAACTAGGTACCGTTGTGAACTACCTAACCATAAAGAGGGCTTTTCATCTTCGATTAAAAAAAAGTAGTTCCACTTGGTTCGATAGATGGCGCTGACTCAACTCTAGCTGTCAAGATTGTCAAATGTATCATCCGTGGTGTACGCGTACTAAGCAATTATCTAACTAGTCTGTGGCTATTAGTCATGATAATTCTGTTTGTGTTTGCTTTTTGAGAGTGCGCTAGTGATTTCGTGGTGTTTTTAGAAGTAGGCAAAAATAAATACCACGAAACGAAAATATAAGTATCTACGTTGTTGATGTTTGCAAAATGGCTCCAACGGAAGACCAGCGTAGGTTGTTTACATCCTGCATATGCTGAGTTGGGGCCTTTGTTTAGGTATAATGCCCTCATTGGCATCTCGCGTTTAACCCTTTGGCTCGCGCCTAAAACCCCCGAGATTAAGGTAATTCGATCATAAGGGCTTTTTGACACAACATTTTTTATATTATTTTTTTTTTGTTTTGTATACTGTTTGCTAAATTGTATATATAATGTTGTTGCAAATAAAATGTATTCTTTTATTCTATTCTATGTTGGCATTTCACTTTATTTTGACACTAATTGACAGCTAAGTACAGAGCAGCGACATCTATTTTCAACGCCGAAATCATGATTTTGAAACGGCCGTGAAAACCCCTCCATCTCCTGTCGGCATTTTGATTCATAAACTAAAGAAATAGTAACAGTTGTAATATGATCAAAACGGAACAAACGCGCTATTGTATTGCCTGCTAAGCAAAACAGGTAATTAAGCACAGCAGCGCCCTCCTATCCCACGACGGATCTCTCGCTGAACAGACTCTACTCTTCTTTACGTTTCTACTCTTGATATCAGAAAAGGGTCGAAGAGGCCACTGAGGCAAAAATACTTTCGTAAACGTTACTAATGGTTAATAATAAATATGGAATGGTTTTAAAATACTAACCCTCATTCATAATTAATTTTTAAACCATTGATAGCTGAAGTAGCTTTTGTCATGTTTTAAACTCAACTAAGTTTTGTATGAAATGAGGAAATCCGTAGAAGAACCAAGGTCACCAACATAGCTCTCAGAATTAGCAAGTTAAAGTGGCAATGGGCAGGTCATATAGCTCGAAGAACTGATACCCATTGGGGAAAATAAATGGGGGTTCTCGAGTGGCGACCACAAACCGGACGACGCGGTAGAGGAAGGACTCCACTCGATGGACTAAAGACATTATAAACGTCGCGGGGAGTCAGTGGATGGAGGCGGCTCAAGACCGTTCGTCGTGGCATTCTAAGGGGAGGCCTATGTTCAGCAGTGGCCTTCTACAGGCTGATGATGATGATAAAGTTTTGTATGGAAATCACGAAAATTAAAAACCTATAGGAGGGGTCCAGTGACCTTACAATTTTGAAATTTAAAATGCTAAGAGACATAAAAATGTAAAAAGTATAAAATCGAGGAGTTTCGATGTTTTTCATTCCTTCTAGTGGGATGGTGAAGTTTGCAGGAAAAAGTGTTTGAAACCCCAAAAAGGCTCTGACGATTTTGTAGTCATTTACCGATTAGATGTTTTTGCTGTTAACACATATAATATGAGTCTTACCTTCTCTTAAATTATAATTATTTTAGGGACTTTTTATATTTTTTACAGGACAGCTAACGCCATCTAACGTGACTAGGCAAAAACAGGTGGTATCTAGTTAGGTACCACAAAGTACGTAAAGATGGCGTGCCGCTAGACAGAGGGGTATTTTACATCTGCAAATATTTGTTACCGGTCTGGGTGTTATGGTACCATAATTGTACTCGTAGTTCCTGATATCCACGACACAGGGAACCCTAGTGTGGGATCGAATCTACGGATGTGACTGTGGGGTGTTATTTTATATGTTATTATATTTATTGGCTAAAGAATATGAACAACACAGATTGAACATCTTTGAGAAACATTTATGTAGTTCAGGTAGCCTGAAAAAAGGATATAGAGAGCTCAATACGTCTAAAAACTGGATCCCTTCTCTACAAACAAACCTGAAAAAGACCTTCTCTCGCCCTGACATTATACAAACTGCTACAGAGTTCTACAGAAAATTGTACAGCAAACAAATCACAACGAATATACAAGACGTGATAGAGCAAAGCGAAGGAAATACCAAAAATATAGAGAGATTTACTGAAACTGAAATTTTCATAAGCTTAGAAAAACTCAAAATGGACAAGAGTAGTGGGCCAGACAGGATATCAAATGAAATTCTCAAAGTAGGCAAACAAATGTTGACTGCCCCATTAACAATACTATTTAACAAAATTTTGGAGGAACGACAGATACCCAAAGAGTGGGCTGAATCTGATATAATCCTGCTCTACAAAAAAGGCGACCCATGCGATATTGGTAATTATAGGCCAATTAGCCTTCAACCTTGCCTCTACAAACTACTGGCTACAAGCTTGGAACGACATCTTTCAAAAACAACTGAATTATATCAGCCAGCTGAGCAAGCAGGTTTCAGGAAAGGCTTTTCAACCACAGACCACATACAAGTACTGGATCAAATAATTGAGAAATATGAAGAACTAAAGCGTCCCCTTTATCTGGGGTTCATTGATTACGCTAAAGCATTTGATTCAATTTCACATGATAGTATGTGGCTGGCTCTAAAAGAAAGCCAAACACCTTCAGAACTTATAGAATTGATTCAGGACATCTACAGCAAGAGCGTGAGTAGAGTCAAGTTAGACAGGAAAGGACCAGAGATAAGGATATGCAGAGGTGTGAGACAAGGGGATCCCTTATCGCCAAGAATTTTCATAACAGTCCTTCAAAACATCATGAAACACTTGGATTGGTCACGAAAAGGAATATTCATTAACGGAAATTATCTGAACAACTTAAGATTTGCCGATGACATCATACTTTTCTCAGAAACCGCGCATCAACTGGAGACGATGATTAACGACTTGAACTCTACTAGTCAGAAGATTGGTCTTGAACTGAACTCAACAAAAACGAAAATAATGACCAACAGTATTGAAAAACCTGTGCGGGTCCAGGAAACTCTATTGGAATATGTCTCAAACTATATATACCTTGGCAAGCAAATTTCTTTTGGAAAATCCAGACATAAAGATGAAATTGAGAGACGAGTAAAGATTACATGGAACAAATTCTGGGCCTACAAAGAAATACTGAAATCAGACCTACCACTTATTTTCAAGAAAAAAATATTGGACTCGTGCTTGTTGCCTTGTCTCTCATACGCTAGTCAGACATGGATCTTCAACAAATTCACAAATAACAAAATTCAAACAACCCAAAGAGCAATGGAAAGAAGCATTCTAAATATTAAAAGAAAACACAGACAAAAAAACATAAATATTAGAAAGAAGACAAAGGTTATTGATGCTCTACATCATTGTAGAAAACAAAAATGGAAATGGGCAGGACATTTGGCCAGAATGAGCAACAAGAAGTGGACGAAAATTGTAACAACTTGGCGCGGTCCAGCCGGTAAACGAAAAAGAGGTAGACCACTAGAAAGGTGGGAAGACGAACTTAAAGAAACTGCAGGAACTGACTGGATAAAAATAGCGATGGACAGAGAGGAATGGCATAATCAGGAGGAGGCCTTTACTCGGATAGAGATCCTTGAGTAAAATATTAATAAATACCTATATTTAACAATGTAATAATCTATATATATATTATCATAGAAAATGTATAAATACTAATTTTTAGTTGCATATAAAACGCGTGTATAAAATATTAAATTAAATTATAATAAATTAATGTGCATGAATATTGTTTAAATGCATGATGATTATTTATAATTGTATGTTAAAAATTAATCATTAATTATTTAAGTATCAATTGTTACTCAAAGGATAAATAAAAGGCTTTATTATTATATTATATTTATTGGCTAGGGTTTGCCTTTCTTTAACTTGGCAACCTTCTGTAACTAACTTCAGCTGTGTTTTGTTTGGCCACCGATTCCAAAAGCGGCTTTTTTAGAGTACTGATCCCCAGTGACGGATTAACCCTTAATCAAATTAAGCAATTGCCTAGGGCATCACCAGAAGAAGCACAAAAAAAACCGTCCTTAGGTTATCACGTCTCACTCTCACGTCACCAAAAAAAGTTTTAAAATTCGCGCGTTTTATGTTTACATGGAGTCCGACCTAGAGTCATAACCCCGCTCCCGCTTGCCCGCTAGTGCATTCGGCAATTCGAATGCATCGGAATCGATCAGCCAAAGGTTTAAAGACCGATTCTAGTTGACATAAGGATAGGGGAGCCCACAGGCGTGGATTGCTTAGGGCATCATTTGTACGTGTATACCAAGTGTAACCGGCTTACGAGGATGTTACTTACCGGTAGGGCACTTACGCCCTTTTGTACGCGAACCAAGTTTGCTTCTATTTTGGCTATAGTATTTCATCAAACTTCATGAAATTTTGTACACTTGATTAATATCTAGACCAAAGGTGCGTCAATTTTTTAGAAAATACTTTTTTTTAAACTTTATTTGGTAACATATAGGTAGGTACCTAATTTTTAACCGACTTCCCAAAAAAAGAGGAGGTTCTCAATTCAGTTGTATATGTTTGTTACCGCATATCTCCGGCGTTTGTGGACCGATTTGGAAAATTCTTTTTTTTATTTGAATAGATTTACTTCCAGATTGGTCCCATTTTTTTCAGAATCCAGTTCTGATGATGGAATCCATGAAGAATTTAGGGAACTCCTCAAATATTGTAGGCATACATATGGCGATTTTGATATTTTCAGCA
Source organism: Epirrita christyi (assembly GCA_951392215.1). NCBI lineage: Eukaryota > Metazoa > Arthropoda > Insecta > Lepidoptera > Geometridae > Epirrita > Epirrita christyi. The sequence continues at coordinate 17,534,053 of OX595837.1, read as the reverse complement.
ACAAACCAAGAATTTGCATTCAAAAAGTATTATAATCCTTTCACCACTATGGTTCTTTCAAATTTTTTTTTCATCTAAATATTTAGTCGAATACAATGGCGGAAGTCGGTTTTTTAAATGAAAAGTTATATAGAAACTATCGCACCACAGATCTAGGTATTAGTGTACATGATGTATGTACACACACCGTACATAGTTTCATGAAGTTAGAAGAAATAATATCCAAATTAGAAGGAAACTTCGTTCGCTTGCAAAAGGGCGTATAAGCACCCTTTTGCTAGCTACCGGTGACCTCCTCCTATAGATAAGATAAGATAAAAAACCTATACAATAAAACGAATGGCAGCTCAGCTTACTTGGAACATCCTTCCACGTTTCTCGGTGTGCAGCTGACGCATCAGGGAATCCAGGAACGCGGCGGGTAGTGAGCTCAAAACCCTGAATTGCTCCTCTGTCAGATATTCCTGGGGCACAGCTTGGGGCACAGCTTGGGGCACGTTCTGTGGCAATTCCGGCGTGAAAGGAACGGGCACGTCTGAAAAAGTTAATAGCGAAATACTGATTCAATATAGACTACAATTTAGGCTCCCTCTTTAACGCACGCGATAACCCGCGCGCCATCTCGCTTTCACGAGAGTCGTGCACAAAAATTTAGTTTTTTTGTTTATTAGTGCGAAAATAAAGTGATTATCAAAAAACTGATTTTAGCATTAGAATAAATAGTTATTAACAACAAGTATGTTGTAGTAAAGATGAGATCCTGAGATCTCATTCAAAACGTGTGGGAAACAAGGATTTTTCATTAAATAAAACTATCGAGTTTTTTTTTACATTTTATCGTGTTTTCAACTTTACACAACAAATGCAAAAATATTAAATTTTCATATTCCAAAATATTTAACTCGTAGAACCCGTAGATACTGAGTTCTAGATCAATTTTGTTGGGCAAAATCACATATTACGCCTTCTTAACAACATTCTTCTCCTCCCGTGGCCACCGTTTGCTATAGGGGAACCGAGAAGATTTAAACAACAACATTTTATAAAGATCTGCCTAGTAGATTTTAAATTAAAAAGAAACTTCTAGTTTCTTTGAAGTTTCTTTTTAATTTCCAGGTCAAATAAAAAAAACCGCCCAAGTGCGAGTCGGACTCGCGTGGAGAGGCTATTAATAGTAACCAATAGAGCAATTCAACTTTACAACCAACCCATTCATACACATTTTCTCCTTACGAATATTTTTCCCGTGGGGGTTTAAAAACTTAGATTTTCATTATGTTTTCCTGTAAACTATAAATGATGCACAAAATTAAGTTTTTTTTTATTTTTTTGAATCCTGATTAGTTTCGGTTATGGGGTGGGGGGAATTAGTAAATTTTCGCATTTTTACTCAGATAATTAACTTACCACCAAACACTGGGGTGGAAGTAGCAAATTCCATACGCTCGTGTCGGGGCAAGCGCAGCAAAGGACTACTGTCAGGGTCTGGCCACGACTTCTGTCTCATATAGGCACTGTTGGGACCCACGCCAGATAGTTCTGCAAATACAAAGGCATGGTGTTCGTTACAGGACTTACAGGAGTATTTACAGGAGTATCAGGTGGAAAGACGAAATTGTCCATAAAAACTCGCCAAAACTAATACAATTTGTAACAAAATCCCCTTTAAGCCCGAGGGGAGGGTATTCCACATGCAAACAACTTTTGTTCTACGTTTTTATGAATTTCGTTTTTTTTTATTCATGGGGCTGCCCATTACAGTATTCAGAGTTAACGCATAGAGATGAAATGAACAGCTGTAGTAGGGTACCTCCATGTAGTGCTATGTACATTTCTGGAGGCAAGTTTATGAGGCACTTCATGAATGAAAAACTTCGAAATTTATAAAGTCGTAGAACTAAAGTTGTTCGCCATGACGCGTGACGTGTGGAATACCCTCCCCTCGGGCTTAAAGGGGTATTTTGTTACACACTGTATAGGTAAGTACATAAAAGATAATTGTGTACAATGCAGCTCATGCGTATGGAACCCCCGTGAATACTTTACAATGTACTCTAGGGTTCAAGGCCCTCGAGGCTTTAATGTGCGATCAAGTCATAGCAGCCGCTTATTAATGAGGAGTGCTTGACTGCCCGAACTGGTCAGCGAGGTGAGTAGACTCTGATGCGTGCCTGAGCAGCAAATCCTGTCCTCATCCAGGTTGTAGGGCGAGTCGGAGCCAACATCACTCACCGGACTGCGTTCTCCAGATCCTTTCCTCATCCGGGTTGTAGGGTGAGTCGGAGCCATTCATCTGGAAGTCCCGCATCACATCCTCCAGGGTGCACCTCCCCATTGCCACTGCAAATAAAGCATCGACAAGGAAACCATTATAGGAATACCATTACCTCATTATCGATGAGCGAAGGCCCTCCACTCGATGAACTAAAGACATTATAAACGTCGCAGAAAGTCGGTGGATGGAGGCGGTTCAAGACTGTACGTCGTGGCATTCTGAGGGGGAGGCCTATCTCCAGCAGTGGACTTCTACGTTTAATTGTTTTGTTTTAATTTCATTGGATGTGTGGTACCCTGAGAAATCAATGCTCTGACGTTGTCTACTCAGGTAAACAACTTCATCCAGGTAGGTACACGGGCACGGGCGTAGCCAGGATTTAGTTTCGGGGGGTTCAAAAAAATGAAAGAACAGATATATAAGTACACGAAATTACATCAATATTCATGTCGAATAAATTGCTTTGGTTAGTTATGTGAATATTTTTACCGGCGAGCGGAGCGTGCCGTTAAAATTTTGTATTGAAAAATTGAACAGTCAAAATTTTTGCAAGAGCAGAAGAAAAAGTAGGTACTGCAGGAAAAGGCGGATAGCGGAGCGAGCCCCGTAAATTTGTAATGTAATAAGTTTAACTCCTTGATTATTTCGGGGAGGGGTGGTTTGAACCCCCAAAACCCTTCCCTGGCTACGCCCATGTAAACGGGTGATCCAGACTTATACTGTTTCCAGTCTTCCTGGATCATACAATTTTGACAGTCCAAGTAGGTAGAGGTACCCTTACGATCTGAATAACTTGAAGACTTCTGAGTTGGGCGTTCCCTGGTGTGCTGCGGCTGGTACGACGACCATCGTATATCCTCCTGGCTCATCCAGCACGACTGCGATAAAATAAATACGGAGGTAGGTAAAGTACATAATAGTATTCATCTCGGAAGAAGATAAAAAGGGTGTACTTCCGAAAAGCGCATACCGCCGATCGATCTTACATTTGGTATACTAACGTATTTCGACCTTCTAATCACTTAAAATAATGTAATTAAAAAATGAAAATCATCAAAAAGTTAAAATGCTATAGCGGAGAATATTCAGAGTTAGCGTTATTGGAAAAAAGGTTCTCCGGTTTTCTTATTCAAAATGGCGTTTGCGCCGATTTTCGTTATAATATTCGTGATTTAGAAGGTCAAAATACGTTATCTAGTTAGTATACCAAATTTCAGATCGATCGGCGGTAGGTATGCGCTCTTCGGAAGTTTATCCGATAAAAACGTCATCCGAGGTTTCCATCATCAGAAACACAGAGCACTGATGGTTAGCTAGCGGGAGTAGGGTTGCCATACGTCCGGAATTTTCCGGACCTGTCCGGAAATATAGGTCTTTGTCCAGAATGCGCCGGGAATTTTAAACCGTCTGGAATTTCTACAATTAAGTGAAGAGTGAAATATACCAAATATTTTTATTACAAATCAAAGTAACAACGTTACTTCTTCCCCCTTCTCGCCCCTTCTCCGCCCGTTTTCCATCATAGCTACAAGATCAGCGAGCGCGCGTGAAAATTCGAACGAAAATTTACTTCGTTTATTCACATGCACGATGCGAATTATATTTACAAGAAAGTCCGGTTTCATCAAATGTCAGGCTTTTTGTCCGGACTTTTAAATTTTCTATCTGGTAACCCTAAGCGGGAGGGACGACATCCGATCCCAAGGCCGTGGATTCAAATCAAGGTCGTGTGGCAATTTTGTTTTTGTGCGCTTTGTTAGGTAAGTAGGTGATATATTAAAATAAGCAGCATATCCTAAAACCTAATATTCCAAGTCAATAATTTAACTAAGGAGCCTCTGCGAGGTGCACTAATCATTGGTACCTAGGTAGTAGGTAGGTACCTATCTACCTACTACTCATATAGAATTAGCTACCTATAAGTATAACGTACTCTCGTAAACTTTAGTAGGTAGTCACATCACGGATTTGTGTGTTGGGGCCCTAACTAACGTAGGGTGACCAAGAAATAACTGCTGATACGAAGTATCTATTTAGGTAGTACCTAGTAGTACCTAGTTATATCAACAGAAAATATAATATATCTAGCTATCCATGGATGGATCAGTTGCAGATTGATGGATGTATTACGTGTACCTACCTATGCTTGCATAATGTACTTACCTAAGTAGGTAGGTACTGGGTACCTCTACAAAGGCAACGATCTTTTACACAAGCGTAGCGTGTGCTGTCTAGGGCTTGCAAATATTCGAACTTTTTGCTATTCGAATATTCGTTTTTTTGGTTACAATTCGAATTATTCGAATATTATTCAAATAATAGAATAAAATTTAAGTTATTTAATTAACTCACGTAGTAGTAGTGCAAGTATGTACTTATTTTTGTCAACCTGATTTTGAGTTTTTGGTTCGTTGTCACAGCACTTAAAAACAAAAACTAAGAGCGTTTTAAATCATAACATCTAACTTTGGTTCATTCTTCAACGTTTTCTTTGCAAGTGAGACCTAAGGAAACATAAAGCGTCTATGGAATCACCTATAAGGAACATCTGAGATGGTTAAATCCTTTCAGAGAGAGAGAGGTGACAACCTCTGTGGGGCGCGGCGGGCGAAGGTTCGCCTGCGACGCAGGAGGTTGCGGGTTCGATTCCCACCTCGGAGAAAATATTTGTACGATCTGCAGATATTTGTTCAGGGTGTTCTGGGTGTTTTTCTATGTATAATAAAAATATCTATCTATGTAATATTATTGTATTAAGTATATCAGTTATCTAGTACCCATTACACAAGCTCTGCTTAGCTTGGGGCTAGATAATGTTGTGTGAAATGTCCAGCATTTATTTATTAAATATTATTTATTTAAAACACCCTTTCACACTCTACAATTGTAGAATAGAATAGAAAATACTTAATTTAAGATAATAAAAAGTAAACAAAACATGATAACTAGTGGTTCGCCCGAACTGAAACCTCGCGATGACACCTTTATCTACCCGACTACTTAAGTGGAGAAGAAAGGGCTATGTGTTCAACGGCTATGTTAGTATGTTTGTATGGATTATCCATCAAAAATCTAAAACTACCGAGACAATTTCACTAGCATGAGAGAGATTTTGTATTTAAATAAGCAATGCCATCTAGTTGTAGTTTTGCAACTTAATTTTTAAAGATGTACGTTTTCTACACTAAAGTGTATTTAAAGGAAAATAATGTTATACCTCTCCCTGTAGAACAAAATACTAATAATAAATATGATATAAAATAGTAAATTTCAGCATTGCCAGAGAACTTGAAGTATCTTCGAGGTATTTTTTGTATATTTTACTTTCTTTCCCCTTCTAACCGATTTCTAAAAACATTTACCGTGTTAAAATTTTCACCTCGAGGTAATTTCCTACACATCATCGAAATAACCTTTGAATAGGGCTTAGCAACGGGACTTACCGTACATACTACATTACAGTATATCAAGTACCTGACAAATTAATTGATAACGTCCTTTTGACGAAAACCATAGAACTCAACGTCATTCAAATTCCTAGAAATGTGAGGTCAACAATAGATGTTATATTGGTTATTGGTTTTATAAGGTACACCTTTCTAAATTCTTCAATTTCAGACTTTTCCCTGTATTTGTGTCACAAAAGCTACAAGCATACCAAACAGCATTGTGGTATTGCTGGAAGTACCCAGAATTTAGATTTTTACGTTTTCGATTTTCGCTAATACTAATTAAAAACGGTTTTAAAATGTACAACCAAAGCGCTTTCATTAGACATCTCGCTTGATCTAACTGTCTCACTTTTATGTTTTTACCCCTCTTGGACCCCAATATCTCATCAACCCCCGACCGATATAGCTCATAACCTTACCTACAAATTGTACCAATACTATCTACCTCAATACTAAATTTAATGAAGATCAAATTAACGGTTGGGAAGTTTTCTTCGGCCAAACATACATACATACAAACGCCGATTTTTTCAAGTTGACTCAGAGAACTCGCTTTGCTCGTTTAATTTATATTACAATGGGGTGCGTACAGTGTATGTGGTATACACTGCAAAAACTCGTTTACTTTGATCAAAGCTCTGCGTAAAAAATTATATCCACAACTGCGAAGCACTGATCCTCCGAATATATCGAGTGCTTCCGAGTTTTGTCCTGTCGTGGGGTCCGCGCACCCAAATGATGTAGCATTGTTTGGACGTTACGTGCAAACTTTATAATTGTATTTTGTGCACATTAGAGTTCTAAGTTTGGGGATACAGAAATTGGTCGAATATTCGAATATCTGAATTTTTGTATTCGAATATTCGAAATAATTTACTATTCGAATATTCGAATGCAAGCCCTAGTGCTGTCATACTTTTGCTGATGTTTATTTACTTTTGACTAGGTACCTACCTACTTTCCTGAGGCTTTTGTTCTCATACATAGTTAAAGTCAAAAGAACTTTGGATCATTTTGAATCGTCTTATAAACTAAAATTACTCCTGTTCCATTGTACATTTACTATGTAGGTAGGTACGAAGGTACGTATCGTGGTAAGACGGACCATTTATTTATGTAAGCCAAGCCTTGTTTGTTGCCTGATTCTTCTAAGCTTGGTCGCGTGGATGGAACAGGAGTAACTTTAGTTTATAAGACGATTCAAAAACAATTTTTATGGTCAACTATTTTTTGTGATTAGTTACCACGAATTCTATAAAATGAACGGCATAAAGTTACATTTCCATAAATCGATAAGAAATAATAACAATAAATCGAAGTAGTCCTACCTAGGTAGGTAGGAAGGTAGGTACGCGATATCAGTGACCAACCCAAAAAAGAATCAGAAGAATATTGATGAAAACTACCAACTTACGAGCAAGGTCATCAAATTCACGCCATGCGCTCTTAGAGAATTTATAGTAAGTATGCGCTTATTGTTTAGTTTAGTTGCACAGCGAAATTAATTATCATTGTAAGTAAATAGGTACCTACCTACATTATAGGTATACATAAGTTAGGGTACTTACGGAACTGCCGCTGCCATAGTCGCTGTAATTATTTTTTAGTCCCATTTTGTATTTCGAACACTGATTTTAATTTGAAAATAAAACAAACGTCCTCACCGCTGCTCGCTTCCCCTCAAATCAAAGAACTACATTCATTTCATTACATTACTCGCCTCTCGCTCGCCTGTCTTCCGGCGACTTGACTTGTACCAACTTGAATGAGCGCCTGGTGCTACCAACTGTGTTTTGGGCGCCCGCTTGGTTCGACTACCGAAACCACCAGATATCGACCAAAATAATTAGACATTTTTATAATTGGACATGATTACTTTTGGACATTGGTTTTGGACATTTTTCTTTATTGACAATAATCGTGCAAATCAAATATTTTAAATAATCACCTATTCATAATTTATAAATTAATTATAATATGTAAAAATAAAATAAAATTAGTGATATAAAAACCTACGTGGTTTTACGCCTATTCCTCGCGAACTGTGCAAAACCTCGCTTGGAATCTAGCAAAACCACTTTACAAAGTTGATAGTTCTAACAATAAAGTGGCTAAGTTGGCAGCACTGCCGGATTGTGATTGGGTAGTTCGCTCGTTCAGCAAAAATAATTCGCCTTTGTTTGCCTGTTGTTTTGTTTTGTTTGGGCAGGGTAGCTTGAAAGTGTTTAAACTTGTGTTATTAGACTCAATTCAAAAATGAAAACCTAAACACATTACAGTAAACAATGCGCCGCTCGCACAACCAAAATGCCGCCAAAGGACTGGCTAAGCTATAAGCTAACAAAGCTTTGCTTGTCCTTGTTCAAGGCAACTAGATCTAAATCTTTGGTTCAAGGATTGAATTTGAGATGTTTGTTTGTAGAATCTGTGCAGAAAGAGAATAGGCGTGAGGGCACAAACTACATAAGTAGTAAATTTATGGGGGGTTAAGAACACTGTCTCGATAACGAGACAGTGTTCTTAACCCCCAGTGTTATTATCAAGATAATGTAATCGTGCTATATAAATAGCACGATTACATTATCTTGATACCTACGTCTACCTACTGAGTTGATCTAGGTGGACTGTTGTGTGTTTTAGGTAAGTAGGTATAATACCTACCTACCCTCAATTGGAACAATAATTAAAGTAGAGAGCTAGGTAGGTGGTAGCTAACTACCCACAGAATAACCTTCCCTATACAAACTTACGTGAATTACGAATGTGTTCTTGCTTGGATTTTATTAAGTAGATACCTACCTATACTTAATGCATGTGTTGTGTTTTCGCGAGATAACTATAATAATGAGTAGGTAGGTATATAGCTAGATAAGAAACCATCGTATTGGTTATTTTCAAACATTAGCACTACACACTTCGGTCAAACAAAACTTCACAAGGCCGTATCAATATTTCAAGGCCACACCATTAACTACTTTATATACGTAGGTAGGTACACTTCCTTATCTACAGATTTTGCCCATGGAGTGCCATGGATCACGGGCTTCGTTGAAGTTTTTTTAGGATTCCTTTACCTCAACAGGAATAAAAGGGACCAGCTGCAAAGAATTACTTACCTACTTATGTACACCCGTGGTCTAAAAATGTTTATCAGTTTTCAAATTAGATTCTTTTGTTTTTTTAGGGATAACTTTCTGAATGCAAATGCTTGATTTGTTGCTGAAAATATCAAAATCGCTATAATGTATGCCTACAATATTTGAGAGTTCCCTCAATTCCTCATGGATTCTATCATCAGAACTGGATTTTGAAAAAAATGGGACCAATCTGGAAGTAAGTTATTATATCTATTCAAATAAAAAAAGAATTTTCCAAATCGGTTTATAAACGACGGAGATATGAGGTGACAAACATAAAAAAGATAAAAAAATACAACTGAATGAGAACCTCTTTTTTTGTAAAGTCGGTTAAAAATAGGCTGACTCACGTCAGCGACATCTAATAAAAAGTTTGACTAAACACGTAACAGGTTTGGTGACTGTGGGTGATTTATTCAAGTCGCCGTCGGGCTCCACGATAGTCTTCCAATAAATTACTAGAGGACGCTAGACATAAATATTTCTCATTTACAATGTACCTCTTAGAAGTGTGCGAGCTGAGTAACAGCTAATGTGGTTTATCAGAGGTAACTAATAGAGGGCACTGAATCGACTAATATTATAAATGTTAAAGTTTGCAGGGATGGATGGGTGTTTGTTACTCTTTCACGAAAAAACTACAACGGATTTTGATGAAACTTTACAGAATTATAGCTTATACATCCGAATAACATATAGGCTATAAATTGTATAATAGAAGTTTAACGCGGGCGGAGCCGCGAACAAATTCTAGTAAGAAATATTTCTCTTACGAAGACTCCAAAATGAGTAAATATATTTTACATTATCCTTTGGACAGGTAGGGGTATGTCGGTGGTACGGTGGGTCAGAAGCGATACTAGCCTAGGATAGCTAGGTCCTATCCTTTGGCAGTAGGTAGAGGGTAGGTAGGTACTCTCAGAGAAAAGAAGTACTTAGTTCTCTCAATGTTCCTACCTACCAGCTAGCCTATGTAGCTGAATTCCGTCTACCTAGTAATAGTCGGAACATCTGTTAAGTATATTCAAACCACTATACACAATATTTTTATTTTTTATTTTATTGAAACAATCAAATGAAACACAGCATTTATTACAGCCTCGATTGAAGTTTAACAATAGGATCTCTGAAATACTGACGTGACTTAGCGTAAATTAACATTACTGGGTGAAGAGTAGGTAAATACATAATTTATTGTCTTGCATGAATACGGAGTACATTGCTATGTGAGATTCAGCCTTATTACGGGGTGACAAACTCCAATTTTTCATACACAAGTTTTTATAAAATAATGTAACAAAGTGGCGACAACCGTTCTACGGAGCGCAAAACTAGTGCTAGGTGAAGCAAAGTTGTGGTTATACTGAAATCCTGTGACAAGCATCCTATCAGCCATTCTAAATATGTCACATCTAAAATGTGCGACATAAAATGCACCATTGGAATGTAGCCAATCTGGCACAGCAATACGCTCACTCAGTTTGAAGTAGAACTAGCCTAAAGTAGGAGAAAATCATGATTGTGATTATCATGTGGGTTCATAATTTGATTGTGATTGAAGAATATCCTACACCAACTTAAACGTCAAGTTCAGTTTTCACAACAAAGATTTTTAATTACCAAACCAGTTGTAGGTTTCTCAATAAGGTAGTATAGTGCGGAATATTTGACAGCACTAAGGCTCTAAATAACTAAAATAAAGACTCAAGGTCACCAATCAGGGTAGTGTAACCATTGGTCAGAATAACAGATTCAGGTTGTATGAAAATATCTGCTTGGTCTGAATCTGAATGTTGTTATGTTAGCGAACTTGGTGGCCAATGGGACCCAACAACTACAAAAATATCTTTCAGTAATGTCTGTCACAAAGTCCAATACAACCACATTAGATAAATAGACGTTGCCTAAGTAACGGACTAAGCTTCAGTATGTAAGTAATGTCTATTTATCTCTGTGCAAGCTTCGTAGAGAGTGTATAGTTAGTTGGCGTCAACGAAGTACTCCTGCGCAGCTTTGCTGTCTGGCTTGATGGTCTTGGAGCCGGGCTTCCAGTTGGCGGGGCACACCTCACCGTACTTGTCCGTGTACTGGAACGCTTGCACCAGCCGGAGGGTCTCTTCAACCGACCTGCGGGGGGTGAAAGGGTTACATTAGCTTTGTCAATATTTTGAAGAAATTCCGGATTGGACATTGACATCTGACAGAGTAAGCATAGGTCTAAGAGGGGGTCAAAAAAGTTATATGAGAATATCAGATCTCTTTGAAAGGAAGTTGAGGAAACTGTTTGGACATTTTAAACCTAGTTAAATGAAAATATCAGATCTCTTTGAAAGGAAGTTGAGGAAACTCTTTGGACATTTTAAACCTAGTAGTTCACCCCGAACTGAGACTGCAATGTTACAAAAACCGATTAGTCCCAAGATAATTCGGAGAACTCGCTTCGCTCGTTTAATAGGTACGTACCCACTTTGTGGTCATTAGTTAGCATTTCGTAACTGACAGATAGTAACTGCTGCCCATTAGGTTACTTTTTTTTTAATTGACGGTACTGGCCGGTTGCCCCCCTTCTTATGCGGTAACCCTAGGCCATAACATAAAAATTAAAAACAATGCAAAACCTCGTAGGTCACGTCCACCTGGGACGCGCCCTACGTCAGAAACAAAGATAGTCATGTGGCTGTAATTTCACCGGCAGCACCGAAAACAGAATGCTCACATTACTTCTTGGTGGCAGATATAGGTATGGTTGCCCAGATGAACTCTTTTACAAGGAGCTCTACTACACTACAATATTGACGATATCCGTGGTGCAGCGGACGAGTAGCCGGCTGAGACGCAAGAGGTTGCGGGTTCGATTCCCGCTGCGGGACAAATGTTTGCATGATCTGCAAAGTTTTGTTCCGGGTCTGGGTGTTATGGTACCATGGTACTCGGTAGTTCCTGATACCCACGACACAGCGAATCCTAGTGTGGGATCAGGACTTCATATTATGTGACTGTTGGGTGTTATATCTTTCAAAACTAAGCTAACTAAAGGAATTAGCAAGCAAGTGATAATTAACAAATGTTTCCATATTCGAGTCATTGAGCCAAGGCCATGCCGAATACGTAAAACTTCCGTTATTGATAAAAAATATTATCAGAATGAACAGCTGATGTATAATCTATTGATAAACCGGACAAATACGTGCCGGGCGCATAGTGTAGTAGGGTTCCATCATTTATGTAGTTGTCGCAGCTCATACAGTTTTCCCTCAAAAGACAACTTTAGAAACTTACTAGTAACTGGTTAAAGGTTATGACGCGGGAGTAGACTTAGACAATCCTAAAGGACTCAGTCTATTTTTTTATTAAACTCGATGAAAGTTTGTACATAATATGATCAGTACTAATATCTACCAATCCAGAGACTTGATCAAAGCTGAACCGTTTTAAAATGAATGTTCAATCCATTCAAAGTTAGTATTTATCATTCTTTAAACGTCATAATTGAGCTTTGAAACTTGATCGAAAGCAGATTAAATTTGTTATTGTGAGGAAGCAGGATACCAATTTTCAGCCAATACACAGTTCAGCCTCGGTTCGGTCAACTTTCAGTGTGTTTTAAGAATAATTACGAGAATTGAGCTTTAGTTCTGCATACAAATTCTTATAGTGTGGTGGACCACGGTCATACGGTCAACTTTACCAAGATCAGTATATGAGCTAACTACCAAAGTGCAGACTAATTTACCGTACCACAGACTAGGCTAATTTACCGTACGACAGACTGGACTAATTTACCGTACGACAGACTAGACTAACTTACCGTCCGATATACTACGACTAAAGTAACTTACCGCCTGCCATACTAAGACTAGGGTAACTTACCGTCCGATATACTACGACTGGGGTAACTTACCGCCTGCCATACTAAGACTAGAGTAACTTACCGTCCGACAGACTAGGCTAACTTGCCGCCCGACATACTAAGACAATATAACTTACCGTCCGACAGGCAGGTCGTTGACGGTGATCTGGCGCAGACACTGCTTCTCGTCAATGATGAACAGTCCGCGGAAGGGGATGCCGGTCTCCTCGTTGAGCACTCCGTAGTCGCGCGCGATGCGGTGCGACTTGTCGCTGATGATCGGGATGTTCATGGGGCCGAGACCGCCTGCAGATCACAACAGGAAGTATGATGTACAAAGGGTCACAAGGGGTTATCAGCGAGTAAATATGTTTATACTTAATGGAGAGAAGCAATCCGCTCTTATTCACAGTAAAATAATAAAATAAAAAATAAATAAATAAATGCTGGACATTTCACACAACATTATCTAGCCCCAAACTAAGCAGAGCTAGTGTTATGGGTACTAGATCACTGATAAACTTAATAAAATACATTATATAGATCAGATAGATATTTTTTTTACTTATACATAGAAGAACACCCTGAACAAATATCTGCAGATCGTAAAAATATTTGTTCCGAGGCGGGAATTGAACCCGCAACCTCCTGCGTCGCAGGCGAACCTTCACCCGCCGCGCTACAGAGGTCGTCAAATGAAAATAAAATAATATAATAATGAAATAGTACATGAAATGGATAAACTATTTGTTTTTAGATACTAAATAGAACCGGGAAATGCTTGTCCAAATTCTTATGTCCATATATATGTCCGTGTTTATCCATTAGTTATCTCCTGCGGGACAAATGTTTGAATGATCTGCAAATATTAATCACAGGTCTGCGGCAGGTGCCCAGCAGTAGTGCTCGCATTGTTGTGTTTCGGTTTGAAGGGTGCGGGCTTAGAGAATTTATAGTAGGGAGATGGCAAGCATACGCTTTCCCCTATGCCGAAGTACATGAACGGTCGTTCGTGTCAGTTTATAAAAACTAGTTTAGCCACGATCGTTTGCCATTCTGCGTTTATACCTGTCGCTATACGGAGCTCCTAAAAATGGTTGGTTGTGCTGTGGTTTCGTGTAAATGGCGGTCGGAAACATCAAATTTAACAAAATATGGAGTTTCTTATCACATTTAACTAATTGACAACACAATTAAGCCATTAATTTCACCGTAAAATATATTTTCTTAGTGCAAGCTTACGACAGAAATAACGATACGTAATTTCTTGGTACGGGGACAAGTGATGTGAAAACAACGAACGAATGAATGAATGAACGAAAGAGGCTGCAACGATTTTTATGAAATTAACAGGATAGGGAGTTTTCAGGCCGAAAAAACGATCTCAAAGTTGTAAAAAAACCTGTTATCAATACCTACGTCGTTCAATACCAGCCTAAAATATAGGTTGAATGGGCTTGATTAGCTGTTTTTGGGGTTTAAAGGGGTTGTAAGGTTATTTTAGAGGTTTGTATTTCCGTTTTTTTTTCGGTTTTAGGGTTTTTTCGTTAATCACATTATGAAATTAGGAAGGTATGCAAAAGTATACCGATATTCGAATCTCGTTTCGTATGAAAAAAGCAGCTCCACGAAAATACATTTTCTTAACAATAAATCTTATATTTCCATTAAAAAAATACAATATAAAATGTCTTAATCCCAGCTTATAATTGTTAAATCCAATGTTTGTGGCACCGAATCATAGACCTTCTTATAATCAATACAAGCAGCCGAGAGGTTTCCCTTGCTCCTCCTGACCTTCTGTCTGATAGTCATGTCAATGAGGAGGAGCTCCTTAATACCACGGGACCCAATCTTACCTCCATTCCGAGCAGGAGCCAAAATATTGTTTTTTTAACACTCAACAGTCACATACGTAGTCTTGATCTCACACTAGGAATCCCTGTATCGTAGGTACCTATCAGGAACTACGAGTACCTGGTCCATAACACCCAGACCCGGAACAAACATTTGCAGATCATACATGCCTGATGCGTGTGATTTGGAAACCATATAATTTTATAAGAAACCAACGCACCACGGGTCTAGATAATAGTGTACTGATCATGAATACAAAATTTCATGGAGTTTGAAGAAATAATAGCCAAAATAGAAGCAAACTTCGTCGCGTGCAAAAGGACGTAAGCGTCCTACCGGTGAAATCTTAAATCCTAAAAAACAATTTTTAACTATGTTTTTTTTTGTATGTTTGTTACGCGATTACTTTTGATCAATATGAATCAATTCACCCATTCAAACATAATAAAAATACATCCATAGACAATGAATAACCTTAATTTCATTCAGTCTTTTACACCCCATCACTAGTTTTTGCGCTAGTGTGCAACTAACCAATAGTGTAATTACAGAAATTATTTATTTGTGTGCTTATTTTATGATTGTGTGACAGCTTTTATTTCCGTGTGCGTTTATAGAGACGCCTCAACTTTCTGCATGAGTGTGTGTAAGTAAATGTGTGCTGTACGTGTTAACCTCGCCTCCCGCAAAAAGGGGCAGAAATAATGTAGTACTAGAGGTGAGCATGCCATCTCCCTACATAAACTCTCTAAGGGTGCGGGTGCCGCCGGTGAAATTAAAGGCACATGAGACTTCATCTTTATGTCTCAGGGTCGGCAGCGCGCGTGCGATGCCTCTGGTGTTGCAGGCGTCCATAGGCTACGGTAACTACATTCATCAGATGGGTAATTATGCTTGTTTACTTGCCTAGAAGGCTTTATTGTTCGCAAGATGTTTGATAAATAGGTCCGGTCTAAGGATAAACTTCCCCCGTGGTTGCCGTAAAAGCCAACTAAGGTATTACTATAGGGGATGGGCAGCATACGCTACGTAACACCAATACTGCCGCCTGTGTGGTGGCCAAGTGTGGTGATTATAGCAAATTCCCCCATTGCATACCATGGGGACAGTTTGTACAGGCTGATGATAAAAAGGGTAACATACCCTGCTTGCGCGGAGTATTGATCCACGCCAGATGCGTGAAGTGTGAGTCGGTGGATGCCGCGATCAGCTCGCATCCGATCTTGCGGAAGTCATCGGCAGCCTCGGAGAACGCGATGATCTCGGTGGGGCAGACGAAGGTACTGTAAATAAGATAGATGGCTTTTAATCAATAGTCGTGTCGTGGTGTGTCTGGCCCCTCTATCTCCTACCGGAGATGTCGTAAAAGTAAGGGGCTACACCAGATGTTTGTCAGCAACATCCACCTGAGCACAAAACACCGATACTGTGATCACCAATCTGTCTGCCAAGCGTGAAGGTGATTATGGCTATTCCCTCCCACTGTATTTTATGGGAGAGGCCTCGTCCAGCAGTGGACGCCAAAGAGCTGATGATAAGTCAATAAAAGGAAGACAAGAGTAATTTACTAGAGAAGTATAGAAATCAGATTACCTATTATATAATTGTAGGTTTATTTTTCTTTTTTGTTGCATCAATACAATATAATAAATATTATTAGCAACTGCTTATTACATTAACATTAAATGTCATACCAAATTAAGTTTAACATTAAAGTTAAGTGTTGGAACTTTTAGATGGAGCATCATGTTTGATCTGAAGTTTCACCTAAAATGTCAAGTAGCTACTTGAACATGACAAAATGCAATACTTCATTGTTTAAGTACAAAACATCAATGAAGTATTTGTCATGTTCAAGTGGCTGTCAACCTTGATAGAAATTGATAGAAGTTCATACGTCAAAAAGGTGTTATCTAGTGTAGTGGTAACTTCTGCCTTATCCACCCTCTGTTATTTGTCATTCGTTCTTTCAAGGCTGTGTTAAGGAACCAGTGTGGCGAAAGGATTCCGGTTCCTTTCATGCACATGTCCCAAATAATACCTTGAAGGTCAACTTGATGTGACCTAAGTGGCATTGCATTGTTCTTGATAAAAATGATGTTTCTGGAAGGTAATGAGACGATAACTACCTACTCATGTGTTATTTGACGACCTCCGTGGTGTGGTGGGCAAGTAGCCGGCTGAGACACAAGAGGTGCGGGTTCGATTCCCGATGCAGGACAAATGTTTGCATGATCTGCAATGTTCCTGGTCTGGGTGTTGTGATACCATGGTACTCGTAGTTCCTGATACCCACGACACAGGGAATCCTTGTGTGGGATCTGAGGCCAAATTATCTAAATTATTTTAAAACTACACTGAAAGTTAAACGAATCGAGACTGAATTATGAATTGAGAGAAAGTTGGTATTCTGCTCCCTTATAAATAACAATTTAGTCTACTTTCAATTCACGGTGACTACCATTAGAGTAGGATAGTTATATATAATATATTATATATATAATTGGAAAGAGTAAAGAGAGACTCCAACAACTTATGCTAAAATTAACAAAAAAAAATTGAATCGTTCAAGTTTCGGTCACATTTCGATATAATCACATTACAGTGTTGTATTTTATGTCAGGAGAATACCATTTCTGTCATTTAAGACATCGACACAAGATCGAAACATGATCCGAACTCTATTTTAACTATTTTTTAGTTAGTGAATTGGGCCTCTGCTCATGTGTTATTTGACAACCCCCGTGGTGTGGTGGGCAAGTAGCCGGCAGAGACGCAAGAGGCGCGGGTTCGATTCCCGCTGCGGGACAAATGTTTGCATGATCTGCAATGTTCCGGGACTGGGTGATGTGATACCATGGTACTCGTAGTTCCTGATACCCACGACACAGGGAATCCTAGTGTGGGATCAGGACTATGTATGTGACTGTTGGGTGTTATGTTATTTGTACGTAGGTACCTATAACTATTTAACAATATCGTTGCAGCATGATAAAACTGAACGCGCCATATTATAACCTTTTCAACTTATATTATTATAAATAAATATTCACTGTTTACTCAAGATAATTATAAGTTAACCCATGATTATGAAGTAGATAAATAGTGGTCATGTGACATGACTTTTCATCAACCACTACTTGGCTTACGGGGCACTTCAGATTCATAGGCTTAAAAAAACTCTTAATTTTGACGCTTTAAGTGCCCTATAATTGGTTATTCAATTGGGCATTAATACTAAGACTACTGTACTAATTTTAGGTACTCATAGATAGCTAAACTACCTACCGGTATTTCAATTTTAGACTAATAAATTCATTCAATTTATTATTTCTATTAGTTTTACCGAACTCAAAAGAGTTAAAGCGTTTCAAAAGTGAATATGGTAATGAGATTTTTCATTATGCCTAAGAACGTTTCGGAATCGTATACTTACATCACAAAATAAGTTATAAATTAAAATTAGGTGGCCTCATTATAGTCAGAGAGTTCAAGGTCTCTTCATTACATGAACTAAGGTTTTTTTGTAACTATGTGCTAGCTTCAAATTCAGTTTACTTTTATCAAAACTTTATGTTACAGGGTTAGGATCAATGATAATAAAAGAAAGTAAACCCGATCGATAATTGTGTAGGGTATACCAAGTTACCGACCAGTGCCCTTATTGCCTTAACGATATGGTAATCGCTTTCGATTACGATGTAACAGTGCATTGAGCTATGTTTTGAATATTCCTGCTCAAACAGGCGGCGCAATGTACTGCGAAGTCGTAATCGAAAGCGACTACCAACCAGCCCCCATATTGACTAAGGGCCTTATTCATAATCATTTTTAAAACCTATTTTAGTTAAAATAGCTTTTGTCTTGTTCTCTCCGATGTAAAATGTCATACGTCAAAACAAGACAAAAGCTATTTTAGCTAAAACAGGTTTAAAAAATGATCATGAATAAGGGGGTAACTAACTGATAATCGCTTTAAATTAAAAGTTTAAAATACATTGCGCTTTTTGTTTTGAATATATCTGCTCTTGAAAAGACGCTATTTAAAGCACGCGGCGCACTGTAATGCAAAATTGTAATCGAAAACGATGATCAGTTTGTTAGACGATACGGGGGCAGGTCGTTAGGGAATAATGATATAAGGGAGCACGTAGTAAAGGAAACATAACTTAGGTAAATTAGCTTAATAAATAATAACAATAGTATACTTAACATACAGTAGTCACGCTTATACACGTCTGTCAATGTTAAAATGCTGCTATACCTACCCATTGTTGTGTGCTCACACGAAGTAGGTACTCATTACATTTTGTAATGCTATGTGGCTGTCAACATATATAGAACTTGAATTATGGCAACAGCACGGTACATGGAGAACAGCGGCTGTTAGTTATTCGTAACAGCGGCAATTTCTTCTGTCAATAATGCACGTAACAATATAGCGGTTCTGCAGGTCTAAAAAGGCCACTTTATATGAATCATAATACGTTTCATATAAAGGAATTGCTAAGGATCTGCTGAGAATTCGGAAAATGAATTGCTACCAGATGAATTCTCAGCAGATCCTTAGCAATTCCTTTATATGAAACGTATTATGATTCATATAAAGTGGCTGTTTTAGACCTCCTGTACTTACAAGTCAAGAGGGTAGAAGAACAGGACAACGTATTTGCCCTTGTAGTCTGAAAGTGCGATGTCCTTGAACTCGCCGTTGACGACCGAGGTGGTCTTCCACTGGGGAGCTGGCTTGGTCAGCTGGAGAGGCATTCTGTTGAAGCTGAAAAGATAATTTTTTTTATCATTAGACTACAAGGTTTAGAATTATGAGACAATTTAGAGAATAGGAGATCAGGATCTATTTTAATAGCAATACGGATCAAAATTCTATGGCAATTTCGAGACTACGGGCAAAGGTGAATGAAAACGCGCTTCAAAAATTCAATGCAAACTGGTTTTTATAATTGGGGCTGATACAACTTTGTACGTACATAGTACGTCATTACGTAAGGTTAAGTAGTTATTAGTTCGGACTTAGGCCCAAGGTTTAAGAATAATTTTAACTACCTTCTGAAATTTGTGACCAAAAAGTTATAGGAATTCCCAAGAGCATAAATACTTCAAACTAAGACTCATCGCGTCAGTAATCTAGGCATTCAAATAGTCATCTTGGTAACATAATCTAACTCTACTCCTAATCTAAGTAATACTTGTACATGTCTAGATATGGAATACGTTAATCTAATATGTATGAGATACAGATGAACGTGTGGCATGTGTAATTGTGTATAGCTACAAATATATTATCGACTTAGCTCAAGTATCTATCGTGGGTTGATCCATGGATCGTATAAATAGGTACAATTTGATACTGTACGATTATCTGTCCCAATTTTTTTACTAAAAATGTTAAATAAACAGTAGACATCACTTTTATCTTATCTTATAATAAAGTAGGTTTTAAAGCATTTTAAAGATCGTATAACCGTTTCATTTGCCTAATTAGCAACATCAGACATTAATGCGTCCATTCTTGTTGGAAAATTCTCAGGCGCATGAGAGTTATTTGGTCTACTAGGTATTTTAAAAGTATGGAGACACAAAATAAATGTTATTTTTTAATTAAATTCTACAAAGCTAATCAGACATAATTTGCTATGACACCGAATGTCACAAAGACCATTCTGTTCGTAAACCGCGTAAGTAAATTAGTTTTACTGCATTCGACGCAAAAATAACAGAACTTGGTAAGTCTGAAACGTCTAACCCAACTGTTACTATCAGTCTCAACTTGGCAGGATCATTAAAAGCTCAGCAGTTCCTTCAAGGAACTAAGAAGAATGATCGGTCTCAGTAGTTCCTTTAGATCTTGTGAAGGAACAGCGACATTTCTGTCGCTGTTCGCTGCTGTTGCTGTGAGTTCTTTCGAACTCAGTAGTTCCTTTAAAGGAACCGTTGAGAACAAACGCTATTTACCGGTCAACCTCGGATTTTAATGTGGAACGTTTGGCAAGATGCGCGAGATTCAAATTTGATTCGGTTTTTTGCTCATGCCAGCTCATCAACACTTCTTGAGATGAGCAAATCATAGTGATAAGTTGTTTTAGAAAATTCTCTTTTCCGTGCACAAAGCTCAATTAAAAAAAAGTTAAAGTTCAAACGTTAAGCAATAGTTTAACAAATTAATAAACCTGTCTGCTTCTGAATTTAGTTTAGTTGTGATGTGAGATTAATTTACAATTATATGTATACGACTAAAAATTTTAAGTTCAAACGTTAAGCAATAGTTTAACAAATTAATAAACCTGTCTGCTTCTGAATTTAGTTTAGTTGTGATGTGAGATTAATTTACAATTATGATAAGTAGGTAATTGATTGTAGATAAAAGCGTCTAGGATTGTTAACATGGTATGCGAATTATGTCCACGTGAACACGTCATTTAGTATCAGATAGGAGCACAAGTGTCGTGTAGCGAGTGCGTGACTAACTTACATTTTATTCAACGACATGAAAAAACGATAGCGAATGGAATATTCTCGATCGATAATTAATCAATGATTCGACCGAAGTCTGAGCGCGAGGTAATTGATTGATTGTAAATCATTCTTCGGTAGCTAAGGCAATACTGAAACGCTTGGGTAATTGACAGCCCAAATTCTACTTTTGTGCGTCTACGATACCACAAAGATCTAGATGTGAAAGTAAAGGGATTGGTTGTATTCAAACCTATCCAGAATAATACAGTGGGGTATATATTTAGGGTTCAGCAAATGGACATCCAGTGTTAGATTAGCAGTACTCTTCCACAGACCGATTAGGAGCTTCCCATTACCGCGGTAAAAATGATCAGTTAGAATCCCGCTATTTAGCATATTCTTTAGAATCACTTCCAGGTTCTCGATTCTGGAAATAACGAGGCCATAGTCAGAATTTTGTTTGAAGAATCCTGCTTTTAATGTCAACTATACCTTTGCGCGTAACAAATCAGCATAGGAAATAAAGCTCAATCTGTTAGAGTTCTTAACTTTACAATTTTCACGATCAAGTTCAAATCAGTCGTAGACCTTAGTACCTAGACAAGAATTCAATAGGCTACACGTGCGAACTAGACAGTGTCAATGCACTCCCGAGGTGATCCGAGGTCTACTCCTTGTACGAAGATGTAACCCGACGAGATTAAAGTTAATTCAAACCGGTTTGGAATCGTTAGCTCTATGTTAGTTAGGTGTATCGTTTTCAAACAATGGATGAATAAAGTCTGTAACTTGCCGGTATTACAGCTCAAGGAAATTACCACATGAGATGCGTTTGTTTGATTTTTTTTACATACTTCGTGTCATCGTGGTCATCACTTGAATATTGAGTCTTTGGTTCTGGGATAGGACGCGGCCCTGAGATGGTAATCCTGCGTATGTCAGAGTCATAAGTTTGCTGACAGCATCGACAAACCCACATTATTAGTGTGCGTGCAGCTGAAAATTTTACAGCTGCATTATATAACCCAAAGAAGAGTAACGAAGATTTTAAATTGATTAAAATGTATAGCAAAAATTTAATCAATTATATACATATGTAGCTAATATTTGGAACGATACTTACTTGAAGTTTCTAGAAACAAATAATCGTTAAGCACTTAAAAAGAAGGTGGTGTGGTAACTAAGTGCTAGACACGACTGAGTATCGAATTTTTTTAGGATATCTAGGCACCAAAACCATATAATCACAATCTAAAATAATGATTGTTGCATTTATAGTCATAATTGGTGTTACTTGCATAAGTACCTGTGTGTGAAAGCTGATATCTTGTAATTATCAAGATAAACGAAAATATTTCATTGATGTAATCGTATCAAATTATATCATGCACCGACTTAGTGACATAAGTAGATATAGGCTTTTAAATAATAAGTGAAAAATAGAATAACTTCAAAAATAGGACGCGGGCTCCTATATACTACCTATAAAATTAAATACAATTTTGAATTCTTAAAAAACTTAAGATGGAAAAATTCTTAATTTGCAACAATTAATAACAGCTGTTTTTGTTTTCATTGTGTTAAAGGAAAGAGTGTAAAATTGACCATTATCGATTGGAAACTATGTCAAGGGTATGACGTCATCGCTCGAAGACGAACACAGGTGTGAGAAAATCAATAGTCATCGTTGGAAAAGTGATGAAACTGTTTGAAATAGGGCAGAAAACCGTCACATGAACAACTAAACATCTCTAACTAAACATTCAGTAGGTACCTACCGTAGCGACACCAAATATTAGTGTCAAAAATTACTAGCATAAGTACTAACTGAACTTTAAAATGTAGGTAACATCAACGTTCTAAATTTCACAAAACTACCCAGGTATTTAAATATGGTGTATGTAATAATAACTAACTACAATTTGTACTTTTCTACCCAAATAAAATGACATAAATAGTGTTACTACAGCCTAATACAAATCAACAGATTATAGTAAAATTTTACTCTATAAACAACTCCTACGAAATTCAAAGAACCTCATTGAGAATGGTCTCATCATTGGCATGAGATGCTCCGGTTTATTGAGATCCAAGCTCGTGATCTCATCTCCTCGACAGTAACACTTGTGTTCCATTGACATCTCTGCAGCTGACACTTGTAATTTCTCAGAGGGCTGTAGGATAATTAAAATTTATTATCAATGACTTGACTGAATCAATGATATTTTTCTGTTGTTTATTCTAATTTTGTAGTAGTTGTGCTCAAAGACTCAAGTTTTACGTTTTTCTAAGCCATTGGTTTTCTAGCTCCTGCACTACAATTTGAAAATTTGTGACAAAGTTTCAATAAAACTTAACAATTGCACATTTTAGCAACTCTGTTTTGTTGGATTTGTTTTTTTTTGTTTTTCTTGGCTGAACCAAACACATTATACCTAGTTGAAATAATTTCCAGTGAAACAAGTTATTTAATACATAGTTTCATTACATTTGCCTCAAGACTTTATTTGGTCAGCCCTTTTTACTTACTAGTATGGAACGATTTGATAAAAGATGACAGCCATTTAAAGTAATCTTTACTAGATTTTATTTGGAACTTGACACAAGCTTGACATCAGCTGATTATCTAAATCTTATGAAACTTAAATAATGGAAACTTCTTCCAAACTCTAAAAACCAGCCATAGGTAATATTATTGCGATATAAATGTAAAGCATTACTAAAATTGATTAAATGCAACATCTACCAGAACGTCTTAATCATTTTTCATTTTTCTCTATTTGTTCAGTATCATCCAAATGTAATCATGCAATTATCTATGTCAAAAACCGACCATGCAAAATGCTGGTTACAATCAAACACGGCTTGTCACTACAGAATACTTACTTGTTTTGCTTTACACAATAAATATTACAAGAGATCGGGTTTTCAGAATTGATCAATTAAAATTCAGTTAAGATTATTAAATTCATCATAATAATATTTATTGCATGAAATATTGTACAACACAATGTCAAATACTATATTTAGGTTAGATAATCTTGAGTCTAGCATATTTTGAATTAATTATTTGAATATTTAATATGAATTAGCATGCAATTTTAATCTTAAGTAAGTTCTTCACTTGTCTTCAACAATTGAAACCCTTACATTGAAATTTTTTTTATAGGCAGGCGGGCATCTTCTTACAATAATCAATCAAGACGCAGAAATGCTTTGGTGATCTGGGTTAGGGATTGTGGGTTGGTGGGACTTTTCCAAGACCATCCAATTCTGAATTTAAGCTAATAGGTACCTATGTAGCTGTAATTTTTTCCAATTTACACATCTACAGTTCTGCCAATGGATCTTGGTCAGATTGAAGTTAGCTGGGTAGTTGCGCAATATAATTCTTGGAAGATTAGACTATGCACATGACGGCCAACTTTAGTGTGGCCAAGATCTGTTGTTAGAACTGTACTTTGCAATCAATGTAATTAGCTGACTCCACAGGGGCAGTTAAGGAAGCACAAAATACCCTACACCTACACCAACATAAGGCATACAAGAGTACTCGCATGAATCCTACCTCTCCAAGATTAACTTTTTCGATTCATTTCCAATGACGTCGCCTTCTGACTCACTTCGAAGTCTCTTCCTACCATTGCACCCGTCTTGCGTCATGATACCTTTGTATCAAAACGATCAATCTTACATTACTTACTTATATGAATAATTAATTGTGATGAATAAAACCAGTTTTGAACAGGAATTACATTAGAACACGAACAATTATTGAGAACAATGCATGCATAAATTTCTATACTTAAGATTGTCGTTTTCTACGGTCACTGTGTACCCTCAATGAAGCAGACAGCGGAATAAAATGCTTTTGAATATCAAGGCCATCGTGCGGCAGTCTATGTTATTTCGTGATATTTAACAACTGCCATGGCAACAAAAAGGTTCAATGTTCGTTTCTTTCTAGATGAATCTTCCCACAATGGATTTAATGATTTAGAAATAGGTATTTTCAGCTCAGCTCAAGAAAAATATAACAGGTATAAACAGTTAGGTATCAGGTAAAAATAGGCAATTAAGCATGCATCGTTATTTTATTATAACAGGAAGATTTAAATCGTACTTACAGTTGCTAAAAATGTGGGTTCAGCAAAAATTACTACAAACAACGCACTTCGTTGGCAGCCGGCAGCGTAAAGTAAAACTACTAGAAAAACAGTGTTGCCAACTGGGTACTCGCAAAAAGTGCTAAGTTGGTGTAAAAAATATGCTAAAAATGTGCTAAAATTGTGCTAAACATGAATAAAAAATGCCAAATGTAGTTAAACTTTAATTTATATTCCAATGAACAAAGTAAAAGGTAGGTAAGATAAAAGATAAGATAAAAATTATTTATTTAGAGCAAAAACTAATACAAATACACAATAAAATAATAAGTACATACATGACACCTACCTACAATATGACATAAAAATAACACATACTAATGGGGAGATAATCTTATTTCTAAGTACCTACTAGATACCTAGATTAAGTATTTAATATAATATTCATAAACCTTACCCTAAAAACCTTGAAATAATATTATTATATCCTCATTATCAATGTCTTCATCTTCAATACGGATATATTGAGTTTCTGAAGACGACTTAGAAGGCTCATAGCTTGCCAACGTTCCTATTGATTTTAGAACGTCATCTGGCAGTGTATGTGTATACGAATAGCAACATTTTGTGCTAGTTTTTACTGCCAAACGATTGCGGAGCTTAGTTTTTACCAAACTCATCTGACTGAAAACACGTTCAACTTCGGCGTTTGAATGCGGTAACGACAAAATAGATGTTGCTAACTTAGCTAAATCGTCAAAAGGATTGTTTCATTAGCGTTACTGGTTTATTAGAAAAATGTGCTAAAAAATGTGCTATATGCTAAATGAGAAATAAATGTGCTAAACTGGTATAAAATATGCCAAATTTAGCATCAAAAGTGCTAAATTGGCATCACTGTAGAAAAATAATACTGGAAAATGGCGGCCGGCGAGCCGGCCGGTGTTTAGATGCCAACGCTAAAAAAAACTACCATTTTGGTAGAAAGACATGTGCTAGAAATGAGAAGTTTTCAGGAAGGCAATTAAAAAGAAAAAATAGTTCTTAAAATTCCGATAGATGGCGGTGACTCGACATGTCTTCTGAAGATTTTGCAAAAGCACCACAGAGAACAAATTCTCTTTGTTTCCTCCAAGTTTCGTGTTGAGATTCAGATGCAAGTTTTTCAAGTCTACTATAGACCGGTCTACTTGGTCTGGCTTCAAAAATAATAACAAAAAATTATAGCAACAACGTAACACTAACAAATATAGCAGAATTTCAACAAAAAATTGACGTAGATACTACATTACTTTACCAACGAACAGCATGAGCGAGTGAAGACAGTGACACTGACAGTAGGTTGCTGACTGACGAAATTTAGACAACCATATCTGGACTGCGCCATGTATGCATGGATTTAGAACTATTTTCTTTCAGCTGTTACAAAACTTCCCATTGGGCCGCGTGGCCATGCTGTTATTTTATGGGTTTACCTACTTAACCATAAATCCATTATCATACCACAGAAAAGTACCTACCTAGCCAAACTATCCACGGCTACGCTTTATCGTAGCTTTTGTGTGAATCCAATCCCAACTTTCAATCCAAAAGGAACCAATTAAGTGTTTCTCTTTCTTGTAAGATTGCGATAGAAGTTATCTTCCTAGTTGTTTAATGGTTACTCAGTCTACGTTTGTATAAAACGCCTATAAATATGTCAGTAGCTATATCTAACCATCCACGCTTGTTAGATAGGTAAATAGACTTAGAGCCTCTAGGAGGCATCTAGATGAGTACCTACCGTCCTTGCGTAACTGGTACGCAACGCACTGACTAGGTAGGGACTTAGGGATACTAAGTACCTATCTGGTACACGTATGCTGGTCCTGGGTAGTACCTACCTATAATACCACATAACCTACTAAATACATGGTAAATACCTGTACCATTAGATAATTTATATAAATTCTCAAAGCTAATTTAATTTTCTAAGCCTGTACCTAACGTTCTTGTTTAAACATGGCATATTTAGTAACTTTTTGAAATCGGTTACTGGCAACACTCTTTTCTGTAGGGTTCTTGGTAGGTTTGTAGTTCAACTAAAATATTTTGATACTTTTTTATATGAATAATGTTGGACCCAAAATACCTAATAAATACCTATAAATACCTTACCTACAAATTATACCAATACTATCTAGGTATCCCTATTACTAAATTTAATGAAGTTTTCATCGGTAAAACATACATATCTACGTATACAAACGCCGACTCAAAGAACTCGTTTCGCTCGTTCAACAAGCAATATTACATTTACCGTGACCGCACACAGTTGCGGTATATTAGTTTATTCCTCTCATTGCGGGATAAGGGGATGGCATTGATTGAAACGTTACGAATGTCGTTGCACGTATGGCGTTAAGTCGCGTCGCGTCGGTGCTAAACTTTCCGAACTCACCTGACATCTCATTATCTACCTACCTCCTTACTCGTCAAATAAATACCCACTTGCGAAGCATAATAATATTATATCTGTCCTATTATTTTGAAGCAAAAAAAGCATTCAACGTCAAAAACGACTCCCGCACGTTGTGACTTGTGACAAATTAACTAGGTAGGTAGTGCGGGCCGTGCCATTTGTCTGTGAATTCTGCGATGATGAATGAATGGGCTATAGCCCTTTAGTTAGCCACAAATTAGAATGTTAATTTTGACTGTTATTTCTGCGACTGCAAACGCAAACGTAGAGTTTTCAGCTGGCTAATTAGGTATTCCAGCTTTACTTTAGCCTCATGTTGGACCTGAGTCTGAGGGTTTGTAATTATTTGAGTTTAGCAATTTACAACTTTGGGTTCGAGTATGTAGTATCTAACAATGTACCTACCTATCTACTTATGTAGGTACCTAGGTTCAAATGATTGAGTAGGTAAGTAAAACAACCCACGGTGTAAAGAGGCCCTTTAGCTCTGCCTACTCCTTCGGGAAAAAGGCGTGTGTAAACTTCCTTGTTCAAGACGATTGGCCTGTCTTGTCAAAGGGTGTCTAAAGTTCGGTACACGATTAAAACGTAGGTAGTGGTGAGGTATAATATATTAAACGCGGTCAGCTAACATTAGTCGGTGATCTTAGCCAAAAAACATATATTATTATTATTATTAAAGTAAAATCCTCGCGCGTACCTCGCGAGTGGCGAACCGGGATCTGTCACAGACTACTAAACATTATCTAATGTCACTGTCTCTAGGCGAGGTCAGAGGTGAGTATCCATCAATGCCAACGCGAAAGGACGCGTTCGGACACCTTTTTAAGCCCACGTTACACGTGTGTTTATTTAGGTATTTAGGTAGGTTATGTAAAACTTGAAAGAATAACAAGTCCCTGTGCCTAGGAAAACAATGTGATTTGGAATTTCTTACTAATGTCCGGTAAAGGTAAGTAGGTCGGTAGGTAAGAAGAATAGGTAGGTACCTAGTTAGTTAGGTAGATTATTATATATTATTATTATATTATTTTGATCGTTCTCGAGAGTGATGACAGTAGGTAGTGACACGTCGAAACTACGCGCACACTTTCAGCGGGCGTCTCTTTGCCCGAGCCCGGTCGGGTTCATTAGAAAATACGTCATCGTCGCACACGTCGCACACGTGTCGCGCTCGCGACCGTGTGCGTTATTGTATAAGTAGGTACCTACTAGGGCATGTAAAAACCGGGTTGTTTTAAAAAACCGGTTTTCTCGGTTTTTATGTTTCAAAAACCGGTTGAACCGGGTAATCGGTTATTTTTAGAGTTTTTTATATAGGTGTCTTAGGATAAGATAAAACCGTAAATTTTAATAAAAATGAACTTATTATTTGAATACGGAAGCACCAATTAAATTAGCTTGTAAAATTTTAAAGTATTGTAATGTGCAGAACTCACTCTTACTCGAATAAAGTAACAAAATTCAACAACATGATAAATCAGTCCTAATAGTTAGTTACTAAGTGTAATTTACTTATTTATTTGGTAGTATTAAAACTATCTCTCTTCAGGATTATATTTTATAGAAAATTTATTATATTAAATATGTTCTTTATATATATTTAAAAGAAATTAAATTTCACTTTATGAGAAAACTATAAAAATCAACAAAATAGTTTTTTTTTATGTTATGGCTCGACAAACTAGCATACGGCCCACCTGATGGTAAGCGGTTACCGTCGCCTATTGACATCTGCAACACCCGAGGCATTGCCAATGCGTTGCCTGCCTTGGAGGACCCTTTTTACATTTTTTTTGAAGCTGTGCATGTTATAGTTTAGCGGAAAAACCTCAGAAGGGAGCCCATTCCACAATTTCCACGTATGTGGAGAAAAGATCTTGTAAAGCAAGCTGTACGAGATACCCACACATCGATGATGTGTGGATGAGCTCCCAACCGATGTCGAGAGGTGCGATGATAGAAACTGGAAGCGGGTATAAGATGAAATAGTTCCTCAGAGCACTCCCCATTATAGAGTCGATAGAATACACAGAGCGAGCCGATATCTCAGCGCAGGCTCAGCGGCTCTAGTGTACCTACTGGTGAGCTTGAGGTCGTTGACGATTCTAACGGCTTTTCTTTGTAGAGAGCCAAAGCGAAGCAGCTGGTACTTGGGGGCCCCGTGCCATAGGTGAGAGCAGTATTCCATGTGTGGCCGAACTTGTGCTTTGTATAGTAGAAAGCCCTGAGTTGGCGTGAAATACTGTCTTGCACGATTAAGCACTCCAAGTGTTTTAGAAGTTAGTTTTGCCTTTACTTCTAAGTGACTCCCATATTGGACCTCGTTAGAAATTTCAACTCCCAGAATCCCAATGCTCGCGGAGGTGGAAAGAGGAATGCCCTGAAACTGCGGCGCGATGGTAAATGGGGCTTTTTTTGCGGTAAATGCGCACACTTGTGTCTTAGTGGCATTGAAAGTAACCAGATTTTGGATACCCCAATCTGATACGAGCTCTAAGGAACTTTCCACTTCAGACACAAGCGCTGACCTATTTTCATCCACTTCGGCACGAGAGGCGTTTGCACGGCCAGAGTAGAGGGTATAACCAGTGCTGGCATCCGTATAACAATGGAGACCGCTAAATTGTAGCATATCATTGATGTGAATGATGAAAAGCGTGGGTGATAACACTGACCCTTGGGGAACGCCAGCGTTGATGGGCATGGAGTCAGAGCAGGATCCATCAACTACGGGTTTAATGCACCGCCTGGAAAGAAAACTGGCGACCCAAATACATAAGCCCTCGGGAAGGCCATATGATGAAAGCTTCGATAGAAGCGCCCTGTGCCACACACGATCGAATGCCTTTGCGATGTCCAAACTTACTGCCAAAGCCTCTCCTCTACTCTCAATGGCTTCTGCCCAACGGTGAGTAAGGTAGACTAGAAGATCACCAGCTGATCAGTAGCTGATCGCCCGTGACGAAAACCGTATTGCCGATCGGTGATCAGCTGGTGTTCCTCCAGATAACCAAGAAGCCGAGTGTCGATCACTCGCTCCATCACCTTGCAGAGTAGGGAGGTTATCGCTATATGCCTGTAAGTGGACGGTTCGGTACGATCCCCTTTTTTAGGGATAGGGTGGACATGGGCTACCTTCCATGAAGATGACACAACCCCCGTGGTATAAGAGAGGTCGAAGAGATGTGACAAAACGGAACACAGCTCGGGAGCACATTATTTGAGCACAATAGCCGGGATACTGTCAGGCCCACTCGACTTTCTCACGTTTAGGGATAAGTATCTTTAAACATTAAAATAATTTAGTCTTATATTAAAACTCTCTCTTACTCAAGTAAAGTTTAAAACATTCGGTAATATTCAACTCACTCATACTCAAATAGAGTAGTTAACTATAATCAACAAGATAAGAATTTAGTCTAAAATATTATCATTAATCAGTCCTAAAAGTTACTAAGTCTAATTCACTTTTTTTTTGGTATAATTAACAATTTGCCAGTTCGACCGCTGACCGCAGCGACGACGGTGGCGCCCAGTGCGCTCATGCAACGCTGCCTTCGCTTTCTTGCTCTGCTTGTTTAATAGTAGGTAATAGCTTATTTACACTACGATATTCACTAACGACGTTTTATGCGGTCCAATTATAAAGTTTTCTGAGAAGTGTTTGTCTGTATTTTTGCAATTTTAACGTATTATGTTGTAATATAATTAGATGGATTAAAATGGTCGTTCTAAATAAAGCCTGCAAGGCGTAGTTTGAAATGAATTTGTGATTTATTACTCATTAATAAAAACCGAAAACCCGGTTATTTTCTAAGAAAAAAACCGGTAAAAAACCGACCTAAAATCAGTCGGTTAATCGGTTAATCGGTTAACCGGTTTACATGCCCTAGTACCTACTGTAGGTACCAACATTAGAAAAAAAAACTTCATCATCAGACTGTAGAAGTCCACTGCTGGATATAGGCCTCCCCCTTAGAATGCCACGAGTTCACGACGAACGAAAAAACTTACTAAGTAAGTAATAAATTATTGCAAGTAATTTACACTTTCACACGAAACTATTGTCATGTGATGTGTAAAAATCATTTTCATCCCATCTATTCGAAAAGGACGACTTGGTTCGCCTTTAAGTGCACCCAAAGGTAGTGTTTTCTGTATGAAGCTTCTATAAGTGCGCCGCAATAATCTTTGCCGCGCACTTTTTAAATTTGGAACATATCGAACTCAAATAAGTGCGCCGCAATTATCTTTTACGCGCACTTTTTGAATTTGGAACATCTTAGTGTTCAGCGCCAAAGAAGTCGTACGCAAATATTGTTTAAATAAAACATGGGCCG
The DNA here is from genome assembly GCA_951392215.1 of Epirrita christyi. Lineage (NCBI taxonomy): Eukaryota > Metazoa > Arthropoda > Insecta > Lepidoptera > Geometridae > Epirrita > Epirrita christyi. Next base: position 17,502,098 of record OX595837.1, on the reverse strand, counting down.
TCGCGTCGTACTGGCTGGTACGACGCGACGGCCCATAGTCGCGCCACCGGCTGAATAAAAAAAACAAATTAGAAACGCTCGAACTACAGCCCGCGATTTCGTCATTTCTAACCGACTTTACAAAAAGGAGGAGGTTCTCAATTCGGTTGTATTTTTTTTATATTTGTTACCTCATATCTCCGGCGTTTATGAACCGATTTGGAAAATTCTTTTTTTATTTGAATAGATATACTTACAGGTTGGTTCCATTTTTTTCAGAATCCAGTTCTGATGCTGGAATCCGTGAGGAATTGAGGGAACTCCTCAAATATTGTAGGCATACATATGGCGATTTTGATATTTTCAGCAACAAACCAAGCATTTGCATTCAGAAAGTACCATAATCCTTTCACCACTATGGTCCTTTCATAATTTTTTTTTCATCCAAATATTTAGTCGAATACAATGGCGGAAGTCTGTTTTTTAAATGAAAAGTTATTCACGGATTGTTAGAAATTCATGGTTTTGTTTTGAAATAAAATATAAGGCGCCTTTTATTTTCTCATAGAGGGTGATGAAAAGTAGAGTGTAACACTCGGGCGCAAAATATATTTTTGGCTCGGGCGACGTACTTTGAATCCCTCGCTACGTTCGGGATTCTACTAAAGAATCCCTCGCTACGAATCTCTCACTTCGCTCTGGATTCAAAAAAGCGCCCTCGCCGTAAAAATATTATTTTGCTCCCTTATGATACAATCTACTATTTCACACCACCTGCTCGACAATGTCTAATTACACATCATGCAACCTCAACGTAAAGTAAAACATTGTCTCTCTAGGGATATAAAGTTGTATGAAACTCCCTAGGGAATAAAGTGATTTGAATTTGGAACGTCAAATTCGTGTGGAGACTCGTGGAAAACTCTAAGTAAAAAAATACCGATATGACATTGTAAAGAGGTTTGTTCGAAAATCGAACAGGCCACCATAAGCAGAACTCAAAAAAAAAAGAAAAAGGTGCGTTTACAAAGAATGTGAAACAAGATTCCTTTGCTTGCACAGCGTGTTTGGTGCTGTGATTTTCAGTAAATTTTAATGCAATATTAATTTTGATAAAAAATGTCAAACGATAGTGATTCTACTCCAAAATTGATCAAAATAGACGCTTTAGAGATTATTCATAATCTAACTACCGCAAAAATCAAAACAAGCCCTGGTTTTTTATTGTCTCGCAGAAGGTGTGAAAAGTAGAGTATGCTCCACTGGAATAAAGCCTGTCTTCATCTTGGGCAGCTTGAACCCCTCGCTTCACTCAGGACTCTATATAACTCCCTCGTTAACTTTAGAGTCCCTCGTTACGCTCAGGGTTCAATATGCCGCCCGCGACATAGGACTCTGCTTTATTCCCTTAGTGCATAATCTACTATTACTTACCAAAACAAAGCTAAAACCACCGTGTACGATGACGTTACGTCTGGTTTGCAGGTACGAGTTTAGGACTCCACAATTTGCATCTAATTCACTCCGTTTGTGCTAAAACTACCAGAGAATATAGCTGGTTCACTTCATCATTTTTACGATACAAGACACGTTAATGTTTTTGATGTAAGTACCTAAGTACCTAGGTAATGGCTTGGTATAATGACTTATTACATAATATACAGCCTTGGTGATGGTAAGCGGTTACCATCGGCTATTGACATCTTTCTGCGGAATGGCTGAAAATCATTGGCCTACCCTGAAGGACTAATACCTACCTACTTACCATAGGTAGGTACTTGAAAAAAAAAACAATAATTTTTGCAACCTTTGCAAAATAACAAAAAACATAAAAAAAATTAAAATATTTCATTTTTTTGATGTTTTTTTTTATTTTCAACCCTAATTAGATTACTACATGTAAATACAAAAAAAAAAAATCAGCAGAATTCTTGTGAACTTATTTATTCGTTTTATGATAGCTTTAGTAATTTGGCCACAATTAACGATTTTGTAATACAGTGTCACCGAAACTGGCACATTCTTGAAACTAAAATAAAAAAAAGTTGAAGCTGTTCTCTTTGTAGATTTGCAGAAAATAGTAGGTACATAAGTACTTATTAGGTTATTAGTGTAAGTAAGTAGGTGGGTCCCGACCTGCAATATGGAATTCGAATTGGGAGTTGGGACTAACGTATATATTCTTGTACTAACCGAGCAGTTTCCAAACGAACTGCGTCTGTCCCCATTCAATAGTTTAGCTGTTCGCCTTTCTGATAAACCTCGGCTGATAATTTAACTTCGTCTTTGATGACGCAAGTTGGCCAACTTGTACCTTGGAGGAGTTTGAATAATCTGTACTGAAGCCTGTGCTAACTTTAATCCATGTGGTTTAATCTGGAGCTATTTGCCGGTTTGAGGAAATTGATCATGGAAACCTTGGCGGGTAACTAACCTACCTGCATGAAACATGAAATATAATGTGAATGTGGAACCATTGACACGAAAGAAGAAGACTTACCAATGTAGGTTCCTACTTCCTACCTAGGTACGTAAGTACATAACATAATTCGTCTACAATTGAATGGTTTCTTTATGATAGCGTTAGTTTAGTCCTTTCATCGTCGTCCGGGTGGGTTTAAGAAGGCGTAATATGTGATTTTGCCCAACAAAATCGGTTTATAACTCGGTATGTACGGGTTCTACGAGTTAAATATTTTGGAATATGAAAATTTTATATTTTTGCATTTATTTTGTAAAGTTGAAAACACGATATGTAAAAAAAACATCGATAGTTTTATTTAATGAAAAATCCTTGTTTCCCACACGTTTTGAAAGAAATCTCAGGAACTCTACGGTTTTTTAAGATAAATTTTACTACAACAAGTAGATAATAACTATTTCTTCTTATGCTAAAATCAGTTTTTTGATAAACACTTTATTTTCGCCATAATAAACAAAAAACTTCATTTTTGTGCACGACACTCGCTAGCACGAGCGAGATGGCGCGCGGGTTATCGCGTACGTTAAAGAGGGAGCTAATTTGTAGAATAGTGCCCTCTTAAGCAATTCCTACCTTGTAATTCTTCCATTCGGAAATAAATTAGGTAATTAAGTACCTACCTGCTTATTTTGTATCGTAGTGTAATCCTAAAGTATCACGTAAAACAGCTGTATAGACATTGCCATACTTATTTATACTTAAATAAATACTAGACATTTCGCACAACATTATCTAGCCCTAAGCTAAGCAGAGCTTGTGTTATGGGTAAGTACTAGATATAACTGATATACATAATACAATACATTACATAGATAGATATTTTTTTATAAGTACATAAAAAATACCCAGAACACCTTGAACAAATATCTGCAGATCGTACAAATATTTTTTCCGAGGTGGAAATTGAACCCGCAACCTCCTGCGTCACAGGCGAACCTTCGCCCGTCGGGCCACGGAGGTCGTCAAAATATACGTCGTATGTATTACTAGCGTGTGTATAGACGCGTTCTCGTAAAAAAAACTTGTTTGACCATGTATGGCTCTGTCTGCATGGTCAAATAAGAAATTACTTACATAATTTAGTGCCTGCTTATGTAAGTATAAAAAGTACTTTTTAAATAATGTAGGTTACTATTACTATGCTAGAAAGAGCATAGACCAACAACCGCGGCGTGGTTGCGACCACGGCGATAAGTTAAATTTGCACGTATCACGCACACGTCTCACTTACGTATCTACTGCAAGGGTGAAGTGTTAAATTTTATAAAAATGTTAGCCAGAAAAATGTCGCAAGAAACCATGAAGTAGGTAGCTGTACTTAGACCCTTATTAAGTTTTCTCCAAACATAGGTGTACTTACCTATTTACCCATTGACATATTATATACTTATTACTAGCGTACCTAATTACATCAATGTAGGTATTTACCTCACCAAAAGTTGAATGGTTGAAAGAGATCATAGAAATCGGAAGGTAATAAAACAGGATAAGTACATACTGCCTAGGTACCTATCTATCTGCAAAACTATCCTAAAAGCGATGCTGTGCCCGTAACAACTCTAAGAATGTTAGCTGTAGAGCTATCCTACTACTGTGGGTAGATAGTAGAGACCTTACCTATTTCTACAGGGCAGAGCAAGTTGGAATGTTCGCGAACTTTCTTCATATGCCTCTCGTAGCCTCTTAGTTTTCATTGGCCCAAGTTATAGGATCCAGCCAGGAGTAACACGTAATAATATATATTATGTAGGTAGGTAATATACCTACTGTCTTTATATTTTACAATTATTGTGACAGTAAAAACTTTTTCCAGCCTGAAGACCAGACTTTTCCACATAAGTAAGGAGCGCGCGATAATTTTAGCGCAATTTCAATTTAGGAAATACTGTATAGAATAGCTACCAATAATCCGCTAAATATTTATAATGTAGATATTTCGAAATAAAACCATAACATTTGCGAGAAAAATCAACAGTGTAATCAATGACCATCCATTGTACAAATTTTTTACATGCTAAGCACAGACAAGCTATATAAAACCAAAGAGGTTAGAAAAACCAAAGAGTAATACCAGTCTTAATGTTTAAGTATCTAACATGATACTTTAACATATAAGCACTTAATTTATAGAATCGTTATAGGTAGGTAGTCTTTTCAGAAAGAGAACCGTCGAGTCGGCGTCGGTCAGGCCAAATTGTGAAATAGGTAGGTACATTTATTAAAACCATAATTAGCAGCTGGTTTCTTTCAGCCGGCATTTAGAATCATAACTAAAAAAAATAGTACCTAACTGTTGTAGGTAAGTATAATAAGATCAAAATGGAACAGACGCGCTATTGTATTGCCTGCTAAAAAACAAAACAAACAAATCATTTCCAAACAGGTACTTACCTAATTAAGCACAGCAGCGCCCTCCAATCTCACGACGCGACGGGTCTCTCGCTGAACAGAATCTACTTATTATAATTAGTAGTATGAGTAATTTATCTTTTTTGCTGCCGATTACCTGTGTCGGTCGAGAGATTTTGTGTAAGGCAGGTGGCTGTGTCCATTTAGTTTTGGGTAGGTACACAGCTTCATCATTCTGCTGGCTTAGGTAGGTTAGGTACTCTGTTAACATAAGCACGGTCCAGTGGTCCGTGTAAGTAGGTAAGTACCTACCTAATTTCATTGGTAAGTATTTGCCGGCCGGCGGAATTACGACACCTTTGAGGCATCCTGTGGTGGTCTGGTTAGACTTACACCTGTTGAGCTCGTGGATTTATTGTTTATATAAGTAGTTTGAATTATGTAGTAGGTAGACCTACCTTTACATACCTACCTACTTAGTTTTACATCCACCACACGTCATGATATAAGTAGGTAAATAACTAAGTACTAGGTACCTATAAGAACCCATCTTACACCGACATACCTACTTACGTATGGGTGAGTAGGTGTACATAGCTGTACTTTGGTACCTAGGTATAAGTACTTACTTAATTTGTAAAATTGTAAGTAGGTATAACTAACTGTGGGTCGGTAGGTACCTACCTAGGTACTTACCTGAGTAACTAAATGAATCTAGACTTGTTACATTTGGCAAAACATTTACCTAGGTACCTACCTAACCAATCCAGTCGGAGTTCTCAGTGAATTAACTCATCATCAATCAAGTAGAGTATTCATTTGAAACGATCAGTTTCGGAGTTTTGTTCCCTCGTGCGTGTTTTAACAAGGCCGCCATTTTGTTTGCAATATTTGGCCGGAGCGCCGCCATCGCCATGATGGATCGCTGACAGTTTGAGCGTTTGCCGTTTTGCAATTCCGCTGTTTTGTTCTGAAATGGGGGTTGATTGAGTGGTAGAAGGTTTGTAGGTTGCTTATATGGAGCTAAATGTTGCCCTGGGCCAAATTGGAACTTGTTTAACCCAATCATTCATCATAATACCCACTCGATTGGTAGAATTTAAGCTAGAAAGGATTCAGTCAGATTCATACCCATTTTCATCAGTAGGTTCCATTCGTTCAGTAGTGGACGTTTAAAGAAAGACTGCTGACAAAGTGAAGTAACATTAGAAGCTTTCCAATGTGATAAATAAGTAGGCTATCTAGGTTAGGTACCTACCTACCCTCATTATGCCCACAAAAAATAAACATGCAAATCTAAAAAAAAAACTTCAAATCAGCATTATTTTCCCATAACATTGCAAATAAAATCTTTTGTCGTCTTGACGACTCGCCTTCCGACTTCCGAGCCACAAAGTTTCCACTCGAAAATTGGCGTATTCTTTGTCGGCCGGAATTACAATGTCGTTTTGAATTGAATGCGCTCCTGTCTCAGCCAAATGGATTTCTCTTGTAGATAGTCAATAACGCGTAAGTAATGTATACTTAGTAGGGCTTGCAAATATTCGAATTCGAATATTCGTTTTTTTTTTGGTTACTATTCGAATTATTCGAATATTATTCAAATAGTAGAATACTAGTGGTTCGCCCCGAACTGAGACCTCGCGATAACACCTTTATCAGTTCGACTACTTAACCAAGTAATTTCCATTTTTCTATTATTATTTTTGAAAATTTTCACCTCGAGGTCTACCAGTACAGTACAGGATCTAAAAGTAACAACTCTAATTTCCTACACATCATCGAAATAACCTTTCAATAGGGCTAAGCAACGGGGCCTTATACTACATACCTGTTAGTACCTATATCAAGTACCTGACGAATTAATTGATAACGTCCTTTTGACGAAAACCATAGAACTCCAGCGTCATTCAAATTCCTAGAAATGGGAGGTCAACAATGGATGTTATATTGGTTTTTGTTTTATGGAGTACAAGTTTCTAAATTCTTCAGTTTCAGACTTTTCCCTGTAGTTGTGACAGAAAAGCCACAAGCATACCAAATTTCAGCATTGTGGGATTGCTGGAAGTACCCTAGAATTTTAGACTTTTACGTTTTTTATTTTCCCTAATATCTCAAAAACTACTAAGGCTAAATACTTATTAAAAACAGTTTTGAAATGTCCAACCAAAGCGCTTTCATTAGACACTCCACTTGACCTGACTGTCTCACTTTTATTTTTTTTACCCCCTCTTGGACCCCAATATCTCAGCAACCCTCTCACCGATATAGCTCAAAACCTTACCTACAAATTGTACCAATATTATCTACCCCCATACCAAATTTCATGAAGATCGGATTAACGGTTTGGAAGTTTTCATCGGACAAACATACATACATACACACATACATACAAACGCCGATTCTTCCAACTTGACTCAGAGAACTCGCTTCGCTCGTTCAAAAATTTAAGTTATTTCATTAACTCACGTAGTATTAGTGCAAGTATGTACTTATTCTTTGCCAACCTCATTTTGAGTTTTAGGTTCGTTGTCACAGCACTTAAAAACAAAAACTAAGAGCGTTTTAAATCATAACATCTAACTTTTGTTCATTCTTCAACGTTTTCTTTGCAAATGAGACCTAAGGAAACATAAAGCGTCTATGGAATCACCTATAAGGGACATCTGAAATGGTTAAATCCTTTCAGAGAGAGGTAACAACCTCTGTGGCACGGCGGGCGAAGGTTCGCCTGCGACGCAGGAGGTTGCGGGTTCGGTTCCCACCTCGGAAAAAATATTTGTACGATCTGCAGATATTTGTTCAGGGTGTTCTGTGTATTTTTCTATGTATCTATAGTAAAAAAATATCTATCTATGTAATGTTATTGTATTAAGTATATCAGTTATCTGGTACCCATAATACAAGCTTAGCTTGGGGCTAGATAATGTTGTGTGAAATGCATTTATTTATTTTATTTAAGTACATTTCGTGGCTGATAACACCTTTTCACACTCGACAATTGTAGAATAGAATAGAAAATACTTAATTGTACACCTGGAGATAATAAAAAATAAACAAAACATGATAACTAGTGGTTCGAAATAACCTTTGAATAGGGCTTAGCAACGGGGCTTACCGTACATACTACATAATAGTTAGTGTATCAAGTACCCGACAAATTAATTGATAACGTCCTTTTGAAACCCATAGAACTCAACGTCATTTAAATTCCTAGAAATGTGAGGTCAACAATAGATGTTATATCGGTTATTGTTTTATAAGGTACACCTTTCTAAATTCTTCAATTTCAGACTTTTCCCTGTATTTGTGTCACAACAGCTACAAGCATACCAAATTTCAGCGTTGTGGGATTGCTGGAAGTACCCTAGAATTTGGATGTTTACGTTTTCGATTTTCGCTAATATCTCAGAAACTACTTAGTCTAAATCTAAGGTCTAAATAGTAATTAAAAACAGTTTGAAAAAGTCCAACCAAAGCGCTCTCATTAGACATCTCGCGTGAACTAACTGTCTCACTTTTATGTTTTTACCCCTCTTGGACCCCAATATCTCATTAACCCCCCGACCGTATAGCTCATAACCTTACCTACAAATTGTACCAATAATATCTACCTCAATGAAGATCAGATTAACGGTTGGGAAATTTTCATCGGACAAACATACTTACATACAAACGCCGATTTTTCCAAGTTGACTCAGAGAACTCGCTTTGCTCGTTTAATTTATTTATTTATTTATTCTAATTTAAATTACAATGGGGTACGTACAGTGTATGTGGTATACACAGCAAAAAGTCGTTTGCTTGGCTCAAGATCTACGTAAAAAATTATATCCACAACTGCGAAGCACTGATCCTCCGAATATTATCGAATGCTTCCGAGTTTTGATGAGTCCTGTCGTGGGGTCCGCGCACCCAAATGATGTAGCATTGTTTGGACGTTACGTGCAAACTTTATAATTGTATTTTGTGCACATTAGATTTCTAATTTTGGGTATAAAGAAATTAGTCGAATATTCGAATATCTGAATTTTAGTATTCGAATATTCGAATGAATTTACTATTAGAATAATTCGAATATTCGAATATTCGAATGCAAGCCCTAATACTTAGGTAGGTAGGTACTTAGATTTCAGGGTTCTTGGGGTTGTAAAAATATTAACTGGTAAAGTACCTACTTACTTAGGCATCTAACCTACCTATCCTTAGTCCTAATATTATTGGATCATATATTCACTTATTTATTTTTTTATATATAAGTAAGTATAATGTACCTACCTACCTTGTTACAATGCCTTTCCGTGTAATAATGATGATTTATTTGAACCATATACAATACATTTCCATGCGTAGAGACTTCTTACTACGTGGCGTAGCCAGGTAGGCAGTAGCGGCAGGTACTTTACCTATGCTTAGTAAGAACGAAGTTCGACGCTTTGAATGGATTGCGATTTAGGGTTATCTACCACAAGTTAGTGATTTAAAAAAAACGACATAGGTAGGTAAAAAAACAGACATAAATATAGGGAATATTGTGTATAAACTTACTTCCACGGAATTATTTAGGAACCTACATAGGAAATCAGTGGATGGAGGCGGCTCATGACCGTTCGTCGTGGCATTCTAAGGGGAAGGCCTATGACCAGCAGTGGACTTCAACATGCTGATGATGATGATACTTTTCCTGTCAAAAATTTGCTTGTAATTGGGTAACCAAGATTATACGTACCTAAGGCTGTGATGTAGGTAATATAGAGCTTACCTGTTGGGACGCGATGATAATATGATGGGACCTATTCAATCACGCTCGCCCAGAAAATGCTTACCTATTTACTCTTCTTTTGAAGAGACTTAAACTACATGATGCAGGAAATAAAGACGCCGGAAGAGAGTTCCACCTCTTTGCTGTCCTCATGATGAATGAGCTCGAGAAACGTTTTGTACGCGTTGGTGGTAGGTATGTTGAAAGAAAATGTTTGAAACGATTCCTCACGTCTGGAAATGCAAATATCAATTTGCATCGGTTGCAGTGACAATAGTCTTAATTCAATTCAATTAAATTTATTTTCCTTTGGAACGCATGTATAGACAAGACACACTTGGATTTGTCTAATTCCAGCTTGTTGAATAGCGGCAGTACATATGGGCCTTGTCAAGAAATAGGTGTAAATAATAGAGATAAAATTCCTAAACAAAACACAAGCAACAAATAAAAAAAAAAACAAACTCATTTACCTACGAACCTATCAAAAATCCTAATTAGCTATTGTGTTACAGAATCCCAACGCTCGGGGCCCTCGATCTCACTTCGCCTCTTTCCATGCACTCTGCTGGCTTATTGATGTGTAGTGTGCAAGTGCAGGCAAGCAGTAGGTAAGTATTATTGCCATTGTTTAAATGGTACCTATATAGTCAGGCGCCGGCAATCGTGAAATGCAACTTTGAATGGCTAATTTCACTACAGTCTACAATTTCAAGTTTCAACACGAAGTTCAGTTGCGACTTTAATTTTGATTTCTGCGAGTGTTAATTGTTGAAAATTGACGATTGAAATAGTAATAGGTAGGTAAGTATATAGCTACTTATGTTGTATTATAGGTATTTATTTAATAATAATGTACCTATACAGGGTGTCCCAAAGTTCAACGATATGCGGGCACCAGCGGGAGGACTTGACAATGAACTCTAGAAAAAAAAAATAAAAAAAACTCGATTGTTTTTCGAGTTAAGTACAAAAATGATATGAAATCCTTGAAAATTGACACCCCCTTAGCTATTTTTAACTACCATGACACCAATTTTTCAAATATTTCTGTTTTTTCATCGTGGTGTAAAAAAAAGTATGAACACTGCAATGGCTAGTTTTTTTAAAAGTTGAGGCAAGTTAACCCAGATTCCAAAATGGTATAATAATTTAGAAAAACTAGCTTCAAAAAATAAATATGCTTATTATTTCTACCGTTAGGAATAAAGGTTCTCGAGTGGCGACCACAATCCGGACGACTAAAGACATTATAAACGTCGCAGGAAGTCGGTGGATGGAGGCGGTTCAAGACCGTTCGTCGTGGCATTCTAAGGGGGAGGCCTATGACCAGCTGTGGACTTCTATAGGCTGATGATGTTTATTTCTAAACAAGAACCAAATTTCCTAATGAAACTAACATTACTATTTGCTTGCATAGTTATCTAATAACCCTTTGAGTTTGCTGTGCCTATCTATGCCCATAGAATTAACTCCTTTCTTCACAACATCTTCTCATGCATGGCTGTAGGTACCTATAGCGCAATGGAGGCAGGCAGTTTTCTAGTTATCATCATCATCAACAACCTATAAAAGTCCACTGCTGGACATAGGCTTCCTCCTAGAATGCCACGACGAACGGTCTTGAGCCGCCTCGATCCACAGACATCCTGCGAGTTTTCTAAGTAAATAACAGTAAAGTAATTCAACAAACTAATAAAAACCAATATTGAAACAGCAACCAAAACAGAAACCGAGTGTTGTGTTCTTCAAAGTTTCCCTAGCTCATTTCGCGGGCACAAAAACTACTCGAGGCCTTCCTGCTTTATTAGAAAAACTTTTAGTTCAATGAGATTCAGGCTTTTGTGAATCAAGCTGGCCGCGAGAGAGGAATTAAGAATAGAATCTGGTTCTGAGAGTCGTTTTGCATAAGCTCTTGCTAACCCGTCAAAAAGACGTTCTATATCAAGGTGAATTCTTTTACCTTCTTGTAGTACGTTTCATATTAAGTCTTACATAAAATAGGTTTCTCAAAAAGGGCGTTTAAAAGAGTCGGCAACGCGCGTGTGATGTGATGCCTTTGGTGTTGCAGGCGTCCATAGGCTACGGTAAACGCTTTCCATCAGGTGGGCCGTGCACCATATGCTTGTTTGCTTACGTAGTAGTATTCAAAAAAAGGTTTATCTATGTTTATAGTCTACAAAACAGCTATTTAGGTAAGCTTGTGTGAAAAGTGTAAACACTATTTTTTTTTAAATATTTGTTCATTTTCGTTTGTAAAATTAACAATATGCTTTTCGTCTCAGAATAGCGTACGTGTTCAGAAACAACTTGTATGTCCAAAATCTGAGGGCCTAGCCAAACGGCATTCGCTTCGAAGCGATTTCATTTCTACAGTCGTTATACAGTACAATATACCACGTGACATATCGATAGCTAACGTCAATCCTACATTTTGGACTTTTCTACTGACGTCATCGCTATTAGAATGTTACTTTGTCTAAGGCCTCTTAGAAAAACATATTACTAATGACATGTCAACTATTACAAGATTCCTCCACGCCTAAGTTAAGATTAACTTCCCAACAAAGATCAGCACACAACAACTCCGTTTCTTTATTGTTACCAACTTGCATCTAAAAGATATTACAACTAAAGAAAATTGCATCCAGGGACGCTTTATATTCCGCATGCTATCGGCTACTATCTAAAGTTAAGCTTTGTTGCCACCACATTACAAAACAGGCAAGCTATAAAGTCACCTTATGGAGGGTTTCCAACGAACACCCAAATGAGTAACATTGCACTGTTACTCGTTGGGTTTTTTTTTATATCTAACAGTTGCATTATTAGCGTATGAAAAAGCTTCTGCTAGGCGCACTGAATCCTTTCACCGCACTAGTTCCCTCACTATAGGTCACTAGGTCCTTAAAAAACGTAACTTTACCCTCGCGTAAGCGGAGGTCACCGGTAGCTAGAACGAAGTTTGCTTCTAATTTGGCTATTAGGTATATCTTCAAACCCTATGAAACTTTGTATACATGATCAGTACACTAATATACCCGTGGTGCGTTAGTTTCCTTTAAAATTATATGCTTACCAAATAATAAATTTAAAAAAAATGAATAAAAAATTTACGCACCATGTATAATTTCATGGAGTTTGAGGAAATAATAGTCAAAATAGAAGGAAACTTCGTTTGTGTTCAAAAAAGCGTTAAGCGCCCTACACCGGTAACCTTCTCCTAAAACGGATTCCGTACCCAAGTTGGTTGCTGTAGAATGGGGTATAATTGATTTATCTGAAGTGCGGAGCTTCCACGCAAAGTATGCTGCATTTGCTGTCCTACCCACTGTGCCCGAGTACCTGATGCCGAGAGGATCTAATCAAGGCATCTGATAGCCATTGGATTGGAGCAAACTAATACAAAAAAAATAGCTTATTGATACGATAAATTAATAAATAAATAAACAAAATAAACTGAAACTTAATTAAGTAATTAGGTAAACTTAGGCCCTTTTCAGGACTACCATAACTCCAAGCTAGTTTCAGACCCAACGCAAGGTGACCAAGAAAGAACTGATGACACGAAGTAGTAGTAGTTAGCATTTAACAAAATAAGTAATAAAAGTACATTGCAATGAAATTACCTAATTGCTTATTTTGTTAAACCCCTGATTAAAAAACAAATAGGTACAACATTGGTAGTACATATAGTCTGCATTTTTCGTCAATGAGATTCGTTTGTTACTTGATTTATTTCCATAAAAACCTATTACAGAGTCATCCAATTGAATCTGTCAAAAGTGGCTTCATATCTTGTCGGTAGGTACACTAACTCGATCTAACTTACCTCCTCATCGAAGACACTTCAGGGGTAACTTTAGAGTGGTTGATACAGATTCTGCCTTCTTCAGTGTAGGTAGCTTGCAATCTGCGTTCACTGCAGATAGTAGGTATATAGATAGTATCTACTTACAATTTTGAATGACTATAAGATTTTTTGAAGTCCAAAAAGATTGTTTGAACCATTTAGGTTGAACTGATCCGAGACTGTACATATTAGAAGATTAAATGAATAAATTCACAAGCCCTATAAATCTTAAATAATCCCGTATTACTTCCGACAGGTAATTAAGACAATCAGTGTCCAATTATATCGTCTATTCATTTTGCTGCTCGTATCTGCCGGATAGCGTCATCGTATTACTACGTTGGCTTCCCGTACAATACAGAGTTATTAATAGGATATACCTACAGCTATTAACAATATTAAACGGGGAAGGAATAAAGATGTAGGTACATTGCGTGATACATAATTATCTTGTGGGAGTGCACACCACACCCTTTACTGATCTAAATTAGTTACGCAGCCCATAAACCCAGTCCCATTGCGAATGTCACACTTACACCTATCCTGTTGTTTTTGACCCATTATAATAAAAAAAAGGAAAAAAGCTTTTTCACTCCTTTTGCTCAAAAAGATCGTCATTGTGGCGTACCCAGAGCGAAGAAAAAATAGCATTTCTTAATATAGGGGAAAAAGTTTTTTTTTTTAATTTTTGTCTGTCGAATGACAGCCGATGAGCTTACAAGAACGAAAAAGTCTTTAGTCATAAGTAGAATAATCATGAATAAAGACTCGACTTATTACTGTCTCATAAAAAAGTACAACATTTTATTTTCGAAAATGGAACTAAACTCGGCGATCTCTTTGGTAGAATGCATGCAATGCGTTGCAAAGAGGATGCAATTACTATATGCGTTGTGGCTACGGGAGACGTTATTGCACAGCATGATTAAACACGGCATGATTTTGTACAGCCTGATTATGTACACCCCGATCATTGGAAGCCAGTGGCTTCCGATGATCAGGGTGTACAATATTGTGTTGTGAATAATCGCCCGTACAAAATCGCCACATGGTGTTTTGCACAACCTGATTATGTACAGCCCGTTTTTCGCGACCACGTTGTGATTGGCCGAAAGCCCATTTATTCCCTAGCCCCCCATTGGTCAATACGTCGAGCCTTGTTTATACTGTTTAGTGCAAACATTTTCAATACAGGGTGGCCATTAAAAAAATTAATTGAGTTTCCTGTTTTTTTTCAGACTTACCGGTTTTTACAATAATATATTTATTTCAGGCTTGCTAAAAATTGTATCCAATATAAAATAAAATAAAAATAAGTCCATATAAATGTATACATAATATATTGTACAACTTATATCATAATCATACGTGAAGACGGTGACGTGCGGAGTGGCGACGGCGAAGGCAGTGGCGGCAGCGGGGCGTTGGCGTCACACGGTGAATCAACATAGCAGCGCCAGACGATGCTGAAACTTAACTGCTGCAGTCGACACATTCTGCTGTGCGCCGCCATGAGTTCGCACAAACAAGTTCGTTCGAATTTCGCGTTGCACGTTTATAGTACATATATCTTATTTATTTTATTTTATTTTATTTTATTCGGAAAACAAACAGTATGTATAACTAGTAAACCACAGATTAAAAAACGAATTACCATTAACATGTTTTCGCATATAAGAGTTAAAAAAAAACTTGTTTTGCCTTAAATACTTACATTAATAATTCAAACAGTAAAAAAGAAAGAAAAGTAACAATATAATGTTCGAACTAAATTAGCAGAAAAGTTATTGAACCAACTCATACCAATGGTCAGAAAGAACGCGCTTGAAAACGGATGGACTATTACTAAAGAGATCTAAATCAGGGAAGTCAACCAGTTTTTTTATAGCTATTTGCTGATCTAATGAAGAAGGAATTTTTCCTATAATTTGTGGCACAATGAGGAACGTAAAACGAAAGAAAAGGTATCCTAACGGATCTTGTTGGGACGCGTAGCTGTATCATGGAGAGGAGATGCGGGGAATCAATAAAAGACTGCGCTATTTTAACTATAGTACATATGTCAGATATTGACCTTCTTTCTTGGAGTGGTAGCATATGCTGCCTTTTACATCTCGCCTCATAATTTAAATCATATGTTTTGCACTTGTACTGAAGGAATCTCACAAACTTGCGTTGTATAGATTCCAGTCTATTTATGTAAACATCATAGGGTGGGTTCCAAACCTGTGAACAATACTCAAGGATACTTCGCACATACGAACAGTACAGAATCTTGACAATTTTAATGTCAGAGAATTGGGAGCAGGATCTTATTATAAATCCCATAGCCTTATTAGCTTTTTTAGCTATGTGATCTACATGCTTCTCATAAGAAAGTTTTGAGTCATGAATAACACCAAGATCAGGAATTTCACTCAACTGCTTTAGCTCGGATCCTTTAAGGGTATAGATGTGCTCTGTTATATTAATTTTACGTGTAAACGTTATCGAGTGACACTTAGTGACGTTGAGATCTAGATTATTACGCTGACAATACTCCTCAAAACGCACAAGGCTTGCTGTAATAGATGACAGTCGTTCAGGGTAGTAATCTGTTTATAAATTTTCATATCATCAGCATACAGGAGAAATTTAGAATGTAAGAAGCAAGAGTTTATGTCATTAATGAATATATTAAACAACAACGGTCCAAGTAATGATCCTTGGGGGACCCCGAGGGGACAGTGCACCAAATAGAAACATAGCCATTCAATGCGACAGCCTGGGATCTATTTTCTATATAAGAGGAAAACCACCTAAATAGACTGCCGTGGATTCCCGCATATAGAAGCTTTTGCAAGAGTATTTTATGGTCGATGCGATCGAATGCCTTACTGTAGTATCTAGTGACTTGAGCAGCCTAAATACTGAATCTGGATCGATTTCAATCTCACCAATGGTATTTGTGTAGTTAGAAAAGTTACTATCACTGTCAATAATTAAAATGTTATCATTTCGAGCAGATGGCGAAAGAAAAGTTGACTGAAAATAGGTGGCAAAAATATTGCAAATTCCTTCACTAGTATCAGCTGATTGCCCTTCGTATGATAAGGTACACGGCAAAGCGTTAGAACCTTTTTATTTGATTTAATAAAGGTCCAAAATAATTTCGGGTTCTTAACTATTTCATCTTCAGTTTTTTTAATATATTTTCAATAACAGACTTCCTCGATAGCCTTAGCTCTTTTACGAAGCAGAGCGAAAGTATTATAATCTGAGGTGTTCCCATAGGTGCGATATTTTTGCTGGAATTTATGCTTTTCTTTAAGAGTTTTTTCAGGCTAGAGTTAAACCATGGAGGAAATGTTGACGAGTATATAAACTTATAAGGTATATATTTATCAATTAAATCATTTACCAGTGAGTAGAAATTATATCTTGCTTTAGTTATTATTCTGAGTACATGTCCATGCTCTGTGCAGACTGCTTTTGACATCTAGTTTTTTCACCTGTCACTTGCAACCTCCTTGATAGTATAGCGCATGGACAGAGAAACAAGGAGAAACATAGCCATGATACAGCAATGTTTTCCTTGGAGCATTTTTCGTTAAATGATTTGAAGTTTTCCTACAAATTTGAAAATGATTGTGATTTTCCTTGTTTATTCAGTCTAGTTGTACCTATCTATAGTAAATATGTTTGTACATACTGTATGTAACTTAGTTATTAGTTAGGCTAGTTATTAGTTGAAAATAAATACATTATTATTATTATTTCACTCATTTATTTTAAATCTCGTTAAAAAAGTAAATTTTTTACTATAAAGGACTATCTACAAAAACATAATAGTATAAAAAACATTATAGTAAAAAATATATCTCAAAACGGGAAACCTCCGGCCGCGGAGCAAGGCCCAAGCGATCGGAGGCTAGGGCTGCAGAGAGAGGAACCTCCTGACTATGCCTGCCGAGTCCAGGAGTACAGCCTTCTGGATCTGACCCTTGATCCAACCATTTAGTGAGAGCCTCTTAAGGTGTTGGTCTTCGCTATTAGTCCATTCACTGAAACAACTATCAGGACGATAATCGTTGAATCCACATCCCACATGGCGGTAATTATTATTATTAATATTATAACATTCTTGTTGTGTTTATGTGTAGGTAACTCCACCTCTACTACTACACTAGGTACGGTGTGTACCTACTTTCTACGCTGTTTGTGGTTTTTTAACTTTTTTTATTGACGTGTACTTTTTTGTATGAATAAATGACTATCTGAGTATCTATCTATCTGACTATCACCTCACCAACATATTATTATGTGTAATCCATCTTAAAAGATGGTGCACTCATCTGGATTGAGATGGGAAAATTATCTTCTCATTTCAGCTAGAAGTATTCTCTAACTACATTATTGGGTTGTCTGCTCAAAAGCTACCAAACTTCTTTCCGCCAAATGTTTTAATAGAAGATTGATCGAAATCCAGGTAAGTGCTTTCATCTCTTAGGGTGGATCACGTACTACCTATTTCTAGATGTCAGTGTGCCGGTCTCAAGCCAAGGGTGTTCGTTTTAAGAGTCTAAAGGTGATGATTTATGATCCACGCGGTAACCCGCGCGCGTTGAAGAGGGATCCTAATCTACCTACTAGTTATCTACAATTACAAACCCACGCATTCCAGGACTACGTGGGCAGCCGATTCTTCTGCAGGGGGCATCCCCTGCAGAGTGGGCTGTCTGTGGCATCGATGTCGTAGAGGTGTTTGTTCAGGAGACAGTGGCCTGTGAGTGTCCCCACGACGGTGGAAAAAGTAGTAGTAGTAGTAGTAGTGTTATTTATTTATTCAGTCTCTTAATCTCTTCAACCACATTGTAAACTACTAGTTGTGCTATATGTATTTGTAATACTAGTGGTTCGCCCCGAACTGAGACCTCGCGACCTTTATCAGCCTGACTAATTAACCAAGTAATTTCCACTTTCCTATTATTATTTTTGAAAATTTTCACCTCGAGGTCTACCAGTACAGTACAGGATCTACCAGTAACAACTCTGATTTCCTACACATTATCCAAAATAACCTTTGAATAGGGCTAAGCAACGGGGCGTAATACTGCATACCTGTTAGTACCTATATCAAGTACCTGACGAATTAATTGAAAACGTCCTTTTGACGAAAACCATAGAACTCCAGCGTCATTCAAATTCCTAGAAATGGGAGGTCAACAATGGATGTTATATTGGTTTCTGTTTTATGGAGTACAAGTTTCTAAATTATTCAGTTTCAGACTTTTCCCAGTAGTTGTGACACAAAAGCCACAAGCATACCAAATTTCAGCATTGTGGGATTGCTGGAAGTAGCCTAGAATTTTTGATTTTTACGTTTTTTATTTTCCCTAATATCTCAAAAACTACTAAGGCTAAATACTTATTAAAAACAGTTTTGAAATGTCCAACCAAAGCGCTTTCATTAGACACCCCACTTGATCTGACTGTCTCACTTTTATTTTTTTTACCCCCTCTTGGACCCCTATATCTCAGCAACCCCCTGATTGATATAGCTCATAACCTTACCTACCTACTACCTACTAACCTACAAATTGAACCAATACTATCTACCTCCATACCAAATTTCATGAAGATCGGATTAACGGTTTGGAAGTTTTCATCGGACAAACATACATACATACAAACGCCGATTCTTCCAACTTGACTCAGAGAACTCGCTTCGCTCGTTCAATTATCAATAACCTCCTTTTTTTATAAAGTTGCTTAAAAATAGTATTGAATTCCCTGAACACAATGCCAGGGAGTTTCAAGTGGTCTAAATAAAACTGAATGAAATTACCTACTATTGAAAATCGTATGTACGGAAATTACTGTTTTACTAGTGTTTTGCACACGGCTCTGCTCATATGAAAGAGCAAATTTGGATAGAAAATGTAAAAGATTGACGTTTTTTCAATAATGGACGAATGAGTGAGTGGCTTTCGGGCTAAGAAAAAGACTCCTCCCATGGATGTCATAAATGGCGACTAAGGGGCAAACTATTACATCAGGGGATGGGCAGCAGCATTATCGACCTGAATACCTCAACACCAATCCGCCTGGCGAACATGGTGATTATGGTTCTTAAATCCATATCATGGGGGAGGCCTCATCCAGCAGAAGACATTTATCAGCTGATGAAGCAGATAAAAAAGAATGAGCGAGTTAAACAATTCACAAACAAGAAAATAACTAAGATAGCATAATCCTTCCCACTCATCATCATCAACCCATATAAATCCACTGATGGTCATAGGCCTCCCCCATAGAATGCCATGACAGACTCTGCAACCTTTGAAATGTTGTTGGTCTATCGAGTGGAGGGGCCTATTATGTCAAACTATTTAATTTTGTCTACCTACGCATGTACCAACTAGGTAGATGCGTCAAGAGTACAATTTTTTTCGAAGTATGTAGTTATGTACCTATAGCACAACTAGTTCAGTAAGGTGGTTGGTCGGTCCTTGGGTCCGATAGGGATGGGTGAAGGAGATGTTATTAGTCAGAAATTCAGTTGGGTGTCATAAAATTACTTTATGATATCACTAAATAAGTACGTCATTTTAATAACTAGCCCTACTAAATGGCAAGTACCATAAAGGCAGGGTTACGTCGCTTCTTCTTTCAAATCTGACATGCGGCGTATATGTATCCTTTGTCCACGCAGCCGTAGAGAGCCTCTTTCCTGACTAGTGAAGCAGGAACTTCTGGCTACAGGTACATGGTGAAGGCAGTTGCGGTCAGTCAAAAAACCTCACTCTAATTCCTTCAATTCGTTGGGATCGGGTATTCAAAGTTTAAAATGAATACGTACTGCTTTGGAGAGCTCGTTGTCTGAGCAGGCGAAGGCGCAGTCTCGACGTCGCCTTGAGTGTCTGATGTTCCATTGTGAAGATTTTAAACCTGCTATAAATCTACTATCATTTATGAAATATCAACCCTTTAGGACTTCGGTTGTGATTGTGAATGACTGCCTGCACCCAGCCAGAGTGATTTTCTTCTCAGCGCAATAACATAAAAAAGTCCTCTGTTGCAATAACTCTGAGGAGTGATTTTAAGACGACTAGGCATTGGAAGGTTTTTTATTCTCTTTGCTAAAGTTTGCTAGCCAGCCGTAGCCACCTAGCCGGTAGCAACCCAACCAAACGTAAACGTACGTAACGTACCCTAGATAAAAAAAATCTCATAATTTGACCAAACCAAAACAAAACAAACAACCACCCACAGATAACTTTTTCTGACCTTGTCTTTTTTTACTAAATACCGTACTGACTGGCAACACAGCACTGGCTCCTTGAAGGCACTCGCACATGAAAACAAGGCATCTTGTGTCTCGGATGATCGGGGTGTACATAATCGTGACGTGAATGATCATGTCGTACATTATCATCACGTGTTGATAATGTACAACCAGTTTTGTACGGCACGTTTTCCGCAGCATGATATTTGGAAGCCATGTTTTGGAAAACTGGCTGTGAATAATCGTGCTGTGTTTAATCGGGTTGTACATTATCATGCTGTACAATATAGGGACTCGTGGCTACAGAAGAAATAAAAAAAAGACATTGGCGCGAAATCATTAGAATTTTTCATTGAATTGGTAGTGATCGTAATTAATTTTGCAATAGTGAAAATGTATTGGATTATTTTATTTTCTCGCAATCGTAGTGAAAAGTAGAGTGTAACAAACGGCGCTAAACTCGGTTTCTATTTACTCCCTCGCTGTTATAATGGGTAAATTTAGCTCCTTGTCAATCTGCTATATTTTCCTATACACTAAAATACAAAAAAAATTGTTTGTTGTTGTTCCATTGGCAAAATGTATACTTAATGTTTACCTTCCATAGTTTTAGTATTTCAAATAGCTGTTTATTATTTTGTGTTGTGTTGTGAATGTTTCTTTTGTTGAATAATGTATTTTTCCAAACAAGCTATTGTGAATGATGATGATGGAATTAGCAGGTAATCAGAACTGTGAGCTGAACAAAATGACCAGTCTACTATTTTCCATCAAGAAATTCCGTTTCTACCTTTCGTCTTCATCATCATCAGCTTGCTGTTATAACTTTTCATTTAAAAAACCGACTTCCGCCATAGTATTCGACTAAATATTTGAATGAAAAAAAAATGATGAAAGAACCATAGTGGTGACAGGATTATGATAGTTTTTGAATGCAAATGCTTGGTTTGTTGCTGAAAATATAATAATCGCCATAGGTATGCCTACAATATTTGAGGAGTTCCCTCAATTCCTCATGGATTCCATCATCAGAACTGGATTCTGAAAAAAATGGGACCAATCTGGAAGTACATCTATTCAAATAAAAAAAGGATTTTCCAAATCGGTTCATAAACGCCGGAGATATGCGGTAACAAACATAAAAAAAAATACAACCGAATTGAGAACCTCCTCCTTTTTTGGGAAGTCGGTTAAAAATGATATTGTTTTGTTATCAGAACTTGACAGGAATGAAAAATTTGAGCTCAATCGGTTGAGTGGAACTGGTTTCAAATTCAGTTGCAAGATATCACCACAAATAACAGTAAAATAAAATAATTTTAATGAATGGGGTTTATGACGTAGCAGTGCTACGGATTGGTAAGCGTACTACTGATTACTAATCTGTGTGGGTTTTTGTCTATGGGGATCTTCTTTGTGGAACTTTATTTTGTGGAAAATTCAATAAACAGAAACAATGTTTTAACTTTACATCAATCTCGTATTTATTTCATTTCCTGAAAAGTTTTCACTTCCCTAATCAGAGCTACCTTTGTACTTCCTCGTTTCACTAATTAAACTCAAAAAGGTAATTTAAAACTGCAATTACAAAGCTAATTGCTGGGTAATTGAGTGAACTAGGTATTGTGTCGAGATTGTGAGCACAATGAACGAGTGAGTGAATGAAATGAATGGAACTCGATTCCCCGGCGTGGACGTCGTCGTAGTGTTGCCAGTGTAGAACGGCGGTTCATTTTTGTACATAAAGCAAGTAAATAAGTAGTACTTAGTAGTTTTAGATGCTGCTGGCCCATCTTTGAGTACTTAACACCAAACTGCTATCACCAATCTGCCTGCCAAGCTTGGTTATTAAGACGAATCCCCATTCCCATTGCATTCTCTGAGACTTTGCCCAGCAGTGGAAATCTAAAGGCTATTAAGGAAGAAGAAGATGATATATTTTTTGAGTTTAATTTGTTAAATAAAGTTGAGCCTTCAATTTTAGTATTACCAGAGAACTTGAAGTATTTTTGCGGTATTTTTTGCATATTTTACGTTCTTTACCCTTCTAACCGACTTCTAAAAACATTTACTGAGATAGGTACTTAATTTTTTTACTTCGAGGTAATATCCTACACAAAATAACCTTCCAATAAGGTTATGCAACGGGGCGTACATACAACATACCTGTTAGTATATCAAGTACCTGACGAAAAAATTGATAACGTCCTTTTGACGAAAACCATAGAACTCCAACGTCATTCAAATTGACTAAGAGAACTCGCTTTGCTCGTTCAATCATCATCGTTTCGTTATTCGCGAAGAGTGAAGCGAATAAATGGAGGCTCCTCTGCCTCATGAAGTGTAGCGTACTGTGACCAGGTTTTCTGTTTGTTTCCTGCCATCTTTGTTGGCAATGTATTGAATGCGCTTTCATTGATTGGACCTGTTCTTCCATTATTATTGTTGTATGTACCTATTTAATTTACCATTATGTTCTTGGTTCTAGTGTTTATAGTCTCTTATAAACAGAACAATGTTAGTATATAGTCACCTTCTTATTATAACAAATTAAATAAGGGGGAAATATTACAACGTAGGTAGGTAAGCGGATTATGATTTTCTATGTAGCTGACAGGACGAAGGGTTCCCAACGAGTAGCACCCAAACGAGTAACACTGTTACTCGTTGGGATTTTTTGTCCCATCGAGTAACACTATGGCCTGGGTGTAACTCGTTGGGAATATTCCTTAAAAAAAATCCCAACGAGTAACAGTGTTACTCGATAGGAAAAAAAAAGACTAAATTTTCACACAACATTATCTAGCCCCAAGCAAAGCAGCGAGCTTGTGTTAATATGGGTACTAGATAACTGATATACATACAATACATTACATAGATAGATATTTTTTATTTATATAATAAAAAATAAATATAATAGAAAATACCCAGAACACCCTGAAAAATGATCTGCAGATCGTACAAATATTTGTTCCGAGGCGGGAATCGAACCCGTTTGTAGACGTGTTGAATTTGTGGCGATTGGTCACGTTTTCCTAAAATTTGTGTCACCTTATTATACAATATACAATTCCATTGCAATTTGAAGCTATACCTGACATTGACGGCCTCTGTGGCGCGGCGGGCGAGTAGCCGGCTAAGATGCAAGATGTTGCGGGTTCGATTCCCGCTGCGGGACAAATGATTGTATGATCTGCAAATATTTGTTCGGGGCTTAGGTGTTATGGTACTATGGTACTCGTAGCTTCTGATACCCTCGACACAGGGAATCCTAGTGTGGGATCAAGACTACGTATGTGACTGTAGGGTGTTAATGTATGTTATGGTAGGTATTGTAACTCCCCCCCTTACAACCACCACAACTTCTCACGTCTACTTCTTTTGTTTAATCTAATGCTGACTGAATAGGTATATGAACCTATAAACTTTCTATTTAAGTTAACTTAATTTGTGGAAACCTACTTACTTAATTAATGTGGCCAAAATGATCGTCTAGTCTAGTGGTAGGAACATACATTGTGTAGTGTAATAACTCAGATCCTTTAAAGTTTTAAAAAGTCCTGTGCTACCTAATGACATAATTAACTAACCTAATCTTATTTAGATTACTGATATAATTACCTGTTTATCTTATTGAATGCTCACCAAATCTAACAGAAGGTCTAATTATTAAAATATTACAATGCTTAACTATGAACTGTAGGTACAATTAGGAATGTTAATGTAAACTCAATCTCTCAAAATAATCTATAGTTATTTAAACTGACTAATTTCTATAAATTGATCTAGGTAATCTATTGCAAGTTAATAATCCTAACATGTGATAGTAATCTAGGATTTACTGTCTTTCTATCTATCTAAAAAGGTTACTCGCTTGTATATTAGTTCAAGATCGCTTCATCATACCTATCTATGAAAGAGTTAGTAAGTTGAGACTTAATTATGATTATCTACCTCATACCTATAATGATACTACTCTATCTATCTTTCTAATGACAATATTGATTTGATTTCACGTTCTAGAATAAGATATATTTACAGAGGTTTTTAACATAACATTATAGTAATCACTTTCTTTCCATTCTGAAGTTACTCTACTGTATGATTTAATCAAAGCAAGGGACATTTCATTAATGTCTGAATTGTTCTCTAATAGTTTAGTCTCTGTATTTCTAGTAAAACAATAAACTTCCTTTAAATGTTGATGTTGATAAGTCATCACTAGGGGATATCAATTTAGCAGCTTGATTTAAGGCTCCTCCTTCGCCTTAAATAATAATTTTCTACCCGTAAAGTCTTGGTCAAATTCCTTCTGCTTTTATATAGATTTAACTATATATAGTGGAGGACAATCAGAATGATATTCTAATAAGCAAACTCTTTCGGTACTTTACTGCAAATGACAAGAGGAATTTTACTTGAGTATGTCGGAAGTAAGTCATTCTGTTTCATTCCAAATAAAGTTACATTTACTTCATGAACGCAAAATCAAATATTACCTCCCTAGTTAAAGTGGAACCTAACGGTTCCGTAAGGCAGTCCTGATCACACCGCTGGCCACTGGTCTAAACTATGTGTTCGTATTCTAAATAAACTTAATCAACATAGATTCGAACTATGATTCCGCGTACAATGAATGTATGGTTATGTAGGCAATTATTAAATAGCCCTTTTAGCAATCTTACTTCTGATTCTAATAATATTGAAAAGAAATATAGTTCCCATTTTATTCTGAACTAACTAATCTCTGAAACATATACTTATCTAAATCAAAATCTTCTAATTTCTGTTAAAATAATAGTCTATAATAACTACTCTTTTTGGTATATACCTATAAATAAATCTGATAAAGCAAGAGTCCTGCTAGGTACTCAAACTTATATCTAGATAACATGAAGTTTACACAACTTGTGAATTTCTTCATACATTTTCATTATAAGAATTATTCTTCTATTATTTGAAGTTACTATATGTTTATTTGTATAAAATCATCTCTAGAATGCTATTGATTCTATCAGATATTTCTAATAATCTATTAGATATAACCTGAAATCAAGCTGAACTAAAACATGAGGATCCTTTTTTTTTTTGGTTCCTGGATTTAATTATTATAATTATTTTAATCTAAAATCCCAACTTTACAAAGAATAGATTTAATTTGAACTTTAAGAACTTCTAGGCTGAATTTAGACTCCACAATCTTCTTAAAATAATACAAGAGATAAGTAGATATTCACCTTAGATATCTTGGATCATTGACTCAAGTTTAATCTTCTTTTCTAGTCAGATTTAACTTTAGCATTGCTCTTGCTTGGCTATAGAGTTTATACCACTGGTATCGAAATTGAACATCTTTATACCTCAACTTATTCATATAAAATTAATCTGAAACATCTTCCTTTTAAAATCAGCTCAGAAGTTCATATTACTTAAGTATCTCACGTAATAAGTTGGATTTAAGATTTAGTGAACTAAAATTCATTAAAAGTAATGACTAACTTTCGAATTTGTAGTTAATAAAGACGAAGTAGATAAAGGTTACGTAGGTATTTAGATGGTACAAGTATTTTCATTCTTGTTAAGTAAATTTTGTAGAATTAATTGAAGTTAATCTCATAATTAAGAAGAGCACAGCTTAAAAATGTTATGCACACAAAATGTAGTAGAACACATGAAAATATCAGTCTAGAGCATATAAAAAATTCAAAGATAAAAGCTGAAAGGAAACGGATTATCTTAAATACAACAATATGACACACATAATGGTGTAGTGAAATTAAGTCTCGAAGATAATCTGAAAGAGAGCGGGTTAGATACCTACTTCAATAAATTTAAGGTTCCTAAATCCATAATGACACGCAACAACAAACAGGTAAACGCTTCTTTATCATCATCAATATCTCGTAGAAGTATTTCAAGCCGTAATGACTTCATAATGACTCTAGCAAGTACAACATCTTCAGCCTGCAGAAGTCCACTGCTGTACGGAGCCTTCACTATTAAAATGCCACAACGAACAGTATTGAGCCGATATAATAAAAAAGGTAAGTATCTACAGATAAGTGAAGTTAAATCTCAAAGACATAAGCTGAAAGAGAACGGGTTAAACTTACAAGTCGCAATGACACATTCATTAATAAAATAGATAGTCAGGTGAAATTCAGTCTCGAAGGCCGCTGAAGAAGTCTATAATCTAGGGAACCTAGAACCTAGAATTTTGAAAGTAAACTCTCATCCTTTCTTAGATAATCACTAGTAAACAGATGTATGTAACCCTTTTGAAATTATCTATTGAAATCTGTAAATAAATCATCATCCATTAATCAGTATTCACTGAATTGAAGTCTTCCCATAGTAGATATAGATGTAGGTATCTACTATTATTTAAGTAGTTCCAACAATAAAATTCTATCTGAGATTTTACTAGATCTTAAAAATTCTGTTAAGTCCTAAACACAAGTTACACTAGATAAGTCAAACACACTGATAAAATAAAATACATAAACACTTACCAGTGATGCACCAACTATATCCAAATCACTGAAATCCAAAATTAGGGCACTCACGTCACAGCACTTTTTATCGGAACTAGGGTTCTGTACCCATCCGCGACTCTAGCTTCACTTAGTTGCCCGTAACCGCCCGCGGTTCAATAAAAACTCAGTAGCCCGTAGCCGCCCGCGACTCAGTCATATCTTCGACTTCCGCTCCTGCCCGCGATTCCATAAAAACTCCGTAGCCCGTAGCCGCCGCGACTCAGTCATAACTTCGACTTCCGCTCCTGCCCGCGATTCAATAATAACTAACGCTCCCCCAGAGCCCTGCTTTATTTATATCCATTTCCGAGATGCATTCCCACATCATCTGAACCTCCCCTCCCCCCAACTTTTACAGCAATCCTACATCAATTCGCACGAAATTTCTACAGTGTAAATTTCTGTCACAGCTCGCCCATCTAACAACACAGCTCGCCACGACGTAAAACACGCAATGGCTTGGGTGTACAAACTCTTTGTTCTCGCTGTGTTATCACAGCCATGCCACCCGCATTGGCTTGGCTGTACCGATTCTTGATACTCTCTGTGTATCACACACGTTACCATCACACCCGTGCCACATTACACACAAGCCAAACTCAACTCCATTCACTAGAATACTTTCGGTTTTCAGTTCAAACTGTTTAACTCATTATTTTGAATGATTTTTTCCCCTTTTCTTTTTTTAAAATAAATTTATATACATATTTTTTTAACATTTTTCTAAATTTTAAATATTATTATTTATTTATTTTTTTAATTATTATATTTTTTTTATGCCACGGAAAAAGTAACTAAAAAAACATCCATGAATATTTGCTGAGATTTTACTGTTTATGCCCAATTATTGTGAAATCTTTATTTTGTGTACTTAATTTTTCTGCCGTAAAAGCCAATAATTGTGCAAAATATACTGCTATCTCAAAGTAGTTTTTGTATGTTTACGTCGAAATAATTTATGATTTTTAGTGAAACTAAATTTGAAGTGACGCAACTTGAATGATTATTTTACCTACATTTTTTTTTATTTTATTATTTGAGAAACTCAAACAATAAAACTGACAGACTGACTGATTGACTGACTGACTGCTTGCGCTTCTTGCATCATCAACTTATATTTGATTTTTCTCAACTTTATGAAATAATTTGTAGAAGTACCAGAAACATTTTCTGCAAAACCATTAGTCTTTGTCATGAACGAATATAATTTTCAATCTTGAATCTGATTGCCAGGTAATCGAATCCCTTTCAGCATTGTGATTCGTTACAGCTCGACCCCCTGCAAATTTTCGCAGTAAATTTTCCCAAAATTTACCAAAGGAAAGTTGTCAAAATCCATTTTTAAATAAAAATTTAACTCTATTAAAATCAGATTCAAACAGTTTGATAGGCGTGCGTGGGTGGGTGGGTGTGTAACTTATGTGAGTGTATTTATACCCAAATATTAACAACCGTACTTCGTATCAATGTTCAAATCGATTACATGACACAACATTATTAGCTTGTACCCCCATCCAAGGATGATTAAACTGCACGAGGAAAAGTGAGTCGTGAATTCACCGCATCCCTAATGGAACTAAGAGCCTATTGCCTGGCCAAGCCCTTGCTCGCCAAGTTGTTTGTGCCTACTCAATAGTATCCCTGCCCTCTACAGTCCACTCCGCCCTAAAGTCCAGAAGTATATGCCAAGCATGCTCTATCACATCTCGATCGAACCTCGATATTTTGTTACAATTGCTTATATTTCGGAGCTTGTATAGTGTGCTTAGTTCGAACCTAACCACGTATAATAGATCCGCTAATGAAGGCACCTTGTGTCGAAGATAATTGTCTACTGACGTAACCTAACTCCAAATCTCCTCCTTCATTTAACGTTCTTTGTAAGTGTGCTGTCTATCTGAATCTGGTCTCAACAAAGCGTCTCACAATGAAAA
Organism: Epirrita christyi; assembly: GCA_951392215.1. Lineage (NCBI taxonomy): Eukaryota > Metazoa > Arthropoda > Insecta > Lepidoptera > Geometridae > Epirrita > Epirrita christyi. Next base: position 17,472,936 of record OX595837.1, on the reverse strand, counting down.
GGTCATTAGGTTCCCAGAGCCCCTCATATCATTCCACATCGTGCCTACTCATAAGGTAAACATCCATACTTTCATCCTTTTAATATTATAATAACCAATTTTTCATCTCTTGTCATACATCATCACAACCTATCTGTTAAATAATTATTCAAATTCATTCATACCCCTTTTTAATTCCCCCCCATTTAAAGTCATTCATTATACCCTAGAATTCTAAAGACCCTTAATTCATTTGAAACTGTTTAATTTATTTATTTTTTTCTTTAAAAATTACTAACACTTTAGTAATTTCCCCATTGACGATCTACTCATTAATAGATTCCCCCTTTTCAACCATAATCTCCCTGAATATTATTATTACTATTGCAAAACGCAATATATAATTTTTATTTTATTTTTATATATTAGTAGCTAGTCCGCTGCTGGATCAATTTTCTACCAAACAAATTATTATCCATTTATCTAGTGCAAACTAAACCCAATTCACACGGCGAATGCAATTAAAATGCACGACAGATAGATACCTTTAAGCCGCGTAATTAAGTAATTTCCATTCGCTCCTTCATCATCATCATCATCACCAGTCGTACAGCAGCTTTAAAACGCGTGTCTAAAATCCATTTATTCCATCATCATCATCACCAGTCACACTGCTACTTGAAACTGCGTATTTTAATATTATTTACCTTCATCATCATCATCAGCAAACGTACTGCTACTTCAAACAGCATATCGTAATATTATTTACCTTCGTCATCATCATCATCATCACCAGACGTACTGCTACTTCAACCTGAGTATCTAAACTCTTTCAACTCCATCAACATATCAGTCCGTTGAGTAACTTCAACCTGTGTATCAAAATCCAACCCCACCATCATAATAGTCCATAAAGTAACTTCAACCTGTGTATCAAAATCCTTTTGACCCCATCCTCTTCATCAACAGACCTCTGATATCCACTACTAAACAAGGCCTAGACTTATGTTATCTCTTTTTTTTTTAAAGTCACGTTTTAATACTGGTTGAGTTAAAATCTTGTTCAGTTCTTGTGCTATTGGAAAAGTTGTTCGTACGATGATAAATCTTGAGTAGGCGTGTGGCGTAAATATTACCAATTAAAATAAAACATAACATATCAAACAGATGTTTATTCATAAATCAAAAATGCTTTTACTTATATTTTCATGCATTTAAAGTTTAATTAACCTATATTTCAAACTTGCTCCATTCCATTTTACGTAAGTAACCTTTATCTTTCATCTGAATAAATATTAAATTACAGATTTCAAACACCGTTGAATAACCAGAGCCTTTCATACGAAAATTAAACATACGCTCTAGTTTTTTTTTTCAACAACGCTACTTAGAATTGAAACTATGAATTTATAACAACAATTAGAATAATTGATCTAATCATTAAGTACTTATCTTATTATGAATCTCTCCTATCAAAATTTAAATTATTCTAATTCTAGTTCTCCCATTACTTTTTTGTTTTTATTTACCTAGGTATTTTTATTTTATTCAATATACCTAAAAGTGACTCTTCTTATTTTTTATTTTGTAATAGTTTACAAAAGTTTTAGTTTGCTGCCTTAAGTAATTAGTTAGTCTAGTATTTTAGAAGTAAAACTTGAATTGTTTAAATTTTAAATATAGTCGAAAAAGTTCTAAAAATAACCTAATTGATGATAAGTGATTATGAAAATAACGATAATTCATCTAAAACTAATTTTGATTTTACTAGTAGGTACTCAATTTTTAAAACTTTTTGTTATACCTACCTAGCTACATTTTTTTTTTGTTAAAATTTATATGACTAACCCTAATTTTGCTTCTAATCATAGTTCTATCTACCTACTCTACCTAGGATGTTTATTTACACCATGATGAAATCTCCTAAATCAAAAATGTATAAGTACCTAAGCAAAGTTTTATTCCATTTGGTATCTTTGCAATACCCCAGATTAAAGAACACGTTATTATAAAACTGGCCATTCTACTCATGAATTTTCCTGTGCATATAGACAGCTAAATATGAAAGCACTTTCCATAGCTACCTATTATTAAACAATGTTAATTAGTTTGTGAATTTTTTGTTCCTTTTAAGTATGTCCTACCAAGCTAAAACCCAGCTATGTTTATCAATGCATCAGATTCCATTATAGATCACACAAACAAGTGGCCCAAGACAGACCGTTCGTCCTGAAACATTTTTTATAAGCCCTTCTCTATATTTAGCACTAGCTGACCCGCTCGCGATTTCGTCCGCGTGGAAGACTATAACGCAGCCGCAGTGAAACAAACAAACAAACGCCTAAAATAATTACAAAACCTCCTATTTAAACCCTGTTTTTCAGTTTGGGGTCACATTTTAACCTTGAGGTCCTGTAAATATTGAAATATCAACAACCACACCGTGAAACTACATTTGAAACGACACCACACTTGAGTTGTTCAATTTAGTGGTCCTATTTTAAACTTAAGGTCCTGAAAATATTTCCATCTCATCAACTACACCATGTACCTACTTACCTAACTTTTACTTCATTGAAATAAACTAAAATCAGGCCAAAACGTAGTGTATTTTTTTTACAAATATACCGTTTTCATGCCTGTTTTCAGGAAAATTTCAGGAATTGTTGAATCACGTGTTTGTTTATTTCATTTAAGGAATCTACATGTAAAATTTCTAGTATACGCTATAAACCGGTTCCGAAATACAGAGCACTTTTGTTTTACATTATAAAGATGCCCCTTAGAAGGCGAACTTTCCAAATTCCCACCTTAGTAGACCCTAACACTCTAAAAAGAATACACCCTTCAAACTTCCAAGTCTCTACGACCAGCGGTTTAGGCTACGCGTTAAGACTCGGTCAGACAGTCAAGACTTTGTCTCTTATTATAATAGATTAGACCCATCTCAGATGACAATGAATATGACAGTTACGAGACAACTCGGTCGCTACGCACCTATCAATCATCTCCCTTCCATCGTTAACCATCGAAGAGAACCATTGCCCCTCCCGCTTACATCTTCGGTCACTGGCTACCTATCAGTCTACCGAAATACAACCTAAACGAGCCTTAACACGATTATTCTAAGTAAGTATTGCAAATCGTTGAGGAGTTCAGTTAACGCTTTCCGGGACCATCATCAGATCTGGTATTTGAGTAGGCATCAGCCTTCTAAATGACGCCGTTTTGAATCATCATCATCAGCCTGATGAAAACACCATTGGCTATAAGTCCTCCTTACAAAATTACTGAATTAGATTTAATCCATTTTTTCTAACATCTAAACTTGCGAGAAATTTGCCAAAAATTAACTGGTTTGGCGACTCATCACTAATTTGCTAATTATTGCTAAACTACTAAAGCAATCATAAAACTGATACCTGTACAAGAATCCTGATGAATTTGCCCATTGTTTTCTTGTATTCACATGTAGTAATAAACTTGGGTAATGAAAAACAAAATACAATTATGCAAATATTTGTTTACGTTATTGTAATTTTTTGTTTTTACGCCAACAAAAATTCAAAATACTGTTATTTATGCAAACGGCATCACAAATGAATCGGTAGATATGTCTTACATACATTTACAAGCACTTTTCGTCGTTTTCATAGCACAAAAACCACAAAATCACAATTTATTTTCAACATTTGATTGAAAAAACGGCCGAGACTAAAAATCTGACACAGAAAAAATATTAATTTCACGTAATTCTGATAAATAGCCGAACCAGTCTATGGTTTATGGTCAAGCCGTGTTCGGCACCGTTCCGCTGGTTCCAAAAGCTTGTGTATTGACCCTATACCATGGAATTGAGGTTTTTTTTTTTTCAAGTGTGGGTAAGAACTAGCCCATATGGGCCGACAACGAGCGGACAAGGTAGGTACGTCAAATAATAGATCCGTAGAACAATACGCCAAAGAAATTACCTATCAAATTCACTATACCTACTCTTATAATATCCACACAAAATTCACAATCCACTTTCTCATTCCAACTAAATGTAGATTTCTAATTATTGTTAAACAAGTTAAACTTAACTCTAATGTGCTAAAACCCCGTAAAGTATAAAACCCTATTAATATTTGCTGCGTACAATAATCGAAGATCCTACTAAAACATCGATTCACTCGATTAGTTTTTTTTTTCTTTTCTCCTTGGGTAGAATGACATCGTCTATCCTTTGCCTGTCTTAAAGCTTTATAAGCAAAATTCAGTGTGACCAACGCGGGTGAATTATCGCTTATTTAGGCTACCCAGGACGATAATTGGTGACGAAAAAAACTGAAAGGCGACTAGTCTCTTATTAATTGAACATAATAATATGCCTAGAATAAAATCCACTCCCACATATGTTCAGAAACAAAGATGTTACCCTAATGTCTGTTCTAAAATGAAAAACCGATAGAGTCGTCATTCATTTCTGTGATGCAACCAAGGACGCATTATCTATAGTGTTTATGAATTAATTTTGCTGTTACTGGTTACCGCAATTATTCCTATTTATTATGACTATGTAATTCGGGTAAATTACACAACTTGCTGTGCTCATTCAAAGTAATTTCCATTGTTCCTACCTTTTCTGTATTTTGCAAGGAATTAGACTGCGTTATGCTATTTATGCAGTGAAAAATAGCGACATCAGGTTTAGCGTGTTGGCAACACTTGAACACTGACAGTTTTTATGACAGGGGAAAAAATACCACTTGTTGTTTGTGAACTAACTAAATTAAGTCTTGCAAAATGTTTTAAAACAACCAAAATTGCCTTAATAGTGGAAACAACAAGCTAATAGTTATGTAATTGACATCAGCTATAGCAACTTTTAGACTTACGATCACTTTCAAAGTTTGCAAAACTATAACGCTTCGATGTGATTTAGACAGTGTTTTCTTATGAAGAATTGCGTCGCAATTCACTTCACAAAGGGCATCCTATATTATGAGCATGGTAAGTCACCTTAATTCTTATAATCTTTTGTCGAAAACAGTCTTCAGCTAATTCACAAGAATTTACCCTCATTTTGTTGTTTCAGAATTTTATAAATCGTGACTGCGTCGTGTTTCCTGAAATTTTTGTGGCTATAATTGGACGTCACAGAAAGAATTTGGAAAGTCCACCAGAGCCCAGACTGCTGTGATATGAAAGAAACCAATAACGAGAGTTGAAAAGGTATGTTAAAATGATTTGAATACCTATGTACCTAATATGGATGAAAGTAAATTGCATGCGCAAAATAAACAAATGTGATTGGGCCACTTGAAAAGGGTCACTTTAATGTACTTATTCTGTCCATAATGGACTTCTTTGGAGAAAGACCAGGTCAAAAATATAAATGAAACTAAGAGATATATTAGGAACGCAGCAAGTGGACATCAGCAGTCTCTGCCCATCCCTTTAGAAACAAGTGTAATTGTATGTATGTTTGTTGCTGGCACATGGCTGCGTCAATTCAAATTCTTCAGTATACTAACCTAATGGTAATTTCCTGAAGAACAAGTTGCCTACTACCTACACAGGGTCCCTCTACGTACCCTCCTAAGATCCATCAATATTGACTTCTACTATGAAATACACTCCTCGGCTATCTATCGGTGGATGTCCGTTAACACAGACACATCTACCATGATAGTTCGCACTGCTGGTAATATACTTAATTAATTTTACTGTTGCTTGAATGTAATTTCTTTGATCTAGTAAATTAACTTGCTGGAGGCATCCTATATTTCATTCTAACCTTAAATTTCCACTTAACTAACAATTGCAAAACATCTAAGAAGGACATACAACACTCCGACTGAATCTAGTTGGTAAACTATTATTTTTCATATCAAAATAACTATATAGCACTCATCCTACATATCTTATTTTATTTGAGCAATCCTTAGTCCCCTTTAGAAGAAAAGATGCAGCAATCTAACACGTAACTAAATAATATTGACATAGACTTTCAAATCTGAAGTTCGAGATTGGTTAACATGTTTGTTTTTCTAAAATGCCTTAAACCGATGTCATCTGTAGTTTAACCTATATTTCATCATCACCAGACAGTAGACGTCTACTGCTGTATGAAGCCTTCCCCATGAATATTCTCTATTAGTGAAAATATTCCTACTTTTATTTAGAATTTTTTTGATAACATTACTTCATTATTTTTTTTTCAGCCAGGATCATAAGAACACTAACTCCAGAAGTGACATTAGCAACCGTGTTCTACTGTAAGCCTCACCTAACATCTACTCATACACAATTATGTCACCTGCCAGTGCGGTTCATCATCAAAAATGTGCAGCAGACTAACTCTTGATGCCACTTCAGGACCTATCCATCGTTCACTGTTCGTCTCATGGAGGTAAGAATGTTATAATTTACTACATTTTAAGTTTCATAAATCCTGTGTAAGTTTTTCTTTGTTAGGTAAAATACTAATTTCAAACTATGTACATTTATCACTGAATGATTCAATCCTGTGATTAAACAAAGTATGACCCAAGAACATCTAACAAAGAAAGAATCAATCATACTATAGCAAGTTTTCTTTCCTTTTAATCGAATGACTAGGTTTGATTAACATTCAATTATTATTATATTTCAAAATAAATTCCTTGCCTTCATCCTTTAAGTTCAAGAAATCATCAATAAGTCCTACAACACAACAGAAAGAAAAGAGAGAAAACATTCAGTCTAATTCCCTTCTATTCAGCTAGTAACTAACATATTCCTCGGCTAATCCTTAGAAACAAATTTACCTTTGTGTAATATAGCTATGTTAAGATTATGTAAAATACCTATGTATGACCCTAATATATTATAACCGTCACTGGATGTCAGTGGATGGAGGCGGCCTAAAAAAGGGGGAGGAAAGCCTACGTCCAGCCATGTAAGACTGATGCTCTATGACCAATTATTAGAATACTAGCAGTTGCTCGTGGCTCCGCCCGCTCACAAATTATAACCTGTATGTTTCTTTTCATTGTAGAGAATGTACTGTAAAATTTCATCAAAATCCGTCTGTTTTCGCTAAGAAATAACAAACATACCCACAACCTTTCGCATTTATAATACTAGTTTGATTCCCTAAATATGTATTTAATTAAGCATTATTTTTCAGTTCAGCATTTACGTACCTACCTATGCATACACTGAACACTCATACAATTTTATTACAACCTATGTTCATGCATGCTAGTTACCTATATCATAACTAGGTGGCGCTGCCAAAATTGTACATTTCCTGAAACGCGCTATTGAAGCGTTTTGCATATTTTATGACCTCAGTGCGCTTATTTTAGTAAAACTTTTTTCTTCTACTATGTCGGTTCGTTCCACTGACAACGAAACGAGCTGCTAGTTACCTGTATTCAAACTAGAGGGCGCTGCCAAAAATGCACACTTTGTAGAACGCGCTATCGATGCGTTTTGCCTATATTACTACATCAGTGCAATTTTATATGTAAAGTTTTTTTATTTTACTAAATTGGTTCGCCCCACTCACAACGAAATAAACCCAATTCCAATCCTGGTTAGAATCTACCTGCACACTTCAACTGTTAAACTAGCAAAACCTTGCATTGGTTATTTCTTGGTAACGTTAGAACACAACCTTTAAAAGTAATCGGTGATTTAAGAAAATTGCAAATTCTATTTTGAATATTTAGTAAGTACCTTTCGTGTTTAATTTCAGGTTGAATGACTGTTCTACGACTATCAGCGGGGTGGCAGGTCTACGTCTACCAGCGGGGTGGCAGTTCTACGTGTACCTACCTACTTACTAATTAGACATAAGGCTTGTGAACGTTAATTTATTTTTCAAAACTGCTTTTAAGTAAGTACTTTCGTAATAAATATCTACGTTTGTGTGGTTTTACTTAGCGAAACCTGTGCCTTAATAGGTAGATAATTTTGATTTCCAACAACAAGACAACTTTGAGTTAGACGGGTTTTGAATTCAAAATATTTAGGGTTCTGCATAGGTTTTTGCTAAAGATCCTTTGCCCCCCCATTATTCACTAACTCAATTAAGTAAAAAGTTTCTGAGCTACGATCCCCAATTAAAGCATTCGACTTTACTTAAGAAAATGTAATTTATCAATCTAAAACTCAACCAAGATGTCAAAGACCATTCGGAATTGTTCTTTAATCCGAAAATTAATCCTATAGGTACTAACACGACCCCCCGTTCGAAATTTCACGACCCCCCGCTGAAAAAACTCCATAATTTTTTATTTATTTTACTATTTTAAGAATTCAATACCTGTGTCTATGTTATTTGAATACCTTTTGATCACGAATTTCCTGCATCTAGTTTTTTAAAAGATAGATTTAAGTTAATGTTTAATCCTGCCTAAGTACATGTTATTCTAATTCCTAATTTACACGAGGTAGTACCTACTCTAAGGTAACCCTTTAGCTATTGCAGCCTATTGTGTCCATATACTTAGCTCACAATCAATAATATAACATAGTAGTCACAAACATAGTTCCGATTCCTCACTAGGATTCCCTATGTTGTGCGAGTATCGGGATCATCGAGCTTCATGGTACCACACTATCTAGACTCGAACAAACACTTGCTAACCATACAAGTACTTGTCCCGCAGCAGGAGTCGAACCCGCACCTCTTACATCCCCGCCGGGTACTCTCCGTCATGCTACCAAGGTCGTCAAATAGTTATGCTGCTCATAAATTGCTCCTTTTGTGCCTAGCTCACCTACCTAGTGTTATATTTTATGGTTAAGCAATTATTTAGCTAGGAATTGAATCATTATATTGTTAGATATACATGTACCTGAACTAACTAGCTAGATAGGTTCCATGTTTTTTTAGAACGATGGTTCCAATCATTATGACTTCTAGCACATACGTGGAGTGGAAACATGTCAAATCAAATCAAAAGCATTCTATTCATTGAAAACACAATGATAATTTTGATCATTGTGTGATTATTGAAAGTAAGTTTTAATCATTTGTTAGCTAGCTAAACTGTCTCTAAATGAAAATAAAGTTCAACCTTAAGATAGGTAGGTATCTATTTGTTATATATTTAGAGTCACAGTTAAATAATCTAATCTAGATAGATACTTTTATATAGTAATAACGAATGAGCAGTGGTAGCTATTCTGAGCAACACCATCAAGCCCACTTTTCATCAAAGCTATCGCGCACCCTTTCTAACTTATTGAAATAAAAGAAACCGTCGTGGTCTCTACTCACTCTAGCTCAGTTCAATTCCAGAGAATGATACACAGAATCGACCCCCATTTCCCACTGACCAACTGACTCTTGATTTTATTAAGTCCTTATGACAAAAGACTACCTAAGTACTTAATTCTGTTGCATGAATCTACTTAAAAATGGTAATTTATCAGTAACTAAATGTGTCTACCTATAATCTGAATTAAAATAATACCTATTACCTATCAGTACTACACAGGACTTAAAACTCTCCTATATTTACGACAACAAATTGTGCGGAAGACCGCGACTTTAAATGAAAAAGATTGAATTTAACTAGGTATGCTAATCAGAAATACCTACTATATTAATTAAGCTTATGAAATATGAACTATTTTAAAATTATTATCGTAGTAACTCAACAAATACATAATTATCCTGGTCATGGCTATCCCATATTGTAACTCCCCCCCTTACAACCACCACAACTTCTCACGTCTACTTCTTTTGTTTAATCTAATGCTGACTGAATAGGTATATGAACCTATAAACTTTCTATTTAAGTTAACTTAATTTGTGGAAACCTACTTACTTAATTAATGTGGCCAAAATGATCGTCTAGTCTAGTGGTAGGAACATACATTGTGTAGTGTAATAACTCAGATCCTTTAAAGTTTTAAAAAGTCCTGTGCTACCTAATGACATAATTAACTAACCTAATCTTATTTAGATTACTGATATAATTACCTGTTTATCTTATTGAATGCTCACCAAATCTAACAGAAGGTCTAATTATTAAAATATTACAATGCTTAACTATGAACTGTAGGTACAATTAGGAATGTTAATGTAAACTCAATCTCTCAAAATAATCTATAGTTATTTAAACTGACTAATTTCTATAAATTGATCTAGGTAATCTATTGCAAGTTAATAATCCTAACATGTGATAGTAATCTAGGATTTACTGTCTTTCTATCTATCTAAAAAGGTTACTCGCTTGTATATTAGTTCAAGATCGCTTCATCATACCTATCTATGAAAGAGTTAGTAAGTTGAGACTTAATTATGATTATCTACCTCATACCTATAATGATACTACTCTATCTATCTTTCTAATGACAATATTGATTTGATTTCACGTTCTAGAATAAGATATATTTACAGAGGTTTTTAACATAACATTATAGTAATCACTTTCTTTCCATTCTGAAGTTACTCTACTGTATGATTTAATCAAAGCAAGGGACATTTCATTAATGTCTGAATTGTTCTCTAATAGTTTAGTCTCTGTATTTCTAGTAAAACAATAAACTTCCTTTAAATGTTGATGTTGATAAGTCATCACTAGGGGATATCAATTTAGCAGCTTGATTTAAGGCTCCTCCTTCGCCTTAAATAATAATTTTCTACCCGTAAAGTCTTGGTCAAATTCCTTCTGCTTTTATATAGATTTAACTATATATAGTGGAGGACAATCAGAATGATATTCTAATAAGCAAACTCTTTCGGTACTTTACTGCAAATGACAAGAGGAATTTTACTTGAGTATGTCGGAAGTAAGTCATTCTGTTTCATTCCAAATAAAGTTACATTTACTTCATGAACGCAAAATCAAATATTACCTCCCTAGTTAAAGTGGAACCTAACGGTTCCGTAAGGCAGTCCTGATCACACCGCTGGCCACTGGTCTAAACTATGTGTTCGTATTCTAAATAAACTTAATCAACATAGATTCGAACTATGATTCCGCGTACAATGAATGTATGGTTATGTAGGCAATTATTAAATAGCCCTTTTAGCAATCTTACTTCTGATTCTAATAATATTGAAAAGAAATATAGTTCCCATTTTATTCTGAACTAACTAATCTCTGAAACATATACTTATCTAAATCAAAATCTTCTAATTTCTGTTAAAATAATAGTCTATAATAACTACTCTTTTTGGTATATACCTATAAATAAATCTGATAAAGCAAGAGTCCTGCTAGGTACTCAAACTTATATCTAGATAACATGAAGTTTACACAACTTGTGAATTTCTTCATACATTTTCATTATAAGAATTATTCTTCTATTATTTGAAGTTACTATATGTTTATTTGTATAAAATCATCTCTAGAATGCTATTGATTCTATCAGATATTTCTAATAATCTATTAGATATAACCTGAAATCAAGCTGAACTAAAACATGAGGATCCTTTTTTTTTTTGGTTCCTGGATTTAATTATTATAATTATTTTAATCTAAAATCCCAACTTTACAAAGAATAGATTTAATTTGAACTTTAAGAACTTCTAGGCTGAATTTAGACTCCACAATCTTCTTAAAATAATACAAGAGATAAGTAGATATTCACCTTAGATATCTTGGATCATTGACTCAAGTTTAATCTTCTTTTCTAGTCAGATTTAACTTTAGCATTGCTCTTGCTTGGCTATAGAGTTTATACCACTGGTATCGAAATTGAACATCTTTATACCTCAACTTATTCATATAAAATTAATCTGAAACATCTTCCTTTTAAAATCAGCTCAGAAGTTCATATTACTTAAGTATCTCACGTAATAAGTTGGATTTAAGATTTAGTGAACTAAAATTCATTAAAAGTAATGACTAACTTTCGAATTTGTAGTTAATAAAGACGAAGTAGATAAAGGTTACGTAGGTATTTAGATGGTACAAGTATTTTCATTCTTGTTAAGTAAATTTTGTAGAATTAATTGAAGTTAATCTCATAATTAAGAAGAGCACAGCTTAAAAATGTTATGCACACAAAATGTAGTAGAACACATGAAAATATCAGTCTAGAGCATATAAAAAATTCAAAGATAAAAGCTGAAAGGAAACGGATTATCTTAAATACAACAATATGACACACATAATGGTGTAGTGAAATTAAGTCTCGAAGATAATCTGAAAGAGAGCGGGTTAGATACCTACTTCAATAAATTTAAGGTTCCTAAATCCATAATGACACGCAACAACAAACAGGTAAACGCTTCTTTATCATCATCAATATCTCGTAGAAGTATTTCAAGCCGTAATGACTTCATAATGACTCTAGCAAGTACAACATCTTCAGCCTGCAGAAGTCCACTGCTGTACGGAGCCTTCACTATTAAAATGCCACAACGAACAGTATTGAGCCGATATAATAAAAAAGGTAAGTATCTACAGATAAGTGAAGTTAAATCTCAAAGACATAAGCTGAAAGAGAACGGGTTAAACTTACAAGTCGCAATGACACATTCATTAATAAAATAGATAGTCAGGTGAAATTCAGTCTCGAAGGCCGCTGAAGAAGTCTATAATCTAGGGAACCTAGAACCTAGAATTTTGAAAGTAAACTCTCATCCTTTCTTAGATAATCACTAGTAAACAGATGTATGTAACCCTTTTGAAATTATCTATTGAAATCTGTAAATAAATCATCATCCATTAATCAGTATTCACTGAATTGAAGTCTTCCCATAGTAGATATAGATGTAGGTATCTACTATTATTTAAGTAGTTCCAACAATAAAATTCTATCTGAGATTTTACTAGATCTTAAAAATTCTGTTAAGTCCTAAACACAAGTTACACTAGATAAGTCAAACACACTGATAAAATAAAATACATAAACACTTACCAGTGATGCACCAACTATATCCAAATCACTGAAATCCAAAATTAGGGCACTCACGTCACAGCACTTTTTATCGGAACTAGGGTTCTGTACCCATCCGCGACTCTAGCTTCACTTAGTTGCCCGTAACCGCCCGCGGTTCAATAAAAACTCAGTAGCCCGTAGCCGCCCGCGACTCAGTCATATCTTCGACTTCCGCTCCTGCCCGCGATTCCATAAAAACTCCGTAGCCCGTAGCCGCCGCGACTCAGTCATAACTTCGACTTCCGCTCCTGCCCGCGATTCAATAATAACTAACGCTCCCCCAGAGCCCTGCTTTATTTATATCCATTTCCGAGATGCATTCCCACATCATCTGAACCTCCCCTCCCCCCAACTTTTACAGCAATCCTACATCAATTCGCACGAAATTTCTACAGTGTAAATTTCTGTCACAGCTCGCCCATCTAACAACACAGCTCGCCACGACGTAAAACACGCAATGGCTTGGGTGTACAAACTCTTTGTTCTCGCTGTGTTATCACAGCCATGCCACCCGCATTGGCTTGGCTGTACCGATTCTTGATACTCTCTGTGTATCACACACGTTACCATCACACCCGTGCCACATTACACACAAGCCAAACTCAACTCCATTCACTAGAATACTTTCGGTTTTCAGTTCAAACTGTTTAACTCATTATTTTGAATGATTTTTTCCCCTTTTCTTTTTTTAAAATAAATTTATATACATATTTTTTTAACATTTTTCTAAATTTTAAATATTATTATTTATTTATTTTTTTAATTATTATATTTTTTTTATGCCACGGAAAAAGTAACTAAAAAAACATCCATGAATATTTGCTGAGATTTTACTGTTTATGCCCAATTATTGTGAAATCTTTATTTTGTGTACTTAATTTTTCTGCCGTAAAAGCCAATAATTGTGCAAAATATACTGCTATCTCAAAGTAGTTTTTGTATGTTTACGTCGAAATAATTTATGATTTTTAGTGAAACTAAATTTGAAGTGACGCAACTTGAATGATTATTTTACCTACATTTTTTTTTATTTTATTATTTGAGAAACTCAAACAATAAAACTGACAGACTGACTGATTGACTGACTGACTGCTTGCGCTTCTTGCATCATCAACTTATATTTGATTTTTCTCAACTTTATGAAATAATTTGTAGAAGTACCAGAAACATTTTCTGCAAAACCATTAGTCTTTGTCATGAACGAATATAATTTTCAATCTTGAATCTGATTGCCAGGTAATCGAATCCCTTTCAGCATTGTGATTCGTTACAGTATGTTATGTTATATAAGTTGTTTATTGTTTTTTCTTGTTATCTGAAATAAATTCTAACAAACCACTCAATGCGATAGAATAAGAACAGTATATCTCTAATGCACATATTTTTATGAAAATAGTTATTAAAATGAAAAATTGAGTTAAAATTTTCGATTACGATTACGTCAAAGTAACTTGGCCCATTTAATGTCACTTCTCAACGTGATTCAGATCGAGGTTTCAGATTATCCAAACTAATTACATCTGACCGATGGCCGATAACTTTCTTGTTAACTTTTACCATTTATAACCATCATTATAATACGAGTGTGTTAGTAATTGGCTCAGTCATCCAACTAGGAGGTAGGAGTTATTACGGACGGGATTATTACCTATATTATAATATTTGTAACCATTTGCTTTGTCTTTAAAAGTTAGTTTTGCAAGTGGCGCGAATTTTTTTTGTGTTTTGTCATGTTTTTATGAATAGTAACTCTTACAAACAATAACATCATTACAATGATTGATTTGTATACTTCACTTTGGTTCATTGACATTCGTAGCTAAACTAATGACATTTATGAGATACTTTCAATTAAAACATGTGTGTTAGGTCTCTTGATTCCCGCAAAACCAAAATTTCGCACCACTTCGTTCCGCATTAAAAAACTAAAATCAGTTATTGGTTTTACAGCCATGACTCCCAGGGGATGGATGCTTACATTTATATATATAATAAAATAAATATATAATATATGATACTTGGATGCTTTACAATTTGAGTTCTGACAATGATATAACTAGAAAGGTTTATCTCAACTAAAAAAATAGTAGAGACACCTAGAAGCTAATACTTAGTTTAGAGCCATTGAAAATAGAAATCTCTCCAGAAGCGTGCTTTAAGCCTACAAATTCAAAGCTTTCAGTGCAGCGAGTCACGTAAAAACGGCTCCGTACACATCCGGCGGCGACCTACCGCCCGGAAACGGTAATCGTCCACCGGAAGTTCCCGCTGTTTATTGTTCATTATACTTGCGTCCATGGGTGGGGCACTCCAAATCGACTTTCATTGTAAAATCAGCATTATGACGATGAGTTAAGATTAAGTATGGCTTGGACGCAACAAACCCTACCAGCTGAATAAGATTTTTCAAATTAAATAATTAATAAATATAAGTGGGTAACCGTATCAACGAGATCCGAAGAAGAAGAAACCTAGATATACTAGATTATAGTTTTCAGAATTAGCAAGATAAAGTGGCAATGGGCAGGCCATATTATAGCTTGCAGAACCTGTAACCGTTGCGGAATAAAGGTTCTCGAGTGGCAACCACGAACCAGACTACGCTGTGAAGGAAGGCCATTCTCTCAATGAACCGATGTCAATTTTAAAGGTCGCTGGACGTCGGTGGATGAAAGCGCTTCAAGAATATTTGTCATGGCATTATATGAGGGATGCCTAATGTCCAGCAGTGGACTTCAACGTAAACTGTCGCTGAGTCATAAAATTTATACATGGAGTGAACCTTTGTACGTCGATACTATAGTTTCTTCTGTGCAATTCGTCATGCGAAATTCAACCTTATGGCTTGGATTTAAAGCGTAGTGAGTCGTAATCACACGTTGAAAGCAATTACGATTCCTATGCTTTCTGAGAAGTTGTATTGTTAAAAATTGTTGTTTCGTGAGTGTAGATTTGAATCTACTATTAAGAAAGCGTAACTAGTAGTGTAGTTTTGATAAATATACAACTTGGTTGGTAGCCGTTTAATGTAGGTAAGGGTACTGAACTCTGCGATTCCAGGAATTAAGTTTAAGTTTTGGAATCTGATCTGCTTATGTAAGACGCAGGCCAGACAGAAGAGACGTAAGACGAGGACGGGGCGCAGACAAAATGTCTCTTCCGCGTCCTTTTCATTCAAAATGTATAGAAGCGTCGCGACGCAAAACAAACAGAAAAGACGGGGGCGCACAGGCGTAACGCTTGCTCGCGACGCGTCTTCGTCTTACGTCTCTTCTGTCTGGCCTGCGCCTAAGAGGCACTAAGTTGAAATATAATATTGGAAAGATTTCATTAAGTATTTCCTTTAATTAAATCTGTAGGTACAGGTAGAACAATATTGATCAAAAGCTTTGACTCAATAGTTAGGTAGTTACTACGTCTCAGAACCTCACTGTCCTGATTGTGCTCAAGTCATCACTGTCCATATGCAATGAATATAGACTTTGATCTTGAGGCTCTATGCCAGGGGTTCCCAAACTTATTCGGCCTTATTACAAAACATGGACTAAATCTGAATTTAGTCCAGGCGTACTAGTCTAGGATTAAATATCGACATTAGGCATATGCGACTTTTTATACGAAAGCAGATGGTATGTTTTCCGAAATAAATTCTTGCGCTACTTCGCACATTTCCAAAGTATCAAACTGACGGATTGTGTCACATCACAACTGAGATGTCCAAATTCTTACCTCTAACAAGCAATCAACTGTCAATTTATAGACCATTGCTAAACTAGGGGGCTGCCTGGTTTTAGATAAACCAGAGATAGTCCAAGCTTATGTCATTTTTGGCATATCTAGCTCGAAAGTTGCTTTTGGAAAACAAACCATCTGCTTTTGTATTACAGTCGTATATACACTAGGTCGATATTTAAGCCTAGACTGGTAGTCCTGGTTTAAACCCAGACTATGGGCATTTTTTATAATAACACCCATTTTGTCTACTGCCCACTTTGAGAATAAATTATTTTTTAGCGCCCCTATTTTACATATATGAAGTACACGGAGAGAAATATCGAACCGAGTTAGTTTGAGCAATCTCTTAATTAATATTAGTTGATGTTCATAAGTTGTAGTCGAGAGTCGAGAGCTCAGTCGGTGTCTTAACAGACCATTTGGCTAAAGAACAGCTAGAACCGCTAACGTAAATCATTATCAATGAATGTTATGAACGAATCTCTCAAACATGCATCCTAACCCTCTAAGTCTACAAAACGCACTCATTTTTTTTTCTAGGTCTCTTACTGCCCCCCTTTAGACCTGCAGCGCCCACAAGAGAGCGTTATCGCCCACTTTGGGAAAGGCTTGTCTATACGATATATGTATATGACAAGAAGATATGGCGTAGTTTCCCGAACGCTGCCCAACCGAGTTGGATTCATCGGCTGACCTCTATATTATCAAAGTTGGATTTAGTTGAATTGTCTGACCCAAATGGAAACAGTGGTTAAAATCATCGATGATATCGTGCCCAACGTGTACCGGCATGGATACGACATGGCCATTTGACATAATGTTCGTTTTGCCCATGTTCATTTTAAGATCCACCTGGGTGGTTATTCGCTATGACCTCCTTCATTCTTTGGATGAGATTCCTTGTCAATAACGTGATTCAGCGATGATTCCACGCAAATATTGTAACGAGCCCGCGTTATGTTACGTTTGGTCATAGCGAATAAGGGGGCAGTTTGGAAGACGATATTGAGGTTTCTAATCTAAGCTAATACCACAACTATAAGCGTTCGAAATGTAACTTAGAGATGCATGTTGGGTGACTAGCAAAACGTAGAATGACTAGAGGGTTAATGAAACTACAAACCTATCTTTTCCTAGAATGAATTAACGAGTTTCGTATTCCCATTAAAGATGCTGCAGATAGAGGCAGACTGGCGTGAGATTGATCCTGGCGTGCGGAAAATTAGCTGCACTTTTAGCGAGAAGGAATCAGTTTATCCACAGAGTAATACCATATTTAGACTTAACGATACGACATCGAACCACGTTAAAATGTTTCTGGTCTTTCACATAACCCGGAATAATTATAGACTGTGTGATTCTATACCGATATAATAGCTGGCCCTGATCCTCATACTCATGTTGATCATACTCGTTGGACTCACTGCTATCTGCCTCCAGTTGCAGTGGCAAAAGGCAATGACCCGAACGACGCGGTAGAGGAAGGCCCTCCACTCGATGGACTAAATACATTAAAAACATCGCAGGAGGTTGGTGGATGGAGGCGGCTCACAACCGTTCGTCGTGGCATTCTAAGGGCAGGCCTATGTCCAGCAGTGGACTTCTGCACGCTGATGATGATGATGAATGGCAATGAGAAACGGAACAATGGGAATCATTGAGCAGCTTTATTAGCGCTGTCTCTAAAATCAAAATCTAAAATAAAATTAAAAACTTTTTGAAATGCCTATACTATATATTGTACATATTTATTGAATAATATACATAAAATATTCAATACAATATATTGAAATGTCCCTTTCAAATGAAACCCAAATGGGGGACTCGTTTTTCCCGTTCAAAAAAGCTAATTGTGGTTAGTTCGAGCTTTTTTCAGAATTTGCTAAATAAGAACACATGCGTGTGCGAGCCTCAATTTATCAGTACATCACTATCAGCTCATGTTAATAAAAGAATTTCAATTATTGACTTGGTATCATTTCCCCCGCCCCCCCCGTTCACGACATGCTCACGTCGTTGGTTCCCGTCTCACGACCTTCGAACGTGGTCGCGGTCGGTGCTCATGAGGAAGGACCTCTAAATGGTCAACGAAAGGTCAGCAGAAGAATGGTGTGAAGTCGTTAATTTTTCTAAAATAATTTTAATAATATCGTATCGTAAGTTATGAACACTGTCTTACTTTCCACGTTAGTTTACGGCCGTGAAATGAGTCAGCTGCCTTATCCCTAGACAGGATAAGTGAAAGATAAGCCGGATTAAGAATAGCAGATGGTAAGTAATCGCAACAGATGTTCTAATGGAAAAAAATACAATAAATTACGTAGGAGTTTTCTGTTTACTTCTAGATGCTGCCAAAAATGAGTACTTATAGCTTGGTAAGCAAATTAGGTACTTGGTCTGGAACAACGAAGTGTACAATCAGTGGCCTGAAATTACCTCTTAATGGTGCACGTAGATATTTTCAGTGTAATTATTAAGTACCTAGTACCTAATTTTTAGAGGTCTTTGTTGAATTCGTTCGTGTCCACCGTGCATCTGCTAGTGCCGCTAGGCTGTAGTAGTGTGTAGTCCTCTGTAGTTATCTATTATACTTCTGCAACTTGCTTCTTCAAAACAAGCTTTTATTAAATTATAGTGATCGGAAAATTGAGCTGATCAAATGAGTCCAAACACCGCCAAGCCACTATTAATTATCGAGGAGTTCCATTGTCCACCTTCCGTCTCCATCATTAGATCAGCTTGCCGTCATTATAATATTATATTGTCATATTTTATGAATTTGAAAGGTATGAAAACAGCTCAATAGGCATGATGACTGATTTTGAAAAACTGTCCTATGCTATTCTAAAGTATCTACTATTTCCATAAAATATATTATTTCTGCAGGAAACAAAGATTTATTAGAAAAAAATACTATTTAAATTTTAAGTTTAAAATTCGTTCCAAAACGATCGCCGGTGTCATGGCGTCTGCTTGTGACGTCACGGGTATGTAAACAGACCTTATACACCTGGAGCAAAAGCAACAAAACAGTTATTGTGTTATATAGCGTGCTAAAATATGAATTCCAAAGTGTATAAGTGGTGTGCGGTCGCTCAGTGCGTTAATACATCAATAAAAACGCCTAACAAATTATTTATTTACGTTCCACGCAACAAAACAATGCGAAATAAATGGCTTAATCTTGCACGGCGAGATCCAACAGCTATAAGTCTAAATTCTCCAATTTATTTCTGTGAAGATCATTTTGACGTAAGTTTTTACCTTATTTAATATGTTCTAAAATGATTACTTTGTTTATCTTGATAGGTAATACATTTTACCATTTTTGAGGTTAGATTTCGTCTTAGAAAAAGCAACTGATCGAAGGTAAAAACAATTAAAAAGTGAAGATAGAGATTGTCGAAAATGACGAATTAGTACGAAACACAGTGACGTTTACAATATTTACAATCTTGTGACGTAATTCACTCTGATTGGTGTTCAAGTTATCATGGCGGACTGCTGTATTTGGTAGTTTTATTTTATCAAATATATTATCAATCTAGCCCTAAATATGAAAATAAATACATTTTTTTAAATCTATAAACCCTATTTCATAAGATAAACACATTATTTTAGTGATTCTTAGTTACTGTCATCATGCCTATTGGTTGGGTGGTTCAAAATTAAATTACAATATTTGTCCTACACTAACATACATAGGTACTAAAAGGTCATTAAATAAAAGCTTGTAATAAAAATACATCGCCGCCGCCGTATTTTCAAGCCGCCATGGTGTCTGGTGTGTGTATGGCCTAGAATATGCCTCTAATCCTCCTCCCGTGGATGTGAAAGTCAACTAAGGGATTACACCAGGGTATGGTTAGCAGCATCTACCTTAGTACTCTACACCAATGCTGCGATCACCGATCCGCCTGCCAAGCGTGGTGATTATTTAAAATAGAATGTATTTGTATAATATAAGTAACATTTATTTTACAAAAGGTTAACCTCTCTTAATAAAACATAATATAGGAATGCTTCCTAGCATTAAGGTGAATGCTCTCGTTGCCTTGCCCATACAAAATAATTTAAGTATTTTTTCAATCCACAGATTGTCGTTCTTTATATCGTATTTTTTTTTCGATTTTCTAATGATTATCGTACTCGCAAATGGTTATTTCAAATAAAAATTTACTAAGGGTAATTTTTAAAATTAGTTTGAAATACGACCAATTTTACGTATGTGTGAGTGTTTTTAATGTCCATTTTGAGTCGCCACCTACCATCGAAGCGTGATATTTTTACGAAGAGCACCCTGTTTTGTTTAATTTGACAGAGATGGCGGTTAAATGGACCTCGAGCACCGAGTTTTGAGAAAGATAGTGAAAGATGGCGCTAAATAAATAAAAGTATGCTTCGCGTTATTTTCGGCTCTGTCACCAAAATTACGAAACGCGAGGTTGCCAGATCGCCAGACCGTCACGATTTGCGGCGTTGCCGGTCTGGCAACGCTACGTCACAAGTTCAGTGCTTGCTAGTCACCCGTAATTATTAGGCTTTATGAGCTGGCTCTGATAGGGTTGCCAACCGTTCGTTATAATCATAGTTTACAAAGTTATTTGCGGCTATGTTCTTTATACTTTGCAATAGCAACAAAGTAGGTACCTTCGAGAAAATACTTTATTGTAACGTACTTTATTGAAACTCAAGTTTCAGTTTTATAAAATAAAAATAAAACAACGAAAGAATATGTAAAAACTATACTTTCGTAACTTCATTCGCAGCAATAAAAAAAAATATTATTATTCATTGACCGAGCGAGCAAAGCAAGGTAAGTCCTTGCAATATAATATGGCAAAATTTGCTATCGTCTGTTCGGATGTATGTACCTATGTACGTAAGTACTCCCGTACGTCGCATTTTTCAATTAATCTTGATGAAACTTGATATATAAACTTACTTATATATTTATTTTACAATATAGTTTTTGAGAAAAAATAAAAATGAAAACCATTATTACGTGAGCTCTCATTTGTTAGAGTTTCAACGACTTGTGGTTCAAGTAAGATTGGGTATATGCTAGATCGGGCTATGGATGCGATTTTTAAACTTTATCGAAAAACAAGATAGTTTGTGCTCTTGAGGTATTCTGTTCGCAAAACTACTAGTTTTTATAATCCGACCGTGTACCGTGCTGTGATTCAGAAACTCGGTGTAGCAAACCTATGATAATATATCAATGTCAAAGTGTAGTATGAAGTTGTAATCTCGCTCCTTAAATGCAAAAGAGCCACAAGTCGAAAATTCATTTTTTTACTGGAAAGCCTATCAAAGTTTTGATAGTAGTTTTTTTTGTATTACTTTATAAATCTTTTTTTCTACATATATGTATGGTATATTTTAAGATGCGTATTTTGAACCTTACACTACCTTGAAATTTACATTGAGATCAATGTAATTAAATGCGGAAGAAACTTATCCATAACTATCACCTCTTCATCTAGCAATATTACAAAATAAAATACTCCATAAATCTTTGACTTACTAGTAGTAACGATGAGATCTACGATCAATAATATCTAAGTCATCGCAGTAATCTCATTAAGTGTTTCATTACTATACATAAATATCCTTTAGCTTAAATAATCAATTTTAAAATAAGTAAGTATAAAAAGTTTAACATTACTTTGGGATCACATCATTTTCAATCAGTTTTAGGATGCCCTGTTTTTTTGTCTCAGCAACTTGTAGCTTTTTGATATTATTTTATTTCATTTACTTGGGAAAAATCTGTATCCTGAGAAGTTTTGTATAAAAATATATTTTAATGTTGTTGATCAGTTCTAATAACTTTGAGGTCTGCCCTTTACGACTCTACCTTTGGAAATCCATGTCAGGAGGCTGAACACTAGGAAGTACTGAATCAACTGATTGGTAATCAATCATCTGTACTGCTGTCTGAGCTTGAAGATGAGGATTCACTTGAGTTTATCTGAATCGCTGTCTGTACTTTCCTCAATAACTAAATTGGTTCATTGCTCTGGACTTCCAAAATCAGATAATGTTTTCATCAAGTAACGATAGGCTAGGATTGTGTTGGCTGTCTGTCTGGTATGGAATTTGTACCATTTTTGATAAAGCGATTAAGATAGAGACTCCAGTAAATCCTCATCTATAAGCTCAGACAGCAGTACAGACGATTGATTACCAATCAGTTATGATTCAGAACCTCTTAGTGTTCAGCCTCTTGGCAAAGATTTTCAAAGGAAGAGTCGTAAAGGCATACCTTAAAGTTATTAAAACTGATCAACAACATAAAAATATATTTTTATACAAAACTTCTCAGGATTCAGATATTTCCCAAGTAAATAAAATAAAATAATATCAAAAAGCTACAAGTTGCTGAGACAAAAAACAAGGCATCCTAAAACTGATTGAAAAGGATGTGATCCCAAAGTAATTTTAATAATCTTAAAAGTGATTATTTAATTCAAAGGATACTTATGTATGATAATGAAACACTGTATTTTAAGACTGATTGTACGGACTGATTGTAATAACAGTCATTTAACAAATATTGCATGTTTGTTTAAACAATTACAACCATAATCACGTTAATCTTATATGCAAAACAGACACATTTCCAAGTACTGCGGTTTCGTTTTAATAAAATAGTAATCAAACTTATTGAACTTTCATTCAAAAGAAACGCATTCCAAAACCTGACACTTTTATGTTTCGTAATAAAGTTATTATTATTATTATTAACTGGAAAGATGGCTGCTTTGCTGTGAAGTTAGTCATCAAAGTCTCAAAATGCTAAATGGGTAGTTGTGTGATTGAACTATTTTAAACGCTAAAACCATGGGTGTCTTTTTCGAATATAAAAATTGGAATCATCTAAATGCCATTTTTGCATTAAAAACGATATTGAATTTTTTTGATTTGTGGCCCTTTTGAATTTAAGGTGTTCTGTTTGTCTGTGGTTACCTAGCCTAGTGCACTCCTTGACTTATTTTCTCTATGGTCCTTGTCTATGGTGCACTGTGGGTGTCATGCGATTAATTTTCTTTGGGGCGGTGTCTTTGAAACGAGTGCAAGCCAGGTTAAAACGGTTTCACAGTGAAAGAATGGTGGCGAAACGGGGAACATTGGTGTACCCAAAATTTGAAATAGAGCAGACCACTGGTCATCAGGTACTTAAGGGTTATTTTATGAATTATCCATCATCAGTTTTTGTACAAAAGTGGGAGAAAAAATAAAATAATTTTTTGAAAAATCTATCTGGTTTGCAGAGTGCATTTCTATTCTATGCCACTTTTATAGTTTTCATGAGATCTTTTTTTTTTGCCCCTTTACCCAGGCTAAATACGTTCATTACATTCCACCTTATCTGCAATGGGCACCGTTTACGGCTTATTGCGGATTTGTGGCACTGCCATAATCTGTGGTCCTAGTCGTAGGTGTTTCTAATCTGTGTATCGTGTGATTTGGCGGCAAAAATAATTAAACTCAACCTAATTTTTGGTGGCGCTAATTACAATTGTAAAATCTTTTATTTCGGTTTGGGTGCCGTTTATTCTCGGATCATGGTAGAATCAGACGGCATTGTGTAAACTGTGTAATATGTTTGGATAACATGTGGAAAGGCCTTGTTTTAGAGGAAGATACAAGCATAAGATCTCTTTTTGCTCAATGGGTTTCTCCTCAAATCGTAAGTACAATTTTCCAATATTATACACAATATCTTTAATTAGTTAGGTAGGTACGTTGTTATATATTCTTACTCCAATCTCAGAGGCGCGGTGGGCAAGTAGCTGGCTTAGATGCGAGAGGTGTGGGTTCGATTCCCGATAGAATGTCTACCTGTTTATCAGTATGTAAGTAACTATGTACGGTCCATCGAGCGGAGGCCTTCCTACACTGCGTCGTCCAGCTTGTGTTTGCCACTTGAGAACCTTAATTTTTATTTATTTATTGTTCATTGACAAACCAACGGTGATACAAATAAATAAAATCTTAGAACGGCTTCTAAAAGGATAGTATGTTTGAGCATAGAATAGGAACGAAGTTGGGAACAACCACAGCTGTTTGCCGGCTATACAGTATACAGTTAGTAACCGACCTAGGCTAGCAGGTACATTTTGGTAGGCACCTAGGTAGGTACCTACCTGCTAACGTAAGTCAGCGGGTAATAGGTAGGTATACCTACCCACCAGAGTACGTGTATAGCATTATGTGCCAGTGTGTATGTTTTATAGTTGATATATGTATTATCCGCCTGCCAAGCGTGGTGATTATGGAAAATCCCCCCCATTGTATTCAATGGGGGAGGCCTCGTCCAGTAGTGGACGTAAACAGGCTAGTGATGATGATGTATTTTTTATACTCGTTATGAAAGATTTTTTGCTGATTTGCCGATGTCATCATGCTAGAAGACCTTGGCACAATGCTCAGGGACCTCATAATACTGTCTCCCAAAACGTGGGTCTTTAGGTATATGAGCATTGGTCGTCATCGTGTACCTACTCATCTCACATCTGCACCGGGCAGTAACCGGGTGTTGGCCCCTTACTGCGGTGTTCATTCGCCGAAGACAAGAGGGTCCTCAGGTTTGGCCCTAGCGTCTTCGGTACTTCCTATGAACTGGGGCTCTCTTTCTCTGCTCTGGTCGGAATCAGAAAAAGATTTATTGTTCAACTGTTGTACAAAAGATGGTCTCTCTGGATCGTGGCGTTACGTACGTAGCTCGACGAGTCGACGATTGTACGGAAGCATTGAGTCTGTTGGTCTTTCTGTTCTGTGGCTTTCATCCATCAGAGCGTACCACGCGAGGCAGCGTACCTATATACGTACCTACGTAAGACGCGGACCAAATGTAGGTTTTGTAGAGACCTAACTTGCAGCTTACTGCAAATGTTTGAATGAGTTCAAACTGCAAGTTAGGTCACCGGCCTCAGGATGTGTCTGGCTGCGCTGAACGAGTTTCTTGTGTGTTTAGGGCATGCTGTGTCATCGTTGGTAGATAGTTATCGATGGTCACCCCTAACTATTTGGCCGAATGGAAACCACTCTATGGTTTGGCCCTGTAGATTCAGTTTTTTGGGGAGATCGTGTTTCCTACCGTAGGAGACTGTCTGTGTTTTGACCATGTTGACTGAACCTTAGAATAAGGACTGAAGCTACTAGAAACATACTAAAATTACTAGAAAAATAAATACAAACTGAGTCACAACTCACATGTTAAAACGTCAAATGGCGCTCATTGGAGCTCCATTTGGCTATACATTATTTACGAACAGTAAGGTTTCCGTAGTGATGTGATTTTTTTTATCGATAAGTTCCTATTGATGACCAACCTATACATACCTATACATTTTTTCAGGTTCCCCAAAGATAATGCAGTTAAAAATAAATGGACACGACGTACTTCAAGGTATAATAATTGGAGTATGAACATATTGTATTAATTTTTATTTATGTATTACGACATTACTACACCGCCTAATGAAGTAACGCTAATGCTACGTCAATAGGAACCTCAAAATAAAGTCTGTTGCCGTTACTATGTAGGTATTTTTATTGATGGGTATTACATAACGTTATAACTAAACGAGACAAGGGAAGCACGAACCTAAAAAATACGTACCTACGTAGTCTTGATCCCATATTAGGATTCCCTGTGTTGGGTATTACGAACTACGAGTGCCATGGTAGGTGTTATGGTACCCAGACTCGGAACAGATATTTGTAGATCATATAAATAATAGTCCCGCAGCGGAAATCGAACCCGCAACCTCTTGGATCTCTGCCAGCTACTCGCCCGAAGCGCCACAGCTAGAGGTCGTCTTATAGTAATTGGCGAAGCCTGGAAATGCCGCCCACTAAATGTGTGTGCTTGAGGGGGGTTCGTGTGTGTGTGTGTTTGTGTGACATGATGACATCGGAGGTAGCGCCAATAGCACGACGCCGATTTTCAAACCTTGATGTATTTTTGAGAGTAGCTCGCGTATGACAAGCTAAATTGTAGGTCCTAGTAGACTTATAGACTTACTTACTTAGTCGGTCGCAAGTGAGTTGCGGAGCGTCGGCATCGTCGCGTCAAAACCGCTACCTACTACGCATTCTGTGTACTTACTGTAAATTTCATCAAAATCGTTAGAGCCGTTTTCGAGATAACATTTAGGTACGCTCGTTTTAAAGAACTTGAAGAATAGTGGGATTTCTTAATCGACATTAAAGTCGACACAGTTACATCACTAGCATTAAGAAAAATAGAGACAACCTTGTAAAATTAGGAATGAACGAATGTTTAAGCATCCCTTTCTAACACCTTTCCAGTGCCATAAGTGAAAATAGTACAAACTGTTGTATTTGGTACTTTAGCAATACTTACTTCTTTTGCTTCAGTCTTTATTCTAAGGACAGAACAAAGAAAATTACATAGACAAGACGAATATCATGTTAAATACCCATTGTCACA
Organism: Epirrita christyi; assembly: GCA_951392215.1. NCBI lineage: Eukaryota > Metazoa > Arthropoda > Insecta > Lepidoptera > Geometridae > Epirrita > Epirrita christyi. The sequence goes on along the minus strand of OX595837.1, from coordinate 17,445,878 downwards.
CCTATATGCCATACACGCTGGGTACTATATTATCAGTTATTCAGCTGCAGCTTCCATAAATAAATATAAAACCCACATTTTCTGACAAAATTAATTTTAGAGCTGAACGAACTCTAAATATTTTGCTGATCAATTATCATATTTTTTTGCAGATAACCTTAACTGCTACATATTATTACGTCGGGCATGCTGCGACCTTGCTACCTGCTTCGCAAATTAAACCAAGTGGGCTTACACAGACGGCAGGTGCAAGTCGTTTGTTGCCTATGTGGAGTCTGTATTAAGAAGACCGAGCTTTGTCGTCCAACGTGGTAATTCACGCAATTACTAAATGTAATACGTGATTTGATGAGAAGACCACGAATGGAAACATTTACTTATTATGATTCTTACATAGAGCCTATATTCACCACTGTCCGTTACTGCTTGTCTGGAAGAAATCGTGTTCAGCGATAAGGCCACCCATTGTACCTACTGCTAATTTTGATAAATCAATAAAGTGTTTATCTATCTATCGCACGATGTATTTTATCAGTGCGTTTCAAAAACGATCAAGTTACAAATTCTTTGAAATGAAAGGAAAATACCTTATACCAATGCGCGTCTGTTACGCGTTTGTATCTCTGGTAGAATACGCCGTGTGCATAGGCTCATAAATAGGTACTTACATAAGTATTCATAATTCACGCCTCTCAAGATAAAAACGCATTAAAAAAAAGGATTCGGCTTGTTTCAGATTTTATTTATTTATGCATCAATTAAGTACAAAATATAAAATTACATTATCATGGTGCAGCAAGTAATTCAAAATAGGTACTTTTTATACTACATTCAGTAATTCAAAAAACTTACATACTAGATAATGTTCATATCCTACGTTTTTCTACACGAATTTTATATAAGAATTGGAGTGTACCGCTATTAATTAGGGTGCTTGAGCCATCAACAAACAAACGAAGTTAGCTCCTATTTTGGATAATATTATCTCATCAAAACTCCATTAAATTGGGTGCACATAATCAATACCTACACTAATATCTAGACTCGTGGTTTGTCAGTTTTTTTATAAAATTATATGGTTTACAAATTACACTAACTTAAGGTGGAACGTTTCGTAAGTGGCGCGAAATTCAAATTGTATTGTGTTTTTTCTGATTACAGTTCACCAACACTTCTTAAGATAGCAAACACTGATTTTGCGGGAATCATTAGACCTAACACACATGTTCTAATTGATAGTATCTCATAAATATCATTAGTTTAGCTACAAATGTCAATGAAAAAAAACATCCCTGTACAAATCATTCATTGACATTCGTAGCTAAACTAATAATATTTATTAGATAATATAAATTAAAACACGTATCTCCTGATTCCCGCAAAATCAATGTTTGCTATCTCTAGAAGTGTTGATGAGCTGTATTCAGCAAAAAACACAATAAAATTTAATTTCGCGTCACTTGTAAAACGTTGCACCTTAAAGATTTGCATGGAAATCTAGTTAACCCATGCTAATTTGATTCTATACATTAATTGTGTCCTCATAATTTTACTTAGATTATTTGATACGACCTCTGTGGCGCGGCGCAGCGGGCGAGTAGCCGGCTGAGATGCGAGAAGTTGCGGGTTCGATTCCCGCTGATGGACAAATGTTTGTATGGCCTGCAAATATTTTTTCCGGGTCTGGGTGTAATGGTACCATGGTACTTGTAGTTCCTGATGCCCACGCCACAGAGAATCCTAGTGTGGGATCAGCAGGTCTATTCTAAAACGTCGGAAACGTTTCCGATCGGATTCGTTAGTTTTTCATTTCGATGTCGTAGTAACTAAAACAATTTTCTCTAGTAAAACGCAGTAAAAAACAATAAATATTGTATATTACTGTGTTTTACTAGAGAAAATTGTTTTAGTTACTTACTACATCGAAATGAAAAACTAACGAATCCGATCGGAAACGTTTTCGACGTTTTAGAATAGCCCTGCAGGACTACGTTGACAGGACTGTTGGGTGGGACCGTTACAAAATACCGGTTAATTTCGGTTAAATACCGGTAAATAATTCCGGTTACCACTAACCGGTTAATCGGAGGAACGAAAATTTTCATGAACCGGAATCATTTTGGTTTCCGGTTACTAATAATAACGATTGCAATAACAGTAAGAAACTGGTAAAAAACCCAAATCTAACCGGTTAATTTCAGATTAGCGTGGGCTAATGGCGTATTTATTAAAATTAAATCTGTTACCGCGTGCCTCGCCGCCCCGCCACGCCGCCGTGCCGCGCGCCGTGTCGGCACCGGCCGGCGTTGATTGTAGTGTAGATTCATGTCACTGAACATGATGGACATGTTTGTTTAGCTTTGCCAGTCGGCTCGTTCATTTCATATTTTTCTAAATTGTTAGTGTTTTGAGTTAGCGACGTGATTAAATATTATACGTTTTTTTTTAAATAAAATAGATACCATAGGTACACATACTTAAATAATACCTACCTATCCATGAGAGGAAACCCATCCATGGGAGGAGACCTATCCATGAGAGGATACCCATCCACGGAAGGAGACTTATCCATGGAAAGAGACCCATTCATGAGAGGAAACTCATCCATGAGAGGATGGATGGATGAGTATCCATGGGGGCTAATTTTCTCGTTACTTATTTGGAAAGATACTTTTTTTACCATTACGATCCACTACTGATAGAAAAATGGATGAACGCAAAATGCGGTGTCTCTCTCACTCTCCGACTGTTTGACTAACCAATAGCGGAGGCCGGAACTTCATTTTAACCGGTTAAAGTTTGCTCTCTTAACTGATAAGTCCGCTTAACCGGTTATGATTAATACTAATAGTACGTAACCGGTTACGTACTTTCGGTTCCAGGTTCCGGTTAGGGGTCAATGACCGTAATCGGTTAGGAAAATTAACCGGTTTCAGAGCTTTGCGTTATAATAACGAAATGAGGATACAAACTACGTTTTGTATAGAGCGGGCTAGCGGTACACTTCCCATAATAAAAAAAACCATATGTGTATTTAATTAAGTACTGTGGTGTGTCGGGCTTAAAAATAGACGTCTCCTCCCACGGATGTCGTAAAAGCCGACTTAGGGCCCGGCCCAAGGGATGGGTAGCAGCATCCACCTGAGTACTCGACACCAATAACTGCGAGCACTAATCCGCCAGCCAAGCGTGGTGATTATGCATTCTATGGAACCTCGTCCAGCAGTGCACGTCAAAAGGCTGCTGCTGATAATGATGACAATATCTGATTATGGAGGAGCCTACATTGATATTATCTAAATATTCAAACCTTATCCATATTCACAAACATTACAGTTGATGATACGAATGTTCTTCCTGGTGCTTCGACAAGAATACTAAAGACTACAAGAATTCTATTAGCCTTGGGGTTGTATCAGCTTCTCCAAGCTTTCTCGTATTAGATCGACTAGGCACCAGTCAAATATATCTGCACCTCGACTAAGTTTTTAGCAGACTGTAAAAGAAAAACACTGTTAATTTTTGTCTATCCGGCGGCGTCTTCATGAGGACCATAACGACTGGGAAGAAGTGTGTAAAATTCAATATTTAATAACACCAATGGAGAAGCAGTACTAACTATTGTAAATTATTTACTTTTTGTGTAAATGTTTGTTAATTCTGTCTGTAGGTACTTTTGGATCAAAGCTAAGTAGCAAGTAAGCAATGGGCTGTAACCCCATATTGACAGTGAAACAATTAAATTATGTTGGAATTCTTGTGAAACCATTATTTTATTAGTAAGAATCTCCCCAACTACCTATCTGCTTAAGACTGTGTTGAACGTTGCATGAATGCAAGTACTATGTATAATTAAAGAAACATGGTTGAATAAAGGTTGAATACATAATATTATGTGTAATAAAATCTAACATCATCATCATCATCAGCCTGTAGAAGTCTACTGCAGGACATAGGCTTCCTCTCTAGAATGCCACGACGAACGCTCTTAAGCCACCTCCATCCACCGACTTCCTGCTAAGTTTATAATGTCTTTAGTCCATCAAGTGGAGGGTCTTTCTCTACCGCATCGTCGGTCTATTTACTAGACAAAGTAAATTCTTCCACCTGGCCCCAAATACAGAATGAGTATGTAAGTACACTCAGCTACTAGGATTAAGGCATCAGTGCAAACTGAGATGAAGTGTCTAGGGCGCCAATTCAGAGATTGTCATGTTGAACTCTACATTTTCTTTTCTGTGATCCTTCGATTAAACATTTCTTGTTTGAGCTCCTGTCAAATTGTCTTTCAATTATTCAGACTTATTAGAAGGTAGCACTAGCCTGCCCCAGAGTATAAAAATGCAAACTTACATTCAATATGCTTAATACATATCTTCAGTGGAGTATCTGTGCAATCTATGCAATTAGAAATTGGGGCCTGTCAGATAAGCAGATGGAGCGTTCATTTATAACATATCTGCAACACAGGAAAAAGCATGAGTAAATTACATGTTTGTGTATTTTAGAAATAAAACATTTTATGATAGTACATTCAGCGGCATGGATAATTAATCCCCTACGAATATTATCTATGCACGGTGTGCGCGTGGTCTGAGGCCCAATTCTCTAATTTAAAAACATTCAATTCACAGTCTAATCTCGTCTCAGTCGCACTGTCACGTATAGTAACAATCACTTAATCTTCGCGTTTCTTGCGAAGAACCATACGTGACAGTGCGACTGAGACGAGATTAGACTGCGAATTGAATGTTTTTAAATCAGAGAATTGGGCCTCACATCAGCAACAAAGCCACAATGAGAACGAGCGACTTCACCACTTTGAGGCTTGATTCAAGGAGCCATATCCATGGAGGTTTATTAATATAACATACATGGTATATTAATATACTTACAATAGCCCAGTTTGTAAAGAGACAACTGTCTTTGTCTGTAACCAGGCTGTAGATTTTAGATCTTAGCAAGATTATATTCTCAAGCCCCATTCGGTTAGCGTTACAAAAAATACCATAGCTAATATAACAGGAGCTATCCTATCAAGGCACTTGCATTGAATTTAGTATCATAAATAATAAATACGTACCTTAAAATCGCCAAGACTTCTATTAGGGACGGATTCATTCCAATCCAATCCAAGGTAGGCATAGTTTATTTTCTTTGTTGGTTATAATGCGGTCACACGCGTTGAGAGTTTTGAGTTTTTCTTCGTATTGCAATGTACGAAAATGCCCGCAGGCAAGGAATATAATTTCGAACATTACAATTCCAACTGATTTAACTAATCAATCAATAAAAAAACTACGAAGAATATAAACGATCAAATCAACTTGTAAACAAAACAATCCTTTTTCTTCTTCATTACACACTAGAGTGCGCTGTCTGACAGCACAAGGCAAACGATGTCACTGTCAAAGTGTCAAATGCACCGATCTACCGACCCTCAGAATAAAGACTAGCACCTTATTCGGAGGACCGACCACGCATCATGGCGAAATAGCTCACGATTGCCATTGACGGGCTGTATAAAAAGAAGCCGATCGATATTTTCAAAAATTAATTTAATTTTTTCACCCACTTTTGTAGAAAATGTAATGATGGAAATTTATCAAGCTATTCTCGTACCATCTATGGGTATTCGATTTATGTCATGTCACAGGCGTAGTACGCGGTCGCCTAGACTCTTTCGTAAGTAAACAGATATTTACATAATTTTAATGTGTTACTAGTAGAGTAGTACTATTATAGAAGATGCCTGCCCTTTGTTTGAAGCCTTCGTCGTTGTTGTTCTTGGACATAGGACTCCCCCTTAGAATGCCACAACGAACGGTATTGAGCCGCCTCCATCCACCGACTCCCCGCGACTTTTATAATGTCTTTAGTCCATCGAGTGGAGAGCTTTCCTCTAACGCGTCGTCCGGTTTGTGGTCGCCACTCGAGAACCTTTATTCTCCAACGGTTATCACTTCTTCGAGCTATATGACCTGCCCACTGCCACTAATTCTGAGAGCTATGTCGGTGACCTTGGTTCTTCTACGGATTTCCTCATTTCGGATTCTATCACGTGGTGAAACTCCTAGCATAGCTCTCTCCATAGCCCGTTGCGCGACTTTGAGCTTGTCTATACGGCCAATATATAGTTAGCGACCACGTCTCAGTGCCGTAAGTCAACACTGGCATGTAGATTTTCGTCTTGAGGCTCTGCGGTATCGGCGACGAGAAGATTTTTTTTTATGCTACTTGGCAAGCAGACAAGCATACGGCCCACCTGATGGAAAGCAGTTACCGTAGCCTATGGACGCCTGCAACACCAAAGGCATCACAAGCGCGCTGCCGACCCTGAGACATAAAGATGAAAAAAGTCTCATGTGCCTGTAATTTCACTGGCACCCGTACCCTTCAAACCGAAACACAGCAATGCGAACACTACTGCTTGGTGGCAGAAATAGGTACGGTGGTAGTACTTCCCCGGACGAACTCTTTCACAAGAAGTTTTCACAAAACCAACAAACTAGATATGGCGTAGTTTCCCGAACGCTGCCCATCCGAGTTGGATTCGTCGGTTGACCTCTTCATCTCATCACATCAATATTATAAATGCGAAAGTTTATAAGTATGTTTGTTACTTCTTCACGCCCAAACGGCTGAACGGATTTGAGTGAAATTTGGAATGAAGATACCTAATAATAATAATAAGCAAGCAAGTACCTTGACTTGGCCCACGAGATTACCGCTATGTGGGATGTGGATTCGACGATTATCGTCCCGATAGTTGTTTCTGTGAATGGACTTATAGCAAAGAGCCTCGACAAATACCTTGAGAGGCTCTCACTAAATGGTTGGATCAAGGGTCAGATTCTGAAGGCAGTACTACTGGACTCGGCACGCATAGTCAGGAGGTTCCTCTCTCTGCAGCCCTAGCCTCCGACCGCTTGGGCCTTTGCTCCGCGGTCGGTGGTTTACCGTTTTGTAATATATTTTTTACTATAATGTTTTATATACTATTTGTTTTTATAGATAAGTAGTATTTCTTTATAGTGAAAAATGTATTTTATAACGAGTTTTAAAATAAATCAACGTCATAATAATAATATCATGGTTCACGCGGGTGAAACCGCGAGGCGCGGCTCGATATTTATATTACTTGAAATATCTTTAAAAATTTAATGAATGAAAATGTAATAAGTAAATATGTTATGTTTTCAGATCTTATCTAACACCAAGCTCCCAATTTATGGACGAAATATTTTGAAGCCGAAATTGACGAAGCTGACTCTGGTTGCACGAAAAATAATAATGCACAACAGCAGTCAGCCAGGTTTGATGGCAGAAGATTTGAGAAATGGCCCACATGAACAGCATGAAAATGATTTATACGTTACTCACAGATCGGAACGTTTTTTGTTTATGCTACTTGGCAAGCAGACAAGCTTACGGCCCACCAGATGAAAAGCAGTTGCCGCAGCCTATGAACGCTTGTAACACCAGAGGCATTACACGCGCGCTACCGACCCTGAGACATAAAGATGAAAAGTCTCATGTGCCTGTAATTTCACCGGCACCCGTACCCTTCAAACCGAAACACAGCAATGCGAACACTACTGCTTGGCGGCAGAAATAGGTACGGTGGTAGTACTTCCCCGGACGAACTCTTTCACAAGAAGTTCTACTACTAACAAAACTACTAACTAGTCGTCTGACTGCGAGTCAATTTGGAATAGTGAGGGAGGCAGATTGTTGATTGTTTATCCAATATCATATATTTCCTACACAGTAATATTTGTACACTGTTATGTTTGCAAACGCCGTATCACCACACCCTAAATGAGTTTATCAGCAGCATGATGCCAAAGCTGGTAGCATTTTTCAAAAATGCTATTTTATCTGAAATATATATTGAGACGTGTTCGGAAATATGCAAAGTGCATAGATCTCAATGAAATGACATCATGTACGTAATTTTTTCTCATAAAAATCCCTTACAACATTGTTTAAAACAAAACTATATCAAGAAATGTATTTTTTTCTAGCCACTGATGATCAACCAGAATTAGCAAGTTGAAGTGGCAATGGGAAGGTCATATAGCTCGCAGAACTGATAACCGTTGGAGAATAAAGGTTCTCGAGTGGCGACCGAAAAACGGACGAGGCTGTAGAGGAAGGCCCTCCACTCGTTGGACTAAAAGCATTATGAACGTCACAGGAAATCTGTGGATGGAGGCGGCTCAAGACCGTTCGTCGTGGCACTCTAGGGGACACCTAAATGGACATCTATAGGCTGATGATGATGATCAACTACATCTAATGATGATGAAGATGATGATCTACATTGGCTTGAAGTCAAAGTGGTTTTTAACCGACTTCACAAAAAAGGAGCAAGTTCTCAATTCGGTTGCATTTTATGTTTGTTACCTCATATCACCAGCGTTTATGAACTGATTTAGAAAATTCTTTTTTTATTTGAATAGATATACTTCCAGATTGGTCCAATTTTTTTCAAAACCCAGTTCTGATGATGGAATCCATGAGGAATTGAGGGAACTCCTCAAATATTTTACGCATACATATGGCGTTTTTTATATTTTCAGCAACAAACCAAGCATTTGCATTCAGAAAGTATCATAATCCTTTCACCACTATGGTTCTTTCATCATTTTTTTTCCATCCTAATATTTAGTCGAATACAATGGCGGAAGTCGGTTTTTTAAATGAAAAGTTATATTTAGAAGAGATGCAATGGGTACTAATGGTAACAATGAATAGAAAATACGAAGGCATAATGTGCAGTTGCACTGATCGCTTACCTATTGATGAGTATTTGTTGACAGTGTATGATATTTCTAGTGGAAAATACTTGTAATTATAAACCAATAAAAATATACCTAGTCTGTTTATTTTTTCTTTTTATTCATTTCTGTAAAAAGACATTCATTTTTGTGGGGGTGTTTGCCATAATTACCACGCATGGCAGGCTGATTGGTGATTGCAGTATCGGTTACTCAGATGGATGCTGCTGCCCATGCACTGGTGTAAACCCTTAGTCGGCTTTTCCGACATACACGGGAGGAGGATTATAGATTCTACGCCGCACACCACGGCACTTTTTATAGGGTGGCAGGAAGTCGGTGGATGGTGGCGGCGCATTCCTTCTAACAATCAATATCGAGATACCTTATAAATATTTTTTAACGCCATCTATATAACATCTGGGGATAATGACAACGCCATCTAGTGAAAAACCAAACAGTGAATGTAGAAGTGTGCGTGCGTGTAATTACATGAGGCAAATTGACAGATCTTATTTATAGTGAATTTGAAATTTCTAACGACTCTTTAACGAAAATTCATGCAGCATCAAATTCTATGACCTACACCGTGCTCGCAAACGGTAAAATTACTCACCAAAGACGCTCGAGTTTTGAACAAAAAATAAAAAAGTCAATATCTGTTTTTCCACGCCATCTAGCGTGAAACGAGCTTTAAGTAATCGAAAGCATCCCCCTTAAGTTCGCCTATGTACATGATTTGTTTTTTGTGCAATAATGAATATTCTATTCTATTCTATTCTCGTAGATTGTAACAATGCATTTAAGACTAAGAGAATGCAGAATGTTTTATTGCTTAGATTAATCAGTACTTGGTGAAACCATAGTGATGAAACCCTTAATATCCTTAATGCACAATGCCTTCCAGTTAACCTGCGACGGTGTCGGATAACAAAACGATTGACCTTTTTCACCCTTAACCCTTCGCAACCGTTCGGCACCTCTGAATTTCAACAATATCGCATATCATCCAAGTGTTAACACAACGGAACATGGCATGTGTTCGATAACTCTAAGGGTCAATAATTGAGTCGTGTTTGCAATCGAACCCGAAACTTGCGTGGTAACAATAACGCTTGGGCACTTTTGGGTTGGTATAGTCAGTTTTGGTGGTATTGGCTTTGAAAGAGCTGATCTAGAGGATGGAACAAATGTAATCAATTAGTAAAAATTAATAAAAAAATAATTTTTACTGATTTAGAATTATTTTATGTATTTTTTATAATCAAACTAAAAACCGATTTCCTGTAATCATTGTCATAGTCATAGTCATTTATTGATAATTTAAATTACAGGTCAATAAAGATGGATAATTACTACTCTACTATCCGGTGGTACCTATATCTATCTGGTGGTAGTACTATCTTGTACTATTATTATTATTATGGGAATTATTATTTGATCTTGCGTACGTCTTAGAAGTCAAAATACATTCAACCTAAAACCTTTTTATAGTACAATGAGTAGCTAATGATAAATGATAAATGAATTTATTGATAGCTTGTGTTATGGTTGCCCTGAAAGAAATCAATTTTGAAAACCAGACTTTGGTAGTAGTTGAACTTGATTTTGTGAAAGAGTACTACCACCATACCTATTTCTGCCGCCAAGCAGTTATAGTGCTCGCATTGTTGTGTTTCGGTTAGAAAGGTACGGGTGCCGGTGAAATTACAGCAGGCACATGAGACTTTTCATCTTTATGTCACAGGGTTGGCAGCACGCGTGCGATGCCTCTATTGTTGCAGGCGTCCGTAGGCTGCGGCAACTGCTTTCCATCATGTGGGCCGTATGCTTATTAGCTTGCATAGTAGAATAAAAAAATCAACTAGGATGCCTTATTTATTATTACCCGCGGCCAATTCACCACACATCTACAATGTATCACTCGCTGAACATTGTTGTAGAATTTTCAGGGTCTCCATAGAACAGGCACCCGCTGTCAGTGCGAATAAATATAAATTAATGGTGAAAACCCTCGTCACGTACACCATGTGCCATGAGGCAGCCGACTAATAAAATGTCAGCTGCTAGATTACAGCCAAAATGGTATATATCGGGGGATGTATCAATTTGATTAGAAGATTACTGCTGGTGCGTTAGGGTTAAAGCTTAAAGGCCACAGCACACCGGCTGTGCGTTTCCGCGCGGTTGCATCCGCGTAAACAATGATGATAATTGATGATAATGAAAAGTAGCCTGGGTCATCCTGTTTGTTAATCCAGGGTATAAAGTAGGTATCTACTAATCTTCACCGTCCAGTGTCAAGATGTTACAAACATACTCACATACTTTCGCATTTATAATATTAGTGTGAAGTGTGATATTATTATACTCACATTTCACACTCCACAAATACACACACACACACACACTTTTATGCGATTGTGAATAATGTTAATTAATGTTTATAATTTTTAATTTTAGTTTATTTCTATTCTTTCAGTTTTATTTTGTTAATGCATGCGTCAAATCAAATCAAATCAAAATAACTTTTATACATTGAAATCACAAGGATCATTTTGAATCGTCTTATATAAAATTAAATTACTCCGGTCCCAACGCGACCAAGCCTCGAAGAATCAGGCAACAAACTCGGCTTGGCTTACATAAATGGTCCTTCTTACCACTAGGTGAGAAGCGCCTGTGAGGTGCCTCGGAGCAAGCAGTTGCTGATACATAGTAAATGAAAACTTAAAAACCTAGGAAGGTAGTCAAAAGTAAATAAACACCAGCAAAAAAAATATGCATGACAGCACACGCTACGCTTGTTATACTTATAATTAACAATCTAAATTAATTCTAATCTAATTAATAACATGTCAAAATTCAAATATTATTTAGTCAATAGGATATTTTTTAGATCTCTTTTTATACGTAATTTTTTACATATCAAAGAGTACGTACGTTACGTACCTACCATAGACTACCACTGTATAAATATGTGCTTATAAAATGTGGATTCGATTTGGTTTAAGAACGGCATATATTTAATTGCATAAAAACTAGCATAAGATAACTGTGAATCCTAGATTAATTGTTTATTAATTGTCAACATGTACATAATTTATAGCTTAGGTCTAAGAGATTAATCCTACTAATATTATATATGCGAAAGTTTGTGAGTGTGGATGTTTGTTACTCTATCACGTAAAAACTACTGAATGAATTTGAGTGAAATTTGGAGTGGAGATACCTTATACCCTCGATTAACACATAGGCTACTTTTCACCATCATCATCATCATCATCATCAATTTTCATCATTATTCACGCGGGTGAAACCGCGGGGCGCAACTAGTAAAATAAATAAATAAATCATAGTGTGATTAATATGATTAATCAGCAACGTGAGTGAAATCTTGTGTGATGGCATCCAGATGTCATCCCAATACAAAATACTTACGCTCATACATGTACTTAAAGAATGGCGTGGCATACATATTATGTAGCTTGACCATAACTCAGCTTTATCAGAACCCATCTTTTTTAGAATATGTCAAGTCCAATGATGATGACAATGCCAATGTTACTCGGTTAGGTAATAAAGGGAAATTACAAACAAAGAGCTGGTGTGCTGATAAAGAGTCGTAAAAATTGCTTTATTTTTTTTAATGCAGTCCATCTACAAACAATGTTCACCGTATAAATGGATTCCTTATCTTACAGACCGTTAAAAAAGGTAAAAACAAAAACGAACGAGGAAATAGGCTGAAATGAGTTCATATTCATGAAGGATAAAAAAAAAAACTGGAACCTTACAGTCAAACGCTGTTTGTAGTCCTTTGAAAACAGCAATCCCATCAGTAGGATCACCTGATGAGGAAGCCAAAATATCGTTAACAAGTTATTAATTTATTCTAATTAATACTAAAAACCCGTCACACAATAATCCGAGTAATCAACGTCGTATTTGCGTGAACGAATTTGGGCGAACAACACGCACCTTGTTAAAATGCAAATTTTGGGTACACCGCACCGCGGTCAAAGCCGACGCAGAACAGTTAGTTTACTTATGGAAAAAATAACAACTTGCCATGCAGCTATTAATTGGACGAGCTAAGCGAGTTCTTATAGTGTTAAATAGACCTCTTTAACTACTACTTTTTTACTTTTCACTTGGCTTTCGTGTGTACTAAACCACAAAAAAAACAAATTTCAGGTCTCTACGACTTACGATTTAGTCTGTGCGTTGAATGTCAGTGAGTAAGTGAGTCAGTCAGACTCGCATTAAATATACATTATAGTGATGGGGGAGTTTGTTTGATGGTAACTTGATCGAATAACCATTAAAGGTAGGTAGAATGGTGATACCAATAGGTACAGTTGGCAAGTTTTTCATACAAGCTTAAACAGTAAAAGATTCGTTAAGATTGACATTGGGGCGAACTACTAGTATATTATAAGTTTAAAAACAAGTTTTAATTGGTAATACTTATATTATGTAAACTTATTACAGTTGCGCTTGGTGAAATAAGTACAAAAACAGTAATCCCTCTTTAAAATTCAAACTGATGTCACAACACTATATAAGGAAAAACAGAAGTCTTAAAAAAACAGTTAGCAAGCTGTTCTCTTTGAACTGTGGTAGAGAAAACAGCTACACAAAACACATTGCCTGCATTTCATAAAATCAAAACAGCAAATTCTATGCAAAAGCCTTGCGCTGGTGTCTGTCCAACAGAATACAATAATTACTACGCTTTGGGGGTGGTCGATAGGAATTGCCCCCTGAATTATTATATTATTTTTATTTAAATAAAAAAAAACAAAAGTTACTAATGTTTACCAATTCACACCATTGAAAGGCATCGTGGATAATATGAACCCTCGCAATTTGAAACATTGACACAAAAAGTAACTATTTTCCCCTTTCAGTTATTATTATGGTGACTCTAACCAAACTCACAATTTTAAGTCATGAAAATTCCTGCATTTTAAATACCACTCTAATTACACCTCAGTGCATAAAAAGTATAAACCCTGTTGTAACCGCACCCGCGAGTGTGCTCCGTTGAATCACCGAAATCGCTGAAACACCGCAATAAACTCTCGGCTTTACGTGCGTGACTACAAACTTAATAGTCCATTAAATTTGCATCAGACTTTTATATTTTTCACGGCCTGCAGTGTAAAAGTGAAGTGTAATAAAAATGATGCTTGAACCACGAAATTATTTTATGGTTTAAATTAAATGTAGACATTAAAGTCTTTATAGAGCCCTCTTTTTTCCGTTTTTGTAATTTCACCAATTTCATATCTACTAAAAATATGATTTCTATTCGGAATCTTTTATCCTCCATCATCCTTTTTCATAGCCTTTCAGAATCATTGATAATTATGTTTGCATTTTATTATCAGAAAAAATAAATTGAAGCAGTTTTTAACAAAGGCTTGAGTCTACAAATTCTTCAAGCAATTACACGGGCGTGTAGTGTACACTGAACCGTGGTGTGTCGGGCCTAAGAAAAGACACTTCCATCTCCTCCCGAGGATGTCGTAAAAGTCAACTAAGAGATTACACCACACCAAGGTATGGCAGCAGCATCCACCTGAGTACTTAACACGAATACTGCGATTAATAATCCGCCTGCCAAACGTGGTGGTTATGACAACTCCCCCCATTGTATTTTATGGGAGAAGCCTCTTCCAGCAGTGGACGCCCAAAGGCTGTTGATGGTGGTGTTCACTACACAATTTTTTGTATGTAAATTGAGGTTTTCAACATGACTGATAGGGGCACTTTTATTTTTTTTACATCACACGCTTGTTGCTTGTTATATTTGTAGACAAGGACCTCCCTTTGTTCTTTTAGAAATACCATCTAACAAAATGTTTGAGCAAAAATCCAAAGTGTTTATTTGCAAATAGCCGAAACCTGATGTCCCCCAAATCACCACATCTCCCATTTTTATGTCCCAAAAACTATCCTAATTCCGTCCAAGCGTCTATAAAGCGTCCGCCGATCCTGTACCGAGATCCTGTAGAAAGAAAAGTATTTTTTTGTTCCAACGAGCCGAGTACGACACGGAGAGGGATAAAACAAAATAACCAGGCAGGTGCTATGAGCTCTTACAGCTATTCAGTTCAAATACTATTCAGTACAAAATATCAGTTCGTCGTTGACATTCCCAATAGTTGAATAACTTTAATCGCAGAAGTCTATAGACCTTCTCCTACTGTGCCTTTAAATACAGCTGCGGAATAGTTTTTGAACTGAATGGCTATAAGAGCCCATAGTAACCCAGCTGATGTTATGAGTTTGACAGTTGTGGGTAATAAGTAGCTGATAAGCGTTTCGTGAAATTCCGACTGTGGTCTCTTCTATAAAATCATCATGGAGTGCTTATTGGCAGCACTTAGAAGTGACCTTAGGTGATTTAAGGTATTACAAGTTTCCTCGCGACATTTTTGAACATGTGGTAATTGCGCACATACATTTAGAAGTGACACACATTACCAGAAAGGTTACGGCGCGGTATGACCATAAAATTTAAACGTCCAAAAATTCATTTATTTTTCACAATTCTATTCAGTTACAATTTTTATTAGTAAGTATATTGTTCTACCTGCACTATTTTTTACATCTCATTATTTAATCTCGTCACGTCGACTTGGCTTATTTAGATGATCCGTCTTATCACTAGGTGAGAAGCGCCTGTGTGGTGCCCCGGAGCAAGGAGTTGCTGATACATAGTAATTGAGAACTTAAAAACCTTAGGAAGGTAGTCAAAAGTAAATAAATATCAGCAAAAGTATGTAAGACAGCACACGCTACGCTTGTATAAGGATTGTAAAGGAACACGGCACCCATCTCGCTTTGGTATAAAGTAGCCTCAAGATTCTAGAATAACAAGCCATATCGAAGCGGGTATCGCTGAAAATGAGCATCACTTCTCGTAAACTTCTTTTATCTCGTGTTTGTCTGACTAGCGTTCTGTTGCGGTTCCGCCCAAATAAGCTATGTAAAACATGTGACAGCACATGATGTTTGGCATTCCGTGGTAAGAATACTAGAAAATATGTTCTGGCCATGAATACTAGTATCTACGGGGACATTGTATTTAAGTAAAGCCACAGCTAGTTTAGTAGCATTAATGTACTCTACCTATATTAATTTTCAACTGTAGGTTGTATCTTATTGTTTTTTTTTATTAATTCTTTAGTTTTCTCCATATAACTTGGTTATGTACAATAAGTATTATACATATCTTTACCACATTATATTAGTGGGAACCTTAAATTGGCTCTCTACAACTAGCATAATGTGTAATAATTTTTATATAACTTTTCATTAAAAAAACCGACTTCCGCCATTGTATTCGACCAAATATCTTGATGAAAAAAAAATTACGAAAAAACCATAGTGGTGAAAGGGTTATGATACTTTCTGAATGAAAATGCTCGATTTGTTGCTGAAAAAATCAAAATCGCTATATGTATGCCTTCAATATTTGAGGAGTTCCCTCAATTCCTCATGGATTCCATCATCAGAACTAGATTCTGAAAAAATGGGACCAATCTGGAAAATTAAATATATCTATTCAAATAAAAAAAGAATATTCCAAATCGGTTCATAAACGACGGAGATATGAGGTAACAAACATTAAAAAAAAAACTAAATTCCTGTTAGTATATCAAGTAACTGACGAATTAATTGAAAACGTCCTTTTGACGAAAACTATAAAACCGACGTTGGCATTAAAATTCCTAGAAATGGGAGGTCAACAATGGATGTTATATTGGATTTTGTTCATTGGAGTACAAGTTTCTAAATTCTTCAATTTCAGACTGTTCCCTGTACCTATTTGTGTCACAAAAGCTACAAGCATACCAAATTGGTAAAATACAACCGAAGTAAGAACCTCCTTCTTTTTGTGAAGTCGGTTAAAAAGCTGCTGGTTCTCCTATAAATAAATAAATAAGTAGTTCTTTTGTTTAGATACAGTCAGTTTGTCTGTTGCCAAAAGTCTATGTTCAGTTCAGTTGCGTCTTGCCTGTGATGAATTACGGCACTGAGATAAATCGTTAACTATATATAGCCCTCATACACAAGCTCTAAATCGCATAGTAGGTTATAGAAAGAGCTATGCTATACTACGAGATAGAATCCGAAATATGAAGATTCCTAAAACAATCAAGATCACATGAGCAGGCTTTATAGCTCGCAGAAGTGAAAACCGTTGGGGAATAAAGATTCTCGAGTAGCGACCACAAACCGGACGACGCAGTGTAGAAAGGCCGCTCCACGGTGAAGACATTATAAAGGTCGCAAGAAGTTAGTGGATGGAGGCGGCTGAGACCGTTAGTCGTGGCATTCTATGGGGAGGCCTATTTCCAGCAGTCGACTGCTACAGGCTCATGACGATTTTAATTAATCAGTATGCTTAGAGTAGTGTTTTGTAGTACCGAGATTAAGTACAATAGGTTTGTTGTTGTATATTAAATTACATGTTCTTTTTATCATCATTATTACTATACTTGAGCGACTGTAGAAAGAAATTGGTTTCTTAATTTACTGTGAAAGCCATCAAGCCCAGCGCCAAATAGCCTCAGAAGTAGAAGTATTCTTTAGAATATACCATAGATGCATGTGGTGTAAATAGGGGCCCTTTATACACCCAGGTTCAACGTCTCTACTATGTTTACTTCGAAAACTTATCCAATAAACACGTAGTTGCCGACAGCGGGACAGACGGACAAGCTGTTTCTTCTTCAACTACGTCAGATAATGTGTTAGATAAATCTGGGTACAAAGAGACGACTCTGGGCTCGAACGTCTCATATTTTACTTTTATAGGGGGGAGTTGTAACCATGTGCTTTGAGTTCAGGAGATAGTGTAGGTAAATGGATAATGCTTGCAGTTTGATAGGGTACGATATTGAAGAGCTAATGACTTGTCTGGCAAGAAGGTAGGTATAGAATCCATTTAAATACAGCTCAACATAGTAATTGCATCCATCGTTACTTTTACAATAACAATGATTTTGGTGAGTTCATTCATTCAAAATTTAGTATATATCAGAGAAAATAAGTACCTAAGTAAAATAGGGTCAAGACTTAGAAAGACTTAACACTAGGAATAAAGATCGCCTATCTATAGTGTAGTCATCTATATAGGACACAGCTTACATACTGATTAGATTATTTACTTAAAAATGGATCAATTACATTTTGAAGATCGCAGGAAGTCAGTGGATGGAGGTGGCTCAAGACCGGTCATCATGGCTATGGGAAAGGTCCAGCAGTGGGCTTTTAGTGGCTATAATTATATGACTGAAGTTAAATACAAAAAAGTATTTCATTTAAAAGTTTGATGTTTTATTTTTTAATTGTTTCCCGTTTACTTGTTTCAATTTCTTAAAATATGCACAACCCACAATTGTCTAAACAATGCCATAAAACTCCCCTGTTTACTGCTGGCCTGGCTCCAAATCTCGGTTCACAGGGCAGGAGTTAAAGTGCCTATAATAAGTTTACTCAGTGATCTTACACACGACTGCAGCAAATCACTACCATATGAATAATTTATTCTATGCCACTGCCATAGAATATAGTTAGTTATTCATATGCCACTACCCTCCACGCGTGTGACTATTTTAGTTGATTCAGGCGCGTTTGGGTTACTCGATTCCCGCTCGGGCCCGTTATTCTTCAAAGCGAGTAGATAACTGAATAAATTTAAATATCTGGAAAATAATATACTAATTGTCAATGATGTTTAAATTTTTAGGATGCAACTTTTTAAACTATAATATTAATATTATAGTTTAAAAAGTTGCATCCTAAAAATTTAAACATCATTATTATGTGATTTAATTTTGCGTATTTTTGCCATTGACATAATATATATTTATATCAATGATTTTTGCTCTAATTTTAATTGTAACGTGTACTTATATGGATTCTATTTATCTAAAATAAATTGATAATCATTATTAAATTATATATTGATTTATTCGAACAACAACGAAAACAATTACTATTCTAAAACTATTCTGAAATAACTGAATTTCTGACTTAAGAACCTACCTTGATGCTCCACACTTTTATAATACAATATGCAAGATTTGTTCTCGATGCTCGGCATACCGCGTCGCTTGTAAACTTGTAAGCCCAGTGTGAAACAATCTAGGCAAAACAAGGAAATTGGCCAACGACTGCCCAGGGCCCAGAGGTATTCCATTTCCTTAATACTTTTATTCGTACCACATGTTGATTGGAGACGATTCAATTGGTTTTACTGGCTTTAGTGGTAAGTTAAGTACTGAATATCCTTTTCATGTTACACTAGGCAAGTCACATAGGTAATATACAAAAACATCATTTAACAAAATAAAAATATATTACACATTACAATATGAAGCGTTCTCCTAAGAGCGATTTGAATACAAATTCATGCTAATTTATGAATGATGATTTTTATCTAGTCATTGCTGATTTCTGAGGGAGAGTAACCTACGAAATAGTGTTGATCAAGTGTAAGAGTGTGTTAGTTAGAGTGTAATTGGATGTTCTAACAGACTCAAAGTGTCGTGATTTCGATAATTTTGCTTTTATTTTATGAAATAAATAGTCATTATTTTGTGAGAGCCAACACATGCAGCTGTCTGTGCCCAGTCATAACCGTTCCCGCTTTGGAACGCTTGTTGTTGACTGTTTCCCGAGGTTACGTAATAACAAACGTTCTATGAGCAGTTTCATTTTTGGAAGCCGACAAGTCAACAATACTTATTGTTGACTTCATCATGATGGAAGAAGTATAAATTTGAATAAGTAGTAAAGTAGGTATTGTATTTGCTCACAATTAATAGAGTACGTATAGTACGAGCAGAGACAAGTAATAGTAGATTATGCACTAAGGGAATGAAGCAGTGTCTTATGTCGCGGGCGGCATATTGAACCCTGAGCGTAACGAGGGACTCTAAAGTAGCGAGGGATTATATAGAGTCCTGAGTGAAGCGAGGGGTTCAAGCTGCCCAAGACGAAGACAAGCTTTATTCCAGAGGAGCATACTCTACTTTTCACACCTTCTGCGAGACAATAAAAAGCCAGGGCTTGTTTTGATTTTTGCGCTAGTAGATTATCAATAATCTCTAACTAAAGCGTCTGTTTTGATAAATAGAAGACAGTAGAATCACTATCGTTTGTAATTTTTTATCAACATGAATATTGCAATAAATTTTTTAGGTTTTCAGTGCTGCGTAATAAAATTTCATGTGAAACAACAGATTCTTTTGTTTCGCTTTCTTTGTAAACGCACCTTTTTCTTTTTTTTTGAGTTCTGCTTATGGTGGCCAGTTCGATATTTGAACAAACCTCTTTACAATGCCATATGGGCATTTTTTTACTTAGAGTTTTCCACGAGTCTCCATACGAATTTGACGTTCCAAATTCAAATCACTTTATTCCCAAGGGAGTTTTATACAACTTTATATCCCTAGAGAGACAATGCTATACTTTACGTTGAGATTGCATGATTTGTAATTGGAAATAATTGTCGAGCAGGTGGTGTGAAATAGTAGATTATGTATATATATATTATTTATATATATTATTTACTTGTCTCTGGTATGAGTATTGATTCAAAATTATATTTTGTTTTACACTTTTAGTAAAACTTACATCTAGTACAAAGTAGTAGTAGTAGTTGGTGAAAACAAATTGGTAAAATTAAAATAGAAAGGCAAAAAACGAATTAAAAGTTTCCACATTATTATTACAACAGGTAATAATGTTTTTTATAAAACCAAAATAACATTTTGCATTTAATTATGCACGAAGAATTAATTATACCTACATTTTTTACAAATCTTTTTTCATTCTATAGGCACAAAATGATACCCTGTGTTTGTCTACCTTGTAAAGAAAGAGCGAGGCACTTACGTTTTACTATTACAAACAGTAGGGGAATAGTTCTTGGAAAATAAGTTTAATAACCTACCTATTTAATGTATGTATTTACATCATCCTATTATGATAATAGGATTACATCATCTTATGTCATAGATATTCAAAATAATATTTTATATTTTCAATTTTATTGCCAGTTCTTACAGTTTACTTTTCTAGATTATTTATAAGATAAAGTAGCTGATGCTACATCATTTTTATTGCTTGACTTTGTACTCATAGTCGGTTGTCCACTGGACAATATTGACTGAAGGTATATAGCTCAGCCATGGCTAAGCAAAAAACTCAATTTCCGACTACTCGCAAAGAAAGCCGTATTTCAGGGAATATTTTATTAATTTTTCACCGCGCACCGAGCTGTGACACAAATCGTCTTACTTGCCTCTTAATACCCAGACGTTATTCATGAAATATTATCCTCGAAAATTGTAGAAACTTGGTTCTAGGCACTAGAACGACGGAGAATAATTGAAATATCTCACTGAAGTACAGAGTTTACTCAGATATGTATACCATCTTAAATAATTACCAGAAATACCTACAGAAATATACAGAAAGTCTTACCAAGGAGCCAAAGGTATGAGCTGGATGTACAATTCTGGTAAAACAGTATTGGTTCAACTGTTTTTAGGGTTCCGTACCCAAAGGGTAAAACGGATCCTATTACTAAGGCTCCGTTGTCCGTCCGTCGGTCTGTAACCAGGCTGTATCTCATGAACCGTGATAGCTAGACAATTTAAATTTTCACAGATGTATTTTTGTTGCCGCTATAACAATAAATAATTAAAAACAGTATAAAATAAATATTTTAGGGGGCCCCCATACAACAAACGTGATTTTTTTGCCGTTTTTATAGATGTACAATTTGTGCACAAAGGGTTCCTTTGTGCACAAGTCTGACTCGCACTTATCTGGTTTTTTTAAGCTTTAGATACTGCTGCTACTTCGTGTCACTGGTTTCTTCTTGACGCAGGATGACTACCTTGCGTTAGAACAGAGACTGGCTTGAGCCAGTCTCTGCTTCGTCCAGCAGTGGACGTCTAAGGCTGCGATCCCAGTTTCTTCGAAATTTTTCCTTCAACATTTGGGAGCACATAACATTATTACGAATGTTGTCAAGGTAAGCTGGAACAGAATGCTATCTAACATTAAGTTCGCCTGTGTACAGTACTTTTAAGTTGTCCAATAAAGAATTTTCATCTTTTTTTATGACGCACATACATTTTTTGAAGCGGTAATAATCACTTTTATCCACCCTAGAAATAAAATAGCGTCTCAGCAACTACAATTTTCTCCTCTCCGGTTTTGAAGATTATGACATTAGAGAACCTTTCTCGTTCGTTAGCAGTAACCTAATGGCCGTGACTCCTAGAATCAACAATGAGTGCTAACTTTCTGGCTTCAGATATCTTGCAGATAGAGAAAAACTTGATTGCCACTCAAAAACTTAAAAAAGCGTTTTCAGACTTGGTTTTTGTTTTAGTAATGATTAAATAAATTGTTGTTTGTAACGCTTGTGTTTTACAAAACGTTCTACTAAAAACTATATTAAACTAGGGAGAGTATACCGTGGTCTAACCGACCTAAGAATAGACCCCTCCTTCTCCTCCCGTGGATGTAGCAAAAGCCTTACTAAGGGGTCACATCAGGGGATGGGTAGCAGCATCCACCTGACTGCTTAACACCAAACTGCGATCACCAATCCACCTACCAAGCGTGGTGATTATGGCAAATCCCCTCATTGCATTCTATGGGGGAGGCTTTGTCCAACAGTGGACGTCTAAAGACTGTTGAAGACTAAGGAGAGATTAAAAACATTATAGGCAGGTAGACTGAAATCTTGAAGATACTTAACCCTAATCCTTCAGGATGAAGCAGCGCAGCCAAGCGTCATATTCACGGGCGCGTTCACTCGATCCCGTAGACACGAGGTTTTTGGATCTCAAACTTGCTAAACGTAGCGACAAGCGATTATACAAATTCTTGATACTTTCCATGTACTATAAGCAAAAAGTATACGGCCCACCTGATCGAAAGTAGTTACCGTAGCCTATATGGACGCCTGCAACAACAGAGGCATCACACGCGCGCTGCCGACCCTGAGACATAAAGATCAAAAGTCTCATGTGCCTGTAATTTCACCGGCACCCATAAAACACAGCAATGCGAGCACAAGCAGAAATAGGTACGGTGGTACTTCTTGTGAAAGAGTTCGTCCGAGGAAGCACTCTTTCACAAGAAGTTCTACTACTGACAAAACTTCTACTTCCATGGGCCATAGTAGGGCAGTTGGCACCTGTAGGTAGGTACGTTCCGTTTTCGGGAGCTCTTTACACCCTGCATATTATGATCATCGTCTCATGTTCCCACTGCTGAATTCCAGAATAGTACTTACTGTTCTCTTAATAACGCTCTTAAACTATTATCCGCGCTGCTCATCGCTTTGCTTGTGCGACACCATACTCTTGAGTCATATGAGTGTGAACCTTCCTAATTAAATAACCCCATGTTTTCGCACCTGCCGCTTTACGTTTTGATCTTATGTTATTCAGTTGAGATTAGTTTGGTGAAATATATTTGACTTTAATTTCCAGGTGTTTCCAGGTAACAGAAGAGAAATTCATTTGATTTTCTACTGCAAAACTGATAACTTACATTGCTGATAATAATTACAAAAATGTTTTGTTAAAAATAGAACTTGAATTTTTAAACCGCCTTGCAGTCAGTGCTGCTCCGAAAACGGGAAGTTTCGGAGTTTCTATCTACCACACCAGGGGATGAGCAGCAGCATCCACCTGAGTACTTAACACCAAACTGCGATCACCAATCTGTCTGCCAGGCGTGGTGATTATGGCGATTCCCCCCATTGTATTTCATGGGGGGAAGCTTCGTCCAGTAGTGGCCGTCCAAAGGCTGCTGATGGTATCTGTCTATATCTTGGGAAAAATTTTGAGGTCCAGTCTGCTCTTATTTATTCTTTTACAAAAAACCTCTTAGTTAGTTAGTTTTTCTTATGCCGCGGTCACGTTCTTGTTAAACATTTACGTTTGCGTCTGGTAGTGATTTGGCTCAGTTAAGCTATCTATAGATTGCAATAGTCTTTTCATAGCTCAACTATTTCATTTCTTTTATTTGTTTTTCTGATTAATTTTATATTTTGTTATTTCCATAAATAACTGTAAGAAGAGCTGTCATTACAAATTTATTCAACAGCCTTTTAGACGTCCACTGCTGGACGAAGCCTCCCCCATCGAATTCAATGGGGGGATTTGCCATAATCACCACGCCTGGCAGACGGATTGGTGATTGCAGTTTGGTGTTAAGTACTCAAGTGGATGCTGCTGCACATCCCCTGGTGTAATCCCTTAGTAAGGCTTTTGCTAAAACCACGTGAGAAGGAGGGGTCTATTATTAGGCCGGACACACCACGGCTCCGGACACACCACGGCACCAGACACATCACGGCTCCGGACACACCACGGCTCCGGACACACTACGGCTCCGGACACACCACGGCACCAGACACATCACGGCTCCGGACACACCACAGCTCCGGACACACCACGGCTCCGGACACACCACGGCACCAGACACATCACGGCTCCGGACACACCACGGCTCCGGACACACCACGGCTCCGGACACACCATGGCTCTGGACACAACGGACACTGTTACATATTTAAACCTTTGCAAATAATTGGCAGGTCCTAACCCCTTCATTACTGTCCGAATTTCCGTGAAATATGAAGCGAGCGTAAATTAAAAAGTTCGACAACTCAGTCCCACGTGGTTATTATTTCCCTGGCTTGTTAAAACTCCCGTGATTACGTATTTGTCAGTCGATTACCATACCCTGGTGCGCAGGGACGGCCGGCCGGGGGACTGAGGCGTTCTATAACCGGACATAGTCCGTTCGGCCGGATATAGGCGTCGCTAGATTTGTGTTGGGTTTATAAGCCAATAGGCATAATTTGGATATTAGTGGATAATAAGAATTGATAATCTCAGTGGTGTGGCGGGTTCGATTCCCGCTGTGGGACAAATGTTTATATGATCTTCAAATATTTGTTCCGGGTCTGGGTGTTACTATATAGTACTTGTGATCCTGATACCCACGACACAAAGGGATTCTGGGTGTGGGATCAGGACTTGGTATGTGACTGTTGGGTTGTTATGTTATTTTATATTAAGAAAGCACTGAGGTGCGATTTTTGACTGGATTTTTTTAAGCAATGATTATATTTAAAAAAGCGTTTATAAGTAAGGGGT
This sequence comes from Epirrita christyi, assembly GCA_951392215.1. Taxonomy (NCBI): domain Eukaryota; kingdom Metazoa; phylum Arthropoda; class Insecta; order Lepidoptera; family Geometridae; genus Epirrita; species Epirrita christyi. The sequence continues at coordinate 17,420,875 of OX595837.1, read as the reverse complement.
TTAGACTTTATAGACTTTCCACTGCTTTTAATAAAAAAAGCCGTCTTTTCAAGAGGCTTTTAGATTTTCCGGCTTTTTTCTTTTTTCTGGTCCCTCGGTCACGTGGGACATGCATGTGGCTCCATGTAAAACTAATGGATCGAAATTGTCCTTCCCCTGCCGGTCAATAATTTATGGCGGTTTGGATTGGATTTGTTTCGCTTGCCACTTTATTTACCACACTAATTTAGGAATTTGTGAATAGCTGTTTCACAAACAGAATTACATTTTCAGATATTTTTAACCAACTTCAAAAAAAAGAGGAGGTTCTCAATTCAGATGTATTTTTTTAATGTTTGTTACCTCATTATCTCCGTCGTTTATAAAGTGATTTGGAAAATTCTTTTTTTATTTGCATGGATATACATCCAGATTGGTCCCATTTGTTTAAATCCAGTTCTTTTGATGGACACCATGAGGAATTGAGGGAACTCCTCAAATATTACAGGCATACTTATAGCGATTTTGCGATATTTTCAGCAACATGTCAAGCATTTGCATTCAGAAAGTATCATTGGTGAAGTGGAATTAGAATCTTGGATGAAGAAGACCACAAATGGCCACCGGAACTCCTGCATGATAAGTATTTCAAAGGTGGCGATAAGATATCTCGATTAAGATAGTTAAGCGGCGTTATGACGCAAAGTTATAAAAATAATTTTGATGAAAATGGTACCATCGAACTCGAAGGTAGGACCGGAACTCCGTCAGGAATAGATGAAATCACAGCGTTATCTTAAATAAACAAAAAATACTTTCACCAGACACCACTTTAAATTTATTTAAACAAAACACTCTGGACTTCTCGCAAAGGTCAAGTGCTTCGAGGATTTCACGAAAAACCAGGGAGTAGATTCGTATTTCAAGTGACGCCCGGGATTTTTCCTAATTAGGCATTCCGGCTCAGATATCATCCATATTAAGAAAGCCAGTGATTATTTTCTTTCGTCATTAAGTACTGCTGAAACATCGCGTGCAGATAGAATTAGAAATTCAAAATAAGTAGTATGTAACATAATATAACACCAACAGTCAAATACGTAGTCTTGATCTAGCACTAAGATTCCCTGAGTCTTGTGTATGAGGAACTACGAGTACCACGGTACCACAACACCCAGACCCGGAAATATTTGCAGATCATACAAACATTTGTCTCGCAGCCGGATACTTGCCCACCGCGCCACAGAGGTCGTCATGTGTTTTGAATATCCTTTTTTTTATACTACTTTACAAGCATACAGCCCTGATGGAAAGCAGTTACCGTAGCCTATGGACGCCAGCAACACTAAAGGCATCCCACGCGCGCTGCCGACCCTGAGACATAAAGATGAAAAGTCTCATGTGCCTGTAATTTCACCGGCACCCGTACCCTTCAAACCAAAACACAGCAATGCGAACACTACTGCTTGGCGGCAGAAATAGGTACGGTGGTAGTACTTCCCCGAACGAACTCTTTCACAAGAAGTTCAACTACTAGCAAAAAAAAAAACTTGTCAAGTGGGAACTTAACAAAGTTTAGTAACATAAAGTAGCTTTGATCTATCACACAATAAATACTTTCTATCATTTTCGGTGTTCAGCTACGACGTAAGAAATTAGTTATCAGCTCCTGCGCTACTACCGGTGCGTTAGTAGAGGACTTTGTAAATGAGTGCGTTAGGTTTACAATTAAGGGCAGGGGATGGATAAATAAATTTAAACTCTATATACCCTTCACATAAGGGTTGAATTTATGTGGGAATTTTCTATAATATTAGTTTAGTCTATATGCGACCCTAACAAATTATTTGTGAGGTTTGCTGACCCACGTTTTGGCACAAATATGATGTCTAGGTGCCGTGATTAGGTTTACTTGGGTATGAATATTAAATTTAATTTGTGTTTTGTTAGCGTAAGCATTTTAATAAACACTTACGACCCTAGGTTACATAAAATTAAACGACTAAAATAGAAAGGTCCAAAATTTCCTGACACTATACAGAATTTAACCTAAAAGTAGGTACTTATGTAATTTAGGTTACCTCTACACATTATTCATAATTCATCCAAATAATCTAAAATTATTTCAGGACGTGTCATGGCCGAAGTGAAGCATGACCCAAGAGCATTGCTCAGCGTATTGGTTAATTGGTTCCCATTCAGCGTGGCAATGCAGCCAGCGTCTTTTCAGCACATTGGTTCATTGGTTCCCATTAAGCGCGGCAATGCAACCAGCGTCCTATCAGCGCATTGGTTCATTGGTTCTCATTCAGCGTGGCAATGCAGCCAGCGTCTTTTCAGCACATTGGTTCATTGGTTCCCATTAAGCGCGGCAATGCAACCAGCGTCCTATCAGCGCATTGGTTCATTGGTTCCCATTCAGCGTGGCAATGCAGCCAGCGTCTTTTCAGCACATTGGTTCATTGGTTCCCATTAAGCGCGGCAATGCAACCAGCGTCCTATCAGCGCATTGGTTCATTGGTTCCCATTCAGCGTGGCAATGCAGCCAGCGTCTTTTCAGCGCATTGGTTCATTGGTCCCATTCAGCGTGGCAATGCAGCCAGCGTCTTTTCAGCACATTGGTTCATTGGTTCCCATTAAGCGCGGCAATGCAGCCAGCGTCCTATCAGCGCATTGGTTCATTGGTTCCCATTCAGCGTGGCAATGCAGCCAGCGTCTTTTCAGCACATTGGTTCATTGGTTCCCATTAAGCGCGGTAATGCAGCCAGCGTCTTTTCAGCACATTGGTTCATTGGTTCCCATTAAGCGCGGCAATGCAGCCAGCGTCTTTTCAGCACATTGGTTCATTGGTTCCCATTAAGCGCGGCAATGCAGCCAGCGTCCTATCAGCGCATTGAATCAATGGTTCCCATTCAGCGTGGCAATGCAGCCATATGTCTTAGTGACGCTACCGTCTAGTAGTGGTTATGGATCAGTTGAGCTATCTTCAAATAGTTTGCAACGGTCTTTTAATGATAGGTCAACTGTTTTATTTGTATTTTGTAAATTTTAAATAAGTTGTATCATTCTTTTAGTTTGTTTTAAACCCTTGAATATAATTGCCCTAAAATAGTTTCAAATAATCGAAAGAGGACGGTCAAGTGTAAACGAAGTGCTAAAAATAGTCCCAAACTAAATGTATTACAAATTCAAAGTGACACCCGTCGGGACCCGATTACTACGACCCAAACTAAACAGGAAGACAAGGGTACGACGACTAGGAGGGTAGGCTCTACTGTCAGCTGGTACTAGTACTAATTCCATCATTATTACAAGTGACCAATGGGTAGGTAGGGTATAATATTTTGTTAGCTAGGACCACATAACTGTACAACATGTTTTGTATTTGAGTTTTTTAAAGTATTGTAAGTAAATAAATTAGCGAAAATTTAAAAGGGCCTCACAGAGCATTGCATTAATGAATGAATGAAAATGATTTTGAATTTCATACATCAATAAAACAAAGACAACTTTTGTTGTTGAGGCAAACCATTCAACCATGAATAGTCAGTGTTCCGTGCTTAAGGTGTTATTTTAGGTATAAGTATCTTTAAAGTTCTGAATATTCTAGAAAGTCAACACAGGTAATCAATTCTTCATGTTTGAGCTCTCTTAGGACGACATGACGCGGTTCACCACCTCGCAACGACACCTCTTGCCTCTGTGCACCGGAGTGGAACTAGGATAGGGGTGAAATTTTCACAAGCTTTTTTACACACAATTTTGTATTTTTAAATTTATGTGATCACTAATCATCTCGTACCGTTCGGTTAATCTAACTCCCTTATTCATAATCATTTTTAAACCTATTTTAGCTAAAATAGCTTTTGTTTCGTTCTATCTGATGTAAAATGACATACACCTAAACCTTACCCTCTTATTCATAATCAATTTTTAAACTTTTGTTACTCAGGTAACAATAGTAGATTATGCAATAAGGGAATAAAGCAGTGTCTTATGTCGCGGGCGGCATATTGAACCCTGAGCGTAACGAGGGACTCTAAAGTTAACTCCCGAGTGTAGCGAGGGAGTTATATAGAGTCCTGAGTGAAGTGAGGGGTTCTAGCTGCCCAAGACGAAGACAGGCTTTATTCCAGAGGAGCATACTCTACTTTTCACACCTACTGCGAGGCAATAAAAGGCCAGGGCTCCCTTAAATAAGTATCGTCTGTTTTGATAAACTCTGGGGTAGAATCATTATCGCTCGACATTTTTTGTTAACACTTATATTGTCACTGACATAATATTATATTACAAAAATATTGCAATAAAATTCACTGAAAATCACAGCACCAAATATCTCTTTTGTTTCACATTCTTTAAAATCGCGCCTATTTCTTTTTTTTTTCGAGTTTTGCTATAGTGGCCAGTTCGATTTTCGAACAAACCTCTTTACAATGCCATATGGGCATTTTTTTACTCAGAGTTTTCCATGAGTTTCCAACACGAATTTGACGTTCTAAATTCAAATCACTTTAATCCCTAGGGAGTTTCATCCAACTTTATATCCCTAGAGAGACAATGCTGTACTTTACGTTGAGGTTGCATGATTTGTAATTGGACATTGTCGAGCAGGTGGTGTGAAAAAGCTTTTAGTTACCCTTGTTAAAATCTAAGCAATCTCACAGTAGGAGGCAAGAAGAGAACTAGATAAAAAATCACATTAATGACATTCATTCATCACCATCATTAGATGTCTTTAGACGTCCACTGTTGGACGAGGCCTTCAACCATGGGAGGATTTGTCATAAACACCACGTTTGGCAGGCGGATAGCTGATCGCAGTGTGATGTTGTGTACTCACTTGGATGCTGCCGGCCATCCCTTGGTGTAACCCTTTAGTGGGCATTTACGACATCCACGGGAAGAGACGGATGCGACACGCCAAGGCTACATTCTAATAATGTACTATTATTACACCACTGTTATACTTAAGTAGATCCATCAGCTGAAAACGAAAACTTCGATACAAGACAACACAAGCACACCTAAATCCTCCTCTGCAGAACACTGACAATTCTAAAAGTCAATTAAGGGGGCCAGCAATAAAGGCGGGAGGAGTGACGTCAGCAAACTCGTCTGCTAAGGTGGCGATCGGCATTTCCTCCCTAATTGATTTGGGACTGTGGCGAATATCGGCTAGAACTATTGGGCACACCGGTCAAGGGAGGGACGCTAGCGAGGGAGTGAAACTGAATCAACATAACCAAATAAGAACACGAAGTAATCTTCGGAAATTTATTACTTGGACACGATACGTTAAGTCAAAGAGTCTAGTGACCATTGGTGAAAGGACCAGTTTGATGAAAAGATGTATTTTTTTCATTTCATAAGTTTCTGCCAAGTAAACGGTAAGTCCTGTCCATTACAACTGCAATATACTTTGTAAGTAACGTGCACCTGGGACGTACACTGTGTGGCATTGCACTGCACTCACCTACCTGAGACATAAAGTTTAAAAGTATCTTGTGCCTGTAATTCACGACGCTAGGATGAACTGGAAGTTTTTTGCGATACAGATGAGACAGTAACCTAACTTCTTCAGTCTAAGTGGCAAATCAATTTTCCAAATTTTCAAGGCTTCCTGTCGAAATAGAATCGAACAGAAAATACTTTGCTGTACTTTTTTACACCTTAAAATTATAAAAAAACAAACCTTAAAGTAGGTACAGTTGGCGGTATTATCGCTTAGAAGTGACGTATTCTAGAATTTGTAAATTTTTGACAGAAGATTTCACTTTGACATTCGCAAGCGATCATTAATATTCGACGCACCCTAACGGTAGGGTTTTAGTTGGTAATTTCAGTAACTAGTTATAATTTATACAGCAGCTAAGCCTAGTTCATATCAAAATTTTGTTCAGTAAGTACCCTAGGTACTAAGTTTATATTTAGGTACTACTTATTTACATAATTAAGTATATCATGTGTTTTTAGATACAAATAAATGATTTATTTATTTATTATTAAAAGTCCAAAACACTATTTCCTAGTCCGTCTTTAGCATCTCGTACCACAGTTGAAAGCTATAGTAATTAACGTTAGACAAGCAACGGCTGGATTGTGACGGACGCTCGCAAATGTGCGCTCCACAGGATTAACTACGAATTATTTACAAATTACTTTTCGGGACAGACAGGCGACGGAATCAGTCTGAGGAAAACTGATGACCTGGAAACCGATTGACGTAAAAAAGCTTTTCAAATAGTTGCAATGTTAATTTCTTGCGTTCACTGGTCGTTTTTTTATCATACTTCTTCAAGTGCGTGGATCTAAACTAACGAATTACTAAAATTGTCATCGCTGGTAGGTAGAGCCAGGGGTGTAATTTTTGAATATCACTGAGTGACTAAATATCATGAAAAGTCGTAAATCACCGTGTTTCAGATGTCACTGGAGGAGGCAGTGTTATTGATATCTAATAATAATAATAATAAAGCCTTTTAATTTTTCCATATCTCTACACAATAACAAAATTTAAAGTTGATAGTAATGTTAGTAGTTTTAACTTATACATAGTTGTTAGTATGGTTAGTTTACTTTAGGTTCGGAGATACGGACCCCTTCTTGGGTAAAGGCCTCCTCTAGCTTCTTCCACTTAACTCTGTCCTTTCCTACGCTCATCCAGTCTTTCCCAGCCATTTGTATTATGTCATCGGCCCACCGTCGGTACGGTCTGCCAACATTTCTTTTTCCAGCTGGTCCCATTAGCAGCTATTGATATCTAAGGTACAAGAATTTTAGTCATTGATAAGTTTCAAAGGTAGTAATTTTGAAAGGGTTCCCAGGGTTGTGTAAGGATTACGGGTGCCCTGTAGGAAGGCTTCCATTCTAGTTCATCATCAGTCATCAAATGTCCAATGCTGGACGAGGCCACGCTTGGCAGACGTATTGGTGACTGGATGATGAAAGTGGAGTCATTAACCGTAACACCAAACGGGTCGTAAACGAGCAAGCAAGCCAGAAATAAGTCACTGCCAGTGTCTGGCTAAACGAATTGATCTCAAAACGCTCCTCCTTTTTGGTGTAAACACAGAGGGTCTAGCCAAACGGCATTCACTTCGTAGCGATTCCATTTCTACAGTCGTAATTCAATACAATAGACCACGTGACATATCGATAGCTAACGTCAATCCCATACATATTGGACTTTTCTACTGGGGGCTTAGTACGGGTTTTGATAGTTTTCGAAACTATATGTAGTTTCGTTTCCATCCAATACATTTACTGACAGCGTCCTTAGTTTTCTTCTCGTTTTCGCTAGGGGCGCTGCAAGTAAATGTATGGAAGGAAACGAAACTTCATATAGTTTCGTAAACTATCAAAACCTGTACTAAGCCCCCTGGCGTCATCGCTATTAGAATGTTACTGTGTAAGGCCTAAGGTATGGCTGAAATTAAACCGGATTGCAGACTGAATGTCATACCTACATATACCCTGATTTTTAATTTCAGTCAATTTTTGTAAACAAACAAATGTCAAGATATGCCACTGTGTGTATAAGTGTCATGTATGTGCGTCATATGTGAATTTACACGTATGCTACACAATCATGACACTTATACTCCAGTGGCATATCTCTTGACATTTGCTTGTTTACAAAAATTGTCTGTAATAAAAAATCAGGGTATAGAACAAGTTAAAATAGTATTGTAAAAAAAAACTATGGCAGTCTACATGGTACATATTGCGGCTACAGTACGAGTGGCCGATGCATAACTGGTAGTGTTTGTAGTGTTTCCACAGCTAAAATAAAGAATCCTTTGAGGAAGATCCCTATGTCAGATCATATGGGAACAAATTATTTCCAGTACCTTAAATAGACCCAAGCCCCAGTACAATAATACAAATTATTAGAAAACTTTCAACCAGTACAAACCTTTGATTTCCTATTTCATCGGCAGAATTTTCGAATTAATCAAACATTTCAAATTTCATCCCAACTTATTTGTTTTGTCGAATAATACAATTCGATGAAATTAGGTAAGGTACAGTCAGATAACTAAAGTAAGTGACCTCTATATCGCAGGCATCAAACCATAGGGGCATTTAGCTTTTTGGCTACTTTTCAGGAGGAACAAAAAACTGTATAATGTGTTTTTTCAGAGATGTCAGATCAAACAAAAATTTTCAGGAAAATTATCGATTTGTATATCTGTAACCATCATAGCACCTAAAGTTGTGTACCCTAACTCCTTCCAGTACTTTGCGTCCATACGCCCATATGGTTTGAACATTTCCAGTGCGTTTGTTGTGTACGTATGGTGAAGGGGAGTTGTGTTTCCCTTTACCATATTATATTATAAATTTTGAGTAACGTTCACGAAGAATATGTAAAATTTACGTAAAAAATGTTCGGTTATCTGTGGAGTAGTGTGGAGCTGCGCAAAATGCTGAGACACACAGGATGCCTTTTATCTTGCATCGATCCATGCAAGTGAAACCGGGGAAAGAAGCTTTTATTATCCCATAACAAAGATGATTTTCTCCTGCGTTCTCGAATTAGGAAATAATTAAGGATAGTATTTCCTGTGACGCATGAAAACTTTAGTTTTGTTTGTTAGCAGAGTTTGGTCTTTGATGTTACGTAAACTCTAATAGGACTATATCAAATATGGATCGGCAGCCCTAGTTTAATTTTGAAATTGTTGAATTAATTTTCAGCGTATTTAATCATCCGCTAGTAAGTTATTAACAAAAGGTGTGGTTAAACAGAGTTCTAAAGTACAAATTCTCATGATCCTTTATTAATGAGGGTCCTTCAATTTCGATTTAATAACAAAAAACTAATTCCAACTGGCTCTATAGATGGCTCTGACTTACTTTCAACTGTCAAAAATTCTTAAGGTTCATTTTTGTTGTTTGTTAAAGTCACATTGACACTAAGTCAAACTTTCTTTTGACAGTTTATCAACAGAGCAGTGTTATTTTCAACTTTGAAAGCATGATTCGAGTTGGCCGTGAAAACCCGTCGTTGAATCGAAACATTGAATTTAACAAATAAAATTTCTGATTGCTCACTTACTTCTGTCGCTGACTGTAGCTACTACTGTAACTGGAAAAGTTTACCAATAAAACTGTGCGAGTATACGCATCGAACCTGTGTCTTCCAAACTCGTATATATAAATATTTAGAATCAAATAAATGTATTCACAATTCAGACCGAAACAAAATGGTTAGCAGAATGTCGACGGTCCATCAATGAGAAAAGTTATTTGGTAAAAGAATTAAAGCAGGATAGAAAGGCTATTAAATACTAAAATGTACTACATGTACCTTTGTGTACTGGATCGTAAACACATGTATAAGGTCCAGTATCCGTTAAGCGAATAGATAAATACATATCATGTTCCTACGTTCTACATCAGTAAGTAAGTCGTTACACTCCTATTTCATGATACATTTATCCCAGAATGCCGTGGTGTCTACGCCTGCAATCACCATTCACCAATCCGCCTGCCAAGCGTGATGATAATGGCAATTCCCTCCATTGTATTCAATGGGGGAGGCTTCGTCCAGTGGACGTAAACAAACTAACAACGTGCTTAAACTTCTAAAATGTAGTAGGTTAGAGCTATACTTACGCAATACGAGACAACAATTTTACTACTCGCTTCTCTGTCACCGATACTGCATTTGCTGCGGTAACCTAAAATCAAGTTTACAAATCAAAGGCAACTCTATCGTGATCTATATTCTTCTGTTCCCAGCGGGGGTATGAAAAGGTCTCATCCAATAATCCCGTAGATCGAAACTTGCTATTTGGTTGAATTATGAATTTGAATGTGAGCCACATTTGGCAAGTCTTGGCCCAACGGCTATCCATTTATGTATTTGCATCTAAGATTTGCATGGATTTTTAATTTGCAATTTATCGTCTCCATTTGCATGAATAATGTGATTCTGAGCCTAGCTGGCTTGCCGCAATGTTGAATGAATATTTTGCTGTAAGTAATTCATTCTCTTTTAAATTACTAATCAGAAAATTCACCTTTCTTTTTTAAATTACTTTCAGTTGGTGGACGACCTCTGTGGCACCGGCAGGCGAGTAGCCCGGCTGAGATGCAAGAGGTTGCGGGTTCGATTTCCGCTGCGGGACAAATGTTTGTATAATCTGCAAATATTTGTTCCGGGTCTTGTTTGTCTGTGTTATTTATGGTACATACCATGTTACTCGTAGTTCCTGATACCCACGACACAGAAAATCCTAGTGTGGGACCAACACTACGTAGGTATGTGATTGTTGGGTGTTGGGTGTTAAATATTCGTTAACAGAAGTAATATGAAGAAATCTTTGTCAGGCCTCATCAAATTTTAAAGGATATAACCCTGATAACTTCAATTATAGCGTCAATCATGGTTGATCTAAATATACTATACTACTACTAAATGCTTCAGGGCATCAAGTCACATGCGAAATTGTACTGTACCGCCTAGAAATGTTTACAAATGAGTCAGGGGTCAGGCCAAGCCGTCTGGACGGAGGTTGCTGTGAAGAACCATGAATATTGCCACTGCAGCTACAACGATGAGACTTTACTGGATGGTTACAGGTATACTTGACGAAGCAACTATTGTCCACTATGTCTATTGTGAACTCCGTAACTAACTACGTAAAACTAAACGGTTGCTTAGAATTATCCTATCCGCACAGCGCGCAACCAATGTAAACCTAGGTTGGAAGAGAAACATCTAAACGACTGAAGATGGTAGACAGGGTAAAAAGGTTATGAATCCTAAATACCCATGATGAGTTTGGGTGTCAAAAGTTTATTTCTTTTTCAGCCTGTTTTCGTCCACTGTCGGACAAAGCTTCCCCCATTGAATACAATGTGGGGATTTGCCATAATTACCATGCTTTGCAGGCGGATTGATTAGTGATCGATTGGTGATAAGTACTCAGATGGATGCTGCTGCCTACCTGATGTACATCCACGGCAGAAGAAAAAGAGGTATATTAGGTTTTATTTTAGGTTTACTTAATATCGACGGAATTATTATATTATTTAAAAAAATGGCTGGGCTAAGTGTAATCTAAAATTCTTTATGTAATTTTACGAGTGTGTGTATTCACTTATTTTCGTTTTAATGCTTCGTATTAGCGTGGTTTCCTTCTGTTCATAATGGCATAGGTGTAAAAATCTCTTCCAGTGAACGTATAAAGTATACATTCACAGATCCGAACACAGCGGAAACATTGAATAATTTCACGCCGACGACTGGTGAAATGAATTCCTTACGAGTAAGTTAGGTCTGCGATTTCTTGCAGGTAAGTAAATAGGGTAAATTGTTCATGGAAACTATGGGACTGTTTAAGTAGGGACAACGTTTTCGTGTAAATCGGCAGAATCAATGTGTGGAGATTGTTTCAGGGTTTAAGTTACCAAAATTGCTGGTGTCCGTAAGTTCAGAAAACGATTATTGGTAAACGGTAACTGAAGAAGAACCAAGTTATTCGTCAGTTAAAAACATTATTGATCGGGAACTAACCTTATCACCATGATCATCATTAGCCTTTAGATGTCCACTACTCCTCCCCCATGAATACAATGGAGGAAATTGTCATAATCACCGCGCTTGGCAGGTGGATTAGTGATCGTAGTATTCATATTGAGTACAGATGGATGCTGCTGCTAAGGGATGGGAGGGGGGCTCCCATCCCTTAGTCAACTTTTATGACATCCATGGAAGGAGTGGAGGGGTGTTGGGAAAAAGAGAAAGCAAACATATTATTATCTGTTTTATATAATAGTCTATGATAGACAGCTAGTGTTTTTACGTTATCTGTGCTCTCTTCTTGATATTCATCAAATGCATATGATAGATTTTCTCAATACTTAATACAAAGTTTGTTTTATTTATAACCACGGAAGGATCAATTCCTTCAAGGGGTCTATTCTTGATACACATGACACAGGGAATCCTAGTGTGGGATCACGACTACGTATGTGACTGTTGGGTGTTATGTTATGTTATTCTAAGGCCGGACACAATACGGCACTGAACTCGACTCAAATCATTATTAAAACCAATTTACCACACCGCGAAACTCTCTACACGTCCGTTAGTGAGAAAATATGACAAGGATCCCGTGGCAGGCCATGTCGTGAAGCATTACTTATACTACAGGGATTATCCGCACAAGAGCTTTGCTAAGAGCCTGTCAACCGGGCCATGCAGCGAGAGGATCGGGAGTTTAGTTTATAGATGCTGTATAGTTCCTGTTTTATGATGGCTCTATACCCGACCCCTACAATGCAATGAGGGGTAGGCTTGTTAAGTCTCAGTTCAACCCTGAAATCAATCTCAGATAAAAAACCTATCGGTTCACACGAGCTGAAGCCCAATTCTCGTAGTAAAAATTTTAATTAGTTAAAATAAAGTTCGAATCATGTTCCGCAGGGCTATTTCCTATCTCGCAACACGGTAATAAACTTTCAAACCTTGGCCTTGATAGGACCTTGTGTGTATTGGAAGTGCGACCTTTGTAGCGCGGAGGGCGAGTAGCCGGCTGAGATGCGAGAGATTGCGGGTTCGATTCCCGCTGTGAGACAAAATGTTTGTATGTTTTGCAAATATTTGTTACGGGTTTGCGTGTTGTGGTACCATGGTACTAGTTCCTTGATAACCAAGACACAGGGAATCCTAGTGTGGGATTAGGGCTACGTAAGTGACTGTTGAGTGTTATGTTATAATTTCACCGATAATTGAACACGGTTCAACTCGCCTTGCTAGCAGCCTCCTTGCTACATTAGATGCATGTCCTGTCCATAACTCGTAATCCAGTATTAATCTACCTAACATACATCAAGCTGTCTCAATATGGATGCCAATATAGCGTAGAGTTTGTGTGATATGACATCCAGTGACCTGAATTTAACTTAGATTAGCGAATAGTTACTGATTAGCTACCGTTTGGTATAGAAACTTAAATTTGTATATGTTATTAAATGTTTATGACCTCCACTCGATGGACTTTAGCCTAATAAACGTCCCAGCAAGTCGGTTGATAGAGGCAGCTCAAGACAGTTTGTCATGGCATTCTAGGGGGGCTTATGTCCAGCAGTGGACTACTACAGGCTGATGATGATGATGATTAAATGTCTAGAATTAAAGAGTAATGAGATTTATGCAGTCTTTGTTCGGTCAATTAAAAACGGGGGTCCTTTCACTTTTAAATTTTCAAAACGTTATTTCGTAATTTTTTGTTATTTTAGTTACTAAAACTTTAGTTGCAGTACAAAAAATACCAAAAGTTAAGATTAGCTCTAAATACGTAGAGCGACTTGCTCGCTAGACTCTCTAGCAAATAAAGAAACTAAACCTGCATCTGACTTGCTAATCTAGTCATTCTTATTCAGCAGGTACTTAGGAATCCAGTTCTTTATCAGCTGGTAGTTGTCTGTTCTTAACAGAGGGCCAAAGTATATTTACTTCTCGATTAAAGCAGATGACAAAGGACAAGAGAGTATTAGAATAAATTATTTAAGGTTTTGAGTGAATAAAAGTTACATTAACTACCTTTATGATTGTTGGCATAAGCCTGTGCTCTATATCAATGTGAACAAATATAGGGTTTGATACCTGTGTTTGTCATTGTGTATCTAAGAAGTTAGCCAGAATAGGTTTAGAAAAAAGTCAAGAGAAATCAATTCACAAGCCAGTTACAATAGTTAAGTTGGTGTTACAGTGGGATAAGCACGAATATTCTAACGTTCTCGAAACGATAGTCGATTTCAAATATTGCGATGGCTTGAAATCTTTGTGATTGGATTAGTTAATATTTGACATTTACCCATCGTCTCACTAGGCGTCTCGATAACGACAGAAGTTCGTACTTGGGGGTCAGATATATATATTATTATGATAAAAATTTACTCACAAACTAACATTTCATTACTAATCAAGAAAGTTAAATGTTTCATGTCATAAACCCAATCTGAATATTTTAGATTTGTCCAAACCAGACACAAAAACCGAAAAATACAGGAAAAGGTTCACAATAGCTTTATTCCACACTTTGCATTGCATCCATTACCTCGACTCATTTAAACAAAAAGTCATCCCACTACATCTCATGTGAAAACTTTCTGAATGCTGCATGCGGGCATGACATTAAAACTTGTATAGCTGCAAAAATGTACAGTGGCAGCGTGCCCATTACACTTTACGGCACGACTTTCTGGAATACTTCAGTAAGCACGTGTCACGTATCTCTAATGCAAGAGCGATACCTTAGTTACGACATTTTTCTCGAAAAGCGTGGAGGTTTGGACACATCTGTCCCATTTCACGTTATCCCTTTCTGTCGCTCAGAAAGATCGTACGCTTTCTCGCTCTAGCTCAGTTACGGGAAAATGCGGACAAATGTGGGTCAACCCTTAGTGGATTTGAGATGAGCCTGGACTGATACATGATACCTGTTAACTAATTGATTTGTATTGGTGGTGCGGGGTGTTATGTTTTACAGAGAATTTCGTAATATTCCTTAGTAAGTACCAAACAACTTAAATTCGTGAACAGTTTTAATTATAATCATACGTTATCGTAGTACTATGAAATCTCTTAAATACTGTAATGGACACGCACCAAGCCTTGGCAAGTAAATGAAGAGTCAGCGAGATTACAAGCAATAAAATAAACTCTGTACAACAACGGACTTTATGCTGCTTCAGAATAGTTCATATTTTTGCAGTAAACTTAACAAAGGTTAAGTAAAGTCGAGATGTTGGTTTGACTGAGCAATCTAGAGTAAAGTGGAAATAATGGAGGAGAAAAGTTAGGAGTTTTTTAGAACGAGTTCTCTTTTATGTCCAATCGGTTAGGTACTAGGTTTTTTTAGTATTTATTATTCCAATTTAATTTGAATGAACCATGAGATTTTATACCTCCTGTAGAATTAATACCTGCCTTTCGGCTACTAACTTAAAGCAGCGCGTCCACTTATATGAACCGTGCGCTTTGCTTGTTGTGATTTTTACGACGAATACAATATGCTGAAGTTTAATACGGATTCTATTACAAAACCAAAAAGCAGCGCAAACACTCCAACGCACACGTATTTAGCGTATTTAGTAAAGGGAAAGTATCTACCAATTCTATAAAGTTTTAAGAGCTGATATCATAAAAAAATGCGTCACTTTATATTAAACGGACATAGTTTTTAAACTTTTTTTTTAAATGAGCACTTGCTAATGCAGTCTTGTAAAATTTCACGGAAAAAGGTACATTAATTCTTTTATTACAGAGTTAATAATGCTAGGGTTCTTTATTAAGGTAGCTTAGCTTTGGTTACAAAGTTAGGATAACAAGTCAGCACAAACTTTAAGTAGAAATGTATTTACTTTATGTTCGTAATGCAGGAGTTATACGCGTGTAAAGTTTAAAGTGTCGTGAGTGTACGGTGTTGCTGGCCGGGGGTAAGGGTTCTCTCACACTTGAATACAAAGCCGATACGAGACGGTATTAAACCATGTGACACTGGTAAATTTAATGGAGAAACAAGTTGTGTTAAGTACTTTATGCGATAACTTCTAAATGGTCAGTAATCGTATCTTTAAAGTAGTTAGTATATTTTAAACTTTCACGTTCAGAACACATACTTATTAATATTTTCACGGGTATTTTATTATTATTCCCGACGTTTCGAATGTGTTTCAATAACTGATTTAATAAAAACTTGTTTTGAAAAATACATTTTACAACAATAACTTAATTTAGTGTTTTTTTTAACCGACTTCCCAAAAAAGGAGGAGGTTCTCAATTTGGTAGTATTTTTTTTTTATGTTTGTTACCGCATGTCTCCGGCGTTTATGAACCGATTTGGATTTTTTTTTTTATTTCAATAATACTTCCAGATTGGTCCCATTTTTTTCAGAATCCAGTTCTGATGATGGAATCCATGAGGAATTGAGGGAACTCCTCAAATATTGTAGGCATACATATGGTGATTTTGATATTTTCAGCAACAAACCAAGCATTTGCATTCAAAAAGTATCATAATCCTTTCACCACTATGGTTCTTTCATAATTTTTTTTTCATCCAAATATTTAGTCGAATACAATGGCGGAAGTCGGTTTTTTAAATGAAAAGTTATTATTGAATATCTTTGATGAAAAAACTTACAACGCAAATCATCACATAGTCAAAAAATAATTATATAATATAACAATATTATAATCGTATTTTTCTTACAAATCTTCAAAACATCCTCCTATTTTAATATTTGAAATTCCTTCACAATAACAGCTCCTCACAAAGCACGACGTCATTTGAAGGCAGATTGAAGTCCAATTAAAATTCGTTCAGAACCCTAATTTTGTAGGATTTTTAGCACAATGGAAGGGTTCAGCGCCCTGTGCATTATTGAGTTACGCAATTTTAAGTCTCTTCAGACGAAACTTCGTCAGAAGATTTTATTCTCTCAAATTTTAAAATAGCAGGGAGATGAATAAGGGTGGCGAAGGACTTTATATTTTAAGCTTTGATTTTATACAAATGCGGTAAAATATAATTTGTAAACAGTAAAAGTGTTGTGTTCTATCAGTTGGCAATTTATTTAGAGATACTAAATTAGAATCTAGAATAGTACCTATGAGTGGCTGAGTGAGAAATTAAAGGTAAAATGGATTTTGGACAAATGTTTGCATGCTCTGCAAATAATTGTTCCTGGTCTGGGTGTTCTGGTGCCATGGTACTCGTTGTTCCTGATACAACACACAACACAGGGAATCTTAGTGTGGGATCAGAATGATGTATGTGACTGTTACGTTGTGTTATGTTAATTCGGCAAAATCTCTAGTCAAATAACATGATTGCCAATCTCTTTTAAAATCTCAAACTAAGTAAAAAAAATATTTGAAAGCAGAGCGCAGCTAACACCCAATAGTCACGTAATCCTGATCCCACACTAGGATTCCCTGTGTCGTGGGCTTAAGGAACTACGAGTACCATGGTACCACAACACTAAGACCCGGAACAAATATTATCAGAGGATAAAAATATTTGATAAATATATCTCACATCAACAGCCTTTAGACGTCCTCTGTTGGAAGAGGCTTCCCCCATAGAATGCAACTGGGGGGGGGGGGGGCGATTTGCCATAATCATCACGCTTGGCAGGTGGATTGGTGATCGCAGTATATGTGTTGAGTACACAGGTGGATGCTGCTGCCCATCCCCTGGTGTAATTCCGTTGTTGACTTTTACGACATCCACGGGAGGAGACGGAGGGGTGTATTTTTAGGCCAGACAAACCACAGAACAAAACAAAAAAAAACAGAAAAATATCTGAATCAAAAAAATTTCGGTCTTGTTGGCCAGTTCACAAAGCCCAATTACGTCTTTCTAGTAAATTTAATGAATTCAAAAAAGTTGTACGTTTCCTATTTAATGGCTTTTCTATTGTCTAATCTGATATGCAGCGGGCCAGATTCAGGGCCATTCGCTCAATAATGTACTGATTTATAGAGGTTCGCCTGAATGGAGATCTTGGTCTATTTATCTGTCTATTTTGAAATGTGATTTTGAGATATGTCCTACATTATTATCTGAAGGTTTATTGGTTTAACTAAATCCAATATCTATGAAATGTACCACAATTCAATGATTGTTATGAAAAGCATATTGAATACTCATACATTTAAAATGGATAACAAAAGCAATAATTTAGACGACAGGTTTTTCTCTCAAGATACATCCCATGGATATCTACTAATCGCACACAGACCCACGAGGCTAACCTATTATATGATGGGAAAGTAATCGCTTTCTGCTTAGCAATTAGCATTCCATACGTGCTATGTTGTAAACTTTACTCCGCATACTAACCATAAACCTATCTTTCTATGCAAATAAAACCAATAGCCAGGTTTTAGATCTTACTAATATGTATATACCTCTGTAAGACCATACTAGCTCTATTTATTTAGATAACTACACTTCTCATTAAAAAAATCGAAACACTACAAAGAGTTTCTTTCCGGCGATAAATAACCAAATAAGAGGTTTATTTCTTTAAGAAAAGCCATCATTATATTTGGTGGCAGATCGTAACCTTGTACTACCTACTGTTATATGACAATTTTTTTTTTCATTTTATTATAATATTTTTCTAATAATCCAAAACACATAACCTTGAGAAGTGTTTCGATTTATTGATGAGAAGTGTATAAAAAAATCGTAGTTTAACCTGAAAAATTCATCGCGTACATTGAACTTAACGTACATTTTTCCTTTCCGCCACAAATCATCTCATAATGGCGGCAAGTAATCTTCGGGCGGCATTCTTTTACTGTGGGATCTTAATGCCCAACGTAAGGTTTATCGCCCATAAACGTGTAATGTACCTAAAGGACGAGGTTTATTTGTCATTCTGTCTTTTCAGATTTATTCATGCTGTAGCCAATGCCCCAGACGGTATGTGACATGAGTCCTAGAGCTAGGCAGTCACGCACGTTGTCCAAGAAGTAAACTAAGTTAGTATTTTGAACACCTAGTAGTATTATGCATAGGACGATTCAAAATAATATAATGTGATTTCTGTGAAAATTTTACATTGAATTGATAGAAAGATAGATAGATTATAACTTAACTTAACTTAACAAAAAAAGATACAAAGTTTCAAAACAGAGGTGCAACGGGTGGTCTTATCGCTTAAGAGCGATCTCTGAATTGAACAGAGATGAGTATTTTTAAACAAACTACAACGCATTTCTAGTCGTTTAGTAAACACTCTAGTAAAAACTAAACACTAAAGTCTAATTAAAACTTCAAACCGAGTTCCAGAAGCACCACAAAACACCATTAAATTACCATAGTACAACTTTATCGTTAACCATTTGCGGAATGAAGGGCCATTACGCAAAAGCACAAATTAAAAATCAAAATAAAATGCAAAAAAAAAATTGGGGCTTATTTACATAATGCATGGCTGATAGACGTATATTAAACGTTGACAGAAAGTAGAACCAACTTAGACTCAAAAAATTTGATGTAGCCTGAATGTAGATGCAACATTAATTAAACGTAGACTGAACGTTCACTGAACGTAAATGGAATATTGAGATACAAACGCAACGTAACAGAGACATGAGACGGACGCAAGTGTCACTATTAGGGCCCATATAAATAAATCGAACATGACTCTGAGACCGATCTTGAGTGTGATCCTTGTGTGATTTTGGTGTTCTCAAGATCGTTCTAAGAGTTAAGTTCG
Source organism: Epirrita christyi (assembly GCA_951392215.1). Lineage (NCBI taxonomy): Eukaryota > Metazoa > Arthropoda > Insecta > Lepidoptera > Geometridae > Epirrita > Epirrita christyi. The sequence goes on along the minus strand of OX595837.1, from coordinate 17,401,639 downwards.
GTACGGCCCAGGAATCAAAATAAAACAATGCATTATTTCATACACTTGCAAGTGCTTGAAATAGCAAAACAAAAGAGCTCACTGAAATAGTTGTATGGTCGTAAGTGCCACCGGCTGTAACGTAAGGTCGTAAGTGTTACGTCGTAACTCGTGAAATTAAGCCGTAATGTGACAATGTGGGAATTGTGGGAAAGCTCCAAATGCAACTAAAACGTTTTAAACGTCTGTTACAAAGTAAACGTTCATGAAATAAAGCTGTGCTTGAATGTTTCAAATTGCTGTGTGTGAATAGTTTTAAAACACGCTATCCTCTCGTTTTAACGACATTAAAAAACTATTTTTCATTCTGTATTTTCAAAAATATCTAAGGTAAAATTAAACCTCTACATAAATAACATACAACTGAATAAATAATTATAATATATTAGTTCCCACGGTTGTCAAGCTATGCGAGCTGTATGACTTGCCCATTGCCACTTAAATTAGCTAATTCTGAGAGCTATGTCGGTGATAGTGTTCCTTCTAAGGATTTCCTCATTTCGTATCACTCCTAGTGTAGCTCTCTCTATAGCCCACTGCGTGACTTCTTGTCATCTTCACAACAGTAATATATTAATATTAGAGTAAAGTCTATTCATTGTCATTTTATTAGGTTTTGTGGGAAAATGGTTTTAATAACAGTTTTTCTGCAAAGAAAAGATTATCTGAAGATGAAACTGGCTTTGTGTAAGAAGCTTTAGATCCCAATTCTGGAAAAGAAAGTAAGTGGGTTATTTAGTAAATACTTCTATCCACTTGAAATTTGATTTTATGGACTAGACAAGTTTTATTAGACGCATATATGCGAGCCTAACCTAACCTAAACATACCATTTAAAGTGACAAAAACTATAGAATTAAACGAACTTGCCTGTGAGAGACGTTTGATGGTTATTAAACTTTGTGATTCGCCTAAGAGATTACATATAATAATAAAAGTTTTTATATTCGATGAGTAGTGCGAGTTCGTCTTAGACTGAGAGAAATAGGAATATTTTAAGAAGACATTTCTTCAGGAAAATGTGGTTCAGGTGAACAGATGTAGCCCGACCCCTATTCAGCATTGGGATGAAAAAGTTTAGCTAGCTTTATTCTTTTTTGAATCATATTCCTCATGAGCAAGTTTAATAGAAATAAAAGAACCCAAAGATAACTATGCAATGGTAATAAACACTGATTTCCATGATTTTTTCGTAAAATTTCATCTAACATCTCATCATATTTATGTGTCTATATGTATAGATTTTATGTTATGATATATATTAATCTATCAAATATGTGTAATTTGTTTATTTTATAAAATAACTTAAAAAAGTACCTATTTTAGCTACCTTGTATATATCTTGGTACAATACCTATTCAAAATAAGTTTATATGTACTATCTACTTTTGTTTTTTTTTATAAACTACCTCGAAAACGTTTTCCATATACACAGAGGTTAGCTAGAAGAGAATGCTATCTAGCGGACAGTACGTTTAAGTTGTGCAATAAATAATTTTTGATATCTATCTATCTAACATCCGTGAACTCGTCTCTCAGTTTACGGTTCAAACTCAGGTGAATTATTTTTGTATTTGAGTTTATTTTTCGCGATGTTATAATACAAGAAAATAACTTTTCTCTGTGATAATAAGACTCAAAGTCGAGTACAATATTTAATCCATTAGAAGGATATACCAGCTGATAGCTCGCCAGGGAGTATTTATATACTTCCGGATCTCAAGCCGCTTTATAGCATGATAGAATAATGTTCTGGGGAAAATAAATGAAATTTCTTTATTGAACAAGAAAATACAAAATAAACTTACATGTAGGTTCACCTTGGAGAATATAAAAACTATAACCGGACTTGTTGTGGGCAATTTTCGTTGATATTATGATTTTTTCTGGCTGTTGGCTTATTTAGGAGTGTGTTATTACTCGAAGAAAGCGTTAGCTGAGTTGGTCGTGGAAATCAATGGCGACGATGAGCTCACCACTTATCACCTGCAATTTTGCAAACCACGGCGAAAAGAGGCTTTTGAGGCTCTATCTACTCCTTCGGGGAAAAGGCGTGTGTTTATGTATGTATGTATGTTTATTTACCTGGTAATTAAGATCACCTTATGAGTAAAAATGTTCACATCTCATCTCTGAATGTATGCTAAAATGTTCTTACAAAACTTTTAGAATGTTTCCTATTTTTGTAAGTTTATTTATAACTTAATCGCGCCGTAGCGGCTGAAACGATTTCAGCAGCATCTTTACGAGTACGTAACACCAATAATGCGATCTCCAATTCACCTGCCAAGCGTGTTGATTAGGGCAAATCCCCCCATTGAATACAATGGGAGGATTTGCCCTGCTTCGTCTAGCAACGGACGTAAACAGGCCTATAAAGAATCAATTTTAATAAGTTCCTAGTATTAGAGTTTTATTTACATTGCGTTTAATTATAACTGCTATTTTAATTTATTATTAGTAAATACAGTAGGTCTAGATAAATAGAACGTACTTCACGGCGAGTAAGTCTAAGTCTTACTTTGAAATAGTCCCTGGCTCTCTCTAATACGCGTGATTTAACATTTGTGTGACAGTGACAGGGACAGGTCTTAGCATTAGTACGTGCTAAGCTTGTGCTAAGTAACGTCTACTTATCTCGGCATAAGTACTGAAATAACTTTTTTCTGTGTTCTTGTTTTTTAACCCACGTTTAAACACCTTGCACTTTTTTACATTCACAGCCCATAAGTGAAATTATAGATAATACCGATAATACTCAAGAATTAAATCCATCAAGCAAATAGCCATCAAGAAAGCTAATTTCCTCAATCAAGCAATCAATAAATAAATCATAGTCCAATGGACCGGGTACTTAGCGCTACCCGCACTCGGGAGAGGTTATAGCCATCTGTCATTGTCCATGGTCCGCGACGCCATGTTTTATTTATCGCCCGCCATTTGTGGGCCTAGACAGGGACGGATTTAAGTCTATGGATTTAAGGCTATGTTGGCGCGACCCATTACTTGGGTTCGGAACCTTGGAGCTCAGTCAGGGATGCCGGGTTCCGTCAAGGTAATTCAAACTTGCACTACATTTGATTTTATTTAAGGCAAAGTTATTAATGCTCGGTGACATTTTTGTGGAAGCCTTTCAACAAAATAAATAACGCTTATCATAATTAACTTTAAAGTTTTTCGTTGAAAAATATATTATTTAAAAACAAGGGTTTTTTAATTAGTGATCGAGATCATGAGTTGATTAAAATGAACCCAAATACTGCCAGGCTACTGTTTATCATCGAGAAGTTCCTTGTCCACCATCATCAGATCAGCTCGCTGTCACTATAATAAAGTATTGTCATTGGAACTTAACAGGTAGGTGTATGCAAAATTTCAGCTCAATTTGTTGAGAGGAAGGTATGATTGAATAAAAGTTTGTAAAAACTAATCGTTGCCTAGACTTTGTTAGATTAGTACAAACATGTCTTTTTAGTAACACAAATCATTGGATTTTTACTCTGTGTCATAATACTATTTTGTCATACTAAATCATGCATAAATCCACTAGGTTTTTGACTATTATTATTCTGTTTGTTCTGACTGTGTTATTTTTATTGTAATTAAGTGTTAAAATTAGTTGATCAATTGTTATTATTATTTGATTGTGTGTCCCCTTAAATGTAAGTACCCTTTAATTAGTGTAATTTATAGCGTAAAATAAATAAATTAATAATAATAGTAAAAAGGTTAAAAAAACAGGACAATCACTTTTTTCTTCAGCAGTTGTTAAAATGTCTCGAAGTCTAGTCTAGAAGACGACACACAAGAGAGTTTAAGAATTATAACCGATAGACTACTGGTTTTCTAGATAGTTGAGTACGTGACTGGACTCAGTGATGTGCATGTGCGGAACCCATTGCTATTCCTCCGGGCACTGACGATTAAACATTTTTATTGTTTACAATCGATAGTAATTTGGGAAGCCATGCACTGATTGGAATATGTTATTGTCTGAACTAGGCCATAGCATGATTTATTAGCAAATCTAAAATCCACGGTATGAAATAAGAGGATAGGTATTCCACGTCCTCTTAGCACGAATGCTTTAAATTATCTATAACTCCGATTTTTAATTTCAGATAATTTTTGTAAACAAACAAATGTCAAGATATGCCACTGTGTGTATAAGTGTCATATATGTGTGTCATATGTGAATTTACACGTATGCTACACAATCATGACACTTATACTCACAGTGGCATATCTTGACATTTGTTTGTTTACAAAAATTGTCTGAAATTAAAAATCAGTTATAGCTACGAATATTTTGTTTGTAGGTTTGAAGTTGTAGATATCGAACTTGCTTTTATATTACTTTTATATTATTTGTAATGTGTAACGAAAGACCCAATGGCCAGGTTAAAGAAATGTCCCACATGGGCTATTTTTCAAAACGTATCGCAGAGGTTTTCAAAGATCTTTACAAAAATATTCAGGAGAATGTAAATCTTCTAAATAAAAATCCCTTTCCATCGTGACAAATACACTCGAATATAAAGAAAAACCATTCGACAAAGCGCCGTTCAGAGCCTGACTTCATGTCATCAATCATGATGTCCCGTTAGTCCGAAATCACTCCGAAAGCGCCTTGCCGGCGGCGCTTGCCTCATCTTAATTATCATCATCATCACCAGCCTGATTACGTCCACTTCTGGACGAGGCCTCCCCCTTTGATTTACATTTTGGTAGGATTTTTGTAGAACTTCTTGTGAAACAGTTCGTTCGGGGAAGTACTAACACCGTACCTATTTCTGCCGCCAAGCAGCAGTGCTTACATTGCTGTGTTTCGGTTTGAAGGGTACGGGTGCCGGAGAAATTATAGGCACATAAGACTTTTCAGCTCTATGTCTCAGGGTCGGCAGCGCGCGTGTGATGCCTCTGGTGTTGCAGGCGTCCATAGGCTATGGTAACCACTTTCCATCAAGTGGGCATACGTTAGCATAACGTTGTTTGCTTGCCAAGTATTATACAAAAAAAAAAATACACTGCACCGCATCGCATCCAGCATCGCATTGTCCAGTTCGTGACTGGCACTCAAGAACCTTTTCTGTCCTGCTGTTGTCAACTCAGCGAGCATGCCGACCCATTCAATTCAACTTGATAATTTTAAGCCCTACGAGTCCTCTACAATGATATGTTTAGAGTATTGTTGGCACTGCCCAGATTCTGCAGTGCGTCAGGCATGTTTGCTGATGCGCATGTCAATGACTTTTACGCCATGATGCGCAAGAAAATAGCATCAGTCAAATGCAGAATGCTGGGCAGTTCCAATAGTGTACTTGGGGCGCTGGCTGGCAGGTACGACAGTCGTCTGCAAAGGCACTGGGTATCGGCCCTTATCAACCCCAACTCTAGGCAGATATACTGCATTAATTAGTTAGAACTGACTAGTGTAGTGTATCTGCTTTCAGTAGGTACATAATTTTAGGAAATGTAATTTTAAGTATGGTAATTTTTGACATTTAATTTAATTTAATTTTGACATTTATGAATCTTAGTTGTTCGAATAAATAAATAAATATATTTATATATATAAGCGCTAGTATAGATATAAGCACCGGAACAAAGTCTACGGCAATCTGCTTTCTGTGTGAATGTTACCTTTTCAGCGAATCACCATCCATTGTCAGTTGAGGGCCGAATATTAATTAAAAATCTGCCAATTGGCCTCTGTGTCCAATCGAGCGCCATAATGGTCTTATTGTGTGCAAGGTTTTGTTATCATTTTGGAGATATTGGATAAACAGAGTGAGGATAAACACAACATAGAAGACACAGTATTGAAATGACGTAATCCTGAGCTTACGTGTAACGTCTTTTTACACCCGGGTTCGATTCCCGCTGCGGGAGAAATGTTTGCATCATTTACAAATATTTGTTCTGGGTCTGGATGTTATGGTACCATGGTACTCGTAGTTCCTGATATCCTCAACACAGGGAATCCTAGTGTAGGATCAAGACTACGTATGTTACTGTTGGGTTTTATGTTATGTTTGTTATTTATCAGGTTCAATGGTACGTTTTTTATTGCAATTTATCGACTTTTGGAAATCTGAAATTCAGATACTGTTAGGAAATCCTAAACGAAAATATGAAATACATCGAAATCTCATTTCATCCGCACCGCAAAGCGGATAAAACTAATTTGAACTGGTTACATCCGTATTAGGGTGTGACACACGCGGCGCGATTATGAATTAGCTACTAATTAGCGTATGAGTGACGAAGATTAATGTGCAATGTGTGTGTAGCCTAATGCGTTTGTTAATCTGCGAATTTTGGTTGAAATTTTGTTTGTTATTCTGAAAATTGACGGAATGGAAACAGGATTTCAATCAGCAAATTTTTCAATTTAAAACTTTGCATTCTGAGGCCCAATTCTCTAATTTAAAAACATTCAATTCGCAGTATAATCTCGTCTCAGTCGCACTGTCAGCTGTCACCTATATAGTAACTATTACTTAATCTTCGCATGCATACGCGAAGATTAAGTAGTAGTTACTATACGATACAGTGCGACTGACACGAGATTATATTGTGACTGGAATGTTTTAAAATTAGAGAATTGGGCCTCTGATATATTTTTTGAGTTAAATAATAGAGCAAGTAAATTGTCCCTTTGTAACTGAGTATATTCATGAGTTCGTGCCGATATTGTATTCAATTCGTGATCGTATTCAAAGTCACGAATTGGATTAATGGGGTTAATCAGTCCACTATTGGACATTATACCTTTTCCAATACGCGCAGCTGAGCCTGGTATTCGGATTGAACTGATACATAACACCCAACAATCACATACGTAGTCTTGATTCTACACTAGGATTACCTGTATCGTGGGTCTCAGAAACTACTAGTTCCAACACTCAAACCCGGACCAAATATTTGCGGATCATACAAAGATTTGCCCCACAGTGGGAATCGAACCCGTGACCTCTTGCATATCAGTCGGCTACTCGCCCGCCGCGCCACCGCTGTGGCAACCACTGTTACCCACTGTTAACAAATTTAAATCAGGCAATTGTAAGCCTATATTAATATCCAGGTCTTAGCCATAACTTTACTAATGACATCGCCAATGCTGTCAATACTACAAATTTAACTAAACAGAGATCCTTAAAATAAGAAAGCCTTCTCTCTCAAGGTCACTAAACGTCTAACTTCACCTTAAAACTTCATTACGTCGAAAGTCGGACTGTAATGATCTCTACTGCCACAAACGTCTACATTCAGAACTTGGTCACGTAAAAAATGAATTCAAATTACAAGTTTTAAAGAGTCAATTTAGGAAGCACTGGAATGGAATTCCGCTTTTAATTAAGAGAATGTTCCTGAGGGAAAGGCAAGAATCGTACCTCGTTTCAAAAAGAATGGAGATTTGAAAAAAATGTTGATGAGTCTTTTTGGTTGGATTGTGATATATAATGAGTTTGAGGACTACTCTATTCACATCGGTTTGGTTAGAATGGTTTTTATAATGGTATATTGTTATAGTATATCAATAAGCGGTGATGGGCTTGCAAGCTGGTAAATAGTGGGCGTGGCCATGTACCAAATTATATTTACGTAGTTATTCATACCCTAAATAATGAATTAACAGGTCTGTTACAAAAAACAGGTAAACAACTTTCCGAGGAGAAATTGTATTAACAAACTGATCGAGGTTGAGAAATGTTCACTTAATAATTTCAAACTAAATTAAGACACCACATTGAACCAAACATTTAATATAATGATTTGAAAAAATACAATGTGACCGTTATGTTGTTTTTTATAAGCAAAAAGTAAAGAAAAAGATTTAGAACAAGTCCTGTGTTTTGTACCACTCAGGTACTCTTTAAAGATAAGATAGTCAGCGTTCCTCCACAAGAACACCACGGTGTAGCTGAAAACTTTTAACATATGTTTTTTATCGTTATTTTCATTTTAACCTAGTAAGGCTATGAGGAAAAAAAGTTCATAAAGTTACACTTGTAAATTTCACATAAATGAACAGGCATATTAAGCCCGGAAAATATTAAAATAACCATCCGTTTAATAGCTAGTTACCGTAGCCTTTCCGGTAACGGCAGCGAGGCGGACGAAAGCGGTAGAGACACGTGGCCAGGCTATTTTAATACGCTTAGGGTTAGTTTTAGAGTTATCTTTATTTATTTAAATTGTTATGTTAATCGGTTGTTAGAAAGTAGGCTCTCTGCATGTTAATGTTCACAAACTGGCTTATGATTTATGGTTTCATTGGTTTGTAACGAGTAATGACAGAACTAAAGCCTAGTGAAATCAACGTAACGGTAGATTAAGAGCCAATTTCACCATATTCTGTTAGTTAGTAAAATGTCTTGTTATTTGTTGGTGAAATCAAACCTATGTTAGTTAACCCGTTATGCCCGTTAGTTAACCGACTTTGTAATCGAGTATTACCCCAGGTGAATTAAGTATACCGCCCCGAGTTTTTACTTACAACCACTGTGAGGCACTGTCAGGCGAGTAGCCGGCTAAGATGCAAGAGGTTGCGTGTTCGATTCCCGCTGCGAGACAAATGTTTGTATGATCTGCAAATATTAGTTCCGGGTCTGGGTGTTGATACCATGATACTCGTAGTCCCTGATACCCACGACACAGGGAATCCTAGTGTGTGAAACGTAGTGTGTGTGACTACGTATGTGACTATTGAGTGTTATGTTATGTTACTTCAAATAAAATACTGTAATCAACATATTTTATCCGCTCTGCTGGAGGTGGTCACGGGGCCTAAGACTTACCAGCTTTAGAATTATTCACATCTTCTCAATATTCTTATTTCATATGGTTAATGAAAGTAAATATAGATAATATATAAAGCGGCAGTCCAACCTTAGTTAATGCAGCAGCATTCATGAAACACGCCTGGCACACCAAAACTTGAATCATGGCCAATTTTTCATCGTTTTAAAGAAAAGCGTCTACCTGACATATGGGTTTCCAATACTCGACACTGTAAATCTTGGCTCTGAAAGTAAATGAATAATTCATGGAACACTCTCCCACTCATACTTACTCTCATGATGTCTGACCTCATAAATCTTTCCTACTTCATTGTAAACTCTTGGACGAGACGAAATTCAATAGTAAAAATGTTTTTGAAAGAATTTTCTATTGATATTTGAGGCCGGAAAAGAACACTTTATGTAAGTTATGCGAAGTATGTTGATGCAGCTATTATATAGGGTTCTATGCTCGGAGTTTCACTACGTGGAAACGGAAAGATCCGTAGAAGAACCACAATCATCATCATTAACAATCTTTGGATGTCCACTGCTGGACGAGGCCTCCCCATTAAGACAATGGAGGGAATTGCTATAATCACCACGCTTGGCAGGCGGATTGGTGATCGCAGTATTCGTGTTGAGTTCGCAGGCGGATGTTGCTGCCCATCCCCTGGTGTAATCCCTTAGTCGGCATTTACGACATCCATGGGAGGAGAAAGAGGGGTCTATTTTTAGGCCGGATACACCACGATCACTGATAGTTATCAGAATTAGCAAGTTTAAGCTGCAAATGCGCAGACCATAATAGCTCGCAGAGTCGATAACTGTTGGGGAATAATGGTTCTCAAGTATCAACCACGAACCAGGAAACACAGTGTATAATTATTATGTATATATATATGTGTTTATATACAGAAAAATATCAGTGTGGTGCAGTGGACGAATAGACCGACTCACAAAACAATGGCTCATGGTTCTATTTCCTCAATGGCAGAAATTTTGTACTCATGTCTGAAATTAAATTGTACATTGTTTATTTTTTTATTAATTGTCAACATGTACATCATTTATAGCTTAGGTCTAAGAGTAGCTTATTAAAATACATGTACCCTGTAGGGTGCTGCAATTTTAATATTATAACATTATTATTTCACACTGGCATTACTAATCTAAATCGGACTTTAGTTTGCAAAAATTCTTGCATGAAACCTAAAAATAATAAACCTTCTCTACTACTCCTGTATTAACGCAATAGTTTGTACACCTACCTCTCTCAGAGTTACTATAGAGGCGAGATTCCGTTGTCCGGTGAAACTAATAACACAACTTCTGGGCCAGTCTGTCCGTCTGCAACTTGCCCACTTACCATTGATGGTATGGAACAGCTGATGTGTAAGTCTGGGAATATTAACAGAAGTAGAATTCTAGGTGAATAGGAAGCGTACTGGCAAAATTGCTAAGAACATTTGGTAAACCAAGAAGTTCTAGGGGAATATTTAAATATATTTGGTTAAGTAAAGAATCATCATTTTCTAACGTGGATGCGCCATAGTGACATAACATAATTATAACACATCAAAGTCAAAGTCAAAATAGTACATTATGGTACAAGTGTGTAAAGTTAGTGATTACGTCAGAGGCGCCACCGAGGACGGTAATCTTTAATACACACGTGTATCATACGACGTTTTTCAACACACTTGTGAAGAAAATAACTATAATTTTAACAGTGAAAACGAGTTGTGAAAATTTTTTCCCTATGGCGGGAAAAATTAATCAGTTTTCCTATGCGCATCTAACAATGGCGATCGGCCATAGACTAAAAGAATGAGGTTTCTTTTTTTTTTTGCTTTCCGCGGCTAGCGTTTTAGCAACGTACAAAATGGGGATTTTTAATTTTTTTTTATTACAGAGAAAACAAAAGTTACATTTGGGTGAAAGTTTCATTTATTAAACACGTACAAGTTGAAATTATCTATTATAATACGAAGTTGCATGAAATGAGCAAGCAATAGGTACATTAATTTATTTGTTCTATTGATCACGACCTTTTTTGTATCGAAACTTTTTTAAGAACAAACGGGACAACTGGGATCAGAGGAAAGCAACTTAACCAATAAATAAAAAAAAACTCTATAACTCACTTGTGAGTTATAGCAATGAAAAAGTCACAGTTTGATATAAAAAAAACTCTTATAACTCACTTGTGAGTTATAGCAATGAAAAAGTCACAGTTTGATTATAGGTGTCATTATGTGCCTAATTGCGGTGAAATTAGAGCCACTTTATGAGCAAGTGTGTTGAAACGAATTTTATTCATTGAAATCACAAGGATCATTTTGAATCGTCTTATAAACTTAAATTACTTCTGTTCCAACGCGACCAAGCCTAGAAGAATCAGGCAACAAACACGGCTTGGCTTACAAAAATGGTCCGTCTTACCACTAGGTGAGAAGCGCCTGTGTGGTGCCTCGGACCAAGGAGTTGCTGATACATAGTAAATGAGAAATTAAAAACCTTAGGAAGGTAGTCAAAATTAAATAAACATCATAACATAACACCCAACAGTCAAATACGTTGTCTTGATCCCACACTAGGATTCCCTGTGTCGTGGGTATCAGGAACTACGAGTACCATCGTACGTACTATACTTATATCGTAAGACTTTTTGAGATTTGCAGATCATACAAACATTTGTCCCCCAGCGGGAATCGAACCCGCAACCTCTTGCATCTCAGCCAGTTACTCGCCCGCCACGCCACAGAGGTCGTCAAGTCAACAAGTGCGACACAGAAAACATATAATTATACATAATTTAGCTGATATGGCTTACCTACTTGTAGGTAGGTTCCCGAATATGAGATTGTCAACATTATTCATGCAGTATTTTAAATTAGTATGGACTTTATCAACTTACTAGAAATTACGAAAACAGTGGTAATTAGCCGTTTTTTTCAATTTAAATGATTCCTAACTACGAAAGTTTTAATTCTGTAACTTAAAAGAAATCTTTGCAAAAGCAGATTCACGAACCTTCTTTTGGCAAAATATAATAAAATTATACTCACGAAATTCTGCAAAATAATAAACGATGCAGATAACGAAATTACTGTAGTGGAAATCGACCACAAAAACCGAAACTGTTTCGTTGTTGGTAACAGCCAGAGTTCTAACATTTGTAAATAGATGATGACTTTCTACGCTTACGAAATTGGCAACGAATATAAAAACAAAGCCGTATGTACCGACCTCGCCTTCCCAAAGGTTGTAGGTTCAAATCCCGGCAGTTAACGTGCACTTATGAGTTTATTTACTAGAAAAATATAAGCACATAACGAGGTCAAAGGTAAAAAAAAACCGTCAGAAATATTATCCTTCAGTCAAAGTAAAAATCATCAGTTTGCGTTATTTATATAAACAAGTTAAATTTACTGTTCAAACGTAACTAAACCTAGAAGAATTTGGACAACAAACACGGCTTACTAAGAAAAAAGTAATTCTAAATTAGATACGTTCAGAGTAGGGTACGCAAATAATAGGACACTCTCATACGAAATGAAAACGGAGCGCATTGAGATCTCTCAATAGAGGATAGTTAGAATATATTGAAATAAGCCAGCCTCCTATTGATCTTGGGATGCTAGAATGCTGCTTCACGACTGACACACGTGTTGTGTATCAATGCGTGTCATATTATGATGTTAACTGTGCTACCTCTGTCTTTCGACACTTTAAAGGCCAAAGCACAGCGAATGCGTATGCAGCACGTGCGTAAACACGCGCGTCTCTACGTATGTACACGCTTGCGTGTACGTCACGCAAGCGGTGCGCCATGTCTCATAACGTTCTATACATTAAAACGTCATGGTACGTCGACGCGTACGCAACCGGTGTGCTGTGGCCTTAATTCGTGTTGTACGCAACGACATCATTTGACGCTTCATAATATAGATGCAATTATGCCCGGGTAGCATTTGCTCGTGGCTCTGCCCGCGTGAAACCTCTATTGGCTCCGCCCGCGTGGAACTTCTGTTATAAATTATAGCATATTATATATAAGATATATAATATGCTATATTATATATATTACATTTATATTACATATATTGTTATTCTGATATATAAGATTTATACTGGTTTCATCAAAAACCATTTATGCGTGAAAAAGTAACAAATGTACATCCTTCCTCACAAACTTTTACGTTTATTTACAATATTACTAGAATGATTTCTATTATACCTACGGTAATTTTAACAAGCGAAAGTTTATCTATAATTATAATATATGTATATTCACACCACCTGCTCGACAATGTCCAATTACAAATCATGCAACCTCAACGTAAAGTAAAGCATTGTCTCTCTAGGGATATAAAGTTGTATGAAACTCCCTAGGGATTAAAGTGATTTGAATTTGGAACGTCAAATTCGTGTGGAGACTCGTGGAAAACTCTATGCCCATATGGCATTGTAAAGAGGTTTGTTCAAAAATCGAACTGGCCACCATAAGCAGAACTCAAAAAAAAAGAAAAAGGTGCGTTTACAATAGTAGATTATGCACTAAGGGAATAAAGCAGTGTCTTATGTCGCGGGCGGCATATTGAACCCTGAGCGTAACGAGGGACTCTAAAGTTAACTCCCGAGTGTAGCGAGGGAGTTATATAGAGTCCTGAGTGAAGCGAGGGGTTCAAGCTGCCCAAGACGAAGACCGGCTTTATTCCTGAGGAGCATACTCTACTTTTCACACCTACTGTGAGGCAATAAAAGGCCAGGGCTCCATTAAATAAGTATCGTCTGTTTTGATAAACTCTGGGGTAGAATCATTATCGCTCGACATTTTTTGTTAACATCTAATACTATATAACAAAAATATTGCAATAAAGTTCACTGAAAATCACAGCACCAAACATCTCTTTTGTTTCACATTGTTTAAAATCGCGCCTATTTCTTTTTATTTTCTTGTTTTGCTATAGTGGCCAGTTCGATTTTCGAACAAACCTCTTTACAATGCCATATGGGCATTTTTTTACTCAGAGTTTTCAACGAGTTTCCAACACGAATTTGACGTTCTAAATTCAAATCACTTTAATCCCTAGGGAGTTTCATACAACTTTATATCCCTAGAGAGACAATGCTGTACTTTACGTTGAGGTTGCATGATTTGTAATTGGACATTGTCGAGCAGGTGGTGTGAAAAGACTCTTTTATTTCATATGACATTTTTGTGCTGTGATTTTCAGTAAAAGTTATTGTAATATTCATGTTGATAAAAAATTACAAACGATAGTGATTCTACTCCAAAGTTTATCAAAACAGACGCTTTAGAAATTATTATTGGTAATCTATAAAATGGCGCTATCTTCTTAGATTCAAAACCTTTCTATTCTACCCAATGCCCTCTCATATATGTCTATCTGACCCACATTGAATCTAATTGCTGGCGGATGACGCGTGCGTTTTTCTTTCGTGTCACCGAAACGACTTGAATTAGGTCACTTTGTCACCCTTGTATAGCCAATGCCCCGTCACTTTATTTGACTCATTTATAACTGTTTTTATCCAATTTGGGATTTTGATGCCAGTTTACACAAACACACTGTTAGTCTAAGTCGACTTTTACATATTAATATGGTGACATGTTGTAGGTATACTTGCTAAATATAATATGGAAAAACTCTGAATCAAATCAAATCAAATCAATCATTTATTTGCAAGAATTCTTATTTTAAAATGTCAGGTCTTATAACTAATTTAGTCACTGTATTCAGCCTGCACGCAGGCGTGCAAAATTGTTTGTGAGTCATATTATTAAACTTAGGTACTATTAAAATTAGTTACTTTACAATTTAAACTTCCAAATATTCCTTCACATTATAAATACATTTGATTTCTGCCCGAGATCCTACATTAATCTGTGGTTATTTTAATCCAAAATTCAAGTTCAAAATCCACCTTATACAAACCGCCATTTAGACGCTAAAATGTATAGGAACGTGGATTTTTAACTTGAATCTTGGATTAAAATAAAGAAGGATCTTGGGCAGGTAGTCTCAGTAAATTTGCTGTTTGAAAGATCACACTACAATTTTTATGAAAAACCCTCACAAAAAATATTTGCGAATTAAATTAATTGTGAGTTTTTCATAAAAAAAAATCGTTTTGCTTCTCATAAGTGTTGGTATAATGACATAAAATAATTAAGAATTAAAGAATCGATGGCGAGTTAACACTGAAAACACTGAATTTTTGTGACAAATTTACCCAAAAAAAGCGATGACGAAATTACTCTGCCGAAAGATTCTTAACCCGTTTGATGTTACTTTGTTCCGGATCTGCTTCCATAAGTACTAGTTTATTTCATGAATCTCTCTGAAAACTTCTGTTTGGTTATACAAGGTATAAATAAACGTTCAAAAGTTGTATCTCAGTCTTTAAACTTCCTCGTCCTTTCAATGCAAATACCAAAACTTGGCTCTGTCTCAGAATAAGAAGTACAAAATACTTGCATGCAACAAGTTAGCCGCCCGGATCCACTTGCATATTTGTACAAGCTACCGGAGATTGCATTCTATTCCCGTTATGAGCGTACGTGCAGATTGCTTACATTTTTAAATACTGCTTATTTAAAATTTGGCGATTTGCTATACTTTGGGCATTTTAAAGGCTTACTCTTTTCATAACCGCGGGAATCGAACCCGCAACCTCTCGCATCTCAGCCGGCTATTCACCCGCCGCGCTACAGAGGTCGTCAATACCTGATAGATATAAATTTATAAATGTCAAAAGAATTTCCATGATAAAAAAAAACTATAAATTCTTCCTTAACTTTCCCTCGCCTATCTAAGTTCCATTTATCAATTGCTATGTGCATTCCAACCAGCGATATGCAAGCTGCAATACGCCAAAAAGTGTCGTGACACCTCGGTATCGGCTGTCCAATATTATACTACAGAGGTGATTTGGTCGCGTCTGTTTACCGGAGCTAGCCGGTACGAACCTGCTTACATTGTAGTATTGCCGATTGTTCATATATTATTTTCGATACTTCTTTTTTGGCCTCGAAGTCCTTCCAGGACCAGGAAAGTGCCTTCAGCTTAAGACAGTCCCCTATGCAGAGGCTATCTAGAGGCAGATGAGATGCCTGTGCTCCTGGAGTGTAGCAGCGTGGCATCTCAAAAAAGAACTACCAAGGACTCCCAGGCAGGTCTGCGCCAGCATTAGTGAGCTGCTGACCTTCCTGGAGGACATCGGGTGGCTGGACTAGCGGCCGCCACTCGACAAAAAGGGCCCACTGGCGGCCTAGTTGCGGAAAAGAGTCCGCGCTAGCGTAGATTAAACTAACAAATGTGGTGAAAGGATTAGATAGACTACTAATGTACTTTTTTTACATAAGTACTTTGCTGACTCTATATTATAGCTGTTACGCCACGTTAGTGCCGATCGACAGATGCCGGTTACCTGCTAGTTATGTGCTAGTGGCCTCAGGGCTGCAGACACCCGATGATTTAGTTCGCCGCAAGGAGCCAGGAACAGTGGCTGGCGGCAGGCCAACCGGCTAACTGCGACCGAACACGGGAGCCGGCAATTCGAGAATGCAACCATATTAGGATGGTAGCCTAGGTCTTGAGATGATAGCTGTGCACGAACCTGAAAATTATAGGTAATAAGGTTAACATACATACATTTATACACGCCTTTTTTCCCGAAGGGGTAGGTAGAGCCTCAAAGGCCCTCTTAACTGTCGGTTGCAGAATCACAGGAATATAGACGTGACAAGTGGTGAGTTCATCGCCGCTGTTTCTTTCCACGACCAACTCAGCCAACACTTTCTTCTAGTAATAACATACTTCTTCTTCTTGACGACCTCTGTGGCGCGGCGGGGATTGTTCGCCTGCGACGCAGGAGGTTGCGGGTTCGATTCCCACCTCGGAACAAATATTTGTACGATCTGCAGATAATTGTTCAGGGTGTTCTAGGTATTTTTCTATGTATAATAAAAAATATCTATCTATGTAATGTATTGTATTAAGAATATCAGTTATCTAGTACCCATAACACAAGCTCTGCTTAGCTTGGGGCTAGATAATGTTGTGTGAAATGTCCAGCAATTATTTACTATTATTTACTATTTACTTCTAAATAAGCCAGCAACCAGGACAAATCTTATACCAACGAAAATTGCCCAACAAGTCTGGGTATTTTTACTTGCAACTTACAAGTTACATCGCAGGAAGTCGGTGGATATAGGCGGCTCAAGACCTTGCGTCGTGGCATTCTAAGAAAGAAGCCTATGTCCAGCAGTGGACTTCTACAGGCTGAGTATGATGATAACACAATTCACCAGAATTAAAAAAAAAATCTGTAGTCAATTAAAATGTCTGAGTTGGCTCTTATATTGCGTCGAAATCAATCAACGCTCAAGCACCTGATGTTTCAAGAGAGACAATTCGTACGAACAACTGGGGAGTGGAGTCATTTGTCGAAGCCCTCAGTCTGTCATCAGCATCAAGTGCAAAAGTAACATAACTGTGTATTGAAACAAAGACTATATCATCATCACCAGCCTGCTTACGTCCACTGCTGCTGGATGAGTCTTTCTTGGTTGCCGTCTTCAGGGCCTTCAGCTGGTCTCTGACTTAGCACAGAGAGTGAGCTTGAGGTATGGCCTAGTGAAAGAACTAGAATGGTGAATGTCATAGTCATCAGCAGTCTTTAGGCATCCACTGCTAGATAAGGCTTACCCCATTGCATACAATGGGTGGAATTGCCATAAACACCACGCTTGGCAGGCTGATTGGTGATCGCAGTTTGGTGTTACAGGTAGATGCTGCTGTCCATCCCCTGGTTTATCCCTTAGTGAGGCTTTTACTATCCACGGGAGAAGAAGGGGGGTTTTATTCTTAGGCCACATACACCACGGCTTAATATGTAATGTATTCTTCTTAATAGTATAGATCATCAGCATTGTCAAAAGCCCACGTCCACTGCTGAACGCACCCTCATAAAATATAATCACAACGCTTTGCAGGCGGATGTGATCGCAGTATTGGTATTAAGTACTCAGGTAGATGCTGCTGCTCATCCCCTGGTGTAATCCTTTAGTTGCATCACGGTACACCACGGCAATTTTAGATGTGCGTGCATTTTAAAATCAAATTATGCTAAAAGCTTGTTACTTCCTCCACAGTTTCACCAAACTTATAACGAGATACATAGTACAATAGTTCTCCCAAACTATTTATTGTTTTGTGTTGCTAATGACGTTTATTTGGCGAGCTCACATTCCGCTGACCGTTTGAATAATGGGATGTGTTTACTTGAATACAACAAAATTTACCTTTTGTGTATTTTACTGTAAACTACAATTTACAAGGTACGTGCACTTGTACAGTCTAGTACAATGTGATCTGTGCCGCGATTACGTAATTCTGTTGCTATTGGTTTCAATCGATTTCAATGCTGTTTCTGACCGGAATAACGCTCTTGCGATTACCCAATTTACGCATTTTGCGTACAAAAGTTAATAGCAACAAGACTGCGTTATTTAGGTACTCGCATAAATGTAATTTCGAATGGAAACAACACTGAAATCGCGTATATCAATAGCAACAGAATTACATAATCGCCACTAAATAATAATATAATTACATAATAGCCCGTGTTCTCCAATAAATCTCGTCTACGTGATGACGTTACATCTTGTATGACACCCATACAAAATTAAAGTTTTCATTCGAGATTTGACGTCATCACGTGTACGTGATTTTTCCCAGAATCACCCTCCAGTAGAGACTTATTGTGAGTGGATTTACTCACAATAAGTTAATCCACTCACACACACAATATTATTAAAAACTAGCAAGCATCATACAAGGTACGCCGAGCTGTGTAAATAGCCACTGCGGCTAAGACGTGAGAGGTGCAGGTTCGAATCCAGCTGCAAGACGAATGTTTGCATTTTCTGCAAATATATTAATCGTACTTATAGTTCCTGATATCCATGACATAGGGAATCTAAGTGTGGGTTCAGTACTATGTATGTGGCTCTTTTGTGTTATGTACAAGTAGATACCTCCTGATGACTAGGAGCTTAAGAAACTTTCCATAGACAGTAGTAATTGCTGACCCAAGGCCCAATTCTCGAAATAAAAATTAATCAAAATAAAGTTCGGATCACGTTCCGATCTAGTATCGATGTCTTAAATGTCAGATATGGTATTCTCCTACCATAAAATAACAAGGTAATGTGATTATATCGAAATGTGACCGAAACTTGAACGATTCAAAGTTTTTTATAGTCTCTCTTTACTCTTTCCAATGATTTATACCTTCTGTCAATTCACAATTCAGTTTCGACAATGCGAGTGAAAGCATTGACATGTAAACCACAAAAAAAAGTACTTCAAGCCAAGTAATAATCCTTACTCTGCTTCATATCACAAGTTCAGCTGTCTGCAGGCTAAAGTGCAAGCATTAGGCACCTTCGACACCATCCAAGCGAAAGCACACGATTCGTCGCACAAATTCCGTAGGGAACTGATCCGTCGGAGTAAATGAGGCGAGTTTTCTACACCTCCTTAATACCATTTTACCTGCCAGTTCGTAATACACAGTATGTGAAAGATGTAAGGTTGGTTTTAGAATGGAAGTTGGAAGTCTGGATTGTGGGAGACCTGTATGATTAAGAGGTTGGAAGTCAATGAGTTGTTGAAATAATGAGTAATGACTTAGAGGCCATAGAAAATAACATTTATAATTATTGACCAAACCCCGAGTTTTCAATTTCACAACCAAAATAAACACGGAAAAGCTTAACTATTTTGCTCTTTGAAGTCAGAGTAGAGGTTTGGGGATTCTGTCATGGTGTGTCCGTGCTAGAATAATCCCCCCCCTCTTATCGTTAAAGCATCTTTATGTCGTTAAAGCTGACTAAGGGATTACATCAGGGGATGGGCAGCTAGCATCCATTTGAGTACTTAACACCAATAATTTTAACGACCACGACCAACGACTAATTTTGACGACCTCTGTGGCGCGGCGGGTGAAGGTTCGGCTGCGATGCAGGAGGTTGCGGGTTCGATTCCCGCCTCGGAACAAATATTTGTACAATCTGCAGATATTTGTTCAGGGTGTTCTGGGTATTTTTCTATGTATAATAAAAAATATCTATCTATGTAATGTATTGTATTAAGTATATCAGTTATCTAGTACCCATAACACAAGCTCTGCTTAGCTTGGGGCTAGATAATGCTGTGTGAAATGTCCAGCATTATTTATTTATTTTATTTATTTATTTATTTAATACTGTGATCACCAATCCGCCTGCCAAGAGTGGTGATTATGGCAAATCGCCCCATTGTATTCAATGGGGGAAGCTTCGTCCAGTAGTGGACGTAAACAGGCTTATAAAGAGAACCAAAACATCTTCAGAAGTCGGTAGACACCCATTGCTGGACGAAGCCTACCCCGTAGAATTCAATGGGGGGATTTGCCATAATCACCACGCTTGGCAGGCGGATTGGTGATCTCAGTAGTGCGTAGAGTACTCCGGTAGATACTGCTGCCCATAACCTGGTGCATTTTTTTACACTACTAGGCAAGCATATACAAGCATACGGCCCACCTGATGGAGAAAGCAGTTACCGTAGCCTATGGACACCTGCAACACTAAAGGTATCACACGCGCACTGCCGACCCTGAGACATAAAGATGAAAAGTCTCATGTGCCTGTAATTTCACCGCCACCCGTACCCTTCAAACCGAAACAGCAATGCGAACACTACTGCTTGGCGGCAGAAATAGGTACGGTGGTAGTACTTCCTCGGACGAACTCTTTCACAAGAAGTTCTATTACTAACAAAACATTCCCTTAGTTGTCTTTTACGACATCCACGGGAAGAGAATTAGTAAGGGCCTATTCTAGGTCGAACACACCACGGCACAACCAACACATATTACAATAATTTCAATTAAACAGTCCCAACAAATTCACTCATTCTGATCCGCGTCCAGGGAATGAAATCAAATTTAATATTATTCCTGTTTCCTGTAATGCACACTTGGGACTCCACTCGAACAGGGCGTTATTGAATTCGATTACGGAAACAGGATAAACTGATTAATAAGGGATGGAGGATAATAATGTTACATTAACTGGTAAATGTATTTATTAATTGCATCAGTGATGATGTTATGAAGTTTTACCTCAAGACACAGTCAGGTGCTTATTTAGTCAGAAACAGGAGTAGTTTTGGTTTATAAGACGATTCAAAATGATCCTTGTGATTTAAATGAATAAAATTATTGAATTTGGCGAGTATAGGTTTCATATTTGATTCGAAAATACTCTCGCTTGAACCTATTTAAAATAATGAGAGTGAAAGGAATGTAAGCTCCTATAATACAATGCAATGCTTGTCACACGTCTTCTAATTTCGTTAAAATACCGCCGAAATTATAATTTAGTTTGTTTTTCATTCACAGTTCAGCATGCATTATGGTAAATTGGCCATAAATACGAACATAGAACTGAAAAGGTCACTACATTTTCAATGAACTTTGTAAAATTTCTAATCACTAGTTTCTGGAAAGGTAAAAATTAACCTCATATTTAATTAATCACAACATTTAATCTGGAAACATTTTGAAAGTTAAATCGAACATAAGACTACTCAGAGTAATGATCATACTTGCGCGGGTTGGTTTAACCAGAGATTAATCGTTGGGCGCATAAAAAAGGGCGTGCTATTTGTTAGGGTGGTACAGATAGGTGTTTTCAAATGATACAGGAATATTTACAAATTCCATGTGGGTAAGTATGTAGGTAATTTTAAAAAGTTAGAGTGTAGGCCCATAAAATACTTTACTGTCCCAAAAACTAAGCAAAATCATTTTATGAGATTTTGCAAAATGATTAAATATGATTGTAAAGTTAAGTGTATCGAAAAATTAGAACTACAACGTCATTATGACACCCACTTGATCTAACTGTCTAACTTATATTTTTTTTACCCTCTCTTGGACCCCAATATCTCAACAACCCCCCAATCGATTTAGCATAACTTACCTACAAATTTGGTAGGATAGTGTATCCACTTTTCCTACGAAATTTGATGAAGATCGGGTAAAGGGTTCGTAAGTTACCTTTGGACAAACAAACCTACATACAAACGCCGATTCTTCCAACTTGACTCAAACAACTCACTTCACTCGTTTAATAAAGTTTTTGCCTGATTTCAGTGCATTTCAATGTAGTACAAGTTAGTTTCACGGTGTAGTTCTTGAGTTTTACTTTAACTAGCTCATTGTCGCGTAACTAAGCCATACTGTCTTCGAAAGCCTTCACTGTACGTGGTACGGCACGTGCTTGACTGCTTATTTTATAATATATATTGTAAGTTAACAAATATATAACCTTTAATGTTTCAATCCAAAAATTATGAACCTCTAATAACATAAAACGAAGTCTTCAATCATAAAATCGAGATCAAAGTTCAAAAATATTCAGCAACATTAAAGCCTGCGTAATTGTCTAGCAATAAAAAGTGGCAGAAAAGATTCCATCATTGAGCATACAATTTAATACGGAACACATAAAAACTGTCATAAAATCAAACGAAATTACTTCAGAAAAGAAGCAGTACTTGACTTTAACTTTTAAAGTTAGTTACACATAGGACGGGGGCGGAAAAGCGAGGAAGGTAACTTCCATAACTCAATTGAATTGAATATGGATGGAAACTACACAAAAGTTAGGTAGCCTTACTTTTAATGTCAGTAAATAATGTGACTGCTTATGTTTCTGCCCGACTACTTTAGTGAGGCCTAGCAAGCTATGTCTCGCTTCAGTGACGAAGGGTTGAGGTAATTATTTAAGCGTCTATTTATGTAGGTTTATATGGATAAACCTTCAGAACCCGAAAACCACTGAACCGATTTTGATAAATGAGGTGTCAATCAATTCGTCTTTACTATGGGTACATGGTTTCTAGGTTTAAATATTTTAAGAAACCTAAATGCCTGGTAAGACAATAATTGAAAGGAGACTGTAATTTTTTTACGCATAGCATAGAGTGAAGTATATCGTATGAAAGGGCTTGTGAAATAAAATTAATTTTCTGTGATTATTATGTATTTAAAACACGTGTTTGAGGAAAAATATTAATTGATTCAAACGTGACTTTGCGGAAATCCATTCTACAATATTTAATAGACGAACAAACATATATTATAGTAACAATTCCACTCTTTTCCAATGAAAATTCTCAAAGAATTCGACACGTGTTTCGACGCAAAAACTCCGCATTGATAGGTTTTACTTTTGAGACAAAATTCCAAGCAAAAATAAATCAAGCAAGAATACAATTTATGTTCCTTCAGTTAAATAATAATAATATTACTTTAACATAATACTTATACCTATAACCTTTATAGTCATAGTGTGAATGAATAAATGCCCTTTTATTTATTTATTTACTTTTTAATTTAGTTGTTTTTAGTGCACTGTTGTTGGTTGTTTTCAGAGTTTAGTCCACTCTTAGTTTTAGCTGACAAATAAAAACGACTCCAAAGCGCTAAGATCAGAGCTTTTGTGGGTCTTTTGTCTGTGTCGGTAAGAAACAGATTTTACTCCACACGGTAGTGTATACTACAGCAAACCGCAAGGAACTATTTATACGAAAGTACCATATAAATATTTCGCAACGGTTCCTCATAAAACAAGCCAAGCCCCAAACTTCACGTATTCACAGGATTTGAATTCCAAAAGCCAACACATGGCCAGATACGGTTCTAGTCGCTTTTCTATGAAGACTGTTTTTGGCAACAAGGAAACAATTCTGATGGATGGAAAGAAACCACGAGCCAGTGGAAAAAGCAGTATTATTTATTTTATGCTTTTCAAAGTCTACTAAAGCACCTTTAGCTTACAATAATCTAGCCGTGTATAAACACTAATGCAAACAAGTTTGGTAGTACGTACTCAGAAGCAGGTTCACTGATTTAGTAAATTAATATGACTCACCAAAGAAGGGTGGCGACGTTTCATACATTTTGTGACACACCTTCTTTGTCAATTTCACGTTACCTTCAGCAGAGATACTTTTAATTATTGGTAATATTATATGCTAAGAGAACGAAAAAAACAATTTGAATAAAGGGTGTAGAAGTTAGGGAAAAATAATTAATATAGGTTATTTACATAAAAAAATTCGCAAACTTACGTTGGGTTGAAATACTAAATATGTATGACACATCGACTGACATGAAACATCTACCCATCAACGTTCCTATTCAAGTTGGTAATTGTTTTTATTTTAGGTTAAATTGTACAAAACTACCCTTTCATGTATAATAACAGCATCCTGCAGGTCATTCCTGATCGTTACGATCTGCCAGTAATGAAGGCTTTTGTTCGAGTCCTGATCAGGTAGGCGTCTCGCTGGAATCTGTTTGGTCGGGATTCGGATAAAAGTTTTTAATTACCTACTTCTAGTTACTGTCTGACGGCTATTATGTATTTTTTAACAAATAATTTAAGTGTACCTACTAACAAAAAATGGATTTTAAGTATCTGACTCAATAAATAAATTATTATTATTATTATAATATTATTTTAAGCTATCATATGCTCGAAAGTAAAACAAGTTGTTTATATAGGTTACTTTTCATTATATAGTAGTTATTAAGTTTTTGCTATACATTGAATTAGATGTAACTTTTGATTCCCTACTTCTAAAAATATACAAGGTCTATGGAAAAATCAGCCAAAAATATTATTTAGAACAGTACTCATTGCTTCCATGAAGGAGACCTGGTTATTTTTTTTGACCTGGGTCAAAGGTTTCCTACCTTCTGCTGTACGGTCAGCCATTAACAACAGACCGTATCTGTACTATTGTCACGAAATTTAACAAAATATAACTTGCTTCCCACCTTAATACGCCTCTGCCTTTCACCTTTATGTAAGTTTTAAATGAAAACATAAATCACATAATCTCGGAAACTTGCACAATTAGAGATTCGGCTAAACCAAAATGCTTAAAATCTGAACTAACAAATTAAAGTTATGCCTCTTGCAAATTAATATCGCTACGCGCTCCAATCAAAACACTGGGAGACCCAGCTCATATTGCAGCGTAGAGAAGGGATTTACACATTTGTTGTACCCACATTTACGATCTACAAATTAAAAAAAGTTATTATTTGTTCTGACAAGCATCCCAAATAATACAAACTCATTGTCACGCCCTGAAAACCGAATCGATTCGAAGTTTAGTGACCATATTGTTATTAAAAAGTTCTTAGTAATTGTTGTACTTTATACTTTTATTCAGTAATCTGGTACTATTTCGCTGATAAATTACGTACGTAGCGTGAAGTCTCTCAGCTTTAATCTCATCTAACTACCTAGTCTATCTAATCCACAGCAAGGCAGAGGCCTTCCTTGATGATATTTGAAAGATCGCAGCGACTTCTCTGAGTTAACTTGGACGAATCGGCGTTTGCATGTATGCATCTAAGTCTAAGAAATAAATTGTCGAACAGTTGATTCGATCTTTATGAAATTTGGGAAGTGGTTATTTATAGTATTAGTACAGTTTGTACGTTATGAGTTAAATCAGTCGAGGAGTTGTTGATATATTGGGTTTAAAGAGAGGTCCAAAAAACCAAAAGTGGAACAATCAGGTCAAGTGGGGTGTCATATGAAAAGGATCTATTTGGACATTTCAAAACTACTTCAATCGACGTTTAGAATGTGTTTAATCATGGTTGCGGATGGTGATTAATAATAATTAGGTAACACCTAACACCTAACACTCGATTAATATCCAAGACAATATTAATAAAATGTTTTTAATTTAATTTTAGACTTTATATTATAATATGAGGTTTAAGCAAAAATGTACAAGAAAATAACCTCGAATATTCTTTTAGAAATCCCACAATGCTGATATTAATAGCACGCTTGTAGCTTTTGTGACACAAAACAGGGAAAAAAGAAAGACCAAAATTGAAGTATTTTGACATTTTTGTACCCTATAAAATGAAAAACTAAACAAAGAGGTATTAGCTTCTTGAATACACATGACGTCATGTTACTAACCGACTTCAAAAAATATTCAAGAAAAATTACTTTTTCATTTTATAGGATACAAATGTGGAATTTCTTGTTATTTGAGTTTGTATGACAACCGCAGTAAACAAATTTAAACAAATATCCCATCTCTACTTAATAATCTATCTACATCTAGATACTTCCATCTACTAGGCTAAGTTTAGCTACTAGGTACTGCGAAATGCATGTGTCGGCTAATCCAGTTAAACGCGATCATATGTCGAGTGACGTTCAAGGAACGCTACGTGCTAATTCTGAGCTTACTAGGTATTTGGTGGCATTCAGGAACATTTCCGAGTTAGAAATTTTAGTATGAATCACTAAGTGAAGTCAACAATGGAATGCTTAACGTTTTTCAAATATCAAAGTTATATATATATATTATGTATTTTTATATAAGTTTACTCTGTCCCGTGTCTTCGTCTGCGAGTAATTTTCGAATGTTTCTATAGTATAACTTTTTATTTTCCGAATATATTACACACGTACAGAAAATAAGTATATAAAGTTTAACAATCTCTTCAAAATTGCTCCGGCTTCCAAATCCAATTTCATTGTGAAATATCCAATAACGCGTTGTCGTATTGTTTGCTAGCTAAAAAAGATAGATAGATTAACACTTTATTGATCACCATAGAAACAATAAACAAGTAATATTACGATAGAAAGGCAATATAATGAGTGGCCTTATCGCTGAAAGCGATTTCTTCCAGGCAACCTTTGGATGGAACGAAATGAGCAACGCTATAATAGACTACGGTATACCTACAAAGCAAAACTAAGAAGTATTCTAAATTAATTAGACTAATAAGTAGTTATGAACAATATTGACTAATACCTACCTAAGTATAATCCTAATACTTATATATTCACATAGTAAACTAATAAATATTATATACGAAGTTAACTGTAACAAAGAAAGAATACCAATAATTAACGCTAAAATAACGCTAGGTGATGTGATGTGACCAATAGGTAGTGCTGTTTAACTATAATGTGTGTTGTGGGGATGCTTGTCTAATTTCCAGTGGCAACGCGTTCCACAGCCGCACAGCTTGGACCGTGAAAAAAAACTTCATCATTTTGTGGCCCTTAGCGCTCAAGCGGAAAAGATTCAATTTGGCTTACTTAAATTTAACTTTTTCCATATACATTTTGGTATATTACCGCTTTACGTTCGATACCACCCCGTACTTTTTTTATTAAGCCACTAACACGAAGAATAGTTATTAGAATTTTAAATTGAAAAAAAGGGCTAATTCCCACTGTTTTTCGTCACTTTTGCTGACGTTTCGAAACTGAGTTCAGAAGCCTCTTCATCATGAGCACCGCCCGCGACCGCGTTCGCTTTTGAACTCAGTTTCGAAACGTCAGCAAAAGTGACGAAAATCAGTGGTAATTAGCCGTTGTTTTCAATTTTAATTGATTCCCAACCACGAAAGTTTCAGTTATTAAGTTATCAAGGCCATGCCAGTTTTATTATTTCAAATGCAAAAAAGCAATGACGGCGATGAGGTCACCACTTGTCACGTCTAAATTCCTACAACGTGTAACCCACGGTAAAAAGAGGCCCTTTGACGCTTTGCCTACCTCTCCAGGAAAAAGGCGTGTTTTTATGTGTGTATGTCATCACAAGATTACTGAATTTAAACCTAAAATGGTGATAATTTCATACACAATTACTAGCTAATCTATTGAAAATGAACTACTAAAAATTACTTTCTCACCTTATGTGAGATATTTATTCTCACACAATACTTTGAAGATACAAACTGAACTTTACAAGCGTGCACTCCTCGTCCGACTATAAATTCCAGCAAGCAATTCACCTGCATCCTATGTTTAGTTGGGATTTATAAGCTCGTTTGTCATGCAAATGTATGACTTCCGGTTTGGGCGCGGGTTTATTTGTTACTGCTTCAATGAGTGGTTTATTGCGTTTATTCCCTGTTGTTCAGTTGTCCATTTGCGGTTTAAGTTAAATATTTATTTGATTTTTACATTATACATAACGAGTAAAATACTATGGACTAGCTGTCGCCAGCGTTATGTTTTTATGTAGGTTCTTATAAATACACCTAACTGCAACTTGATGTTGGATAAATTCAGGACACCTTAAGAATTCATACCGGATAACAGTCTTTTCCCCGGTAGTCCGTTTCACCTGTATTCCGGATATGTGGTAACCGAACTGCTTCTCCTACAGCCTGCTGCTCGCCTGGTATATTGGATTCATTTCAGATACCTGGAAAGCCGGATAGTGGTCGCCCTTTTAATACAAACTTCGAAAAAAAAAAATACAACTGAATTAAGAACCTCCTCCTTTTTTTGAAGTCGGTTAAAAATGTACAAACCTAAAAGTCTTACAGAATCCGTACATGTTGAAAGAAAATTAGATCGATTTGAACGTGTGCAAACTCTTATTGGTCTGCCAATTGCCTGGTGGAAAAGGATGCATCGTCGTGGTCGACCGCGAAAGTGTACGAGAGATGATCACGATGCCTTCAAGAGAATATGGTGAAAGTTATCGAAGGTTAGACATGGTTGATTCTATGTATTCTTGTTAAAAAAATAGACACAATATCTTTATTTATAGAAAGAATAATACAAGTATATACAACATTTAAAAAATACAAATGAATTAGGGTTTTCCTATTCTTGCCTTTGGTGAGCTATCTAATGACCGATCGAAAGATAGCTCAACTGATCCAAATCACTACCAGACGGAAGCGTCCCAAAGACGCTGGCTTCATTGCCACGCTGAATGGCAATACTAATGCACTGACCAGATAAAAGCCTGCTCTGGGGACACGCGTCGCTTTGACCAAACGCCTTGAAGGAATTTTAAATAAATAAATGCTGGACATTTCACACAACATTATCTAGCCCCAAGCTAAGCAGAGCTTGTGTTATGGGTACTAGATAACTGATATACTTAATACAATACATTACATAGACAGATATTTTTTTATTATACATAGAAAAATACCCAGAACACCCTGAACAAATATCTGCAGATCGTACAAATAGTTGTTCCGACGCGGGATATGAACCCGCAACCTCCTTTGTCGCAGGCGAACCTTCGCCCACCGCGCCACAGAGGTCGAGGAGTAGAGAGGAGGAGGAATTTTGAAACGCGAAGGCCCCCACGGAATTAAATCAAATGCAAAATCGAATTATCTTGTTAAAAGTCATTTAACAAGTTATTTTATTTATACTCGTATAGCTATATTTGTTTGTTCACCGTCAATAGATACGTCATGGATGCCATCATCATCATCATAATCAAAACATCCAAAGTTCCTTAATGGGACAAATGTACTAAATTGAAGAAACCCCCGTGATAAATTTGAACACGTGTATTTAATGCATGAACTCACCTCGGGGCAATGTATGAGATTAGAGAGTAATGAGCGAAGATAGGACACAGCTGCTATGAATACTAAATTGAAAAAAAAAACTTAGATTCAATAAAATGTTTTATTTTCAAAAAGAACACATATTATTATTGAACGAGTGAAGCGAGTTCTCTGAGTCAAGTTGGAAGAATCGGCGTTTGTATGTATGTATGTATGTATGTTTGTATGTTTGTCCGATGAAAACTTCCAAACCATTAATCCGATCTTCATGAAATTTGGTATGGGGGTAGATAGTATTGGTACAATATGAGCTATATCGGTCAGGGGGTTGCTGAGATATTGGGGTCCAAGAGGGGGTAAAAAAAATAAAAGTTAGACAGTCAGATCAAGTGGGGTGTCTAATGAAAGCGCTTTGGTTGGACATTTCAAAACTGTTTTTAATAAGTATTTAAACTTAGTAGTTTCCGAGATATTAGGGAAAATAAAAAACGTAAAAATCGAAAATTCTAGGGTACTTCCAGCAATCCCACAATGCTGAAATTTGGTATGCTTGTGGCTTTTGTGTCACAACTACAGGGAAAAGTCTGAAAATGAAGAATTTCGAGACATGTACCCTAAAAAACAAAAACCAATATAATATCGTATAATAATAGCTCTGTCCCGCTGACATGATTCGTACACTGTCGGACAGAGTAGACTGATGAACAAGATGGCGCAAGACCAGCCGCGATTTTACCACGAAATCGATTAACCAATAACAGCGCAAGATTTTAGCGCGCGATTGCTATTGGTAGAAAGAAGGTTCCCACGCTATAGAAATTGGTCTACGGCGCAAGTACATCGGGGCGACTTATATTTTGTGTAAAACTGTACATGCCTTAAGAAATTTTACAACTAAGTTTTGCAGCATCTCGTCTGTAATCCAGTCTCTACCTTCATTGCCGGAATGGGATTTATGTGCGACATTTATAATTGCCGCCGCGATGGGAGGATGCAGCGCGGGTGCCCAGATAAATCAGCCAGTCTTACATGCCGTAGAATACCCCTGTTCGTACTGTCTGTATGTATAAGGTGTATGTCACTTTGCAGAGAAGAGAGAACATGGTCTTACAATTAGTTAAAATGATGAGGGACAGTACTATATTTTTCAAATTATGCGATAAGGCAGTAAAATTGCTTATAAAAAGTTATGACCACTGCTATATCAGTAGCGTCGAAATAGTAATGGGAACACCGTTACTATTAATAATTATAATATTATAAAAATAATCATAATTCATTTGCGGCAGCGTGTCCAAACGCCAACCTCCGTGATGTTGTCGCCAGCCTACCGGTGAATTTTGTGAAGTTCGCCTGTTTTGGAAATTATTACAGGTTTTGGTGTAAGGCACAAAAAATGGCGCCAAAATCGACATATATAACCCTCTCCAAGCACCCGGGGCTTGACACTATATTCGAACTATATTATACTATTCGAACCGTCCCATAGAATCTTCATAGACCAACCACGGGCATTACCGTAGTGTGCGTGCGAGGATTCTCTAGAAAACGTACACAAACCTTAATTTTCAATGTGCGGTTTTGTGCATTCAAATATGTTTCGCAAAATATGCAAATATGAAATGTATTGCATATTTAACGCAAAAAAATATGAGAGACTGATGTTGTGATACGACAGTAAAAATGGTTTTCCTTGTTCCTCTATACGAAATGTTACTGTATTGACCGTGCCTCAGTTCAAAAGAGTTTTGCTTTTTACGGTGGTGCCCGTTCTATCGTTTTCAAACATCGTAAATCGACTTTTTATGCAGAACGTCCCGCATTGTATTAATAGACCTTTACAAGTAACACATTATTAATGTGTACAGACACGCCTGCAGAATCTGCGGTGTCCTTTTATATTCTAGCGCACAGTGAATAAATTTTCATGAAGATGCTTTATAGAGAAGCGAAACACGTGTCGAATTCTTAGATCTTCAATATTTTTCTTTGTTGATTTTGTGTGCTGCATCCAAGTATTTTGATGGTTTTGATGGTTAAAACCACGGAATACAGAAAATGTAGTACTAGGCTGATCTGTGTTTTCAATGCATGAAAAAATTATAAAATTAAAATATTATTAAATAAATTATTATTTATTTGTTATTAAATGAATTTTTAATGTTTGGTGATTGCGATCTGTACCGTGAAACTGAAGATATTAGCGGAATTAATACTAAAAATTAATTTTATACATATATATTTTTTAAAAACGACGATTGTTCGGTATTGGTTGCTGTGTCTATATGTCATATTGCAAAAAAGAGAAACTAAATTAAATTACAAACATTTATTAGACAAATTAACAAACAGAAGAGTAGAAGGTAGGACACAGGAAAAAGTAAAATGGTAAATATTACAAACATTTATAGACATTAAAAACAATTCAGATAAGAGAAAAAGACTCCTTTTGTTTATGAATGAAGCGTTGTAATTAAAACATAAGTAGAATAATTAACATGTGTTAACAATTTTGTTTCATCAAAGTAACAATGTGTTTTGTTCAAAAAACAAGTTGAGCTTGTAACTGGTTAAAACACTATCTGAACTCTGCTATAATATTCCATTTTCATGCGATAAAATATAGGATTAAAATAATTTTAATAGAAATGAAAGCTTTTAGTTCATCTTTGCACCTAAAGCAAAAACTAACAGCAAAACTGTAGCTAAATCTCCTGAAACTTATTCACTCGCTGCAAAACTCAACATTGTATGAAACAGTTTTAGCATTAATTTAGCGTTCCGTAAACAATTTTCATAGTTTGAGTAGTTGTCGAAGTTCACGCGACTTGCGAAGTTGATCGTTGAATTTTAACGCGGGAGCACAAATGCTGTCTCATGTCACAGCCAGAGTTTGTAATGCTGTTGCCAACTAGGGCAATTTTGGCTAGATGTTGCCACTGTTCGTCGAGCTGGCATCTTTTTCTAAATATTTATGCTGGAGTTTTGAGATTTCTAACAGTAAAAATTGGTCTTTGCCCTCGCAAACGTCTTTTCGCTACGGCGTAGCACCACTACGCACCTCTACGCGCTTATCATGTAACATAATGTAGCCGAGTAAGACGCTAGAGGTGCGAGTTCAATTCTGCTGTGGGACAAATGTTTGCATGATCTTCAAATAATTGTTCAGGTTCTGGGTGTTTTGGTACCATGGTACTCGTAGTTCTTATACTCAGAACACAGGGAATCCTAGTGTGTAAAAGTACTATGTCTATATTTTGTTTATCTAACCACATAAACTCGTAAACACTGGCAATACATGGCAAACATGAAATATGCAAGCTACCAAATGGATTTTTGAGAGCATAAAATGTTTCGCTATTTTTTCTATTTTGGCCGGAACGCTACTGATAAATTATGTATTGACCAAAATTATCTCGGACATCAAGCATGCTCAAAGAATATAATGAGGAACGAGGAATACTTATAAGCCAAAGTTCAACTCAAAGCGGTTGTACCACATCTGGTATCTGGTTGGGCCTAGATTATTAGTGTATTGATCATGGTAATGTGCACATGATCAAATTTCATGGAGTTTGAAGAAATAATAGCAAAAATAGAAGAAAACAACCCACCCCACCGGTACCTACCTTCTCTTAACATGCAAT
Source organism: Epirrita christyi (assembly GCA_951392215.1). Taxonomy (NCBI): domain Eukaryota; kingdom Metazoa; phylum Arthropoda; class Insecta; order Lepidoptera; family Geometridae; genus Epirrita; species Epirrita christyi. Next base: position 17,368,689 of record OX595837.1, on the reverse strand, counting down.
ATAAAAGGATTAGATGGAATAAACATTAAAAGCCTAGTAAGATTGTGGGATATAAACTCAACTCTTCCTGTAATTAAAAGGCGAATGCACACGTGCGCGTAACGTCACGCAAGATTACTCCACACCGTCACGCGTCGCTCGACGAGCCAGTGCGTGAACTCACATTGTATAATTTATTTGAAGGCAAAAATGTTTTTTTCGTTTTTCTAAACCGAATAAAATGATACAGATTTATGTGAAGTTAACATCTGTGATTGGAAAGTTCACAGAACCATAGCATACGCAAATTTTGTAAGTTTTGCTAGCTTTGTCTAGTCAAAATATTTTAGACCAGCAAAATCTAAAAATATTTGTGCCTGTGTCAATTATAAGGGCTCGTGCACGCGGGTGGCTACGCAACGCCAGCCACGCGGTGAGGCCATGCGTGCGTCACTCCGAGCGTGCGCTTAACAAACGTTTTCTAATTTATTGTGAAATGATTTTTCGTTGTTGTTTATACCTTTATTTTTTTTCTACTAAATGTTTTTTCTTTCTTTTAAGCATAGCAATAATTATAATTCTATGCGCATTGTCTTCACTGTAATTTCTTATTGTTTGTAGCAAAAAGATCATAATTAATTTGGGTTTTGGAGTTGTATGAACCTATCCGTCCATGCGATACTGCGCCACTACCAAAAAACAACTGATCATGAATCATGGAGTCAAAAATCTATGAAAAAAAGCCTTTGAAGTCGTCAATCCAAAGAGCAATGGACTGGCTTTTGACATCTATAACATTCGGTATCTCCCACGCACATCACGAAAGACATGCCTTGGAAAAAAGTAAAAAGTAGGTTACAAAGACTTTCTCTTTGAATGTGACAACAATGAAGAACCAGCTTTTAATCATCATCACCTAAGATGATGACGATGCCTATGCGTGCTTTTATGGCAACAGCCACATACACGTTCCAAGCTTGGTGAAGAATGGTATGCATATTGTGTGTTGGACGAGCTCATGCTGATTGCACTGATGTACTCAAGGGAATTAAACGTTTCATTTGTGTGATTTGGAACAGAAGATAAGAAGATGTATGTAATTTTGTCCTTTACCTTGTCATTTATTTATTTTTAATTATCTCAAGGTGTACAATAAAGTGTTTTATATTCTATTACATTCTATTCTATGGCATATTATATGGACAAATATATATTCATTGATCGTTGTTCAAGTCTTAATACTTTCTAATTGCTTGTGCTTTTTGTTGAAAGCGAGGTAATTTTTTATAGATTTCTATTGTTCTAATATGTCATTTTGTACGTACTTTCCCTAACTCAAATATTGAACAACAGCGTATTAATAATGCGCTGTGAAAAAAAATTTAAAATACCAGTTAGAGTTTGTCTAGATGAGGCGATTTACGCGCGATTGATGGGCGTTTTGCGCTCGTGCGAGCGATAAAATGCGCGACTGCATGTGGACGGAATGTATAAAGCTCTATATAGTATTTCACAATCGCGAGAGTCGAATCGCGCGTAAAACGCCTCATCTGGACAAGCTCTTAAAATGGTGTAGCATCCAGGTAGGCCAATTTGTTTTATCGCCACTTCATTTTTCAAAATAGATGGTATGGATTTGAGTTTACTATGAATTTCATAAATTATTTTTGTTTCCACTACCCGTTAAAACGCGGCGTAGTTACAGGCATTTATCATATTTGCTTACCTATGCATAAGCGCGGGATGCACATTACCAAGAAAATGCAAAGTAGAAACAAAATTGCAAGGGCCACTGCACACTACTACTTCGTGCCACTGGTTATTTCTTGGTCACTCTGCATGTGGATGGAGACCTGTTAGAGGTATGGTTGGCTTGAAAAAGGCCTAGTGATTATGGTGAATGAACAAGTGTGGTGTAAGAGTTAAGTGCGCCTAACAAAAGCAATGAATATGTACGGAATTGATATGTTAAAAATGATGATGACAAAATGTTCTGAACAAAAATTGGAAATCTAGACATTAAGGTCTCGGTAGGTACGTCGAAGAAGTTAAAAACATAAATTAGTTTTGTAACAAAAATAATTTTCTAAAATATTATGAATCATGTAGAATGGCCCATTCATTTGAGCGTTCAAAATAAATATTTTCAACGCGTAGTTTGCGTGCGGACTGACGTTTTATTACGGCTAATTTGAATTAGTTCGCCAAACTTTTATTTTTAATGGCTCGTATTTTCAAATCACAATGCGCACATCGCTGATTGAATTTTATGTGTATCCTACAACGATCTCTAATTATAAGATCGTTGGTATCCTACAATAATAAACGAGTAATATTTATATGTATATATTTCTTGAGATCTCGAAAATTTGCTATACCTAAATGCAGGTTTTTGGGGGGCATAAAATCTATCTAGCTAGGTTCCATCTCTGGAAGAACGCGTTTTTCTGAGTTAACCGAGCAAACCTCGGTCAACCAGTTCCTCAGCATAATCAGCCCATAATGTTCCCATTGCTGGGACTCGGATGAGAAAAAGCTTGGTGGATGTCATATTGCTTCGAATTGCACACACACTGTTTTAAGTAGATACAACACAGCATTAAGGGGACAAATACATTGGTGCTCGCCTGGGATTTGATTCCGTAATCACAGAAAAGACGAAGTTGTCCGTATAGTTCTACCGTTCAGTTGTACTAGTAGGAATAAACAGAGAAAAAAAAAAGACGACCTCTGTGGCGCGGCGGGCGAGTAGCCGGCTGAGATGCAAATTGCAGGTTCGATTACTGCTGCAGGACAAATGTTTGCATGATTTGCAAGTATTTGTTCCGGGTTCTGATGGGTGTTATAAATAAATAAAATAAAAAATAAAATAAAAGGGCATTTATTCACTGACACTAATACTTATCTTAGTTACAAAGGTACAAGTAAAATATTAAAGATAAAGATAAGAAAAAACGAGGTAGTTTAAGAGAAAAGGATGAGGGCTCAGCCACGCCGTTTTTCAGCCTCACCTTAGAATGCTGTTGTCGTCCCATGGTACCATGGTACTCGTAGTTCCTGATACCCTCGACACAGGGAATCCTAGTTTGGGATCAGGGCTATGTATTGTAATTGGGTGTTATGTTATGTTATAATCTTCGGATAGAGGTAACAATGAGCCAATACGGCAATCAACGTTAACAGTCCCATAAAAAAATTAATAAAACTAGGATTGAAACCCAGTGTGCACTCATCTGCGTTAAATGGAACGCAGCCGCATGGAAACTTGGCAAATGGCTGCGCATATTTGCCTCACAAATATATATTCCCGGTGGTCTTAGCAGTTAGGCCCCGTTCGCACTTACTTCACAGAACTGCGAGCTATGCACGGCGAATTTGTGTACCAGTGTCAATTTTCAGCTCAATTGTACCTACTTAGGTTGTTTAAGTTAATATGGTTTAGTAAACTGCTATTGCCATCGAAAAGCATCGGGGGTATTTTTGGCTTATTAACGGGGCTAAATAACACAGAATATAAAATCTAGCATTATCGTAATCAGCTGGGACATAAGTCTCCCACAATAAAATCACATAACACGCAACAGCCACATACATAGTCCTCATCTCTCACTAGGATTCCCTGTGTCATGGGTATCAGAAACTACGAGCAAGTACCATATGGTATCACAATATCCAGACCCGTAAAATTTTTTTGCAGATCATGCAAAAATTTGTCCTGCAGTGGCAATCGAACCCGCACCTCTTGCATCTCAGCCGGTTACTCGCCAATAATGAATTCCATAGCATACAACGGTCTTGAGTATAATCTTGTTCAAATTCATATTCCACTAAAAAATTATAAAAGCTAGAATAGTGTAAATGTTTATTTGACACAGTAAAATTAATAATACAGACAGAATAGTTATAAGAACCCAATAACATAGAGGGTACAGAAATAAACAGTCACTGGCTAATGACCTATATACCTACTAAGGTAGGTCATAAAATAAATAAGTACCTACATAACAACATTACCCATGTGGTGAGATATCACACACACCAACTCATCGAATCCGTGCCAAAATAGCGTCAGCTTAACATAGAAAGAGGCTGAATAGATTGATAACCTACTGAGAGCTGATTTTTACCTGACGCCAGAGGCTTGCCTGCTCTTGGAGTTTGAGTGTGTTGATAATGTATATCTAGACTAAATGTAAGTTTGAACAGTCGAGACTTTTCTAAACCGTCCAAGTCTCCAAGAAGTATCTCCAAGAATAAATGAAACTTTCTTGGTTAGGAATCATTTTAAATTAATAAAAAAACAGGTTTAATTACTGTTTTTCGTCACTTTTACTGACGATTCAAAACTGAGTTCAGAAGCAGAATGAAGAAGAAAATTAAGATTATGAAGAGTCTTCTGAACGTCAGTAAAAGTGACGAAAAATAGTGATAATTAGCCGTTTTTTCAATTTAAATTAAATGACCTGTCTTTATAAATGATTTCACCACCTGACCATTTTTTGCCGTTTTATTCCGTGAAGGAATGCCTTTATCTGTATGTCAGGAAGTTCAGCTTCTTGTAACATTGTTGGTTTTTAGCTTTTAACGTCGTGAAGTTTGTTCAAACGATTAATGTTCGTCGCTCCGGTGAATTGGACTTTGGCATCAGTTAGTGTGGGGTTAGGAGTTTTAGGTGGGTTTTTGAAACTTGTTGTAATGCACCTTTAGGTTACTGATTGCCTACCAATTTGCCTAAAAGTCACTAACTTCGAAATATAATATATATTGCTACCTTATAAAAAAAGCACATTGTTTCAAATAAAGTACTCTTTGGCGGGGCGGGCAAGAAGCCACCTGAGATGCGAGAGGTTGCGGGTTCGATTCCCGCTGCGGGGCAAATGTTTGAATGATCTGTAAATATTTGTTTCGGGTCTGGGTGTTATGGTACCACGGTACTCGTATAGTTCCTTATACTCAAGACACAGGGAATTACCACCAATTTGAGCACGAGGAAATAATCACCACAAAGTTGTTTCTCAAATTTACAGCAGAAAGTCCCTGAACGCGGTTTCTCGAAAAAAGTTTAATTAAAAACAGAACGGAACAAAATCATTAACAATCCTGGAAAGTATTTTGTTTCGAAACGAGTACCATAGTCTTTACTGACTACAGTATTAGTTTGAATTGAAAAGAAGCTGCTCTTTAGGAGACGTTTCTTTGACTGGAGAGAACCTCTCTAAATTGTTTGTGCATTTCTTGGAATTTGCTTGTTGAGTTCTTTCAGCAGAAATTCCATTGAATTAAAGCTCCATCATCATTATCAGCCAGTTGAAGTACGCAGTCAACTTCTGGATTATAATACATTCATTATATAGCCTTCTTTTAGAATACCACATCGAACTGTTTTGCACCGCCTCCACTTCTCACTTCCTACGACTGTTAAAATATCATTAGTCCATCGAGGGTCTTTCTACACTGCTTCTAGTCCATAGTTACCACTTGGGAACCTTCATTACCCAATGGTTGTCGGTTTAGGAGCTTAATTACTTGCTTTTTGCTAATACAACTTGTTAATTTTGAGAGCTATGTCGGTACCAATGGTTCTTCTACTGATTTCTTAGTTTCGGATTTAATCACGTAGTGAAACTCCAAAAAATAAATATCTCCATACCCGTGTGAGCTTTCGATACTTAATTACTTTCTACTCTGGCTCAGAAACCCAAAGTGGGTATTGGTCACATAAGACTCCAGACTCTCACGCCAGCATGTGGCATTGAGTTCGTGCAGGTCTGCTTTGAAATCGTCTATCCAGCAATATTTGGAGCAGCCAATTGGTCTTCGCTCAAATGGTTTTGTTAGTAGTAGAACTTCTTGGGAAAGAATTCGTCTGGGGAAGTACTACCACCGTACCTATTTCTGCCGCCAAGCAGTTAGTGCTCGCATTGCTGTGTTTCGGTTTGAAGGGTATGGGTGCCGGTGAAATTAAAGGTACATGAGACTTTTCATCTTTGTCTCAGAGTCGGCAGCGCGCGTGTGATGCATCTGGTGTTGCAGGCGTTCATAAGCAATGGTAACTACTTTCCATCAGGTGGGCCGTAAGATTGTTTACTTGCCAAGCAGTATAAAAAAAAAAATTAAACATAAGATAAGATAAAGATATACCATGTATACTTTCCATGTTTACTTTCCATGTTATACCTATACAAACAATTTCCTCAAAATATGATATTTTCTCGTAAAATATTGCCAGACCACGTGCAATGCTATGAGAATTGTCTCAGGTGACCCATGTTACGAAACATAATAATTATGTCACGTAAATGAATAGATACGTCTTCGCTGTAGTAAACGAATTTATCCCTTCAATATTCCTGCGACACTAACAACTCAGTGCAATTGAACCTGACTCCGTTGGTTACCGAACAACGGGGTAACAACTGAGCTTCCCGCTTGTTAGTGTTTCGACTTAATCAAATTGACTCAATGGTGGCGTGTTGAACAGATGTTTCTGGATTAAATGAGGGGTTTGGTGGAATGGTTGAGGCATTTAGGGCCACTTCTAAGATTTTTTAAATTAAAATTGCTATTTTGTCAAAAAAACTCTCAAGATATTATGTTTTTTCGTGAGAACATACTGGAGACCAAGACATGAAGTTATGTGTGCACGAATGCACCAATCCCTAAAGTTGCGATGAGCAACATCATAACATAATATAACACCCAACAGTCAAATACGTAGTCTTGATCCCACACTAAGATTCTCTGTGTCGTGGGTCTCAGGAACTACGAGTACCATGGTACCATAACACCCAGACCAGAACAAATATTTACAGATCATACAAACATTTATCCCACAGCAGGAATTGAACCCGCAACCTCTTGCATCTCAGCAGGGCTACTTACTCACCGCGAAACAAAGGTCATCGTGAGCATTCAACATAGGTACTAGCAGGTCCATTAACTAAAAATCAGAAACATTGTCGCTTTAATTCGCAGTCTCAGAGGAGGATTGCAGAAAGTGACTGAACTAATGATGAAATAATCAAGCGCATTTAGGCCGTTTTCACAGCACTTCCGCGACACGCTAATGTATTATTCTACACTAAAGTACTGTTTGTAAGTAAACGCTACCATAAACCTTAGTCTTCTGTCTCTTAAATTTATGCACAAAGCTATTCTGTGTAAACACATCCCACGGTGCAACTAAATAATGAAGTTTAGGTAAAATGCAGCACTCGACGACAGTCGCACTCATCCGTCTTGACACAGAAAACTTAATGAACCAGAAGGATTGAATCCAAGAAATGGGCGAGTTTAATCTATCCAGGCTCTCTAAGTGGGTTAATTTTTTTTATCTCCAGAAGTTGTCTTCTAATTTTGTAAGGTCGTAGCCAGTTAAGGTAGTAAATGTTCAATAATGCCACGAGCATTCTTGTTTTGTATGTGCACAAAAAAACACAATATTTGCTTTTTTTAATCGTCAATTTTATTTTGTTTCCCTGCTAAAACAGATTATACTTGAAAATACCATTCTGAAGACGCATAAATCAACTCAATAGGAGCCTTGAAGTAAATGTAGAATACCGAAGCTGATAGAGCTTGCCTGATGGAGCTTAGAAAGAAACGGAGATAAATAATACCAATCTCAATGACGCTCGTTTAGAGGAGCCATTATGTCCATTCTCGACTTCTGATGACGCTAGTTCTGAATCCCCTTAATAAGAAAGCTCTAGCTTGAGGTTACCTTTTGACTATGAAAAAGGCCTAGAGAAAAATGGTGAAAAAATAGGGTGTAGAAAAGATTTAGTTTGCTAGGAAGGGTGGCTATTTACATGGATTTTTAATACTAGGTCTAAGTTTCTTCATGACGTGCACATAATTTTTTGAACGAAAAGTTGTTGGATGCTGTTGACCCTAACTACAAAATTGCATCAGTGCTCTGTAAGTAGTAAAAACTTCGCTAGAAGTGAACCAATTAATGTGACGTCGCAGTGCAGATTCCTTACTAATCTAACTGCACTGTGGCCACGTTGCAATTTCGCGGTTTGCGGTTTCAAGGCGACTGTTTGTGGAACCCCCTCACATTTCATGCAGCAAAGAAACTTCCTAATTGTGAGTATTTCAAGTGACTGCTTTTGAGTTAAAATTTTATGCAATACACTCACTTGGAATAAGAAGGTACAATAAGGTAGGTACAGTATGGTTCTGTGTAGTAGTTTTTAAATTATAGCAATTCATTTCGATATCTTTTCTTTCCTAGCTAGATTCTTTCCGGGTCCCGAAAGCCCCTATGATGTAAATTTCATTACAATCGTTTGAGACGTTTTCGAGTAGTTCTGTACAGACAAAAAATATACTTTGGTCATTAGAGACGAGTGGGATAGTAAAAATACTTATTCAGAATAATTGGTTACTGTTTGCTACTGCAGTGTGTCCAAAAAAGACCCAATGTGAGAACAAACGTGACATGGTAAAAGTCTATGAAGCCTCTAAAATGGCAATTCAAACATTGAAACACCATGCAAATAAATACAGTATCACATTGAATATAAGCAGTTCGCAGATCGACTATGCAGAGATTAATAAACTCATGTTATATCGCACTCCTGAATTGATTAGCATTCAACTGTGGCTTTGCCTGTATGGTACCTGGATTAAAAGTCTGTGTGTTAAGCCAGATCATCCTATCAAATTAAATTCAAACAAGGACAGGACTTATTTTAAGGAATGCTTAAATTTAAACAAGGCTTACGAGTGAGTTTATAGTAGCATAGAGTTTATATAAAGTTAAGTTTGAAAAAAATCAAGTACAATATGATCTCGTTTGTAAAAGAAACATTCATGAAAATGCTGACTTACGAACGCAATAACATGCGCCCAACAACTACTTGGACGCGCGCCGCCGCCCCGCCATGCTGGAGGTGCCCACTTGTAAGACCAACCTACTTAAGTTTGCCCCCATGTCACTCGCTATCTATTTACTAAATTTTCTGTCCCAAAACAGCGTAGATATATTTTTTCTAAACCTGCCGAAAGCCATGGAAATGGCACAGCTTTTGTTTGAAACAAAATTATAATTAAGTTATATTTGTATTGTAATAAGTTAATAATAAGTACTTGCATTTAACATCGCCTTAGGGCTTGCCTGTAATGATGTTAAAGTCTCAATAAGTAAATAAATAAATAAATAAATAAATAAATAAATAAATAAATAAATAAATAAATAAATGTCAATAACAGTAATTTATCAGGAAGAGAGAGATTGTTTCAGGCTTTATTCATGAAGGCATACAAAAGCCAAATTGCCAGTGGATGTACAGGCACGTTATTATCTCAAACCATTTATACAATGCTACTCGAATGTCTACAGTATTATCATCAACATCATTATCAGCCCATAAAAGTCCACTGCTGGACATAGGCCTCCCCTTTAGAATACCATGACGAATGGCCTTGAGCCGCCTCCATCCACCGACTTCCTTTGTTGAAATAAGAATTCATAAAATATAAAATTTAGATCTAAGAACATAACTTCTAATCTATCTGGATTTCATTAATTTTACATAGACTAAATTGTTTAGTTTTAATATTACAATAACTCATTATTGTATGTTACACCAAACAACCATTGTCGCGATGAATAAATAACCAAATATTACCGATTGGATTAGTTTTGACAAATTAATGTTGGTGTAGGCATAAAATAAATTGTTTATGTAACGGAACTTCTTTATGTTTCTAAACGATCGACGACCTCTGTTGGCGCGGTGAGCGTGTAGCCAACTGACACGCATGAGGTGCGGAATCAATTCTCGTTGCAAGGAAAATTTTTGCATGACCTGTAAATATTCTTTCCTGGTGTTGTGATACTATGGTACACGTAGTTTCAGATACCCACGACACAGGGAATCCTAGTGTGTGACTATGTAATTATGTGAATATTTGGTGTTGTTTAATGTATTTATCAATAAACAGATTATTCTGATTAATTTGGACTTAGTTGCAAACTGCCATTACGGTATTTTCGTACTGAGTGTAGGAGTTTCGCTTCTATAAAATGTATATGTTGTTTGGTGAAGGTATGATCTAATTACCTGTTTAATTAGTGAATGGTTCACGCACTGTTAAACGTTGCAAATTATTCTATTGTTCTGATTGTGAGTTTCATTAAAATATTGGACAATGGGTTGGTTTATATAAAGGTTATATTTTGATGAAAACTATCAAAAAAATCTAAATCTATTACTATATTAAATAACAGTCATATATTCTAAAGCAAATAAAATAAAAGCACTCAAAAGTATTTTAGCAGCTCTGTAAAATGAATTTATGCACTTACTTATTTAAATCCATAACAGTTAATTTATTAACTATACACAAGGCCTGTTACCCTTTCTGATTATATTTCAAAGCAAATGTTCAGCTACGGCGTAGAGGCACTACGAAATTCTCTATTGAGAACGGCTACAGCGTAGAACTACGGAATAACAATAATAATAATTGAACGAGCGAAGCGAGTTCTCTGAGTCAAGTTGGAAGAATCGGCATTTGTATGTATGCGTGTATGTATGTATGTTTGTCCGATGAAAACTTCCAAACCGTTAATCCGATCTTCATGAAATTTGGTATGGGGGTAGATAGTATTGGTACAATTTGTAGGTATGGTTATGAGCTATATCGGTCAGGGGGTTGCTGAGATATTGGGGTCCAACAGGGGGTAAAAAAAATAAAAGTAAGACAGTCAGATCAAGTGGGGTGTCTAATGAAAGCGATTTGGTTGGACATTTCAAAACTGTTTTTAATAAGTATTTTATTTTTATTTTTTTTTTGAGATATTAGGGAAAATCAAAAACGTAAAAATCAAAAATTCTAGGGTACTTCCAGCAATCCCACAATGCTGAAATTTGGTATGCTTGTGGCTTTTGTGTCACAACTACAGGAAAAAGTCTGAAACTGAAGAATTTAGAAACTTGTACTCCATAAAACATAAACCAATATAACATCCATTGTTGACCTCTCATTTCTAGGAATTTGAATGACGCTGGAGTTCTATGGTTTTGACAAAAGGACGTTATCAATTAATTCGTCAGGTACTTGATATAGTATGTAGTATTACGCCCCGTTGCTTAGCCCTATTCAAAGGTTATTTCGATGATGTGTAGGAAATTAGAGTTGTTACTGGTAGATCCTGTACTGTACTGGTAGACCTCGAGGTGAAAATTTTCAAAAATAATAATATAAAATATGGAAATTACTTAGTTAAGTAGTCGGGCTGATAAAGGTGTTATCGCGAGGTCTCAGTTCGGGGCGAACCACTAGTGTATAGTTTCAGTCAAACGAAAACTCTTGACGTGGCATAAAAAGAATGTTATGAAAAATTTAAGCGGCAATAATAAACAACATATAGGTATTATTAATAATTTTTGACGACCTTTGTGGCGCGGCGGGTGAAGGTTCGCCTGCGACGCAGGAGGTTGCGGGTTCGATTCCCGCCTCGGAACAAATATTTGTGTTATCTGCAGATATTTGTTCAGGGTGTTCTGGGTATTTTTCTATGTATAATAAAAAATTATATATCTATGTAATGTATTGTATTAAGTATATCAGTTATCTAGTACCCATAACACAAGCTCTGCTTAGCTTGGGGCTAGATAATGCTGTGTGAAATGTCCAGCATTATTTATTTATTTATAATTATTACTTTGATTGATTCACGAGGCTATAGTCCATACTCTTAAAATAAAACGAGCAAAAATCTTACCCAGGTAATGTATTGTGTTTTACAGAAAAGTAACACGTGCAATTAATTTGAGTCGTGTTTGCCGTTTGACAATCACAAAATTAAATATGTTTTATAACATTATCCATCTATACATTTTACTTCTATGACTCGCATGCAACATAACCACAAAGTACCATAGGTGGCATATTCTGTGGTGTTACCTAACAGCATTAAAAATCATTGAATTATGTCAATGAATGGTTTTGAATAATCTATGGATGGATAGGTCCCGTGGTACCCCCAGGGGTTTCCTCCAGGGGTACCTTGGGTCCGGAATGGTTTTGAGCCATTTTGTACTTCTTGCAAATTGATTTTATTGAAGAGGCCTGCTTTATAATACTTGGGTGCTAACCTTTAGATTGATTTGATTGTATTTGATTTTTAAATGGTTTCTATTAATTTTATTTTTACCAAGTATACAATTTTAATGCTTGTGAAAATTGAATGCTTGAAATTATATTTGTTTAAAAAATGTATTTGTTTCAGAAAAAAATAGCCTCTCATTGGCGTAAACACCTAAACTCTGACACTGATGTTACATAAACTTAACCAAAAACCAGAAGATATAGTGTAAGATACAAATATAAAACAATACAAATATTTTAATGCGTTACCACAAGATTCATTTTTTTAAATCAATGATGAAATCTCCGTTTAAATAAATAATTACTAGTCATAGGAGTTTTCGCTCTTACTTAGATCTATTGTAACAGTATTTAAGGTAATATAATTTTTATATTTGAAAGAAAATAGATATAAATTACGGTGAGCTACACTGGGTGTACAAACGCAGTGTAGGAATGTGTGAATTATGAAGGTGGAATTAGGATGGTTCTCCTATTGATAGATCTATGACATTATAACAGTCACAGGAAGTGCGGCTTAAGACCTTTTTCATTAAATAGCAAACACAAACGACAGAAAAAAGCGTATTCATATACGTATATTAAAACTAAAGTCTTAATGTATATACAGACAGACAACTGAAGTTGCCTTTTATTAATGTAGAGAAAAATCGAGCCAAATATAATAATGGCAATCTCACATTATGTAGAGCATTTCCATTAAATAGACTACCTCTCTACGTTACATACATCTTTGAACCTCTTTTATAAATAAAACGTTAACAAACAAACACGTTTTCCGCTCAAGTCACGTCGCATCATGCTCCCGTGCCTCCGTATAGCTAAATTAGTAATAATACTAGCTGAAAGAAGTGAAACTCTATTGCCATGAGTAAACCTCTGTTCTAAAACATTCCATTTGTAAAGTTCCGTCTAACTTAGTCAGGTAGGTAGGTAAGTAATCTTTTGTTTTTGGCCTTGTTTAGGTCATTGATTAGTTCTCAATTACTAACTTGGTTGGTACTGTACCTATCTGAAACATTGTCTACTTGCCATTGATATAAATATTATATGTTAATGCTACTTGCCTACTTTTATACAAAACAGTTACATAATCTAGAATAAGACTACTAACCATATCAGTATTGAATACTAAATTAAATTAAACTCATTTTAAGTGCTGAAAATAATAATCACAATCTCTTATTTACAACGGCAAAAAAATCACCATACTGTCATCAATGGTACATTCTAATGGTACCACGGTAAACAAGCGATTCCATCCGCTCTGTATTCGCCAACTTACCGTGATGCACCAGACATTACTGGGCTGCCTAGGTGCACAGAAAAGTCATTTTCTGTTGGAGGAGTTTCACTTTTACACGCAAGCTTTGCCATTTTTAATATGCCCCTTTGATATGACGTTATCGATATGGGGTGAATGCAACGTGAAATGTGCGGGCAACGTCGCGGGCGGACCGTGTATTGCGCAACTTGAACTTTTCCAATAAGCGGGTCTAGGGATGGGCTACAGGGTCGAAGTATCCGTTACCACAAAAGTCTGGTTGAGACAGTAACAACAAGCAAACACAACACAAAATATTAAGGTCCTTTACAGTACCTCTCCTAAAACAGGAGGGGGTCGAATTTGTGTGAGTGGGATTGAGCGTGGGGTATGAACAAATTTCACCAACTTAAAATATATCGTATAAACTTAACGTAAACGCACTTTCTATTAATAAAATAATTACTTTATTTGGAATGTTCTAAGCCTTAAATTAATAATCATTCATTTATATTTTTATTTATTAACCTACCACATAATTATTGAATTACTTATTTATTCAAGGATTAGGTGAGTTAGAAGATTTATTAACCTCGTTTCAATCACAAGAGCCAGTAATTAATTAAGTGCCTACTAAAATATTTATTTAGTTTATACAGATAGGAGCATCTACGTACATTCTAGGTTTTTAATACCAAGTATATACATTCAAAACCACTGCACTAATTGACTTGGGGGTACCACGGGTCCGAATCCAAGTTCCAATGGCACCCCTACGGGTATCCTCCAGGGGTACCTTGGGTCCGAAATGGGTATTACAATGAACGAAGCACATCACTAAGGTATTCGAAAATCACATTCGCGCGTTATGCAATTCTGTTCCAGGTCCGTGGCTGGCCAACTGTTTTGTTAATCCAGATTACTAAAATTTCATTTCAATTTGATGCGGATTTATTTCGACGTATCAATATTCTAGAGGATTAAAGAATGTGAATAAAATATGAAAGTTTGTAAGCTACACTTGTATTTTAAGCTGAAAATGGAAATAGATTTTGGATTTAAAATTGTATAATTTGTTGCAGTGTCAAAGATTTCGGATCAGCATCTTTATGACTCATCATCGCCAGCACCGTTATTTGACGTCCACTGCTAGACGAGACCAACCCATAAAATACTATAATGAGATTTGCCTTAATCACCACGCTTGGCAGGTGGGTTGATAATCACACCATCGATGTTGGTTTGTTGTAAGTTTTGAGTACTTAACATACCCTGGTAATCTCTTAGTCAATACCTAAATTTTCAAAAATAAATAATTTTAAAAACCTTCACATTTTAATTCAAGGCAATGTCTATACACAAACTTTATAATTCGATCGGTATTTTACACACGCATTATTCCACGAAGGGGTAGGCAGAGCCCGAAAAAGGGCATAGTGGGCTTTTTTCACCGTGAGTTGCACAATCGCAGGAATATAGACGTGACAAATGGTGAGCTCATCGCCGCAATTGCTTTCCACGACCAACTCGGCTAACGCTTTCTTCCAGTAATAACACACTCTTTAATAAGCCAGCAGCCAGGACTAATCGTATACCAACGAAAATTGGCCAACAACCGGGCGGACATCCAAATTAATGTTGGTAGAACAGGACCTAAAAATGTTACTAATCGATGTTTCTATAGTTTAACCTATTTTAGTGAGAACAAGATCCCCTGAAATCGAACTTAATGGGTTAATGTGACCTAGAAACACACCATTAATATTTTGAAAGCATTCTATTGATTTGGCGTTACAGTTTTGGGTTGGTTTGTCTATTTTAGAAATAGTCATGGATTTACAGATTTAGTTTGTAAGGCTCTTGGAGAGGATTAAAGAAAATAAGGGTTTAGATACAAATAAGCATTGTGAATTGATGGATCCATTCATGTCATTAATTTTCTTGCTCTACAACGACCACTGTAGTGCGGCGGGCGAGTAGCCGTCTGAGATACTAGAGGTTGCGGGTTCGATTACCGCGGGACAAATGTTTGTATGATCTGAAAATATTGTAGTTCCTGATACCCAGGACACAGGTTATCCTAGTGTCAGATAATGACTACGTATGTGACTGTTGGGTGTTATGTTATGAACCTTCAGAACTAAGTTTTATTAGTTTTGATGACCTTTGGATCATCAGGCGGAATCTATTGCCTATTTCATGATTATTGGAACATTAATTGAACAGTTAAATTATGGTTTGATCTATTTCACCACAAAACCTAACTCCAATCGAGGCATAAATTGCAAACCAGCTTCACGCTTCAATAATTTGAGATATCATAAGGCTGCCTTATATCATAGCGCTGGTAGCAGCAAACTTAGTTGCTATGTAAATCTATTCGTTTGTACCGGAAACCAAGAGAACTATTGTTACAAGCTAACCAGAGAGGCTTGGATCATAATAAAACACATACCCGTGCGCGTGGAATGCTTATTCTTAGTAAAAATTATTGCAGATAATTAGTTTGTATATCTTGCTTATTTTTTAAACGACTTCACAATACGGGGATGTTCTTAATTCGTTTTTTTTTGTTACCTCATATCACCGTCGCTTATAAACCGATTTTGAAAATTCTTTTTTTATTTGATATCTATCATATACTTGCAGATTGGTCCCATTTTTTTCAGAATCCAGTTCTGATGATGGAATCCATGAGGAATTGAGGGGAACTCTTCAAATATTGTAGGCAGAGGTACATAATAGCGATTTTGATATTTTCAGCAACAAATCAAGCAATCTTTCTCCACTATGATTTTTTCATAATTTTTTTTTCATCCAGATATTTAGTCGAAAATAATGGCGGAAATCGGTTTTTTAAATGAAAAGTTATTAAAAAATGAATTGAAATCTTACAAACTATTGTGTATCACGTATATACGTTCCCTACCACTATCTATGCAAATACGGACTACGGACGGTTCATTGCGTACGATAAGCTGAGCGATATGTCGTGTATTGAGCCTCGTGCTACGATAAAATCTCGCTTGGATGCGATATAATTATTTCAGTGTCCGTCTTTTAAGGGCGGATGAGAAATAACACCGGCTACACCAAGGAATGTGTTCAGTTTTATAATTTTTAATGGTTTTCACAGTAAGAAAATGATTAACGCCTGTTTCGTAGAATATACTTTCTCATAAGCGGGTTCGATTGCCGCTGCGGGACAAATGTTGCATATAATTATTTTATTTGTTCCTGATACTCACGACACCTATTCCCTAACAGAAAGACAATCGGTGACTATCGTTTGACAAGTAAAATGACTATCAATAGGGGGGCAAGACTATGTGTGACTATTGGTTAATTTTATGGTATAAGGGTACCTAGGGGGAGACTTTAGATCGATTTATTCAATCAGCAAAACAAATAGTCTCACCTGTTTTCTCGTAGCGTCAAGAAATGTGCAAATAGTTAACAAACGAATTTCTTATTCAATTTTATTTGAATCTTTACCTCAGGATGGAAATATAAAGAGACAGTCCCAATTTGTTTATCTATTACAACTGACGTTTTAGCGATTCAGTTTGCCGATGGAACGCGCCCAAACAATTTACTTAAAGTAGAATTTTCTTCATTACTTTCCCCGAGGAGTCCCGAAACTTGGACGTCGTTTATTCCTTTGAGAAAGTTTGTATCTAAACCTGCCCTGAGGGCGAATTCAAAGGGTTACGGGCTTAGAGATTGTTTCATTTTTTAAGCTAAAAATCGTACTAGCTGCCCTCTTTCCTGGAGTGAAAGTTTTTTCTTGTATCACTTTCATACTAGTAGCTATAATACCAGCAAAGAAAGAAGGTAGGTGACGATTGACCCAGGTCAAAAAAAAATAACCAGGTCCCCATCATCAAAGTAATTAGTATTGTTCTAAAATTATTTAGAACAATACTAATTACTTTGAAAATACTACTTTACTTTTTCTTTATTTACTTTTTACTATTTGTTTTAACAAAAACTTCTTTTTATGAAAAAATCTTTAATTATTTTTTCATAAACCTTGTATATTTTTAGAATAAATAGGGAATCAAAAGTAACATCTTATTCAATTTATAGCAAAAACTTGATGATAAACTAATTGACGCATAACCTGCATTCTATGTCTAACTTTTGTATTGTTTATACTACGAGTATTCATTTTTATCGTTGCAAGTAAAAAGTTGCGTGAAATAGTGGACCAATGAGATGACAAAGAAATTGTCGCTAATTGACTAATGTAATAGGAACATCTATCACGTCAATTTTATCTTACATTAGCTAAAATTGAATGAAAAACTATTTGCAGTTTTCATTTTGTAAGTGGAGATAATTGATGATGTATATTTTCTACAAAGCCTGAAACCTGATTGATGACTAGGAAGTCATTTTTATCTCTGTACCATGAAATCTACAACGCAGTGCGTAAAAGCGTTCTAAACCCGACTGGTCAAGTCATTTTGGTAATGAACAACTTTCGTCAAGCAGGCCCTATGAGCGTAACACACTATAAGTATTCTTTGAGAATACTACTGAAAGTACGACTCAAATAGCAATTTAATTCCATTGTTAAGTTTCATCAGATATTGCCTTCCATCTATCGCGTCATTCCATCTTTTTATCGCGTACTTGATATTTCATCATCAGCCTGTAGAAGTCCACTTACTGTACTTAGACGCGATAAAAACAAAGAATCTTTATTGCCACAAAACCGTTCCGATGTAAAAACCATCAGTAAGAAAGACTTCACCCATTTCCTGTGAGTGCTTGAAACCGGATACCGGATGTCCATCCACAAAGGAAGGCCTCATTCGAGGGCAAATAGACGAAGCATACGAATTTAAGTTGTATTGTGGTAAATAGCTCCACAACTTATGTACATGTTTGGATTCGGAGTTGAAGTTATCTTTAAAAACTCTAAATTCATCTTCATTTTAAGCGCCACGTTGACTCTTTCGGCAATGGTTTTTTCCCAGACCGTGATATTTCTTTCTTTTATCTAAAAAGGTTCCGATAAGCCTACTACCACCCAGTGGCCTAAGTATGTCATAGGCATAGATACAATCTAGCTCCCTGTAGGTTTTATATCCTTTAAGAAACGAAAGTATCTTAAACAAACGATAAAATGATACAAGAAAGTAGAGTTTCTTGTATCGTTTCTTCCCTTTTAGAGCCGGGTGTACTATGAATGTCAACTTCCTAAGGCCGCCGTAAAATGCATAGTGCATAAGTGAAAATTCTATGGAGCGTGAACGCTTTGACTTTATTCGGAGCCCCGGGCCGGAGTTCGCATATTTATGAGTGAACAGCGCTTGCGACATGGACTTTAAAAGACGTAGAATGGTCGGTGCTTGTAGGTATCATCTGTATGTAGTCTCGGAAAGAGACAGCAGGGCTCTATGCATTGGAAAGAATTAGGTATTTAATGTACTTAATAAGATATTTTAGCTATTTTACGTTTTTTTTTTCGGTTTGAAGCTGAATCGATATGTAACACTTTCAAAATGACTGGGTCGTCTTTCTTCTATAGACTGGACCATTCTATCTTGTGTTAGTTCCACAGTTTTCTATATCAGTATTGTGTATCACGGTCTCTTGGATAGGCTTCTGAATTTTTAAACATATTCATGTTTGGGCTCGAGGTGTTATGGTAAATGAAGTTTATCGATAATGTGCAAAAAGAGTTTTTTATTCAACGTACGCTAGTATAGCACGCTAGTATATTAACAAACAAGAAATCAAAGCAGGTTTTAGTTTAATACTCAACAAAATAATGGCGTGGCATTCTATGGAGTAGGTAGACCTATGTTCAGCAATGGATATCTACGGCTGATGATGATGATGATGTGGTGTGTGAATGTAGTCACAAAGTCGTCATCGCAGTTACGACTAGCGTCTTTGACGGAAAGAAGTGAACGGAAATATTTTCACTAGTTCACTACCACTAAGGTTTTGTGCCGCGTACTGCATTCATGATAGGGTTCAATAACCTTTCTCTCTTTTGAACTCGAATAAGGTTGTTAATAAGAATATTAAAATCGCAATACAAAAATACGTGCTACAAAAAATATTACAAAAAATGTGTCACATTTTAAGCTCACAAAGACGTCCTCATTAAGAAAAGTGTCAGCCTAAAATCAAGCGTAAAAAAACGTAAGCGGCAAGCAAAAAATATAACGAAAATTCTGTGGTTGAAACAAATTGAAGTAGGTAATACGAAAAATAAATCACATGAGTTTTGGATTACAACATACTAACACACGGACTAATAGCTTTGATCGATCGCATGAAATGGGCAATATTACCTATACTATGAGAAAAGATAGAAACGCAACTGCTTTGCAAATTCCCGTGTCAACGAATTAATAAAATTAAGTTACTTGGTAGTTGGAAGTTTCACTTCTACTAGCGTATTCTGTACATAAGAATGGCCAGATGAAACAAAAACGCGTGAAAAATAAATTGACGTTCTTGGAAGGTACTTAGGTAGTCCTTGTTAGACTTGTCAAAGGTGAAATGGAGGTTTCTGTTTTCGATAAAGAAGTTATTTCAAGGGTTTTTACTGGCAAAATCGTATAAACTTAAGCCACAATTAACTCACAATTAAAAAAAAGAAGAAGAAGGGTATTTACAGTATGGATCGGAAGATAAGCTTTTAAAATTTATGTTTTTGACAACGTCGATCAATTATTCTTGTCCTCGGTCACATATCAGTTTAAGTAATTCGATCCCAAGTTTAAGATGATTATGAACAAATATTTTTTTTTTAAAGTGTGTGGGAATCAAGTTTTTATCAAAAACCTTCTCGTTAAAAGAGTTGTTTCATGTCCGGGTTTTGAATGAAAAACATCTGATTAAAAACTACTTAACTAAAGTGTATCATGACAGCAGTATAAGGAACACTATAGGCAACATTGTACAGTTTTCTCAATTCAAGAAATTATGGTTTTTTTCCCGTGGACCCACTGCTATGACCCACTGGTGGAACCACGGGGATTTTTTTCCCCGTGGTCCCACCGCGCTAGAGATGGATTTTCACGCGACTTACAACTGAATTGCAACTGGTAAAAATATGTTATTTTATTTGAATAAATTACGGAACTGCCATGCTCCATGTCATCTGATGTTAAATAGTAGATTATGCACTAAGGGAATAAAGCAGTGTCTTATGTCGCGGGCGGCATATTGAACCCTGAGCGTAACGAGGGACTCTAAAGTTAACTCCCGAGTGTAGCGAGGGAGTTATACAGAGTCCTGAGTGAAGCGAGGGGTTCAAGCTGCCCAAGGCGAAGACAGGCTTTATTCCAGAGGAGCATACTCTACTTTTCACACCTACTGTGAGGCAATGAAAAGCCAGGGCTCCATAAAATAAGTATAGTCTGTTTTGATAAACTCTGGAGTAGAACTGTATCGCTCGACATTTTTTGTTAACTCTAATATTGCCATTGACATATATACTATTACTAGAATATTGCAATAAAATTTACTGAAAAATACAGCACCAAACATCTCTTTTGTTTCATATCGCGATCAATCGCGCCTATTTCTTTTTTTTTGAGTTCTGCTTTTGGTGGCCAGTTCGATTTTCATCATTCATGGCATTTTTTTACTTGGAGTTTTCCTGGAGTTTCCATACGAATTTGACGTTCCAAATTCAAATCACTTTATTCCCTAGGGAGTTTCATACAACTTTATATCCCTAGAGAGATAATGCTTTACTTTACGTTGAGGTTGCATGGCATGTAATTTGGACATTGTCGAGCAGGTGGTGTGAAAATATCTTTTTCATCCCATCTATTCGAAAAGGACGACTTGGTTCGCCTTTAAGTGCACCCAAAGGTGGTGTTTTCTGTATGAAGCTTCTATAAGTGCGCCGCAATTATCTTTGCCGCGCACTTTTTAAATTTGGAACATATCGAACTCAAATAAGTGCGCCGCAATTATCTTTTCCGCGCCTTTTTAAATTTGGCTACTTTTTCTACTAAAGAATCCCTCACTTCGCTCTGGATTCAAAAAAGCGCCCTCGCCGTAAAAATATTATTTTGCTCCCTAATGATACAATCTACTATTAAGTCACGTTCACCTATTACGCGCCCTACTTGTCATTGAACTGCGCCCGTCTCACATTGAAACATTAAGATTAGAAGTGCTCATGTGCCAGTAGTTTCACAGACACCCATACCCTTAAAACCGGAACACAGCAATGCAAGCACTACCTGCTTGTCAGCAGAAATTGTTATATTGGTAGTACTTCCCCGGACGAACTCTTTCACAAGAAATTCAACAACTTACAAAAAAGTTATGTTACGTATACTCACTAGCTGGTTTGAATACTAAAACGTTCGATCGACCTGGAAAGGTTGGTTTTCACTGGTCTACGTCTGTTAGGGGAATAAAATGTATCAACCCAATGAGATCTGATTCGCAACTGGTTTAATGAGTAAACTTATAAAACATGTAAACTATATCTAGGTTAACTAATTGAACGTTGATCGGCGCAAAATGTCGAGCCTACACATTATTAATAGTAGGTCAAATTGTACGGTTACCTCGTACATCCTGGCCACTCAACAAAAGGAACAAAAAATTAGAACAATGTAAATTTGTTAATGAGATAATGTCTATATGAATATAAATGTCTATATGAATATAAATGTCTATATGAATATAATGTCCTAAATTTTGATAAAGTCTATAATCTAAGAATGTTCAATTGTCTGGGTTAATTTGCACTAAGTATCACTTCACTCGCGCCTATTGATGTCACACACGGAAGGGATATCTAACTTTATAGTTGGAACTCGCGGAGCAACTTTAGGAGTGGTCGCTTTGTCTAAACTCGAGATGGATTCACTTAACACACACTTTTGTTCAATACTCGATGCTCCTGCCGCTGCCTGTGGGCCCTGGGGGGCCTCCACCTGGGCATCCTCCGGGAACGCCCGGAAAGCTACCGCCAATGGAGGGCTTACCCCCGCTTGCCTCGCCCGTCGTCGTAGTCGCATGATGATGTAGACTGCGCCAGCCGAGACAACTATAGCTAGCGTAATGTAAAGCAGTGTATACTGATGTATGTCGTATACATTGAGAGATACGTTGGACTGGGCCTTTAAATCCTCAATTTGATTTTTTATGTGTAACCATTCGACTGTGTGATTTTCTGGGGCATACATGGGTAATATTGAAGAGTTAACAATATTATTGAGCACAGAAAACTCCGGCACGGTTGCCAAAACACCCTCGATCTGGATTTGGCTGAGGTAGTTGTTGTGACCGTAAATAGAAAACCCTTGACTCTTCACAACGCAACCTTGACCTATGTCAAGTAGTCCATTGCCGGTCAATGTCTCTAGTTGCATTCCTCCGTCGCAAAAAATGCGTATGTTGCATGAACTGCAACATGAGTACAACCATCTGTTATTGTTATGTAATTTGACCCACCGCTCTTGACAGGTCAATGCATGCTTGCTGCATAGATTTGTGTTGTTATTTATTGTAACTTTGCATAATATATTCTTGTAGTAATTGGTAGTTTAAAGATGGGTTTATTGATTGGACATAGCAGTCGGCTGGTTGAGGTGTGTACGCACGACTGTATATCGTCCTTTGTCATAAGGATAAGAAGGTCCTTTTGTAGATTAATAGCTATGTAAGGTGTATTAACTCGAACAATATAATCTAGATGAGGTAAGCTTATTACATTATCTAGTTCGAACGCCTCCTTGCTGATGAGCGGAATCTTCACTTCAATAATTAAAAATCTTTCTCCAACCCTTGCGTTCACCTTCATCAGTTTGTAGAGGTCACGAATGTTTTCCTTATCAGCGGCTAGCGTGAGGTCGCCTCTTAAATGGCTGGATATTATGTTGGCTTGGTTATCCAGTTGCTCTGGTGGTAGCAAGTGCGCATCCATATGACCATGTGATAGATCAGTGATGGTATCTATCAAGTTGTCCTGGATGCGTCGCAGACTAGTTATGATTGTGTTCGCAGCAAAGGACCATGATAATATGTTAAGCTCGCTCCGCTGTTCTGACTGAATTGTATGCATGTTGGTGCGAACTTCTTGCAATTCTTTGCTTAATATATTAAATTGCTTATTCATGATAACTTCATTCCTTTGCATAATATTATACTGAGCTTCCATTACGCTAGTCTGGTTCTTAAGTAGCTGGTTTAGGTGATCTTCATGCGCTGATATTTTTTCGATGTCCTTTTCGTAACGTCGAGCAAAGGAGTCATCGAGAACGCCGAACAATGTGTTAGCCAAGGCGCCTACTCCATTTATTAAGCCTCTCCTCTGTCGGTGACCTATGTGGTTTTTTAGTATACTATTGTAGTGCTCAACTTCCGATAGCTCTTGTTGTAACTGGTAGACTATACCTCTGTATTGCGTCGGAAGCGGAGTCGGCGTTGTAACCACATAATGAGTCAAGTGTGCTACGTAGTTGTTGATGCTGTATAATCCTGTCCAATATGATGACATGTTAAAATAGACAATCAGCTTCCACTCGTCTCGAATGAGGTTCATATTAGACAGTTTATCAAAGTAGATGTCCTTGCTTTGGTCCAAAGATGTAAAGTTGTATGTGCTTTGAGCTGGAGTGAGCACCATAAAAAACAGAAAGAGTGCCATTGTTATGAAGTGGCATAACCCTTTCTTTACCGAACGTTCCCTTAATCGTGCTATCTCTTCCGGAAATTCGCTTTGTTGTGCTGACTTGACTATTAAGTTCAATGGCTGCGTCATTTCGCCTGGCGTCAGGTATTTATGTTTAGTGGCACTATGTTTATTACGCAACCAACTTATAAAGCGTGCGAGCCAGCCTATTGTTGTTGCTATGTGCTGTATTGAATTGCACTCATTCAATAGTTTTGTTATTAAGCAATTTTTCCCATTTAAGGCTGTGTTCACACTGAGACCTTTTACGTCGAACAATGGAGGTTCGTATGCTTTGATTTTGAAGAGAGTAGGATCAAAGTCATGTAGCCATTTTGGGCCTTCCCACCACAAGGAATGGTCCAGCAGCTGTTTGGCACTTAGTCCCCTCGTGGCACAGTCTGCAGCGTTATCTTCCGATCTAACATGGTGCCATCTCGATGCTGGGATAGTCTTTAAGATAGATAGGATCCTGTTGGCTACATATTGCTTCCATTTGTTTGCGCCTCCGTGTATCCATCCTAGTACTATCATTGAATCTGTCCATGCATACATGCTGATTTCTTTTTCTGTGAATGTGCCCAAGACCCTTTCCATAAGCCGGGACAGCAGCAGAGCTCCACATAGCTCGAGTCTTGGCAGTGTTTGTTTACTTTTTACGGGCGCTACTTTCGTCTTTGCTGTGATAAATCTTGATATGTACTCACCCTTATCGTTAATAGTTCTAAACATCTTCTCTATGTCGGCTGTGATAACGTACTTTTGGTGGCGCCAAGTCAAGATTAGACTTCGGAGGTCCTTTTGCAGATTGGGACCACGCTCCATTAAATCGTTGAGACTCTTACCACTAGACGGATTGGATGACGCATTGAAAACCGTCCGTAGCTTGGTTGTCTTCGAGTCAGCTTTAAGTACACCTGGATGCGGAAGATAGTACGAGTTATGTCCAAGGCCTTGTACTCGTTTCATGTGTCCTAGTTTTTCGTACTCGTGCATGAATTTCTTGTAACTTTCTGAGAATGATTCATTTGCTGACATCTTATTTTCGAGGTTGTGAAACTGCGCGACTGCCTTTCGCTTTGATGAACCTAAGTCACGTTCAAAATAGGGTTTCATGGGAATTGCTACTTCGTATGCACCATTGTCTAGGCGTCTCGTTGTGGCTTGGTAGAGCTCCTCACAATACTTGTCTGAAGAGGACAGTTCTGTAGTTTCCTCCGTCACCTCTTCCAGCTCCCAATACTGGGCAAGGTCTGGCATATTATTTACGACCACGTTACAGTTAAAAGTCTTTACTGTTCCTGACAAGATCCAGCCTAGCTTTGTTTGCTGGGCAATGGGACCTCCTCTTGGACCTCTGACAAGTCCGTTCATTATGATATCGGAGTATACGCTGACGTCCAGTAAAAGATCAATGGGCTTGGATATATTGTAATCTGGATCTGCCAGCTGGATATGCTCAAGATGCGCCCATGGCTGTTTTTTGAATGACGAATTAGGCAGAGGGTTTATGACGCTAGGGATTACCAACGCCTGCGTACTAAAATGAAAGTCGCCGTAAATAGATTCTGCATTGATTGTTACGATTCCTCTACTTTGCTTTGCTCCTTCGCCAATCCCACAGACCGAAGCGTGATAGCTTTTCCTGGGCAATCCTAATAGTTGAACAGCATTTTCTGATATTAATGAGATTTGTGATCCTTGGTCTAGAAGAGCCCTTAGGGTGACGTATGTTCCATAAACTGACTTGATCTTAATGCATATGGTTGTAAGCAAAGCTTCTTCATCCCCCGTTGCCACATGATTGATCTTATGAATCGAGGAAGGCTGATTGCGCGTTACGTGTCCAATCCCGGTCGATGCTTCTCTTAATGCGTCGTGCAAAATAGAGTTGTGATTACCTTGACATGCTCTACATTTACGTTTTGATTGACACTGATTTACGTCATGCTTATGCAGGCAGTTTAAACAAATTCCGAGCTTAGCAATTGTGCTCAATTTTTCTTCGGATTTGAGTTTGTGAAATTCGTCACATCGGTATATTTCATGATTATTGTTGCAATAAAGGCATGTCCATGTACAGGCTGATGCTCTATATTCCCGTTGTTCTGCTTGTATACCATTTTTTTGACGATAGTTCCTATAATGTGGATTATGATTAGGTGTCCTTACACGATACGATGAGTCATTGGCCGGAAAGGGGCTTGATTTCGATGGATAAGTCGTTGAAGTAACCCTTTCCGTCTGGCTCAATGGTTCGAGAGCTATGAACTTAGCTTCTAAAAAGTCCATAAGCTCTTGTAATGCTGGTAGCTCTCGCGGAGACTTGCGAGTCTCTTTGTAGTCCGCTAATGTTTCTGGATCGAATTTTTTGCAAATTAAATGGACCAATGCGGGTCCCCATGTAGATGTGTCGATTCCAAGATTTTGAATAGCGTGAATGTTTTCCATGGAAGTGTCGTAAATCCGTTTTATGTCATTTGATGTTTGTTTCGTTAAGTTAGGCTGGTTTAAAAATATTTCAAAATGTTTTGTGAAGAGGACTTGATGGTTGTGGTACCTGTGGTTTAACAACTCCCAGGCAGTCTCGTAGTTTTCCGATGAGATATGCAGGTGCTGTATAAGCCGCTCCGGCTCACCCTTCAACTTGCCTTTCAAATGCTGCATCTTTTGGCAATTGGTAAGCAAGTGGTTATCATGAATGCTTTCGGAAAAAATATCTAGAAACGAAGGCCATTGCGTGTAGCTACCTGAGAACACTGGAACGTCTAGCTTTGGAGTTGAATTCTGTAGATGGGCTGTCGACGCCAGCTTCCCATTAAGAGCCCTCATGGTGACTTCGTACAAATCTTCGTAATAGGAGAACTCTACCTCGTAGTCGGCGTCAGAACCTTGCAATTTGTTGTCCAACTGTAGATGAAGCGTCTCAATAGCGTCCCACTTTTTCTGCACACGCTTTAACTTCTCTTCTAACTCCCACTTCATCTTAATCTCCTCTACTTTGATGTTCCTTGTAGCGCGGCTGAATGCTCTGAAGTTTGTGCGCTGCATGCTCATCAACTCGTCCGCTTGTCCAACCGGCGCCTGCGGTGGTCTCGATGGAGCTGTAGGGAAATCTAGTACCTGCTTCAGCTGCGGCTGTGGGGTGCTTAATCGAGACTGTGATGACGGTCCTGTTAGCAGGGTTTCAGCTGGTGTCTTCGTTACTGACGCCACTGGACAGGATGTTAGTTTCTGTCTCAATGTTTCGTAATAAATTTTAGCCCTTTCATACTGATTTTCCGCGAAATACGGATGATCTACCCATTCGTAGCCCGATGCCTTATCATTGATGTTTTTAAACTCTGCCCAGAGCTTATCTAGCCTATCCAAACGTATCTCTAAGTATTCTTTAGTTTTACGACTAGCTGTGTCCTTAGAGAAGTTACTCTCGAGTTGCTTGATTGAGTCGAGAACTTCTCCTAGTTTTACCAGCAAGCTCTCCATGTTGTTAGATTGTAATAATAATAAAAGACCTTACTTGATGCTGAGATACTACGCAGGTATGTCCTTGGTAGTTGATGAAGTAAGGAAGGTCCTTGCTGCTTGGCGGCGGTTCCGGGTATGCTGAAGAATCCAATTCCTGTGATCCAATGAAGCCCGTACGAACGCGCGCGATGAAGTAATGAAAATGTAATAATGTATGATAACAGTTTAGACTTTGAACGTTATCCAATGAGTCCTTCGATAGTCAGAGTTCGCGAAGGCCGAGATTCCGCGATCCGGCTCGAAGAATGTTAGGGGAATAAAATGTATCAACCCAATGAGATCTGATTCGCAACTGGTTTAATGAGTAAACTTATAAAACATGTAAACTATATCTAGGTTAACTAATTGAACGTTGATCGGCGCAAAATGTCGAGCCTACACATTATTAATAGTAGATCAAATTGTACGGTTACCTCGTACAACGTCTTCTATTTTAAAAAAGATTTATTGAATCAGCATTTTGATACGAATGTGTGGAGATGAATTCAGGGCGAGACTCCATACATAGTAACCTAGTAAGATTAAGTTTCAATAAGCTGGGTAAGGGGAGCAAGGCGTAGGCACACTACACTATTGTTTTAATTCCCATATTGAAGAAACAAGCTGTAGTTGAGACAAGAAAAGCACAAACCAGAGAGTCATTGAAAAACCAAAGTAAAAAAAAAGTTATTGAGGTAGTAAGTGGGTAAGTGATTGCCGTGGTGTGTCCGGTCTAAAAAAAAGACCCCTCCATCTCCTTCCGTGGATGTCGTAGAAGCCGACAAAGGGATTGAACAGGGGATGGGCAGCATTCGCCTTAATAGTACTCGACACGAATACTGCGATTAACAATCCACCCGCCAAGCGTGGTGATTATGGCAATTTCCAGTCAAATTGATTGTATTGTACGGGAGAGGTTTCGTCTAGCAGTGGACGCCCAAAGGTGAAGATGAAGTGGGTAAAATTCTTGATGTTTTTTAACATGACCTTCATTAGTACAGTCAAATTAGGTGATTTTTTGCACAAGTGTGGAACTAATTAGATGTAGTCATGAAAACTTTTCTAATTGTTTTGTATGGCTTAAAAATCACCTCTAATAATAAGAATCAGTAATTTCACGCTCCGGAGCAAAAAAAAAAAAAAAAAAAATAGAAATAGGGTGAAAACCTTATAATATCCGTAACTTTATGGGGGAAATAGAAGTAGTCGGTGCAATTTGGCATAGACTTTGAACCGTTATGATCTACATTTGCACCAAGTATTTTTTAAATCCGACATACGGAACATACAAAAAAAAACATTACCGAAAAAACTTTTTGTGGTTATTACGGCTCCGGGAAAATTAAGGTAGTCGGTGCAAATTGATAGACATATCAGAAAAATGGTCAAAATACATTACCAGGTTTGCACCATGGTGCGTCTCACGGAAGGCACTTTTCCATATTTTATTGTCGCTCTACTTCGGGGAAAATTAATGTAGTTCTGGAAATCGACTTAAACTTATTCATTTAATTAGTACTACATCCGCCGGAAGTTTTATACTGGTTTTTTTTACGGACGATGCATTTGTTCAACACTGTGTTCCCTACATGCACGTGGTTTTTATTAAAATCATAATGCACTAAGACAGTCTCTCTATACGTAATTTAACTTGCATCAAGTAATTTCTTTCTATTTTAAAATTTACGGCCTTTTTACGTTTGTACCTATTAAAAGCCTTCCGTAAGCGCCAGAAACGGTGCAAACCTAGGATAAGTTTCTTTTCGTGTCATCTAACGTTTCCATAAGAATCCACGACTACACGACTTAGGTCCATACTTTTTGCTAATTTGCCTGTACTACATGTCACCACAACAACACCGGTTATTGCACGAAGGTCTAGAAGGAACGTATTATCTCTTGCCTTGAATAGATCCAGATTATCGTTTTCAGGATAGACAAATGCAGACGGCAGCGTATTCTATAGTTGTTTGTATAATGTGTGGAGCCAAACTGGTTTTTGCGAATTGGAGATAATCATAGTAAAGACTAGAGTCAAAATGTTAGATGATCATCATTTGACAGACGTCCACTGTTGGATGAGGCGTCCCCCCTACAATGCAATGGGGGGATTCACCATAATCATCACGCTTGGTAGGAGGATTGGTGATCGAAGTATTGGTGTAAAGTGTTGTATTTCTTTAAACGGAGGATGGTGTTAGACATCATCGTTTCCCATACATCCTCGAGAGGGGGCCGATTCTACTATTTTTAAAGGAAAAACCATTCTTAGACCACGTAACTACAATTGAATTAAAATTGTCATTAGAAATGGTAGTCTGCTAAATTTGTGATTATACTGAATTGTTGTACTGAATATTGAAACGATTGTTTCTGAATGGTCGTAATTATAATCCAATTGTAAAACCATTGAAGTTAGTAGAATACCAAAAGTGTCAAAAGTGCAATTTTTGTGATAATTAATTAACTATTCAAACACAATATTGGGGCCCTGGGGTCTATCTTAGATAGTACAGTCAAAAGAATAAAGTATATACACCGATGGCAACTTTTTGGTTAATATTTATTCTGCCAACCTTTCTATCTTACTAACCCAGTGTGATACCTATATAAGTTTGTACAACTTGGCCGATGTTATACAAACTTGGGCCAAGCTTGGCTAATCCAGCCGTATATGGACAATACTGTGCTCAGTAATTGGGTTTCCCAATTTCGCCAGATTTGCAAATTGGTCTTACAACAACGTTGTGATTTCGCATTTTGCTGTTTTTGCTCGTTCACTTAAGCCTTGGCTTTCTAGTAAGCAGCCAGCGCTTTATTACGGCCTTCATATGATGGCCTTAGTAATGATTTAAAGGTTTTCGAAGCAGATTTAAAAAATGAATATTTAATATGACCGTCATCTGATGGTTGCCGATTCCTAGAAAGAGCATGTATGCCTTACCGGGCTCGAATCGCTACTTTTATTTTTGTTTTTCATGTTTATTTCGGTACCTATTTAAATTATTTAGAGCTAATATTCCATTGTGATTGAAGCCTATTTGAAATTTTACTGAGTACTTATTTTGTATATTTACCAAAAAAAAAAAATGATGTAGTCTGTTTAAGGCGCAGTCTTCATTGCCACGTGTTTAGATTAAGGACGGTGAAGATCCAGACCTTTAAGTCTATGTAAGAAGGTACTCAAGTAGGTACGATTGTTTTCAAGTACAAAATGGCCCTTCTAAATCATGGCTCGCCCTAGCCCTGCC
This sequence comes from Epirrita christyi, assembly GCA_951392215.1. Classification (NCBI taxonomy): domain Eukaryota; kingdom Metazoa; phylum Arthropoda; class Insecta; order Lepidoptera; family Geometridae; genus Epirrita; species Epirrita christyi. Next base: position 17,337,893 of record OX595837.1, on the reverse strand, counting down.
AATGACAGTGACAAAGATATTTCAGGGTTCGACTTTCATAGTTGTAATGTATTATGGGCCATTTGTAAGGGAAGTGGCCTCAAGGGTCCTATGAATCAAGGGTAGAGCCAGTGGGTCAGTACTTACAAGACTCTTGTGTTTTTATTTCATGTGTTATTTTTGGCAGGTTTAAGTTGTTGAGTGTGAAATAACAAAGTATGCTCGGTGGCACGGCTGGCGAGTATCCGGCTGAGACGCAAGAGGTGCGGGTTCGATTCCCGCTGCGGGATAAATGTTTGCATGATCTGCAAATATTTGTTCAGGGTCTGGGTGTTGTGGTACAATGGTACTCGTTGTTCCCACGATACAGGGAATCCTAATGTGGGATCAGAAGTTTTACCATTGAGCTCTTGTAGCGATTCAGTTCAAAAACAATTCAGTACAAAATATCGGTTCCGTGATGTCCGCAGCTATATTTAAAGGCGCAGTAGCAGAAGGTCTATATAATTCTGAAGTTATTCAATGATGTCAAAATATCGATTCGTCAAATTGACGAATCGATATTTTGTACTGAATAGTTTTTGAACTGAATCGCTATGAGAGCTCATGGTAAGACCTCCGGACTATGTAATGAGACTGTTGGTTTATTATGTTTAAGTGCAAAAAGGGCTTAAGTACCTACATTAATAGATAAGGTAAAACTATTAAGACCACACAGCCAAATATAACAATTTATGCTTACATAAACACACGCCTTTTTCTCCGAAAGGGTAGGCAGAGCCTCAAAGGACCTCTTCATCGAGGGTTACACAATCGCTGGAATATAGACGTGACAAGTGGTGAGCTCATCGCCGCCATTGTTTTCCACGACAGACTGGGCTAACGCTTTCTTCCAGTAATAACACACTCCTAAATAAGCCAGCAGCCAGGATAAATCTTATAACAAAGAAAATTTACCAACAAGTCCGGGTAAATCATTTTTTATTATTAATTTTTAGTGGATTGGCAACACCCATAACAATATGCGAGATCTGTCAGTGCTAGTATTTATTCTGTGGCGCCGACCACCTCACGAATGCTTCCGGAACCACTTTACTCATATTTCCGGTGCACGTATTACGTAAACATTCCTGATGGACTCACTTTATATAAATCAGTAGGAAATATCAGGATAATAAAACTGATGTTCTTACGTGGAGTGATTTTCAATTTCACTGAAAACTGAATAGAAAATCTTAAAATAAAAATTATAATATTGACCGTGTATTGTTGTGAGCTAAATAATAATAAATAAAAAAAAAATAAGTAAATAAGTTGTATAGATACCTAAATATTATTGTATATAGTAAGTACTTACAGTACCCACTTACTAAACAAAATTTTAAACCAGGGCAGAATATATATGAAGGTGACGACCTCTGTGGCGCGGCAGGTGAAGGTTCGCCTACGACGCAGGAGGTTGCGGGTTCGATTCCCGGCTTGGAACAAATATTTGTACGTTCTGCAGATATTTGGTCAGGGTGTTCTGGGTATTTTTCTATGTATAATAAAAAATATCTATCTATTGTAATGTATTGTATTAAGTATATATCAGTTATCTATTACCCATAACACAAGCTCTGCTTAGCTTGGGGCTAGATAATGTTGTGTGAAATGTGTAGCAATTTAATTATTTATAATTAAGTAGACTAATTTTCCCCCACACAAGGATTCCCGGTGTTGTGGGTGGTTAGCCTCTTCTAGGAGTCTAGTAAGTAGACTGGTTTAGGTATGTGCCTCAGGGTTGCCAACAAGAATCAATAATAAAAATCTAAACGTGAAAAAGTGGAAAAGTGGCTTTCTGTTCGACCACTCCTCTCTTATGCCAAGCTGTCATATTTACCTGATAAAGACAAAAGACCTGATAAATAAATAATATAACAAAACTAAATGCCTTGACAACACGTAATACCAGTGTAAAATACATTGTATCCGCTGTTTTACGATTTAATTCCATACGTTCGCAAGCGCGTGCTTAGGGACTTGTGGTTTTACTCGCTGTAAACGCTACTTAGATTTTCAAGGATGCTTGCAGGAAAATATTTACTTGTACTGTACTTGCGTATAGTTGAGTTAGTATTAATTGCTTGTAGTTTCTTATTTTACCAACCACGGAACGATGAAGGTATATTAAAGTTAATAGTGTGTTTGATTTTATGTTTGCCTGTTACATTCATTTTCGGAACTGCTCAACCGATAGTGATGCGGTTTCTTGTTTTTTTATATACTACTTGGCAAGCAAACAAGCATACGGCCCACCAGATGGAAAGTAGTTACCGTAGCCTATGGACGCCTGCAACACCAGAGGCATCACACGTGCGCTGCCGACTCCGAGACATAAAGATGAAAAGTCATGTTCCTGTAATTTCACCGGCACCCCTTCAAACCGAAACACAGCAATGCGAGCACTACTGCTTGGTGGCAGAAATAGGTACGGTGGTAGTACTTCCCCGGACAAACTCTTTCACAAGAAGTTCTACTACTAACAATACCATTAATAACATTAATACTAATAATAATAACATTTGGTTGAATACATTTAACACAAAAAATAAAATACCTAGAAGGGTACTTAGATATGTTGTATCGATATGTTGCCCCTTCTCTTATTCTGTATGTTTCAGTGAATCTAAAGGTTGCCTGGCAGAAATTACTGTTAGCGATAGGGCCTTCCATTGTATTACCCCTTATTTTAATATTTTTTATGAATATGTATTTTTGTGTGGCGATCAATAGAGTTATCTATCTATCTATCTATCTCCGCAGATCACTAGAGGGCACTGCAATAGTTGATAGAGTGTTAAAGTTAATACAGATTTGAATGAAGTATTATTCATACCAAATGCATTTCATAGGGACGAGGCCTCCCAATTGTATCGAATACAATAGGGGGATTTTCCATAATCCCCATCTGTCCATGATACTGCGCATCCCCTGGTGTAATTTGGTTCATATAATGGTCGCTGCAATAGCAGAACGTAAAAGATCGAGGATTTTAGTGAATTTGATTACTTGTATAGACATAGTCCGCGCTATAAAGGTTAGGGCTTTTATATAGGTTACTTTCTGCTGTACAAATAAGGTTTAAGGACCATGGTTTATTAACCCAATTAATCCTCAAAAATCAAGTTATCGTCCTAAAACCCTTAAGTAGGTATGTATTATGTGATTTCAACAAAACTGTTGAGGTTTTTACTACTTATTATTTAGACTAAGCAAACCTAAAATCGCTCAAGAATGGAATTAATCAAACTAATTGACTAAGGAGTGATTTCACTAACAAATAACCAGCGGTTAAACAACTGTTTAACAAATTCTTTTAGACAAGTACTTTCAAAGAATATCTGTCACTTCGACCAATGGCTACTGTAAACGCCCGTTTATTTGTTCGTGAACTTGGGTCTAAAAAGTTTACTGAAGAAATTAGAAAATCTATGTGAACTGAGATTTTTACAGTTTTCACTACAATGAATAACAAATCCATGTAGCAGCACTGGAAAAATTAAATGAGAACTTTGAAAGAGAAAATTAGTGAGTTGCAATGAGCATCGATAGTGATGTGTTATACAGATAATGAAGGCTGTATGATATTTATGTTATCTGTAAATTAAAATTACACCGATTTTTTAAAATTTATTTGCAAGTCTTGTTTGAAATGCTTAATAGTTGTATCACTGGATCTGTCTTATCCACCCTTTCTAGGTACTACGTTGAGAGGTATGGCGAACTTAAAACATGGCCTTGTAACTGATAGTGAAAATACCAGTGTGGTGAATGGATTTTATGTACTTTGTAGATGCTCCTTTCATGCACAAAGGAATTCATGCAAATAGGCTGCTACTAATCTGCATTGGCCTTGGCTTGGTACGTTACGGTCTTACTGCAAGCCTAGTCTACTCTAGACTATAGAGAGTAGACTAGGGCAAGCAGTAAGAACATAAAAGGCGGTACCAAGACATTAAGAGACCGAACTGTCTAAGACTATTATCAATCAAATTCAACGAGACGAGAATTTAAAAACCGATCTGTGTAACCATGCTCTGCATACGTAACGTTGCATGGACTTTGACAAATGGTCTACCATAATTTCTAACATCTCTCTACTTCACCAACTAAGCTTGATCTCTACCACCAATCTAACTTACGTTTTGTCAGAAGACTTTGAAGGTTCAAGGTATATTGGCCGATGAGGAACATCGGTCGACTGATACCGGACCAAATGTGCCAAGTCAGAGGCTACTTATCTAAGCCATTACTCAGCTAAGTGAAAGGTATTTGCATTCAGCGCGCAAGATGCTTTGGAAGTGGTTATGATCAGTTTATGATTGTGACAAGTTACAAGACTCTAGTGGTACTGCCACACTTAGGTACTTCTGAGAAAAGTTTAAATACATTTTCAGTCAGAGTTTAGACTTGCACATTGAGGGTATCAATATCATAGGATATTATCAACATGCATGTTTGACAACCTCTGTGGCGCGGCCGGCGAAGGTTCACCTGCGACGCAGGAGTTTTGCGGGTTCGATTCCCGCCTCTGAACAAATATTTGTACGATCTGCAGATAATTTGTTCAGGGTGTTCTGGGTATTTTTCTATGTATAATAAAAAATATCTATTTATGTAATGTAATGTATATTAAGTATATCAGTTATCTAGTACCCATAACACAAGCTCTGCTTAGCTTGGGGCTAGATAATGTTGTGTGTAATGTCCAGCATTTATTATTATTATTATTATTATCAATCCATCCTTACACACACACAAACTTTTAACACATCATGCTGTTGGCTGTTTACCTTCTTATCATACTTTCTTAGCATTATAAGTTAAATTTAGTTTAAAATATGATTAATCTAGAATGTTAAGTATCTAAACTCTTTGTATGTATCTAATGTAGTTCACATTACACTATATCCGTGATTCATATATTATGCCTAATGTATATACCTAGCCGAAGCAGAGATCCCTCGCGTCTACATACAAGTATAATATATATATAACTTAGTTAGAGCGAGAAGTCAACGTTTTGACTCTACATAGGTTTAATTTCAAAGTCTACTTCTTACTTACAATCAACTTTTAAAAGTAAAATCCTTAGATTACCCATTACCTACTTAGTTTAAGTTTACGTATCTACATAATCATAATTTGTTAACCTTTTTTGAAAACAAATACTTAGTATTATTACCTCTGTGGCGTGGCGGGCGAGTAGCCGGCTGAGATACAAGATGTTGCGGGTTCGATTGCCGCTGCGGGACAAATGTTTGTATGATCTGTAAATATTTGTTCCGGGTATGGGTATTATGGTACCATGGTACTCGTCGTTACACGTACACGACACAGGAAATCCTAGTGTTGGATCAAAGCTACGTTATGTGACTGCTGGGTGTTATGTTATGTGATGGAGTATGGGAAGAAAAAATACAGTTTTTTTTTAAATAAGTTTATGTAACATCGTATTTTATGTAATATTGTATAGGAATTATACGATTTTTCAATATCAAAGAATTACGGCTGGCTCGGTTAGGAAATCCGGGCTTTACGAGAGTACATAATGCGCTGCTTTTTTTAACAAAGAACAAACTTATAAAGTTGATTACTCAAACGAAAAATTTTATGTTCTTCCATCTTACTTTACAAAACAGAGTCAACAGAGAATTTTCTTTTTCACGGTGAAATCCGCGAAAGAAATCACGGGATAACGAGTTCGAAATCCGGGTAAATTATGGCGTTTCTTTTGTCTCTTTGTTCAAGATTTCCATGGCTAAGACCAATTATAATGCGGGAAACATAAAAAAGTGGGACTTAAAATGAATGCATAAATGTACTCTCACTTCTGTACTTAGCTGTTATCTATTCTGTGTTATATCTATCAATTCGAACTAAATATTAACAATATTGAAAGCATTATCTACCTATAGAAAGATTTATTGGGTGGATTCCCGGATAGGCACGTGACTTTTTTAATATCCTTGAATGTAGTATTGCTGACTTAAAAAAAAAAGGATTCTCTATTATGTATAACTTCTTGACTTCCGTGGGACACACGGCCATGCTACATGGACGGCAAGTACTTTAAATATTGAAGTTAAGAAGTTATACATAATAGAGAATCCTTTTTTTTTTAAGTCAGCAATACTACATTTAAGGATATTAAAAAAGTCACGTGCCTATCCGGGACTCCATCCCGCTAAATTACAAAAAACAAACATTCTGTATTTTTATGATACCGATCGAATGAGTAAATTACTTACAAGGAAAATTACTTCTCAATAACACAGTATCTCAAATTAAAGGAACATGACCATGTAGCATGGGCGTGGGACACCCTGTATAGTAAAAGTTCTACACAAACTTTGGCTGGCTTACGAATTTGCTATCCGTTTTGAAATCCAAGATAGCGTATAACTTACTATTTTTGCTTTGCAATTGGAGGATATTTTTAATCTTAGGAACACGATGTTCGCGGAATACATTAATTTGTCCAACGAGCATGTCGCTTGCAGGAGCAAAGGGAATACAAAATTAGATGTTGAATCTTCAAACTGGCATTAACCTGAAATAAACCCTCTGCAGTGCTAATTTGAGTCAATATCCTTTGCGGAATCTGGAATAGAGTCATCATGCTTAAAACCTAATCGTGTACCTACAGGACCTCATTATGCAGGATTGCCATGTCCATTAGACAGTCACCGCGTCGTCACGCGAATTTTTCATTGTGTTAGATCATCATCATCATCAACCTGTAGAAGTCCACTGCTGAACATAGACCTCCCCCTTAGAATGCCACAACGAACGGTCTTGAGCCGCCTCCATCCACCGACTTCCTGCATCGTTTATAATGTATTTAGCACATCGAGTGGAGGGCCTTACTCTACCGCGTCGTCCGGTTTGCAGTCGCCACTCATGAACCTTTATTCCCCAATGGTTATCAGTCCTTCGAGCAATACGACCTGCCCATTGCCACTTCAACTTGCTAATTCAGAGAGCTATGTCGGTGAGCTTCTTCTACGGACTTCCTCATTTCGGTTTCTATCACGTAGTGAAACTCCTAGCATAGCTCTCTCAATAGCCCACTGCGCGACTTTGAGCTTGTCTCTATGGCCAATAGTTCGACCACGTCTCAGGTCACGATTGTGTTAGTTAAAGATTGCTATTTTGTTGATGTCCCTAGAAAGCGTGTAGATTATGTCTTAGCATAGAGTGGTTTTGTTTTTAGACAACTTCACGATTGAGAATGTTAACTGCTTAGAATAAGGACTTCAGTCTTTATTCTAAGGTTTACTGCTTTCACAGTATTCATTTCCGCGCTAATCTTGGAAACTGAACTGACTTTGATATGGTTTTAAGATTCCCAAGAAATGTTTTATATCTATATCAGATAGGTATGTGATTTAGGCAAACTTAAATACAAAGCAGTAGGTTTGTCAGAGTTGGCGAGCCATAAAACACCCATGGTTTGAAGCCATGAAGCATTTATTTGTGGCTAACTCCAGTTTTATTACGTTGATATTGAAAAATCTCTTCGGTTTACTATTTTCTTTCTACCTTTCAATAAAATAAATAAACAAACACTGAGAATCTAGGCGCTTAGTCTGAGTCTCGAGTCTGGGATAATATTTTTATTGAACGTAAAGAGCTAAGCGTCTCCTTAAAACCTCGGCAAATAAAGCAATAATTTGGTTGACCGTCGCTTATATTTCACTAGTTGCGCCCCGTGGTTTCACCCGCGTGAATAATGATGAAAATTGATGATGATGATGATGAAAAGTAGCCTTTGTGGTAATCCAGGGCGTAAAGTATCTCCATTCCAAATTTCACTCAAATCCATTCAGTAGTTTTTACGTGAAAGAGTAACAAACATCCATCCATACTCACAAACTTTCGCGTTTATAATATTAGTATAGGATGAACAAATATTGACAGCAAATAACTTTGTTTATTTCTTTGTGTTGCGTTACGAATCGTGACAAATCCTAAACTTGAGGTTTTTAACAGTACTATTTGAAAGATCCAAGGTAGATAAATTTAAGTCAAGATTAAAAATCCAATCGTGTGTTTGCTAGAACACAGATCATACACATGGAGGTCTTAAATCTATGCTTTTATATTCAATGTATTCAGCCTGCATGTATACATTTATATAAATACGAAATTTTAAAATTTATTATAAAATTATATTTTAAAAAAATCCGTCAGACTATAAAAAACAGTTATCTAATAACCAAAGATTTAGTTTTTTCTTAAATATATATTTCCACTCAATACTTTCAGTTCTTCAGGAACAAGTCTTTGTCCAGCAGTGAATTTCTACAGGCTGATGATGATGATGATGATAATGATAAAAAAACGATTTAATAATAAATAAAAATAATTAAATAAATAAATGCTGGACATTTCACACAACATTTTATCTAGCCCTAAGCTAAGCAGAGGTTGTGTAATGGGTACTAGATAACTGATATACTTAATACAAATACAATACATTACATGGATAGATATTTTTTATTATACATAGATAATACCCAGAACACCCTGAACAATATATCTGCAGATCGCACAAGTATTTGATTCCGAGGCGGGAATCGAACCCGCAACCTCCTGCGTCGCAGGCGAACCTTTGCCCGCTGCGCCACAGAGGTCGTCAACCTAAATATATTAAATCTAATATATTGTTTAAAATTAATCTATAGATAAAACACAAAGTTCAGGTCACCGACCTTAGGGCAGGGTGCCTAAAAAGCTGGCGATTTTACCCCGTTTGATGGTAATACTGAGTTTTTGACCGAAGTAAGCGCCGGCTCTTTGGTCATTGGTCTAATCTCTCGTTTTCACCTTTTAACGAACCTTTGAACTTGTGCATAACATTAATTAAAAGTTTCATAATTTCTCACTAGTTAAATATAAAAGTTTGTTCTATGAAAAGTATGATTTAATGATGAAATTATCAAGTAAACCTCGTTACTGTTCACAGAAGTTTGAGTTGACCAACACAAAACTGTTCAACTTTTAATGAAACTAAATTGGGTTTGAAACTATAAAATAGTGACAGATGACACCAATGTGATTTCCCCACGGATATAACTTGCGTTTCACAATTATTTTTGGAATCAGCAGTCAGTTTAAATCACGGGAATCGGATCATAAGTTTTTAGCAGCATCGAATCGAGTTACATGTATTTGGTTTTTGATTTGACAGTGCTCATTGTTCAAGTATTTTTTTCTTTGCGGCAAATTTGCAGCGCCCTGACGGGGTTTATGTACTATCTGACTTACAGTTAAAATAAGACCTATTACTAACAGTATTGTACGTACATGTGCAATAAGCAATAAATAAATAAAAATACTTACAAATAAAAGTAAATACAAATACGCTGTCGATTCGAACAAGCAACTCAAGTTAAGGGTAACAGTTATTGTGGTAGCCAAACCATGAGTTTGAAATCGGATAGATTTTGAACTTAGAATGGTCATGTCAATTTGTATTACATGGCCGTGGTGGTCTTGGCCTAAGAATAGGATTCCTCCAACTCCTCCAGAGGATGTCTTAAAAGGCGACTAAGGGATTACGCCAGGAGATGGGCAGTAGAATCCATCTGAGTACTTAAAATCAATACTGCGTTCTCTAATCCGCCTGCCAAGCGTGGTGATTATGGCAAATTCCTCCCTATTCTAGCAGTAGACTTCTACCAGCTTAAAGAAGACAATTGTTCTGAGTAAATATAATATGGAAAACTACTTAATTCTTTTTTTTTTAAAGTTCTTTCATCTTCTAGTTGACCTGTGATCAGAGGGCCTATTACGAGTTTTGCATTGATCACTTTGCGAGTCGTGAGTATTCAACGCGACTTACGTAGTAACTATTTTTGAATCTGTGCTGTTGCTAACGAATGCGCGGCACAGAATTATGAATAGTTACTACGTAAGTCACGTTGAATACTCACGAGTCGCAAAGTGATTGTTGCAATGCAAAACTCGTCATAGGCTCTCAGAGTGAGGTATGGTAGTCCTGGAAAGGCCATGTAATAGAATGGTGAACTGTGTAGACTGGATCCACTACGCCTCACAGACGCTCATAATAAACACGACACATAATTTTTTCGGAAGTTACTCGCTATCATACCAATTTTTTAAATAGGTTTCCGCCCCAGTCTCCGTATTTCAGAAGCGGAGCCTTTTTCGTTATTAAGTTAGCCGTTATCGCAACCATCTCTTTGTGAGGACACGAAAACCCCGGTTATCTAGACCCTGTTTCGCTGCGTCTGTGTATTCTGATTTTAAATTTTCGCTGAGTGTGAATATTTTCTTAGAAATTGCAAATGTCCAAATATCATTTGAAGCCACCAGTGTTAGTTCCACTGATAAGACTTCTGGTTAGAAGTTAATAAGAAATCAAAATGCAAAATGACAAAAATCAGTAAACCAAATTGCATAATGACGGTAATGCTAATTGCCGTTAGGCATAATATTATTGTGATACGCATAATATTGTCAGAAATGCAAGACGTTAGGAATGAAAAAAAAAACAGCAAAAATGCAGCGTAGAAATGTTATTTTTGTGCATAAACCCATGAGAGCAAGGGAAAGGTTTGTAGTAAATATCTAAGAAAACATCTGCCTATTTGCACCAATGAATACTCAATTTCAAATTACATTTAATTTAAAAATGTCATGTCTATCTATAAAATATAATTTAATATCTCAGAATAAGGATATGAATATAAAAATCCATGTGTGCATGTATGTTCCATATGGACTCCAAAAAGGTTGGACCGATTTTGATGAAATTTTCAGGCAATCTTCAGACTAGCCCAGCGGATGTTCTTTTAAGCTTAGTAGCGATAGGAAAAGCAAAATTTTTTTTTGGTTTGTGCTACCCATGCTACGCATGGACGGGTTGCTAGTTTTCTATGAAAGCATAAACCTGGCTACTAATACTAATTTTTACAGTTTGAACACATTGAAGTAATTAATTACCATCTTTTTTTCCGAAAATAACAAGCGAAATAGATAGATAGATTAACACTTTATTGATCACCATATAGAAACAATAAACAAGTAGTTGTACAATACAAAGCCAGTACAAAGGGTGGCCTAATCGCTGAAAGCGATCACTTCCAGGCAACCTTTGGATGCAAGGAAATGAGCTACGCTATAATAGACTGCAGTGTACCTACAAAGCTAAACTAAAAAGTATTCTGGATTAATGAAAATTGATGAGTAGTTATGAACTATATTGATAGAATAGAATAGATAGTGGGTACTTACATATTACCACATAAAATAAGTATTATAAAAACCAGAAGATATGATATCCAACTCTCAACAAAGGCACATAACTATACAATACAATAACTCATTTCAAAGTAAATTCGGTAAAATCGAGTGCTGATGCCTAATTTATAGCCTACATAATAACTTGCCGATGCCAACGGGGTTTTAAATACGTCTACACAGAGATATTACAATATTTGTGTCCGTCTGTTATGCGAAGTGCTAATCCATTTTTGCTGTCTGATTCTTCTAGGTTTGGCCATGGGGAGCAGAAAAAGGGGGCTCAACTTTCCTTTAGCGACTGCTAGCTAGGAAGTTCACATTTTTATCACATGTAGGTTCACATAACACAAGCCTATAAATATAAAATGGCATGAACAGGAAATCAACAGTTTTGGAGATATTCATTTTTAAAATTTTGCTAAAATCCACTTTTAAGCTCCATATTTTGGTGATATTTTACTATTTGTCAGTGTTCGGTTACGATTTTCGGTTTTTGACGATGACAGTGACATACAAAATGGTATATTTTACTATTTTGGCAGTGTTCGGATACGATTTTCGGCTTTTGACAATGACAGTGACAGACCAAATGGTATATTATGCTAAAAATTGGCGGCCCTCGTTAGGTTGTTAGGTTTTTTTTTAAAAACTATTTTATAGTATTTGTACACATAAAATCTTGATATCGGAAAGTCCTTCTTTTTGTTGTTAGTTTTTGTCACCAACATGAGTATGTTAGGTTAGATAATAACTACCATGTTACGTGCGCCGACGAGCGTAGCGAGGAGGGGAGCCGCGTCAGCGGCCACGCGTTACCAGGACCAACGTTATGGCTCTTTAAAAGAAGGTACAGAAGACCTTATCGTCGTAGAAGATTTTTTTTCCATACTTAACCACAAAATTTCCTTATTTTTTTTCTCTAAAACTACAGGTTTCCTGCTCCCCCCCTTCACCCCACAGGGGAGGGATCCCCCTCCCCTCCTCCCTCTAGCCATATACTAAAAGTCGCTTAAGGAAAGTCCTTCCTTCTTAATTTTCAGATTTGACGCAGGCAAAGTCGATGGCAGTCGCTAGTTTTGACGGGTGGTGTGGAGAGAATTTTAAAATACAGCAGTGAGAGCCATCGAAACTTATTCACCAGTCTATCTGTGCTACCGTGGTTGTGGAAAACGAAAACGAAAATAGTATTTTGTGAGCTAAAAATACTCAGTTTCAAAGGTCATCAGTCGTAGCGTCCCACACCAAAGGCCTACGCTTGTCTCATGGAACAAGAGTCATGCCATCAAGATCATTACCATTGTCATGTTAAATGTTAATGTTAAAGAACTCCCTTTTCCGCATTCGAACTCTATGGATGGTCCATTATGCGTGACAACACATTGTCATGTAGCAGACCATTTCGCTGAAGGACAGCTGGAACGTTGATGCTGGTAAGGAATGAATGAGCGAGGCGGGACGTCCTGTCGGCGGCCCTGGTGCACGATAATCCATGGTGACCAAGGTGCTCGACTGCAGTACCGCACTGGCACTGATGAGGGGGCACAGCACCACGTACCCAACATTAGTGACGTTGCAAAAGAATGTACCTAACGGGATCCATCAAACACAACCAGTATTGTGTGAGGGAAATGCTTGCAACCAAAGTCATGACTCCTATTTAGAAATGGCTAGAAGACGACCACGATCCGTGGGGCTAGTAGTAGAAGTAGCACTAGTAGTAGTCAAAGAATAGGATTTCTCCAACTCCTCCCTCGGATGTCGTCAAAATATCAAAGGGTATATACGGGTGCCGGTAAAATTACGGAAACATGACACTACATCTTTATTCAAGATGGTGGGTGCAGTGCTATTCCACGTAGAGCAAGTTTTTTCTAGACGTGTAACTATTGCAATTGTAATATGTCGGTTATCACCAATTATGCAAGTAAAATAAAGTAGAAATAAAAGGATTTCAAATTGGCAAATACACCGTTCTGCTTTAAAGCAGCAGGCGTTTAGACACCGCCTGGCGGAGTGCGATACTGCTCGATCGCTATTCAAACAAATACCGAGCCTTTTGTTTCTTTCATTTCCTGGAGCGTTTTCAGTGAAAAGTAGGTTAGGTATCCTCTTTGGGTGCTAGAGATTCACTGAGTATGACTGCTTGTTATGTTTTGGGCTGTCTATTGAAAGTGCTAACGTTTATCGGCGGGGATTCTTTCTTTGTTACCCCGTAGTACGCAAACGGCTTGATAGATTTTTTAATAAGGTGTTGTTACACTTGCTTTTTTATAGATAAGTAATTAAAATTACAAAAAAGTGGCCACCATCACTGTGTCAAACATAGTATATAAATAAACATAATATATGAGAAAATATGCGAAAATGGACCACTTCAGCCACGTTTATTTTTATATGTTTGCTATATCACTGGTTCTTTGTTGGGAACCCTGCCTATATATCACTAAAAAAAACGCTCAGTATGTACTCAACAGTGGCTTATCGTCATTGGTCCATTTTTTGGTCTATACTTTAAGAGGTAATTTCGTGATTTATCACACTGTCATAAAGAATTTTAATTACTATGATATATTATAGTACTCATAGTTTACATAAATAATTATCATTAGGTTTCAGTTTTTCGGTTTCTTCTTCTTTCTGTTTTTTTTTATTATTCCTGTGTATCTTTGTAATAAGCTTGAATATTTTTCTTGTTAATTTTATTTTTTTCATGTTTTCTACCTATGTATGTATTGCTTGCACTTATATTTTTTATACTGCTGCTATAAGTGAAGACTTATATAACCTTTTGATTCTAAATTTCCCTTTTTACTATGTTTTTATGTGCTGTTAGTTTTCCCAATATAAAAAAATATTCCAATGGAGTGAGCATTTTAAAAAGTAGCAACAAAAACATGGACCTGATGTTTTACACAATTTATACCTATATCCCTTCCCTTAGCGTGTATCAGCAAATTTACTTAAAAAATAAACACAACAACTCGTTAGGTTAATGCATACGAAAATGAGTTTCGCAAAGTTAAATAACGAACGCGGATTTAATATCACACCGAGTAATCACGGTCGTTAACAAATTAAAAAGCCGCTGAGCAAAATATTAATTTATACATCGATGATATCATGACTTTCACATACTTTGGATATTAAACTCGATAAAGTTATATCTGATGTTGGTTTTTTTAATCATAAACTAGACTGGAGCATATCTTAAATCTATCTCATAAACTCATCATAAGTTGTAAGTAAGCAAATAGCTTTCAGATGTCTAATAATTTCGAGAATCCTTAGGCTGGTTTTAGAGTCTCGCTGACTGCGAGCAGACCGTCGGCGCTGACAGCCAAAACGTATGAACTTCTAGGAAGCGTTTTAGAATAACGCGTAGTAATCAGCGCAAAAAACTTGAGACAAGCTACGCGCTATGCTGTCAGCGCCGACGGTCAGCACGCAGTCAGCGTGACTCTAAAACCAACATGTGGTTTTTCAATTTCTTATAGAATTTATTCTTTTAATTGATATCTCAAAGTTGCCAATACCATCCAGCATGTCAATGCAGCCAGCGTCTTATGGACACTTCTGTCTGGTAGCGATTTGAACCAGATGAGCCATATTTAGATCATTTGCAAAGGCCTTTAGATAACTCAACTGTTAAAATCGAGTTTCAAGTTGTGTATATTTTGTAATAGATACTTGTATTATTCTTAAGTTAAATAAAATTATCTTAAAAATGTCAAAGTGAATTACAATGAAGAAAAATTACCAACAGTGTCAAGAAAACTTCGGCATTAGACAAGATTGAATGTTAAAACACAAGTCCAAAAATCTATACCAATCACGCTATGATGAGGTAAACTTCCAAAACTTGGTAATTTCAAGGTACTATTAAATCAGTAAGCATATTAATATGAAACCACCCGGCGTCGACGTTATTACATTTCGCATTTACGGCTGAACCTGGCGTAGTAATTATAATTACCATTTTATTAACTTGGTAAAGGTAGTGTGGCTTTATATATTCGAATCGCGGTAACATTGTTTGTTTAATTTAGACTTTAGACAAATTTTATCAATGTATAACTATGATTCACTCATAATATGATATACCTACTCCTTATTCCTGTTTCAGAAATTATGAATATATTTAACTTGTAATTCGAAACTGTAGTTATTTTCTATACAGTCACGTACACAATTGTTGCACTACGAAAGTGGATTCAAAAGTCAAAAGTCAATTTGTTCATTGAAATCACAAGGATGATTTTGAAGCATTTTATGAACTAGTTAATTTACTATTTTTAACTTATTGTTACTTATTTAATTGTACGAACATAGTATCTAGTTAAGTTGTAAAAAATATTAACAAAACCTTTACTTTACTTTATATTATGGTAGAATTTTTACGGTTATCTAGGCTTAAAGGAACCCAAAATAAATCGTGTGAATCCTCATTAAAAGTGTGCCCCAAACGGTTTGTGGGTTATAAGTATAAGATGAATCTCTATCTAGTTAGGTATCTAGTTAGTTATCTAGTTAGTTAACTAGTTATATAACGTTATCTGGAAAAATTAAAACGGCTGTTATCACACTTCTAACGCTTTTTCCCATAACGTGTTCCATTAAGCGGCCTGATGGCAGCTCGGAAGAAAATGAAGAATATTTTTACTGGTTTCGAGTCATGACAAGCGGGTTTTATTATACATGCAAAAATTTTATTAATTGGTTGAATGCTTTTATAAAGCGTCTAGAGTAATTCAACCGAAATATTTATTTTAACATTTTTGTGTAATGTTATTTCATAAATGTATTCCGTGGTCTTTCATGTTACGTGAACATTTTGAAAATGTTTAAGATTATTTAAGTTGTGTTTGTGTACATTCATTTTATTAAGCCTGTGGTTTTTTATTATTAATGTGCGCTATGTCTATCTGTGGTGTGTCCTACTACCTAAGGCGTCTAGCCTTCTTCTCCTCCCGTGGAGTTCATTGTTGAAATTTTTTCATGGCTATGATGTAGGTACCTATGCTGAGTTTTTTCCTCCGAACATTTTATTTTTATGATAATATTTGTATGCATAATTTTTTTTTGTTATTTATATATAGGTACTCAATCACGCCATATTTTTAACAAACTGGTAAGATTTCAAGCCAAACTGAAATTTTACTAAATTGGCTGTTTACACTGAGAAAAATGACATTTTGGCTTCATTATAAAATATCAATACGTCTTTCAAAAATACGATGAATTGTTCTAAAATAAGGTTGTATCATGTATATATAATAAAATAATCTAGTTTAAATAGTAAGTAATACAATATTATGATGACCATTCTCCGTAATAAACGGTGACAGAATATAAGAAGATTAAATCGATACTTTACGATGCTTTCCTCTTAAAATAACACTACGTAATATGAAATGGTCTGCTGGATGTCTGGTTGGCAGAAATTCGATGATACCTAAGATATAACAGTTTTCGTCACTTTATTTTTGTAGTTAGCATCAATTTTCTTGAAGCTTCTATGCATAAAATCCTTATAATATACGACTACGGACTATATCTTCCGCCGTTTCGTTACTGCTTCGCTTGTTACTGTCCATCCAAAGGTTGTCTGGAAGAAATCGCTCTCAGCGATAAGGCCGCCCATTGTACTGCTAATTTTAATAAATCCTTTTATGTATTCCTGGTGTACAATAAAGTGTTAATCTATCTATCTATCTATGTAACTACGGGCATACAAAAATTAATTAACAAATGAACAAACATCAAATAATGATTACGGAATCATAATATTTGACACCGCACACCAAAATACCATGACTAGCACACAAAAATACAATTACGTAACAAATTACCATCGAATATGATTACGGAACCATAATATTTGACGCGGCACTCCAAAATACCGTGATCATCACACAAAAATACGTTTATCGTTTTACTAAAGTATGATTACAGGATTCATAATATTGGATGACCGGCATATTAAAATACTGTGAAATCACCAGTCTACTGCGAACGGCACGCGGGTAGGTCCTAGCCCGGTCATTTTATTCTATTCAGTTAGCAGGGAAGCACATGCGCTCCGCCTTTTGTTTGTAATTTTATTTTAAATATTACGGATTGTCTATAGTTAGTGTTACAAAATGTGAAGTGATTTGAAGCAACAAAGTGCAACAAAGATCAGCTGGGTTTCATAATACCTAACATTTGTTCGTGTACAAAAATAAGTGTTTTAAGATTAGTGCACCAGTTTATGCAAGCTGTTGATGTAAAAGCTTGTGACAGTACATGACCCAGTTTTGCCGACTGATGCCCAGCTGATGTCCATTTAAAATGATGTGGTTGTACATAAAATAATCTCCACCTTTCTACTACGCATCTGCCTGCTGACGCCTACCAAACCATGGCTGGTTGGTGAACGCCTGGAGGGCTCAACGTGCCTATCTTATTACGTTGGGTATCCTGGCAAAGCCCGAGTCTCGATCCCGTTCTCTGTCCAGCACGCCTGAAGTCGCGTCGTGTTCTAGGATCAATCACCAGGGATTTGAATAAGGTATTGATTTTAGTCTCGTATTAAGTAAAATATCTAATGTGAAAGCCCATGTTAATTAGAGATACTCTTTATGGTACCATAAAGTAAACATGTCACAAAATACTGTATTTAGGTAAATTTAGCTAATTTCCTTTCGAGTTTTGTAGGCTGACTTCGGCAGAATTTCCTACCCCAAATTTAAAGCTACTTTCGACCCCCATATATAAAAATCTATTTGACCTAACCACTTGCAATTTTGTACAGGTGACGCGGATAAGGTGCAGTCAGCTTTGGAACAGTGGTCTCGACCCTCAGCTGGTCCGTGACAGGAGGTCGTGCGCCCTCTGGCAAGAGACGGTGCGAGCCCGCCTCCGTTACCCCAAAACTACTACTCCGTTACTCTAAATTATATATATACTCTATTTTGCGTTATTTAATAATATTTTGTAATTTTTAATTAAAATGTTAATCCGTCATATGTTTTTCCATTATAGCAAATAATTCACCAAATCCCAAATCCACTGTTCTAGAATAATACCTAATAAAGTAGGTACTTCTGTCTAGAAGTACCTACTTTATTAGGGTTATTTTCTGTATTGCGTAGGTACTTTTTTCTGAATGTGCTTTCCTCTCATTTCCGAGTATTTCCTGTTATTTCATCCTACTATTTATCCATGCTTTCCTACTATTATTGATGTGCTTTCCAATTGTTTATTCTTACTAATTTTCTACGCCTCCTGTTGTAGCATGGCTCGGGTATTTTTCCTTCTTCTTAAATATGCGTGGGCCAATTTATAAAGATAATTGACACTTAGTAATCTACTCTGACCCATAACCGTGCAAAAGTACGGTTACGGGAGTGATGACGATGAACGACTATACATCATCATCATTCTCTTAACCGTACTCTTGCTTATTCTATGTGTCAATTATCTTTATTAATTGGCCCATACATATTTAAGAAAAAGGAACAATACCCGAGCCATACTACAACAGGAGGCATAGAAAAATAGTAAGAAAAATCAATAGGAAAGCACATCAATAATAGTAGGAAAGCATGGATAAATGGTATAAGATGAAATAACAGGAATTACTCGGAAATAAGAGGAAAGCACATTCAAAATTGTAGTAAAGCATACAATAATAGTAGGAAAGCATGGATAAATAGTAGGATTAAATAACAGGAGTTACTCGGAAATGAGAGGAAAGCACATTAAAAATAGTAGTAAAGCATACAATAATAGTAGGAAAGCATGGATAAATAGTATGATAAAATAATAGGGATTACTCGGAAATTAGAGGAGAGCACATAAAAATAGTAGGAAAGCATACAAAAATATGATGACAGTCATATGTAATGTTATGCTCTCTCTCAAAAAGTAATGGTCCATTACGATTACCGTCACCGTAAGTCCGGACATACGGTGATACGAACTACTAATGCATGGTGACAGCTCATCATAATATATGGTTAGCAGCAGCAACAGTAGTTTCATCGTACTTTATGGTTATTTCCGTATGCTCCCTACTTTACGTGAAATCACCATATTTTTTGATGAACTGTTTTCTCAGTGTACATTTGCGATGGATCGCAATTCATTTGATGCAGATAATGTGATTCCCACTTGTGCTAAGGGACTGCCCATTTGTTAAGTATTTTAAGTGATTAATCTATGAATGCGTAATAAAATAGATACAAATCCTATCGCGGAGATAACACGACGAAATATATAGACGAAAAACATAACAGAAAGGAAATCATGTTTCAAAATCGCGTTACCTCCGAAATTTGTCGTAAAAACGTACTTTACGAGCTTGAACGGCTCTGTTTTACTATGATTACTCGAATGTCCTGTACTCTGATAGATATATTGAGTTATAAAGTAAATACGAAATTGAAAGGATTTTTATTGGTACTTAACTTAATCTTGTTAGGTTTAAAAGTTCAAGGGTCACTTATAACCTTTGATCAGTTTTAGTTATCAAAACTATATCAAGGGTACTATTAAACTGTAATTAGGTTAACTTAGTTAAAATTACAAATTATGTTAATTTCATTATCATTTTTCTTAGATTGTCGTCAACGAAGTGTCGTTATTAATTGGTTGCCTGATTTGTTTGTATCTTACAATAACTGTTTTTATTTTTTTATTTGTGTAATAATGTTTAAGTAAGTATTTACGTTTATATTACTTTTTTGTAGTAAAAAGTACTAATGTGTAAGTTTATTTATTCTTGCTAGGTGTGTTTATCCTAAGTTTCAAGTATTATTAATTTTTAAACAATCTTATATATAAGTTTTGCTTTTCTCCATCAAAGGTTATCTGAAATATATCAGTTATTAGCGATAAGACCGCCCATTGTACATTTAGTTTTATTTTATTGATTTGTGTAATTTCTAACTAGTTTGTAGGGTGTACAATATAGTGTTTTTATTTTTGTTACATAAATCCAAAAGCTTCAACTTCCAAGCAATCAGGTCCTAGTACCGCTTGTCAATACATAATCTCGAAGCTGAAACACGAACACAACTCGACCCAACACCTCTGGTAGAAAAGCCCCTCAATAGAAAATATTCACTTTATCCAATTCCGGGGCGAATCCTCCGAGACGAATAGATGATATAAAATTGTTGCTCCCACCGCTTCTAATAAATCCGCTTATCTCATTCGCCCCATCTAGAGCAGATGGGGTGTTATGAAAGCCGGAAAGTCAATTAATTTCTCAAAAAGCCGTATGTATGGCTTTCATACAAATTAGTAATAAGGGTAATACGCCGTATTTCCCATTAATGTTTGACATGGATAATGTGCTATAAATATCATTGTATCAGTTTACTGGTATAACTATTAAATGTATTAGATATAATTTTCAAACTAGAATACTATTTCTGATATTTAAGACATCGACACTACATCGGAACGTGATTTGAACTTTATTTTGGCTATTTAATATTACGTGAATAGTTAATTACGTTCAGGCTCCAAAGAGCGTTTGTGCGAGAATGTAGTCGTTTTTCCATGATTCCCAAGAGCAACTCATGAAGCTAGGCGAGACTACCGTCACTATTGGGGCACAAAATGTCGGGCTAGCCAAGCATAATTCTCCTGTATGGCTTTGGGTATCTTACAAAGTATACACATTGCATACAAATCTTTATATATCAGCTATTATTAATCATATAAATATAATTATATATTAACCAAATAATTAATATAATAAATAAATTAATTATATTATAATTATTTAATTATATATTAATTATTTATTTATTATATTTATTATTTTTTCATTGTATTGCCTTTATTTAGTAATATTACTTATTTATTGTTTCTGTGGTGATCAATAAAGTGTTAATCTATCTATCTATCTATCTATTTACAATATCACATTCAAAAAAAGCCGGTTTCTCCTTCCACTAGATTCACCTCATCTGATTTATGAAGAGTAAAATGCGTTCTGACTATAGTAAGTTTTTTCATTCTGAGTTGTCAAGTCTGCATTTTTCTGATCACGTACTGTACGTTTGTAGTGATTCTGAACTCCGGAGTGCATGGGGTATAGAGTAGATGAGGGAAACTGATGATGTTGCGTAGGACTGCATCGGGAATACTGGTGGATTGGGCACGTTTGGGTGTTATGTTATACAGAAATTTTATCATCAAATTAAGCCAAGCCATTTTTGTTGCCTGATTCTTCTAGGCTTGGACGCGTTGGAACAGGAGTAGTTTTAATATATAAGACGATTACAAATTATCCTTGTAATTTCAATGAATAAAATTTGTTTGATATGATTCGATTTAACAAAATTATATTTTTAGAAACTCGTGCATGTATAGTTTTCACTTAAAATAATCATTAATAAAAGAAGACAATTTAACTAAAATAACTTTCGTGAATTTTATTCTTAATTTGTTGTTATTGTTGGTGTTTCCACCAACGTATCGGTACGTGAAAAGTTCCCGTTTTCCAAAATGAAGACAATTTAGTTAAAGATATTTGGGGAAACCTGGCTTCAGTGTACTATTTACATCTGACAGGTAAATTAGGTCCCTTTTGTTCAAAACATCTAATTTACTTACACGGTATGATATATTGTAGGGTGTTCAATTGAGCAGTGTTAATGAGGAGTGTGCGACTTCTCATTAAAACTAATGAGCGCGTTTGGCGTTTGCGTCATTCGAGCGCGCAGGTGAGAGATTAACGAGCTCGTGAGCAATGCCGATAATTCACTGGATGAGCCACCATAAATAAACCACCATAATCATCATCAGCCTGTAGAAGTCCCCCTTAGAATGACGGTCTTGAGCCGCCTCCATCAACCGACTTCCTGCAACGTTTATAACGTATTTAGTCCATCGAGTGGAGGGCCTTCCACTACTGCGTCGTCTGGTAACCCAGTCCGTTCAGGTCCGGTCGGTGGTGGTAACCACCATATATGATCTGTATTATTTACCTACAGCACTACCACCCACTCTATATTACACAAACGTAATAAAAACCAAAGCTTTTTTAGGGTGGCCATTTGTGCGATTTTTATTTGCAAAACCAGACTTTTTAATAATAATTATAAACATACCATTACACCATTTTTTTACCCATAATATGCAAGTGATCGCATAATTTGACACTGGTAATGGGCGTATAACACCATTTTTTGGGGTATATAAAAAATCACTTGGGAGTATGCCATTTATTTTACACACAAAAACAATACGACGTAGTTTGAGAACAACAAAACAATTAAATGAGGAATGATACATTGTTTCTTAATATTATACTAGGCTTAAAATGACTTTAAAAATATACAAATGTACAAAATAAACTAGGAAGTTGTGCCTTCCAGTAACATACTAATCCTGAACAAGGCAGTTAATTCGTAACCTGAGCTTTTTGCTTTAGCTTTACGCGTGTTTTTTCAAGACTTTCTTGAAGCAAACTTGGTTTTTGTGATAGCATAATGAGTTTATGCCGCAGGACTTACACGAATAAAAGTCTACAACTCCACCTTCGTCTGTCAAATACAATATTGTGGTTATTTTTGCTAATACGGGTAGCTTAGGTCATTTAATAATATGCTTATGATTAGAGTCGAAAAAAATATGCGTATTTTAGTATTTACCACATGAGTTTTTAAATTTTTTTGATAACCCATAACCTGGCAGTGAGCTGTAGAACTCATCAGTTATGATGAATTGATGTCAAATAATGTTGAAAAGTCTATCAAAATGCTTTGATTGATATTAAACATACATTTTACAGCCACACAATTGATGTGTTTGTGAACTTGGGACTTAGCAACTTTTAGCTGTCATTGAAACCGAAATAAATCGCTGAATTTTGCTGTAACACCATTTCGAAGAACTTACAACCGAAATCAAACACCTTTTATATAAGAGCGAAAGTTGGGCAATAAGTAATTCTTGAGGCGACAAGCGCCCAAACTCGCGCTAAGATTCGGTTTCCATTTATAAATTAATTCGATCGGGTTTGATTAGGAAAATAAATCGCTTCTCGATTTTAAAGGAGTTTGGTGTAAGATCTTTAGGCTTGCTGTCCACTTAAGCACAGCTGCTGGAGTGATTTGATAGAGCCTATTTGTGACTAAAATTATGACCAGACGCGAAGGAAAATCAGAGAAAAAGGCCGATCAAGTAGAACTTTAGAGTGCCCAAGAAATGTTGGTTTTTCTAACAAAATCAAAATTTTATAACATTTCCAATATTGTTGTGTCATTTTTCACGTAAAACCCTACGGGATCGAGAGTTCAGCTTTTTTAAATAAATCTTGTCATTTAAAATTTGCGCTAGATACACTACCGCATAGTAGTCACTTTGGTCGCACCGCTACCGCATGCCATACGACCATAGTGGTCGAGCACTGTGTAAAATGTCACGTACAACGCGTGCAACAGGGATTCAAAATATTGCAAATCAATGACATTTAAATGTATAGTCGACTAAAAGCTTCGTAAGACTGCGTCGGCGATTTTTAGCTCGCAAGTTTGTTTTACGGCGAGTTTAAATTTATCTTCGGACTAAACTTTTGCCAGACAAATATTTCCATAAACTTTCAATTGGGGTTGCGGTTTTGATAACCCTAATTATTTACGGTTGATGATTTAAGTTTACGTAAACTTTTAGATGGTAAGTAAATATCGCTCATGTGTTTTTTCTGTTGAAAATAATAATAATAACAACTCCTGACTTTCCTCCTTTTTTGTTTCGCCAATTTACTGATTGTGGTGTTAAGAAGAGCATATCGTCTATCTCATCGAATGCAGTCGGTAGTGACTGCATTAGTAAAAAAATTATTACACCCATCCTTGATGATATTGTCCACGTCATTACCTACTTGCTTAATTTCTCCATCGACACTGGAATCTTTCCAAGTGCGTGGAAGGAGGCTCAAGTAACTCCTCTTCCCAAAAAAACCTAACCCGTCTTCTTTTTCTGAATTCCGTTCAATCTCCATCCTGCCGTTTCTATCAAAAGTTCTAGAGCGCCTCATACATTATCAACTCAGCTTCTTCCTTAACACAAACAGTCTCCTTAATCCGTATCAGTCCAGTTTTCGTCCAGGCCATAGCACTGTTTCTGCTCTTATCAAAATCACTGATGATATTAGACTTGGTATGGAAAACGGACAAGTCACTGTTCTATCCCTGCTGGATTTCAGCAATGCATTCAATAACGTTGATTTTGATATCCTGTTAGCTCTTCTTCGCTCTCTTAATATATCTCCAACAGTAATTGACTGGTTGCATAGTTACCTGTATGGACGCCGGCAACGTATCCGCATTGACGATACATTTTCCTCTTGGTGTCAATTGAGTGCCAGTGTACCTCAGGGCGGCGTTTTATCTCCTCTTCTTTTTGCTATCTTTATTAATTCTATCTCCAAACAACTCTCTTGTTCCTACCACCTCTATGCTGATGATCTACAAATATATGCCCAAGCTCCTATCGAGTGCTTAAGTGAATGTATTGACAGTATAAACAGTGATTTGCACAATATTCACGAGTGGAGCCAATCGTATGGGCTGATAGTAAATCCTACTAAAACTCAGGTCATCGTTATAGGAAGCTCGAGGATGATTTCTCGTATAGACTGGCTTGATCTGCCGCAAGTAAAATTTAACGGTGCTACTATAGAAATAAGCGAGGTAGTAAATAATCTGGGTGTTCTCATCTTAGAGAATTTATAGTAGGGAGATGGCAAGCATACGCTTTCCCCTCTGCCGAAGTACATGAACGGTCGTTCGTGTCAGTTAATAAAAACTAGTTTAGCCACGATCGTTCGCCATTCTGCGTTCATACCTGTCGCTGTACGGAGCTCCTAAAAATGGTTGGTTGTGCTGTGGTTTCGTGTAAATGGCGGTCGGAAACATCAAATTTAACAAAATATGGAGTTTCTTATCACATTTAAGTAATTGACAACACAATTAAGCCATTAATTTCACCGTAAAATATATTTTCTTAGTGCAAGCTTACGACAGAAATAACGATACGTAATTTCTTGGTACGGGGACAAGTGATGTGAAAACAACGAACGAATGAATGAACGAAAGAGGCTGCAACGATTTTTATGAAATTAACAGGATAGGGAGTTTTCAGGCCGAAAAAACGATCTCAAAACTGTAAAAAAAAAACCTGATTTCAAAGAAAATATCAATAACTGGCTACATCGTTCAATACCAGCCAAAAATATAGGTTAAATGGGCTTGATTATATAGCTGTTTTTGGGGTTAAAAGGGGTTATAAGGTTATTTAAGAGGGTTGTATTTTCGTTATTTTTTTCGGTTTTAGGGTTATTTCGTCAATCACAATATGAAATAAGGCAGGTATGCAAAAGTATTCGGATATTCGAATCTCGTTTCGTATGAAAAAAGCAAATCCACGAAAATACATTTTCTTAACAATAAATTGATCCATTTTAAAACCAATAGCTTATATTTTCATTAAAAAATACAATATAAAATGTCTTGATCCCAGCTTATAATAATTGTTAAATCCATGTATGTGGCACCGAATCATAGACCTTCTTATAATCAATACAAGCAGCCGGGAGGCTTCCCTTGCTCCTCCTGAACTTCTGTCTGATGGCCATGTCAATGAGGAGGAGCTCCATAATACCACGGGACCCAACCTTACATCCATTCCGAGCAGTAGCCAAAATATTGTTTTTTTTTAACACTCAACAGTCACGTACGTAGTCTTGATCCCACACTAGGATTCCCTGCATCGTAGGTACCTATCAGGAACTACGAGTACCTGGTACCATAACACCCAGACCCGGAACAAATATTTGCAGATCATACATGCCTAATGCGTGTGATTTGGAAACCATATAATTTTATAAGAAACCAACGCACCACAGGTCTAGATATTAGTGTACTGATCATGAATACAAAATTTTATGGAGTTTGAAGAAATAATAGCCAAAATAGAAGCAAACTTCGTTCGCGTGCAAAAGGACGTAAGTAAGCGTCCTATCGGTGACCTCTTAAATCCTAAAAATCAATTTTAACTGACTATGTTTTTTTTGTATGTTTGTTACGCGATTAGTTTTGATCAATATGAATCAATTCACCCATTCAAACATAATAAACATACATCCATAGACAAGATCAATAGACAATGAATAATCTTAATTACATTCAGTCTTTTACACCCCCATCACTAGTTTTTGCGCTAGTGTGCAACTAACCAATAGTGTAATTACAGAAATTATTTATTTGTGTGCTTGTTTTATGTTTGTGTGACAGCTTTTATTTCCGTGTGCGTTTATAGACACGCCTCAACTTTCTGCATGTGTGTGCGTGAGTAAGTAAATGTGTGCTGTACGTGTTTACCTCGCCTCCCGCTAAAAGTGGCAGAAATAATTTAGTACAAGAAGTTGAGCATGCCATCTCCCTACATAAATTCTCTAAGGTTCTCATGGATAGAGATCTATCATGGGGATCTCAACCAGCAGCGGTAAGCCGAAAAACCTTTGCTGCAGGCGCCTCTCTTAAACGGTTGCGAAACTTCCTTCCTCATTCCACCAAAATTGCGCTCGCACAATCGTTATTGCATCCTATTCTGGACTACGCTGACGCCAGCTATCTTGATTTAACAGAAGACCAGCTTAATAAGCTTGAGCGTCTCCAAAACTTCTCAATTAGATTCGTATTTGGTTTACGAAAGTATGATCACGTTTTGGAGTACCGTAACAGGCTTAAGTGGTTACCTATCCGCCTTCGCCGGAATGTGCACATTCTTTCTCTCCTATAAAACCGTGAAAATATACAACATTATTTTCATCCCATCTATTCGAAAAGGACGACTTGGTTCGCCTTTAAGTGCACCCAAAGGTGGTGTTTTTGTATGAAGCTTCTATAAGTGCGCCGCAATTATCTTTGCCGCGCACTTTTTAAATTTTGAATATATCGAACTCAAATAAGTGCGCCGCAATTATCTTTTACGGCCCTTTTTGAATTTGGAACATCTTGAAAAGAATCAAACACAAATAAGTGCGCCGCAATTATCTTTTCCGCGCCCTTTTTAAATTTGGATCATCTTAGTGTTCAGCGCCAAAGAAGGCGAACGCAAATATTGTTTAAATAAATACTGGCTGGTACGACGGCCCATAGTCGCGCCACCGGCTGAATAAAAAAAAACAAATTAGAAACGACGGCCCGCAATTTCGTCATTTTTAACCGACTTTACAAAAAGGAGGAGGTTCTAAATTCGGTTGTATTTTTTTTTAATGTTACCTCATATCTCCGGCGTTTATGAACCGATTTGGAAAATTCTTTTTTTATTTGAATAGATATACTTCCAGATTGGTCCCATTTTTTTCAGAATCCAGTTCTGATGATGGAATCCACGAGGAATTGAGGGAACTCCTCAAATATTGTAGGCATACATATGGCGATTTTGATATTTTCAGCAACAAACCAAGCATTTGCATTCAGAAAGTATCATAATCCTTTCACCACTATGGTTCTTTCATAATTTTTTTTTCATCCAAATATTTAGTCGAATACAACGGCGGAAGTCTTTTTTTTAAATGATAAGTTATTCACGGATTGTTAGAAATTCATGGTTTTGTTTTGAAATAAAATATGAGGCGCCTTTTATTTTCTCATAGTGGGTGATGAAAAGTAGAGTGTAACACTCGGGCGCAAAATATATTTTTGGCTCGGGTGACGTACTTTGAATCGCTCGCTACGTTCGGGATTCTACTAAAGAATCCCTCGCTATGCTCGGGATTCTACTCTAGAATCCCTCACTTCGTTCTGGATTCAAAAAAGCGCCCTCGCCGTAAAAATATTATTTTGCTCCCTTATGATACAATCTACTATTTCACGTCTTCTACTCCGGCTTATCTGAAAGAACGTTTACAGTTTCTCCACCTTTCTCACCCTTTATCCTTACGCTCTTCTGAAACCTTTCAATTGAAAACTCCTGCTCATACCTCAAAGTTCTACAGTAGTTCTTTCACACTGCAGGCTGCTAAACTCTGGAATGCATTACCTGTTTCGATCCGACATGCTAAATCTCTTCATATTTTCAAAAGCATGGCCACTAAACATTATTTGTCATCACTCTGTACGTCATCTTGACATTCTTCTAATATCACCATTATGAATTATTATTTTATGTAGGTTTATTATTTATCAATAATATATATGTAGGTACTTATGTAATTGTGTGTATTATATTATACTGGTAGAATATATTTATAATAATATATTTATTACTTTGTTTTTGAAATCAATTTGTTTTACTAGGTACTTGTCTTTATACAAGTGTGTTTGTGATTATACTAAGATGTACGCCACCGTCCTTATTTGTTAAATAGTTTCTGTCCACCCAAAGGTTGTCTGGAAGAGATCACTCTTAAGCGATAAGACCGCCCATTGTACCTCTGATTTGAAACATTGTATCTTTATTTTTGTTGAATTTTTGTTTATGGTGTACAATAAAGTTATAATCTATCTATCTATCTAATAATAATAACTAGTGGTTCGCCCCGAACTGATACCTCGCGATAACACCTTTATCAGCCCGACTACTTAACTAATTAATTTCCATATTTTCTATTATTATTTTTGAAAATTTTCCCCTCGAGGTCTACCAGTACAGTACAGGATCTATCAGTAACTACTCTAATTTCCTACACATCATCGAAATAACCTTTAAATAGGGCTAAGCAACGGGGCGTAGTTATACTACATACCTGTTAGTACCTATATCAAGTACCTGACGAATTAATTGATAACGTCCTTTTGATGAAAACCATAGAACTCCAACGTCATTCAAATTCTTAGAAATGGGAGGTCAACAATGGATGTTATATTGGTTTCTGTTTTATGGAGTACATGTTTCTAAATTCTTCAATTTCAGACTTTTCCCTGTAGTTGTGACACAAAAGCCACAAGCATACCAAATTTCAGCATTGTGGGATTGCTGGAAGTACCCTAGAATTTTGGGTTTTTACGTTTTTTATTTTCCCTAATATCTCGAAAACTACTAAGGCTAAATAATTATTAAAAACAGTTTTGAAATGTCCAACCAAAGCGCTTTCATTAGACACCCCACTTGATCTGACTGTCTCACTTTTACTTTTTTTACCCCCTCTTGGACCCCAATGTCTCAGCAACCCCCCGAACGATATAACCCATAACCTTACCTACAAATTGTACCAATACTATCTACCCCCACACCAAATTTCATGAAGATCGGATTAACGGTTTGGAAGTTTTCATCGGACAAACATACATACATACATACATACACACATACATACAAACGCCGATTCTTCCAACTTGACTCAGAGAACTCGCTTCGCTCGTTCAATAAAAAATAATAATAAATAAATGCTGGACTTTTCACACAACATTATCTAGCCCCAAGCTAAGCAAAGCTTGTGTTAAAATGTTCAATATATGTACGAATATAAGCGGTTTGTCCAGAGAGGTAGGTATATAAGTATAATTCATCATCATCATTACCAGCCTGTTTACGTCCACTGCTGTACGAGGCCTCCCCCATTGAATACAATGGAGGGATTTGCTATAATCTCCACGCTTGGCAGGAGTTATATTGAGTTCTCAGGTGGATGCTGCTACCCACCCCCTGGTGAAATCCTTTTATAAAACTTTTACTACATCCACGGGAGGAGAAGGAGGGGTATATTCTTAGGCCGGACACACCACAGCACGGCAAGTATAATTGCTGTCATAAAAACAATACATGGCGGACCATAACAGGATAAAAGAGAAAAACAACATCGAGCGACTAATAATGTTGAGCAATAAATTGTATTATTGCGACGGGCGAATGTTCGTCTGCGACGCAGGATGTTGCGGGTTCAATTCCCGCCTCGGGACAAATATTTGTACGATATGCAGATATTTGTTCAGGGTGTCCTGGGAGTTTTCTATGTATAAAAAAAAATATGTATATCTATATAATGGTATATCAGTTATCTAGTGCCCAAAACACAAGCTCTGCTTAGCTTGGGGCTAGATAATGTTTTGTGAAATGTCCAGCATTTTTTTTTTGAAATATCGCCCAACTTGTAATTGATGTAATATTATGCAATCAAAAATATCAAATTCACAGTACACCTAATTATTTACCTAAAAACCCTAAAAATACATGTTGCTACAGTATGTTCAATTATAGCAACGAGAGCAGTAGTAGTCGAAGAAAAGGTAAATAAAATATGTAATAGTACTTTTCTTTTTTAATTTTAAACTTAAACTTATTGAGTTATGAATAAAATAAAAATTATTAAATAAGTGGAACAAACTCTACTAGATTAAGTTAGTAAACTCACTAAAAATTCTTAACTTCGAAACTAATAATCATTTTAGTAAGATATTTCTAGAATATTAAAGTAAATTATAAACATTAATTTGAATATTAATTTATTCTATGTAAAATGTCCTTATTAGTAATTTAGACCTTTAACTTACTTTGAATGAGTTTAGTTTCAAATAGTGTGGAATCCATGAATAAGAACAGTTTCATAGAACAAATAGATAATTTATTACCTACCTTCTTTACTGTGTGCATAAAATGTAAACGAATTAGATTCCAAATCAAATAAACACAAATATCATAGTCAGTTGATATCGTGTTTGGTTGCACTGGCGAGCTAAATGTGGAATATCATCATATTTGTAATATTTTTGTCATAACTCATACTCATATTTTTGTCATAAGAGTCATACTCTTTTTTTTATACTATTTGGTAAGTAAACAAGCATACGGCCGACCTGATGGAAAGAAGTTACCGTAGTCGATGACGCCTGCAACACCAGAGGCATCACGCGCGCTGTCGACCCTGAGACATAACAGATGAAAAGTCTCATGTGCCTGTAATTTAACCAGCACCCGTACCCTTCAAACTAAAACACAGCAATGCGAGCACTACTGCTTGGTGGTAGAAATAGGTACGGTGGTAGTACTTCCCCGGACGAACTCTTTCACAAGAAGTTCTACTACGAACTCTACTTATTCCAGATAAAAATTTTGGTGCAAGTGTGGCTAAATAAGTAATCCAATCACCAATTTCCAATATTCTGATAAACGATTCTCGCTTTTAACGATTTCCGATTCATTTGGCCCCAAAATTGACTCAGCAAGGCCTTTGGATTATAATATTTACCATTTTCGTTTGGACACTGTTAGTAAAACATCAATTTTCAACCTTATTACTTAAAACAAAGAGGTGATTTTGCTGGTGGCTGAAGAGATCAAAGTCAATTTCGAGCTGATGAAATTTATTTCGTCATCTGCGTCCGCGATGGTTTTCCGTTCGAGATGATCGAAGAAATAACTGAGCTATTAATAGTAAAAGCGCTGACTGTTATGTGTGCTGTCTGTTATAGCTTAACTATTTTAATATCTTCACTTAAAGCATTAATTTACTCATACTTATTATTTTACAAAAGTAACATGGTGTAGAGTTAGTACCAAGGCCTTACCATGAGCTCTTATAGCGATTCAGTTCAAAAACTATTCAGTACAAAATATCGGTTAGTCGTTGACATCCGTCATCATTGAATAATTTTAATCGCAAAAGTCTATAGAACTTCTGCTACGTGCCTTTAAATATAGCTGTGGACATCACGGAACCGATATTTTGTACTGAATAGTTTTTGAACTGAATATGGTAAGCCCTCAGTCTTTCGTTCTTAGAACACAGAAAACCAATTTTGTCGCAAGATCAGCAGCAACACAACGTTAATTAATGAGTACCAACAATGGCGTACATTATTGATTCTTGCTCTTGTTTCCTTGTAATTATTTATTCCAATTCCACGTGAGGTCGCGTCGCGGTGAGGTAACACGAGTTTTTGGCGGGAAATGTTTTGTACCGCATATTTTGTAACACAAATTCATTATGGTTCTGCAAATTAGGAAAACTAATCAATTTGGTGGTTTACTTGGGCAATATTATCATTAATTTATTATTATACCAACATGTTTTAGAGAAATCAAATTAATTTTATTAATTTAAATTACAAGTATCATTTTGAATAGTTTTATGAACTAAAATTACTCCTGTTCCAACGCGACTAAGTCTAGAAAAACCAGGCATCAAACACGGCTTGGCTTACTTTGATGATCCGTCTTACCACTAGGTGGAATCGCCTGCGCCTAGGAGCAGGGAGTTGCTGATACAAATACTAAATGAGAACTTGGAGTGGAACGTGGATGGAGGCAGCTCTAGACCGTTCCTCGTGGTGATGCAGTGAACTTTTACTGGCTGATGATGATGGTGAATTTTAATATCCTACTATCCTACTAATATTATAAACGCGAAAGTTTGTGAGTATGGATGGATGTTTGTTACTCTTTCACGTAAAAACTACTGAATGGATTTGAGTGAAATTTGGAATGGAGATACTTTACGCCCTGGATTAACACATAGGCTACTTTTCATCATCATCATCATCATCAATTTTCATCATTATTCACGCGGGTGAAACCGCGGGGCGCAACTAGTTTATAATATATCTACAAATATAGAATATTTAAGCTCTACATCGATCTTGCTTCCTTAGTATTATAATATTAAATATGGAAACTACGTATCCGAAAAAATGTCTAGGAATAAGAACAAAATAATTGAGCCAACATTAAAAACTTATTTACTACCATACCACCACTAAGCCAATAAAGAAGTAAGTAGGTAAGTAAAAGTTCTCATGCCAAAGTGCACGAGTAACACGAACTTGGCAAAAAACCGTTTAGCTTCTCAATTTCGTGCGATATTATTTTAGGCACCTACGTTATTTCACTTTAAGTTCTAAAAGATGTTGAAACTTTGTTTGTGTAAGGGAACGTTTTCGGCTCTTTTGTAACAGTTTTTAAAAGGACTTTTGATAGGATTCTTTAAAACACAGTTGTTTCAAATTTATTCGTAATTACTTCAAAATAAAGTTTTCGCGATGGCAATTTATTGTTATTATGCTACTTTAGCGAAATTATAAAACGAACAGTCGAGAAACAACTCATAACGAAGCCTTTTAAATTATTAAAAAGATTCTGGAAATTGTTTGTAATTACTTTTTTTACTAACATGTTTCGTCTCACTGTGCTCGGCAAAGATCACCACCCAATGAAGATTCAATCAAAAAAGAAACTAGTTATTTATCTCAAACTCATGCTTTTCTAATGGACTAATGAGTTCCTGTTTGGTCCAAAGTCACTTCATCATCATCTTCAGCCTGTAGAATTCCACTGATCTACCGATTTCCTGCGACGTTTGTAATGTCTTTAGTCCATCGAGTGGAGGGCCTTCCTCTAACACGTCGTTCGGTTTGTGGTCGTCAACAGATAACATTTATATCCCAACGGTTGTCAGTTCTGCAAGCTATATAACCTGCCCATTGTCACTTCAACTTGCTAATTCTGAGAGTTATAGCTCTCAGAATATATATCGATATATCGGTGATCTTTGTTCTTCTACGGATTTCCTCATTTCGGATTATATCACGTAGATGATGTATATGACACCCCTAGCATAGCTCTTTTCATAGCCCGCTGCGTGACTTTGAGCTTGTCAGACGGCCAATAGTTAGCGAGCACGTCTTACGGCACTTATATTATATACATTATTTTAGATAGATTGCCTCTTTTAGTAACAATGGGCTAAGTATGGGATTTGATCGTTTTTGAAACTATGATTTCTATATTACTTCGTTTCCATCCATACATTTACTGACAACGTCCTTAGTTTTCGCTAGGGGCGCTGCAAGTAAATGTATGAAAGGAAACGAAACTTCATAATAGTTTCGAAAACTATCAAAACCCGTACTAAGCCCCCAGATAGTCCGTCACTGTAGACAAAACGGTCCAAAGCTCCAATGTATATGTTTAACATAATGCCACTCCTGCATACGTTTTCAATTGCAAGACTATCGCGACGAGGGTAACAATGTTTTCCCGAATCCATTCAGGTAGGGTCAGGCCTAACATAAATCCGACCGTACTAAAGTTGTTTGGCCGTAAAGTGCGGCCCGCGGCCCGCCGATATCTAGATTGCTTTTATCGAATATTGTATGTTTTCTGTTTATTTATTTTTATTTTTGCGGTTGTGAATGGGCGTCTTTGAGAAACTATACTTGCCATTTTCCTTCATTTGATCAAAATGTCGAATTATTGTTTCTAAAAATAACACATAACATAAACATAACCACAAAATATATAGGTACAGAAGGTACAACAAGCGATAACAGGCGCATGCCCACAGACACGCGTACCCACGTAGACAGAGTTCTACCAAGATCGTCTAGGGTACGCGTTTATGTGTGTATGTGCCTGTTACTGCTTGTTGTACTGAGCTTGCCTTCTGTGCCTATATAATATTTAATATTTTGTGACATATAACACTCAACAGTCACACACGTAGTCCTTATCCCACATTAGGATTCCCTGTGTCGTGGGTATCAGGAACTACCAGTACTATAGTACTACAACACCCAGACCTGAAACAAATATTTGCAGATCATGCGAACACTTGTTTCACAGCGAGAATTGAACCCGCACCTCTTGCGTCTCAGCCAGCTACTTGCACGCGCTGCACCATCAGGTCATCACACTTAAATTTCATGTATCTTTTTGTATCGTTGCTTTATAAGGTCTTCGTGCGGCTTAAATCTTAAATATTTCCTGATATAATATCTTAAAGGACTTTGAACTAAACTATCTGTATATGAACTATCTTTTTTCTTGCAACACCCAACAAACTTGTTCCCGATTCATCAAAGGACACGGTCCTTGTTGCGAAGTCCTGAAATACTTCACAAGGAATCCTCAACTTGTCCTAACTCGCAATTTAGCCGCTACATGTCAAAGGAACTTTCTTTAGTTTTAGTTTGGGTATCTTAATGGATTTGAGAGCAAATAGCCAGCCATCACGATAACATGATAAAAACATCCAGCCTCTTGATTTATGTAATTGTAGCATGTTATTTCTGGATATTTTAAATGTAACCTTACAGCAGTATTCTCTAACAGTTGCATGTGACAGAGCGCTCATATACTAACTAGTAAATAGTATAATAGTAAATTTATTTATTATATTGTCACGGGTATTTATCGCGTTTTACCTTATCAGCCCGCGACCATAATTGCTGTAACGCATTCGAAACGTCGGGAATATATATAATATATATATATAATCATTTATTGATCCAGAAAAAATTACATTAAGTATAATAATATGGTAACGTAGGTACCATAATTATAATTTTGTACACTAGCTCCCACACTAGGATTCCCTGTGTTGTGGGAAGCTAGGCTCTTCCAGTAGACAAGTGACAGATAGTGGGTAAGTACATAATTGCTTAGATAAAAGAGACAAATAAATTTTTAAATTAGATACATAACATTATTAACATTAGACAGGTAGGTAGTAGGTAAGAAAGTAGGTAACCACTTACTAATAATAGTAGATAACTACTAATGTTAATAAGTGGCCGCAAAAACTTAGTAGGTACCTATCACCTACCCAACCCACGCTACATGAGACATTAGCAAGCTTTAGATAAAGATATGATTACAAAAAAAAAACTTAAGTTATTTGGTACTGCTGAGCTACATCATCAAATATTGTAGGGTAGTTAAATACCCAATAATAAATAATAAGGTAACACGCGATAAATACCCGTCACAATATAATAAATATGTGTTCTAATCGCGAGAGTTTAAATAATAGTAAATTTAATTCGAGATTTTGCATTCAATGTTTTTCATTCGTGGATGTAGAGCCTTAATGAGGGATTACACCAGGGGCAGCAGAATCCTCCTGAATACTTAACACCAAGCTGCGATCACCAATCCGCCTGCCAAGCGTGGTGATTATGGAAAATCGCCATTTAATACAATGGGGGATGCCTCGTCCAGCAGTGGACATAAAACACTTTTTGGCTGGAGATAATGATAAGATGACTGCTATTCGTTATTACTCGTATTATTTCGTATTACGTAATAATAATAATAATTTAGCCCGTAATTTTATTAATTAATTTAATTTATTACTCTCTGGGGTCAACAGAGACCCCTGACCCTCGGCTTGCTTTAGCCGGCTGGCCAAGGGTGAAGGCGCAAGAGCGAAACCTATGCTCCAAGGGTGGAAGTGTTAAAGGCATAAAGCCGGGAGTAGCGCTTACTGGAACTGCAGCACATCTCTCAACATTCTTTAGCCGTCCACGCCAACGTTGCCCCTTACGCTGCCTTCATTGGGCCCGTTTAGTGAACGGCAAGTCACCACCTGCCTAAATCGTTTTCAATAATTTAGAATTGGCAGGTGCCGTTTCTCATATTATAATAGCCCAATAAACATTCAATCAGCATGTTCTCCTTAAAATAGCACCAACTTTCATCCATTTCCACAATAGTTTATCATCTGTCTTCCATCCACCATACCAATAATGTTTTTTTCATCCCATCTATTCGAAAAGGACGACTTGGTTCGCCTTTAAGTGCACCCAAAGGTGGTGTTTTCTGTATGAAGCTTCTATAAGTGCGCCGCAATTATCTTTGCCGCGCACTTTTTAAATTTGGAACATATCGAACTCAAATAAGTGCGCCGCAATTATCTTTGCCGCGCCCTTTTTAAATTTGGATCATCTTAGTGTTCAGCGCCAAAGAAGGCGAACGCAAATATTGTTTAAATAAATACTGGCTGGTACGACGGCCCATAGTCGCGCCAGCGCCACCGGCTGAATAAAAAAAAACAAATTAGAAACGCGCGAACTACGGCCCGCGATTTCGTCATTTTTAACCGACTTTACAAAAAGGAGGAGGTTCTCAATTCGGTTGTATTTTTTTTTAATGTTTGTTACCTCATATCTCCGGCGTTTATGAACCGATTTGGAAAATTCTTTTTTATTTGAATAGATATACTTCCAGAATGGTCCCATTTTTTTCAGAATCCAGTTCTGATGATGGAATCCATGAGGAATTGAGGGAACTCCTCAAATATTGTAGGCATACATAATATTTTGATATTTTCAGCAACAAACCAAGTATTTGAATTCAGAAAGTATCATAATCCTTTCACAACTATGGTTCTTTCATAATTTTTTTTTCATCCAAATATTTAGTCGAATACAATGGCGGAAGTCTGTTTTTTAAATGATAAGTTATTCATGGATTATTAGAAATTCATGGTTTTGATTTGAAATAAAATATGAGGCGCCTTTTATTTTCTCATAGTGGGTGATGAAAAGTAGAGTGTAACACTCGGGCGCAAAATATATTTTTGGCTCGGGCGACGTACTTTGAATCCCTCGCTACGTTCGGGATTCTACTAAAGAATCTCTCGCTAGAATCCCTCACTTCACTCTGGATTCAAAAAAGCGCCCTCGCCGTAAAAATATTATTTTGCTCCCTTATGATACAATCTACTATTATATCCTCATTGTAAAAGGGCCTCTTACTATTGGCTAATACGGCCCCAGTAATGCCTCATAAAGGTCCAGGTTAAGCCTGTGTTTGAAAATAAATGACTGAAATAATAGTTTATTTATGAATCAAAAGTTAATTCAATATAAGGTATACATCACACAAATATGTAACCATTGACAATGGCTACGAAAGGTATTGAACTGACATACTATATTATAGTTACCAATACGCATACGCAAATCCATAACACCTACAATAGGCCGAGCCTGTATTATTAGGTATTAGTGACTCCCATCGGAACAAGAACAATTATGTAGTACAGTGTAGCACACACACAACTAATAGGATAATATTTATGGTTGTGTTAAAAATGCAGTTCCCAAAAATTTGTAACAAAAATTTGTTATAAAAATTACAACTAAAAAAAAAGGAAAAGGAGAAAATCAAGGGTTGATTGCAAAAGGAGTACGATTAGTTTCAGCTAATCTTGAAGAAAATCAACATATTGATAACGGCAACTGAAGAAACAAAAATCAAATTAAATTATGGTATAAAGAAAAATTAACTATATTAAAATCTATAATTATAATAAGTCTTGATAACCCACACTTCGTATAGAAAAATAAAATGCAATACACAAACTTGTCCGACCGTACGGAGTACCTACATTCATGCGGCCACCTCCACAACATTAGTTTAATTTAATTTTGTTGTTTATTGTTATTGGTGTTGAGTTCCCCATCCCTTAGTATAATCCCTCAATCAACTTTTACAACATCATTTTCGGGTTCTATTCTTAGACTCGGGCCATTGCTGATGATGAATACAAAATTAATGATACCGCAGCAAAACCCAGACTAAATTCAAATAATTTTATTCAGCTCCTAAACAAACTGAGATAAAACTTATCTGTTTCCGCCATAACTTCCCGTTCGGATAAAACTCAAATAAAAGCTACTTTACATCGCGAGGTGACAAAGTTACGCTTTATATTCACAAGTCTTATGACGTCGTGTAGTAACTTTAGTTAGAACTTTGTAGATGATTTGAGTGTACTTGCATTCGTTCCACAAAGTAGAAACTTTAGTAAATTATTCATCATCCTTAACAGCCTGTAGAAGTCCCCTGTTAGACATAGGCTCCTCCTTAGAATGTCACGACGAACGGTCTTGAGCCGCCTCCATCCACTGACTTACTGCGACATCATTTTTTTTAAGTTGAGCTTTGTTGTCCATATTTTAACTTTATAAGAATAAATTGAAATAAATTTTCATGGAGTTTGAAGAAATAATAACCAAATTACAGTTTTACCCAAAATATAAGTCACCCCGATGTAGGTAACTGCGCCGTAGACCAATTTCTATAGCGCGGGAACCATCTTCTACCAATCGCAATCGCGCGCTAAAAAATCTTGCGCTGTTATTGGTTAATCGATTTCGAGGTAAAATCGCGGCCGGTCATGCGCTGCTTGTTCATCAGTCAACTCTGTTCGACAGAGTGTACGAATCATGTCAGCGGGACAGAGCTATACTATACGTTCGGCTACTGTCGGATATCAGTCTGCGCTTTTCTGCGCAAACGAAAACAGCCGATCGGACTTATTTTCTGGGTGAAACTGTAGAAGCAAACTTCGCGTGCAAAAGGGCGTAAACGCCGTAACTACCGGTGACCTTCTCTTAACAAAAACAGAATTAGCCGAACTTGGCGATGAGTAGGAACTGTGTTACAAAAATGTTATTAAAGATTTAAGATCAATCACGAGCAGGCTCCATTATTATAAAACCTTTTCCTCATTGAGCCAATAAATGCTTAATTAATATAATTCAGTGTTCTAAAATAAGAAATCCATTATACAAGACAAATCCCTTGGAGACAGTGTTTGAATAATTCAATTTATTCGATTAAGGTGCCTCGTATTAATTCCACGCGCTTGTAGAATTTGTGAGGGGTTTGGTGGAAACATACGGGAATTTATCTTATTCATAATCGCAGATCACAGTGACTCAACAATAACACGTAGATAATTTTGACCAAGGATTCAGTATAACAAAGTCCACGGGGCGTTGTATGTAGGTACCTACCCCAATAGCAATAATAAACAGTTTGACAGATAAACAATTAATCCTGAAGAGAAAATGAGTAATAAGGGATGATTTCAGAAATAACGATCTGTTCGTTAAGATACTGGTTCTCTCATGGTCACTTTGTGTTAAGCCAGTGACTTAATGATGGCCTTGAGATGGGTTTTGTGACTTAAAAACTATTACCTAATCTAACGTTGCTTATTTACCATTGTGAGTGCAGAATCCTCTATTACTATTATTTCTCTTTACTCTTACAGTTAGCAGATAGAGAAGGATTGTGAAAATTTGCATATATTATCAGTCAGAAGGTTGAGTCTAAGTTTTTTGCAAACAACTGATACGGACGTATGGTGTAGTGTAACAAGGAATTTTGTATGGCGACACCGATGACCGCCCCTAGCGTACACTCTGTGAACCTCATTTTCTATACAAAAATCCGTGTTACACTACACTATACGTCCGTGTCAATTGCTTGTTAAAACTAAGACTTGATTACGTCATGTATATAATATTGCTTGGATTAGGTACATTGATTTTTCTGATTGATTGACTAGTTTGTTTAACTTTTTTAGGTAGGCGCAACTTTTATATAATTCGACTCTATTGAAATTGCAGCACTTTCATAAGCTACTCTTAGACCTAAGCTATAAATTATGCACATGTTGAAAATTGGTACCTAATAAACAAATAAACCTCGGTCTCAGTTGATTAAATAGTTCGTGATCGCTCAGCTCCAGTTAACTGTTCAAATTACAGGCACTTTGACCGTACAAAGCAAAACCATGAAACGTTGAACGTTTTCGTACGCAATTTGAACCCTTATCATCCAACAATCTGCAAGCGTTATGAAAGGGAATCGTTTACATATAATTACTCAGAGCACTCATTGTTGTAAGCGGTTAGCGAGTAGGTATGAACAGTGTATTAAACCAAATGAGGGGCTTATTTGGTTTGATTATCTGCCATTAATTCTATTAGACCGCACTAATTATTCCTGCCTTAATTCCACTGCTTAGAGTCATACTCTTACAATAGCAGTAAATTAAATTGTAAATAAAATATTTTATTACTTGTTAGTTGATTTACAATTTTTAGTTATAATAAATAAATATATGCTGGACATTTCACACAGCATTATCTAGCCCCAAGCTAAGCAGAGCTTGTGTTATGGCAACTAGATAATTGATATACTTAATACAATACATTACATACAGAACAACCTGAACAAATATCTGCAGATTGTACAAATATTTGTTCCGAGGCGGGAATCGAACCCGCAACCTCCTGCGTCGCAGCCGAACCTTCGCCCGCCGCGCCACAGAGGTCGTCATAGTTATAGGCAAACACAATTCAATAATGAGGGCTTTTCAACTCCGATAAAAAAAAAGCCAAGTTCAAATTGGTTCGATAGATGGCGCTGACTCAACTGTAGCTGACAAGATTGACAAATGTATTATCTGTGGTGTACGCATTCAAAGCTATTATCTAACAAATCTGTGGCTATAGTCATGATATTCTGTTTGTGTCTGCTTCTTGAGAGTGCGAAATAAATAAGAGTATAAGTATAATAGTAGAGTAATGGTAAGACGGACCATTTTTGTAAGCCAAGTCGTGTTTGTTGCCTGATTCTTCTAAGCTTGGTCGCGTTGGAACAGGAGTAATTTTAGTTTATAAGACGATTCAAAAAGATCCTTGTGATTTCAATGAATAAAATTCTTTTTGACTTTGACTTTGACTAATATAATAAGAGTGAAAATAAATACCACGAAACGAAAATATACCTATCCACGTTGTTGCTACGTAACAGAGCAGCGCCATCTATTTTCAACGCTAAAAGCATGATTTGAAACGCCCGTGAAAATCCCTCATTACTTAGAAAATATTAATAATTCATAAATTAGTAGGTATGTACATTAAATACAAACTCTTAGTTACTCTCAGACGCTTTAGTTATAAAGGAAATAATTAATAATTAAGTGTTCACTGTGTTTTTAAATTTATTTTCATAGAGGATAAAAATATTTTTAGCTAATTTATTATAGCAACGGTGTTTTGCGGCCATTTAGCTAATATTTAGATAAATAGATATACATTTTTATGTACTATATCGACGGCCCCACCGAATAAACGTGTAAAGTCAAAACTGCAACTTTACAGGAGCAATTAAAAACGTAAAAAAAAATATTACTCGCTAGTTATTAGATATACGTGAATACAATGTAATACGAAATTCAAGATAAAAAAATAAGCTATCTCTAATCAAAATAAATAATACGAAAATATTGATAGTTCATATCTTAATATATATAAATCTCGTGTCACAATGTTTGTCCTCAATGGACTCCTAAACCACTTAACCGATTATAATAAAATTCGCACACCATGTGCAGTTCGATCCAACTTGAGAGATAGGATAGTTTAAATCTCAAATTATAGTCGCAATTTTAATTTATTGCTAATTATTTGTCTGTTATTATTTGACAGTCACAATTATCTGTTAACTCCAAATGATTCTAACAGATGTCGATACCTTTCGACTGGGTTGAGTAAGTAATCAATAGATGGCGCTGCTATGGTAAATCTACGAACGTGTCATATAAGCTACATTTTAACAGCATAATTACCACGCATAATTACGTTGACGCTATAAAATTAATTAAATTTATTTTGTAGTGAACAATATTATTTTATTGCAAATTATTTGTTTATTATTTGACAGTCACAATTATCTGTTAGCTCCAAGCGATTCTAACAGATGGCGGTATCTGTTGATTGGATTGAGTAAGTATTCTAACAGATGGCGTTAGTTCATTTTTTTTTTGGACGCACCTTTTGGAACCGGTAAGACATATTTAATATCATTTTTGGTTTAGTTGTGTTCATAATTGTCAGGGAAAGGTTTAAATGTACCGGGACCACCGGGAACACCGGGACCACGCGAACGAAGTCGCGCGCGGGCAGCTAGTGTTATTAATAAAAAACCATTTTATATTTTTATTCTAGTCAAAAAAATGTTGGCGGCTGTTCGTATTCGAAGTTTACACTATTATTCGTCGGAAAAGTTACAGTTACCTAAATGTGTAACATAATATTGCCCTGGTTTACTGTGGACATTTAAGATTTGACAATGCAAATAATAGGTGGTTACATGGTTATTCTAGTAATAGGTTATACATTTCAAAAGTGCAAAACCGTATTATAATTTTATTCAATTAGCTTTTTATATTTTTATGTTTCGTAATAAGTGTTTTCTTACCTAAATCGTACTGGATATTTATAAAATAAATAATTTAAACTAACTTAGAACTTACGAGGTACAAACAAATTCATAAAACAAATAGTTTTATCGCTATTTACTCACATTGCAATGTTTAAAACAAATAAAAATGTTTCGGAACCCAGGTTGTACGGGAGGCTGGAAGTCGTCGCATCCAAGTGCGAGACGATTGGTAACTATAGTATAGTTAAAATCTCGCTGCAGACTTGGTCATAAATCATAATCGGAGTAGGGATGTGCGCTAGTTGCGCGCGCTCAAGGCCATTATCGATAACAGAATCATTAAAGTTATCACGTAAACATACTGCATTCATTAAGTATGCAGGTTAACTAATGAGTACTAAAGTGTTTTTACGAGACTTCCTTCTCGTAAAAACACATTAGTATCCATTAGTTAATTCTATAAACAGAAGGTAATTATATAAAAACCAATATGTTTTTACGTTCTTAATTACATAAAAAGAGGGTAATTAACAAATATGATTTTGTTCGGAAAAAACATATCACTTGGATCAAATGGCTTTGGAGCATGGTCATGAAGTTATCCGCTTGCCGCCTTACCACTGTCAGTACAATCCCATCGAGTTGGTGTGGGCTCAAGTAAAAAATGAAGTTGCAACGAAAAACAAAACCTTCAAGATAACTGATGTCGAGAAGTTAGTCGATGAAGCCATTTCCAATGTCTCCATTGAAAATTGGCAAAAATGTGTGGAACATGCAGAATTGCTGCAAGATGAAGACTTCAGAAAAGCACATTTATGCGAAGAGTTCATCATTCATGTGGATGATGATGACGATGACTCAGACGAAGAATTTTAATTTTCTATTTTTAGTTTTATATATACGTTCTTTTGTTTATATATTTAATATGTTTTGTAGTAAATTTGGTAATAAAATAAAAAAAATGTGTATTTATGTCTATCACCCATTTATAAATATATAAAACTATCGATATCACTCATCGACTGCAGTAATGCACAGGAGTACGTGTGGGCGTGGCCTGCCCATAAGGCCCGTGAGTGGGAAAGAGAGCGAAACACTCGAATGATTTATGACCGAGTCTGCAGCGAGATTTTAACTATACTTCTCGAAATTAGCTTAAAGACGTGGCTCAGCATCGAAATGGGTGGTATATAATTTTCAAATAGGGGATTATCACCTTTTTTTAAAAAAAACACCCTTCTATTCCTCGCCTCCGGCATTATACCCTCTACTCTAGGATAACAGAATAAAATTGCTTCTGAAAAACTTAAAGC
Source organism: Epirrita christyi (assembly GCA_951392215.1). Classification (NCBI taxonomy): domain Eukaryota; kingdom Metazoa; phylum Arthropoda; class Insecta; order Lepidoptera; family Geometridae; genus Epirrita; species Epirrita christyi. The sequence goes on along the minus strand of OX595837.1, from coordinate 17,293,533 downwards.
CGCACCGTTTCACTCGTTTTTAGAAGATCTATCGTTATTCTGTCCGTTCCGCTGCCTTATTGTTCCTAAACTCGTTGATAGCCATTCAGATCTCGTCTAGGCTGACATCCGGGACATCATCGGTGTAGTGGTGGGTCAAACGGGCTCGTGCATCGCTATTCGTACTAGGAGCTGGACTTTTCGATGAGGTGTACAAAAATTGTCCATAGAACTTTTCAAGCTCTCATAAAGTTTCCGGCTTTGACGAATAATCAGCCATTGTCTTCAGTTTCGTCAACTGACTTTGCCCAATTGACAGATCTCTTGCGAACACTTTATTGCGCTCGATGGTGCTTTTATTTAAACTTGTATCAAAAAGACGAAAATCATGCCGCATGGACTTGGAGTTCTATTTATTAAGCAGGCCGCATTTCTACATATCGACTAAAAAAAAAAAAAAAAGAGAGCAGTCTCATTTCGCTTCGCTCTGCCATGAGTTTTAGAGTGCGCTCAAAGAGTTTCTGGGTTCTATTTTTTATCACCCCAATCATTTGGATAATTTCCACCAGCCCGTTGTGTGGTGTTCAGCCAGGCATTGGAAGTTGTTCTGGAGTTGAACTGACATCAGAATTTTGAAATTTAAAGGGACAGGCCTTCGGCGTAGAATCCATCAGACGGAAGCTTAATATTGAGATTCAAAAGGCGTTTTAGCCTCTTACCGTGCGGTAATCACTGCTGGTTTTGACCCTGTTGATCACAGAGACATCATTGAATATTTGGTTGTTAGTCGTTATGGTGAAATCTATCTTGCCTTTGTGGTTGCCGGGGTGCAGCCAGGTCTTTTTCCTGGACGACCGCTTCTCGAAACAGGAATTCACCGTAAAGAGTCCCTTATTCTCCATGAAGTCAAGCAATCACTGAGTCCTTTGGTTCCGCTGCACAAACCCAAATTGTAAGTATGTACTCAAAATTATCCTTATGATTTCAATGAATAAAAGTTATTTTGATTTGATTTGATTTGAAAATTATCGCCATTCCTCATGCGCGTTTAAGTCCTCCATCACAACTTAACTGTGAAGTGTGTTTTTGAAGCATGCACAGCATTTGGTATGTCGTCATACCTACATAGCCTCCAATTTATCGTCTAGTTAGAGCCTAGAGTCTAGCCGAGTGCGGGGCATATACCCTCCATGATCTTCAGCGAATACCGTGTGGTGATTCAGGGTACACCACTCTACTTGAAACGCTTTCGATCTTCATAATGTTGACACACAAGTCCCTCACTTGTGGACGAGACACCCAATACCGTGCTGGGAAAGCTGAAAGCACTACTCCCGGTAGTAGAATAAGTTGAGAATTATGATGTCCTTCCCCTCTCTTCGGATTTCTGATAATCTGATAAGATTACATCCTAGCACAACTTACTGAGTGGTACCTCTACCAGCTCAATTAACTTCTTGTCAGTCCTCAGGGTGCGGGCATTATACGTTGCCTGGTCCAAAGATCGGGGGATGAGGGATTGGTAGCAGGATCTCTGCTGGAGATTCTTAGTACCCGTGGCTGCTACCACTGCTAGGAATAGCGGAGCTGGCGGGGACTGTGGCCGTTTCTTTTTTGGGAGATTGGGGCGTCGCCATAATCACCACGCTTAGTGCGCAGATTGGTAATCGTAGTATTGGTGTTTAGTACTCAGGTAAATGCTGCTGCCCATCCCCTGGTGTAATCCCTTAGTTGGCTTTTACGTCATCCACGGAAAGTGGAGGGGTATATTCTAGGCCACTACAGTACCCGTAAGTATAATTAAACTATTACTGATTTATTAACTATATTACTGATTTATTAACTATATTACTGATTTATGTTGATGCCTATTAATAATATAAGTTGTTTTATATTATTAATAGGCATAAAAAAAATCGACATGTAAAAGAAACTAAGAGAAAATGGGTCTTATATAAATACTAACACATTTTTATTATCCACCTCAAAACGGTAAACTATCAGTACACAGTTTTAGGGAATTCATTATTTTCGGTTTAGTTATTTACGAAAACTAGAATTTAAAAGTATCAAAGAATAATCATGCAAAAAGTTATCAAACACAGGCAAACTCTAAATAATTAAGGTAAACACTTTTACGATTTTGGGTTTTTCTTTTAATTCCCACGAATAATATTACAAAGTTAGATTGCAATAAACGTGTAAGAGTAGAAAGTGATCAATAAACATACTTTCAATATTCGTGCGAGATTGATGTTTTTAATTTCCGTAGAATAAACATTCGAAGTATCAATTTATGCAAAAAAAAATCGGAAAATAGTGCTGAAAAAAAAGTCAGGAAGTGTATTTTGAGGGGGGAATCCAAAAATGCAAAAAAAAAATACGGTAATGGCCTTTACACGTTTATTCGGTGGGGCCGTCGATATGTGACTGTGTGTTTTATGATTTATTTTGTTTATTTCTTTTAATTTAAAAAAACTCCTCATATTAAATACAGTCTGCAAACCAGTTTCATCGTCAAATATGACATGCTATTTTCAACTTTAATAAAAGGCATTTGGATAAAAATTTTGGATAATTAACATACCGCGCCTTAAAGGATTAAACAATAGGTGCTCCTAAGCTTTTTAAGCTTCATGTCTTTTGCAAGATATTTCGCTTTATGTCTCATCCCTGTCAAGCGAAGCATACTGAAAAGAATCTTCCCGTTTCGTGCAAAATAGTTTTTCTTGAGAATATTCTCTAAGGTTAAGTTTTGCTGGCTCATTACGCTTTCTTGTTCAGTAAACAAGTTAAAACTTGAACGTTTTTCCGAGGGACGTTGTCTTATTAAGAGGACGATGGTGGGAGTTCGTACTTAAGCGTACCTACTCGGTATAATTGATTAACACAGTGATATACATATTTTACATCTCATCATCATCATCAACCTGAGGAAGTCCACTGCTGGACATAGGCTTAGAATGAACCCCACGACGAACGGTCTTGAGCCGCCTCCATCCACTGACTTCCTGCGACGTTTATAGTGTCTTTAGTTCATACATATAATATAGACATATCTCTAAATTCAAAGTCAAAATCAATAGTATTTTATTTTATTTTTTATTTTAGGACTTACGCTGTCTTATACTGTGCGTTGATAGTCAGTAAGTCAGTTGTATATAAGCCATGGATTTAGTTAGGTACTATATCCATGGTATAAGCTAATAGGATTATGTTTCTGCCAGACAACAGTCTCTAGCAATGCTTGTATTGCAGTACTAATACTTTATTAGGTTTCTATCCAATCTTCTCTATGGCTCCGTAGCTAGCAATAAACTTTTCTTAAATCTTATCCAAGATTTTTACGCAAATTACAAGCCTAATTAAATTTATTGTGTTGGGTAAGCGGTGGCCATAAAGTGAGCGAGTATTCTTTTACATAAAAAAATATTGTGTTTGTCTTATTTTTTGTAGGCTAATACATATATACATACATACGTAGACTCACGCCATTTTCCCCAAGGTGTAGGTAGAGCTTTAAAGGGCCTCTTTTCACCATGGGTTGCACAGTCGCCGGAATGCATATTCAATGAACGCTATAATGTTCTATTTTTATGTCAAAATACAACAGTTTTTGTAATAAAATGATTGCCTTGCTTAGATACCGAGATCTCTACACTATAATTATTGGAAAACTTTATTGGGTATGGGCCGGACTTGCATATACAAATACTAGAATTTGTAAGCAGAAATATTTGTCTTTGTCTAGTCTAAAAACAAAAGATTAATGCTACAGGCAAAGTATTACTTTGTTGTTTTAAACTACCAAAAACCTGAAACTACAGTCGCTAGAAGTATGACCAAACATCAAAGATAATTATGTTGTTTAGAACTATAAAATACTTTGTACTGAGTCGCTAGTAGTATGACCGAACGTCAGACATAATGTAAAACAAAAACAGGCTAAGTACGTGTTGGAACCACGCACAGAGTAGGGTTCCGTATTTGAGTCACAGTTTTATATCGCAAACTCAAAAATGTTTGAATCGCAGGATGACCGAAATAACTTTCAATGAGAGTTTCTGCTATGACCCCCAAACATGGAAAATGATAACTTTCTAGGCAAAAGAGTAAGAAATAGCAGGAAGGATGCCATATTGTAAACAACTTTGGCGGGGACTATCTCGCTAACGGTACGGCTAGTAACACATTTTTGTTATAAAACATTACCTACTATATATCTATACCTTTTGACGACCTCTGTGGCGCGGCGGGCGAAGGTTTACCTGTGACGCAGGAGGTTGCGGGTTCGATTCCCGCCTTGGAACAAATATTTGTACAATCTGTAGATATTTGTTCAGGGTGTTTTGGGTATTTTCTATGTATAATATAAAAATATCTAGGTATCATGTAATGTATTGTGTTAAGTATATCAGTTATCTAGTACCCATAACACAAGCTCTGCTTAGCTTGGGGCTAGATAATGTGGTGTGAAATGTCCAGCATTGTTCTTTTTTCTTTTTTTTCATCTTTTTAACGATATGCCAGACTATGGTGAGCGGTCAAAACGACCTTTAACACCACGGAGGTCATTGGTTTGAGAGATTTAAGATGTTCATCTAACGTATCTATTATCTATGTATCCAAAATTCGCTATGTAGTGGTATCGGACGTAACGGGAACCATCTCTGTACTACCTATTTCACAGGTTCATAAGTCAGTGAGAGTTATGACGCTGTGACAGACTGGTACAATTGGATTGAACGATCTTATAAGGGTTCCTTGTTGGACTACGGAACCCTAAAACAGAACGTTGCTCCCTAGGTACTACTCGTAACAATTACCATCAACATAAAAAACTACTTAATTTGTAAAAGGCACTAATCTAATTAGACTAAAAGCAATACCTTGAATAATGGCGGATTAAGGAGAAACGTAGTAAACGACTCTACTAAGCGAATGGAAGGAGATTTTTGTTTTTAGACATTGTACCTGGGTTTTAAATTCTGACAATTGGCCCTCTGCATAACTTCCTTCGAGGCACGTGTCTTTTAATAACATAACATAACACCCAATAGTCACATATACGTAGTCTTGATCCCACACCAGGATTTCCTATGTCGTGGGTAACAGGAACTATGAGTACCATGGTACCACAACACCCAAAACCGGAACAAATATTTGCATGTCATTCAAATATTTATCCCGCAGCGGGAATCGAGCCCGCACCTCTTGCGACTCAGCCGGCTGCTTGCCTGCCACGACACGGAGGTCAAAATAAATAAAAATACCTACCTTCATACATAACATTATTTCATATTTATTATATTGTCACGGGTATTTATCGCGTGTTACCTTATAATTTATTATTCCCGACGTTTCGAATGCGTTACAGCAATCGTGGTCGCGGGCTGACTGGAGTACATGGAGCTACCGTCGAGAAGTGGTGGCAGGTGCAGAAACTACCCTCACTTGGTCTTCAGAATTAGAAATAGTCGTATTCATAGTCCGACACACCACACTAACCGTATCTACGCGCTGAGAATACTGAGATGACACATCACGACGCGGACACCTACCAATGATAGGATTCCACGACGAAGAGAGTCATTTACCGTCTTCACGGTTGAAATTTGGGTACTTTTTGATCTCAATAGCCTCGCGAATGATTCTCTTGTAGAAATGGTAACATTATTTCGTTTCAGCAATCCTTCTGATATTCCATTTTCCGATATCAATTCAACCACTAGTAGTCAAGACTGGTCTATGCCTTCTTGCTGATCCAGCATTCAATATGATTACAGGTGCATCAACGAACTACAAGTAAATCTCGAATAAGTCAAATTCGAACGAAAAAACAAGCATTGATTTAACATAATCTGGATTAAGTTCACGGTGGAAGTGGATCTAGGTTACGCTATTCAGTCAGCGCACGTCCAATGCGTCATATCATGAGGCAGCCCTGACAGCGCGTCGCCCGTGCCGTGAAATGTTACGCGTGACAGCCCTAACTCAACATCTCTGCACCTGAGTTTATCCTATTACCGAATCTTTGACCTAAACTTGGCTTTGTGGACATTAAATTTAAATAAACTATATTATAACTTACATAATTACTTAGTTTTTCTAAAATATTGTAATACGTACTTATAACAAGCTTGTTTTGCACAAAGAAAAAATATAATGAAAAAACAAATGTGGTGACATCCTCTCTGGTAGTAACCAGTATCCATAGATTGGTAGAGATAGGTGGAAAGAGCGGAATTTCAAACTCAAAATTAATTAAAATGGATCTTAAAATGCAATATAAATAAATATTTATATATATAATATAATATATATATATAATATAAATTATTAAAAAAAATATAATTACCAAAACTATTTATAACATAACATAACACCCAACAGTCATAGTCCTGATCCCACACTAGGTTTCCCTGTGTTGTGGGTATCAGGTATTACGAGTACCATAGTACCACAACACCCAGACCCGGAACAAATATTTGTAGATCATGCAAACATTAGTCCTGTAGCGGGAATCGGACCCGCACCTCTTGCGTCCGGATTTGACCGGGTAAAGCTTGAACTCATGATATATAATATTATGTGGCTAATGCTATCACTAAGGAATCACTTGATCAGTAAGTTTATCGGTAGATCAATTTAAAAGAAAACAAAAAAAACATATTTATCTTTTTTTAGTAATCAGCAGGTAATAGGTTTCCGTTATAAGAAGTCTACACCTCACAAGACCTTTGAAACAAGACCTTTGAACTTTCTACCCACACACAGTGAAGTAATAAAACGAGTTCACATTGGGGTAGAACAACAAAACCTGATTGCCCGTGAAAAGAGCGCAAGCACTACTCAGATCAAGTTAAAACTAGGAGTCAATTGTGTTACTGAAAGTGAGAACTTTGGGTATTTTCAGTACTAGTCCAATGGTTTTTTCCACAGTTGATCTAACTCTATTATCTGATCTGAACCGTTCGTACTCGGTGATGAAAGCTTTTGACATTTTCGGATGCCTTTAATTTTTTTTGTCACATTCTTTCTCTCTTTTCGCATTAACAAATTAACTTATTTTAAGTGGTTTTGCGTGAACCACCTTAGTTTAGTCCTTGAGGTTTTAATGTAATTATTTTGTTTATTTTTTATATTTTTATTTTATTTTGATTAATTGAAGTAAGTACTAAATCTCCTTATACTAGAATTAGGTAGACGCCTTCATGCTATATATATGACGTTGCGTTGGCATATATTCTTGTTTTTTTTTTTAAAATGGGTGGAATTACTCCTGTTTCAACCTGAACTTTGGAATAAAAAAAAACAGTTCTTCGGAACACAGAAAAAAAACTCTTCTTACTCTGCAAATTACCGCGCCTTTCAACTCCAAATTGCTATACAAAGCCAGCGAAAAATAATAAGTCACATGTTTTTACAACTTTCTTCAACTCAAAATGGAGAGAAACAATAAAGTTCGCAGTTCACGTGGCATTCGGTCTTGGAACGGCAGCCAGTGGCATGTTTCATATCACGTTCCCCGTACTTCAATCATTTTTAAAGTTGCAAAGTGAAGACTCTTTTATGAGTGCTGTTTCATTTATAAACATGGTTTAGCCGTGGTTTAGCTTAGCTATAGTTTAACTATCTTGTGTAGTTTTTTTTTAAACGACAGACTGGGAGAAATTATATTTGAGTGCTGAGTCATTTATATACATGGTTTAGCCGCGGTTTAGCTAAGCTATAATAGTTTAACTATCTTGTACAGCTTTTTTTAAAACAACAAACCGGGTAAGTATAATACGCTTAGCCATAGAAAACTAGCCCCTTAAGTTACTTTTATAAATAAGGGAGGTGAAGAGTTTTTCAACATTTCTTTGTTGAAAAACATGGTATTTAAACAATTTAGGCTTTACATGTACCAAAACGATAGTTATAATTATAATGTTCGCCTGTAGCAGCTGTACATAAGTGTAATGACACGTAGGTACCTTACATACTCACATGTACAAACAATTAAATCAGAATTATTATATTTTAAGAGGGCACTATACTACAATTTAGGCTCCCTCTTTAACGCACGCGATAACCCGCGCGCCGCCGCGCCGCCGCGCCGTCTTGCTCGCGCTAGCGAGTGTCGTGCACAAAAATGTAGTTTTTTGTTTATTATGGCGAAAATAAAGTGTTTATCAAAAAACTGTTTTTAGCATAAGAATAAATAGTTATTACCTACTTGTTGTAGTCAAATTTATCTTAAAACACCGTAGGCTTTCTGAGATTTCTTTCAAAACGTGTGGAAAACAATGGTTTTTTCATTAAATTAAACTATCGAGGTTTTTTTACATAAGTATCGTGTTTTCAACTTTACACGCTGCTGACACTGGATTACGACGAGACAGAGTCCTTATTGGTCGCTTTGGTTTAATACGTATAAACTCACTCACTCATCATCACATACACACTCACACTACATACATCACACACAAATCTACTCATATAATCACTTTTAGACATCACAATCACAATTAGACATTCACGATAATCTATCGACTGACAGTCGAAGGAAAGATAGAGTCCTGGCTAAACCTGCAGTTAAAACTGTGTTTGCTAAACGCCAACAACTGTTTCTAGGTCCACTGTTATATAATAAAGCTAATAAGGCTATAAGCGACCTGGTGCACTTTAACTCGTCAGAATGCAAGAAGTCATTGATGAAATGGCTTTTAAAACTTAGTTATGAGGAAACAGAGCAACTACTCAAAGTTATTCAATAAACATACACACACAAACCCACTCACACATACATAAACACACCCATACCCAATACACGCTTAATTTGATTAACATAATAAGTATGATAGATAATTAATAATATAAAGAGGTATCTATAAAATAAAGTATTGAAATGAAGATAATGTAATATAATATGATATATTTGCTTACCAATGATTAGATCACTGATGTGCAGTCATATTTTTCCGGATGATGCGTCCTTGCTACTGTAACACACAGTTGGAATTATTATTATTATTATGAATGTAGTTAAGTTTTCTCTGTCTTCAGTTTGTTATTTAGAATTACTGTAAAATCAACTTTATATTTAAATTTCATAACAAACTGTGTAAATGTGTAAATTTTTAATGCAAATTAATTGATGAAGAATTAATTAATTAATAAATTGAAGAAAGAATGGATTAGTAAATTGATGAATTGATAGATTGGTGAAAGGTTGAATTTGTGAATTGATGAATTGGTGAATTGATGAATTGTTGAATGAATGAATTGATGAATTGGTGAATTGATAAATTGATGATTAGATGAATTTATGAATTAGTAAATTGATGAATTGTTGAATGAATGAATTTTTGAATGATGTTAATTATTAATTGAATTGTGAATTATTATTATTAGGTACTTACTGCGATTTTATTTATATTACCTACACTCACTCACCATTATAAACCACAACTGGGCTATCCATCAAATTTAATAAATGGAAGGTATAGCGGTATTTACAGCACAAGTTTTTCACTTAGTGTAAATACTGCAAGCCTATCAAATAAGTGCACAAGCCTTACAATGTACTGTATTGCTTTGAGTTAAGTATATTGTACCTAGTTTTTAAAATTGTAATATTGCTTGCTTTGTGAAATAAAAATTTATTTATTTATTTATTTATTTATATACACACACACCCTGTTAGTTTATATTTTATATTTTGTGGTTAGTTTATTAGCATCTTTTTGGCTGGTTGTTTCTATTGTTGTGTAATACCCTATTAACTTACTTAAATTTTATTTATTGTCTCGCATGTTTTCTCCATTATTTGTTTATTTGGTAAACTTAGTACGGATACCCGCGATACAGGCTAGCCCTAGTGCGGGATCCATAGCGTTTTCGAATTTTAATTAAACTGTTTTATGAACAATAAATTTACTTTACTTTACTTTACTTTAATTTACACAATAAATGCAAAAATATAAAACTGTCATATTCCAAAATATTTAACTCGTAGAACCCGTAGATACTGAGTTCTAGATCGATTTTGTTGGGCAAAATCACATAGTACGCCCTCTTAAATGTTTTTGATAACTCAAACTATCATCAAGCGAGTCACTGCCAGTTCTGTTGCTTACTAAAATTACCAAAAGTACCATTGATAGAATTAAATTGCAACCTCATAGAACTTACTGTCTCTAGTTGGATTTACAAGCACTATCTGTCATTTGTAAAGAAACACAAGCTAAATACTAGCTCTTTGACTATCTTTTTGCTACACGAGAGGAAGTTTCCAAGAAAAATAACGCAAAAGTTACATATCTTAGGAAGAAGTTAATTTATTTTCGATCGTTGCAAATTAAATGTTTGTTTTCGTGAACTTTCATTTCAAATCGGTTTATCTTGGTAAAGAAACTGGGTTTTTAAGGCTTAAGCTTTTAAATATAATAGTTTTTACTAAAACTTTCGTCTACAATATTTTAAGTCAAATAAGGAACAATTTAAATAAATTAATAGTTATGTGTACTTATATCTAATAGATATACACACAAAACGCATACGCAAATGGCTTAGAAAGATCTTACGAATGAATGAAGTTTTCAGGTTAGGCTAGGGCAGCTGTGGGGTTAGCACGAATAATTTACGTTACCAAGACGCTAGCGAGACGATCGCAAATGTCAAATATTGGCCAATGAAATCAAGGTAACTTGAAATCTTAGTAAGTTGTTTGGTTCATATTTTACGTTTACTATCGTAACGCTAGCGTCTCGATAACGTTAGATGTTCGTGCTTGGGCCTCTGGTAATTCGGACTCGTTTACAAAAAAAACAACATACTTTTGAATTGAGAACCTTCACCTTTTTTGAAGTCGGTTAAAAATAGGACAACAGCTAATAACAACATAAAAACATTTTTAAGATCAAGGGTATTATAGAGCAAACATATTCTAAAAACAAAATTGGATATTTTTCTCTGAAAATAGAGTTTCGTGAAACAGTTCATTATCTAGTCGTGACAACTTTTATTCTTTGAGAGACGCTCGTGTGAACACGAGCAAAATCTAATTATTATTTTACCACAAAATACCTTTTTCCTAGAGTTTTGAAACGTTCTAAAACTTTTTAGTGGAAATACAATAAGATACTTACTAGGACTTGTCGGTGCCTACACCTTTATAACGGTATGTGAATATTTGCAGTTTTGACAAAACGTAGGATACTTAATACAATGGAACAAAAAGCATTTTGGTTTCTTTAACTTACCACTCTTAGAAGTCTGGGCTTACCTTTTGATTGAGGAGAATATTCCATACACAAACTAAAATGAATGATGTACAAACCCTATTTTGGGAATAAAGATCTGGTACACCGGCGATCTGGTACACCGGCAAGTCAATTTTTATGAGTTATATTAAAAGGTGATGTCCATTTTTGTATGGAGGTTGGTTTTTTATTCTAAATAAAATCTAACCTGCCCAAAAACATACAAAATACATACTAAACATACAAAAATAAGAAACGTAAAACTGCAAAAATCATACATCCTCCCGTATTTTGACATACATTTATAATGTTCTTTGTTAGTGGTAACACCAAATATCCTGCAAAAAAACAGTTGGCAACACAAGAAAGGCAAAGTTAAAAAAAAAATTGACACAACTCTGCTAATGTCATTGTGGTTCGAAAATAACATAGCATATCACCCAACAGTCACATACATGATACCATGGTAACACAACACCCAAACCCGGAACAAATATTTGCAGATCATGCAAACATTCGTCCCGCAGCGCCCGAACCCTAACCGAACCGAAACTCTTGCGTCTTAGCCGGTTACTCGCCCGCTACACCACGGAGGTCGTCAAATATATAATAGTTTGATAACTGTCAGTGCCTAGATATAATATTTGACAGTTACATTTTAAGTTTACTATACGATTAAATTACAAATGTAACCGGTCAGTAAATCAACTCTTACAAGCGCTTAAACTTCAGCCACTTTGTATGACCTACAAGTTTCATTCTTATGACCTAACTAAACTGACCTTCTTTGTTAAAGTAGTTGTAGTGTAACTATACCCTCCCTTTGTTGAAAAGTTTATTTGTATAGATAGAACGCCTCAAGATCTAGACGTTGCAGTTTAGTTAAGAGCATAACACCTATAAAAAATCAAATGTTAGACCTGTTTTTTTTCATTAAGGCAGAAATCACCAGTGAAAACTGTTGCCAAAAGATATAACTTTTGAAACTATAATGGTTATTAACATAATTATCACTAGAAACGGGATATTTACCATGATTTTTGAGCTTAATTGATTCCCGATATTTCGGCACAGTTTCATCCGCCATGATCACGGATGAACCGTGATCATGGCGCATGTTCGCATGTTCCGTTTCTAGTGATAATTATGTTACCAAAAGATTTGTAAGATTACGGATCTTTCTTAACCAAAAAATGGCTTAATTTAGTCTTTTTGAAAACCACTCTTAAAATTCCAAGACTTTCGCATGCCATTAACCATTAACCACATAATAATCATTGTAATAAGGGTGAAACGGTCAAGATTAATCAAAGTAACTACATAGTTGACTCCATACGAAGCGTTTAGTGCACTAATAAAACAGATAGGGGGTGCTCGTTACGGTAATCTCCTTAATTTGGTCGGGGAGACTTTCTGACGGATTAAGAGATTTAAGTTTGAGATACGGGAAAGTTGGCTCTAGGTTTCATAATTATTTTTTGCAAGTCTAACGGAAAGTTCAGAGGTTTGGACCCTGTATGACCAGGGATATGACATTGGGATCCAATTCTGGGATTTTAGATAATAATATGTGACGACTTCGACATTTTCGTACAAGATAGGTGTCAAAGTTCTGTCAAAACTGACAGATTTTGTTTTGAAAATGTTGGATATGAAATAATATAACATAACACCCAACAGTCACATACACGTGGTCTTGATCCCACACTAGGATTCCCTGAGTCGTGGCTATCCAGGAACTACGCCGAGTACCATGGTACCATAACACTCAGACCCGGAACAAATAATATTTGCAGATCATACAATATGTGCCTATTTATTTATCCCACAGCAGGAATCAAACCCGCAACCTCTTGCATCTCAGCCGGCTACTCGCCCGCTACACCACAGAGGTCGTCAAACAAGTTAGTGTCAAAGATCCGTCAAAACTGACAGAACTTGTTTTGAAAATGTTGAATTTGACATAATATTAGCCTACAATTCGAGAATTGACCCCTGCCACCTTGGAACATTATAGCTCGCGTGTACAAATGTGTTTTTAAAAGATGAAAATATTTTCGTATAATATCCTTTTTACGTGTTTTAAACTGCTCACCATGGGGGTAAAAATGTAGCTTATTATTAGATACTGAAACCAATCATTTGATGGCGTATGATATCCACTAAGTCTAATCGAGTAATGGACCTACATCATCATCAGGGATCGGAGTAGGTAGATTGATTTGAGGTCATCGATCTCAAACGTATATGTGAATATGGATAAGCCTCCGAGTTTCCGGATTTTAAAATTAACTAGTGGTTCGCCCCGAACTGAGACCTCGCAATGACACCTTTATCAGCCCGACTAATTTAAGAGGGGAAGAAAGGGTTTTTATCGGCAAGGTTTAAGGTATTTAACGGCTATGTAAGTATGTTTGTATGGATGATCCATCAGAAATCTAAAACTATCGAGGCAATTTCTCTAATATGAAAGAGGTTTTGTGAAGCAAGAAAAAAGTTTTTTTGAATTAAGCAGTTCCATCTAGTTGTAGTTTTGCTACCTAATTTTTAAAGATTTAAGTTTTCTACTCTAAAAATGGATGTTACAAAGAAAAAATCCTGAATTTTTGAATTCTTCCCGTAGATCAAAATATACTTAAATAATAAATTTCAGCATTACCAGATAACTTGAAATATCTTCGAGATATTTTTTTGCATATTTTACTTTCTTTACCCTTCTAACCGATGTGTAAAAACAATAACTGACAAAAAAAATTAACCACTATAGGTAATTTTTCTACTCATCATCGAAATAGCCTTTAAATAGGACTAAGCAACAGGGCGTTAATACTACATACCTGTTAGTATTTAAAGTACTTGACGAATTAATTGATAACGTCCTTTTGACAAAAACATAGAACTCCAATGTCATTAAAATTCCTAGGAATGGGGGGTCAACAAAGAATGTTATATTGGTTATTGTTTTTTAAGGTTCAGGTTTCTAATTTCTTCAATTTCAGACTTTTCCCTATGGTTGTAACACAAAAGCCACAAGCATACTAAATTTCAGCATTGTGGGACTGCTGGAAGTACCCTAGAATTTTTGATTTTTGCGTTTTTTATTTTCCCTAATATCTCGGAAACTACTAAGTTTAAATACTTATTAAAAACAGTTTTGAAATGTCCAACTAAAGCGCTTTCATTAGACACCCCACTTGATCTGACTGTCTAACTTTTTTTTTTTTACCCCCTCTTGGACCCCAATATCTCAGCAACCCCCTGACCGATATAGCTCATAACCTTACCTACAAATTGTACCAATACTATCTACCCCCATACCAAATTTCATGAAGATCGGATTAACGGTTTGGAGTTTTCATCGGACAAACATACATACATACATACATACATACATACATACATACATACAAACGCCGATTCTTCCAACTTGACTCAGAGAACTCGCTTCGCTCGTTCAATTATTGTTATTTTTCCGGTACTTCGTAATTAAGATGGGTATAAAGTGAAAAACGTATCAATTCACTCAATTATATGCTGCTAGTGGTGTAGGTAACTGAAATTTTATAATACCTAAAAAAAAATTCTGGTGGAATAAAAGCCTAGCAAAGTATGAATTACTCTGCAAACATGGTATTTTGTCACCTTATCTAAGTTGCTATCTATATGTACATCTGACCAATCAGGACCAGGAACAACTTCCGGTACCAGTTCCGGAAATATGGCATATCCATGATATGACTCATGTGACGAAGTACGAAAAATCAATCTACCTACTCCGATCCCTCACAGTGATTACAACTTCTTGTTTTCGTAGCCATTTCGTGTAGAAGGCGGCGGCGCGGCGTAGCGGTCCTAATAAAAATCATTAGCTTCCCTCCAGGAAAGCTTCTCCGTCATTTTCATATCAATAAAGAGCCGTCAGAACCTGAAGGTTATTGCGATAGCTTCACACGCGTCATTACTCCTGGCTACATTAACAGTTTCCACAAACGATATTAATCACTATCACCTGACACCTTAAGGTTCAATGTCGCTTGGGTATGTTGATGAATATTTATGATGATCAGGATATTTTTACGGCATGTTTTTATAATCTCGCTTCTTAGTACAGTAAGATTATAAAATTTGTTATTTGTTCTTTTGAGAATGTAAGTAATTTTACAAGGAAATAAATTAAAAATTAATAAACTATTTATTTTCAACAACCATACAGGCTTAAATTTAATTGTTAACAATAAATTTAATCATAAAATTTGAGTGTTGAAAAAGTTAGTACTAAAATGTTTGTTCGGCGAAAATAAAATTTGATTGAAATTATTTGTTATCTACTAGAGATAACGCTTTTTACTTTCTTGATCAGGATTATGACGTGGTGTGTCCAGCCTAAAAAAACCTCTTCGTCTCCTCCGGTTGATGTAGTAAAAACCTTACCAAGAGATTATATCAGAGGATAGATCGACAACACGCAACACCATAGTCACCAATGGCAACACCAAACTGCAATCACCGATCCACCTGCCAAGCGTGGTGATTATGGCAAATCTCCTCATTGTATCCAATGAGAAAGCCTTTTCTAGCAGTGGATTTAAACTGGCTGGTGATGATGATGGTGATGTGATGATGTGAGTAAGAATTTTTCTGAAGAGAAACATTCACAAAAACATTTCTTGTAACCTAGACACAAACAGGGTAACATAACATAACAGCCAACGCCCAACAGTCACAAACATAGTCTTGATCCCACACTAGGATTCCCTGTGTCGTGGGTACCAGAAACTACGAGTACCATGGTACAAACACCCACACCTGGAACAATTTTTTGCAGATCACACAGACATTAGTCCCGCAGCGGGAATCGAACCGGCAACCTCTTGCATCTCAGCCGGCTACTCGCTCACCGTACCACAGAGTTCGTCAAACGATGATGGCTGAATATTTTGTATTTCGCGATAAACATGTCTCATAAGGTTCATGGCAGTAAAAATAATTTGTTTATCTAAATTTTAAGCTCAGTTTTACTTTACATAAACAACACTCCCTTATTACAACAATCTGATAATCCACACAAAAGTACCTCGCATTCATACATCACTCAAACACGCGTAATGTTTATGAGTCACAAGGAAACCCTAAATTTACGTCCATCATTCGTTGGAATTCCTGCCTTCTGAAGACAGAATATGGAAGCTACCCATAAATACTGTGCTCATATGAACCGTGCAAATACGCGCTGAAAAAAACACAATCGCAGAAATGGGAATGTACCCACACTACGTGATCCTTTCAAGGGGGGGGGGGGGGGGGGGTCTTTACAAATAGCAGGCTTGGTCACAGGGAAGGGGGGGCTGGTCTTGTTCAAATATGGCGGCTTTTTAAACTTATTGACACGCATCTGGGCGTCACACGGCAAGAGTGAGCAAAAACCTGTGTTTGAAAAAAATTATATAAAACCATATTTCTGAATAACTACGTGAAAACTCGAGGGGGAAGGGGGGGCTTAGCGAATACCACGGGTGGTCACAGAGGGGGGGGGGAGGGGGTTAAATATATAGGCAAGCTAATCTTGTTTATAAGAAAATATAACACAAAGCCCCAATATCAATTATTTACATCTTTTTTCATCAGCCGGTAGACCTCCATTGTTGGACGAGGCCTCCCACTTAAAATAGGGGGGATTTACCAGAACCAAATCGGTGACAGGCCGATTGGTGATCGCAATATCAGATGGATGCTATTGCCCATTCCATGGAATTATCCCTTTGTTGCCTTTACGACAACCACGCGAGGTGTTAGAGGAGTTATATTCTTAGACCAAGACCACCGCGGGCTCATGCATGATAATCTATAAAACGGTCCTATAGCATAATACATCGGAGATTGGGAACCACTCAGTAAGCAAGTTTTCACAACTTACACGTATAAAAAACATGTAAAGTAAATCGTTCACACCATCCTGCCAACACGCCGCACAGCCTTTAGAATTTTTATTTCTTCATGAGCCCTCTTTACTATTGTTTCTCTGAGCAAGTGTTATACGTCCTTCCATCATTCGCTGAATCATAAATCGTCTCGGCTAATATCCATTGTCTCGTTGTAAACATCGTATGAAAGCCGTAGCACCTTCGATATTATGTTATTAGCTATTAGTAACTTGCGTATAAGTAAGGACCAAGACTGGGTAACAGGCGGAAGCGTAAATCTAAGGCAAAATTATCAAGTAATTATTAATGAAGAGCGAAAGAATAATTTAAAATATTTTGAGACGAATGGGAGTAATTATAAGACATTTTAGAAAAATTACGACTATACACCATGTACTTTACTATTCTCCTGCTGACGTTTCGTTGACGAGAACTCACTTGTTCTCGTCGCACGACCTTTGAGCGTGGTCGCGGTCGGTGCTCATGAGGAAGGACCTCAAAAATGGTCAACGAAACGTCAGCAGGGAGAATAGTAAAGTACGTGGTGTATAGTCGTAATTTTTCTAAAATGATACCAAGCCACGATAACTTCAATTCTATTAATTATAAGACGATTCAAAATTAATCTTATGATTAAAATTAATATAACTTTTCATTTAAAAAACCGACCGAAAAAAAAAAACAATACAACTGAATTGAGAACCTCCTCCTTTTTTGGGAAGTCGGTTAAAAATACTATTGACTTTAATAACCTTAGAAATTTGGGATATAACTTATTCCACACATTAAAGTATGAATATTAAAATGCTTACCCTCTATTATCAGAAAGAGGCCCATGGTCAATAATTAACTAGATGACCCTTAGATTAAGGGTAAACATAGAATTGAACTCACGCTTGTCTAAGTATCTTTTTATTTTTAATGAAATATTGCATTACTTATAGACAGAGTGACAATTTAAACTCAGAGCCAGTTATAAAAAATGGAAATAAGTGCGTTTACATTTAAAATAAGTATAGCTACAACTTTATAAAGTTTACTTACAACATTTTGTACAAAACCTTAGTGGGAAAAAGTGTTTTATTTTTCTCAACTAATCCGCTTGTATTTCCCACAGTGCTCGGATTTTAGCTCAAGTGCTCATCGCCTCGTGAATTTACCTGCGGTCGAGTGCCTGGATAAGCTGGGTTCAGCGAGACTTCATGTAGAAGATAATAGCGTATGGAAGTGAAACTCAAACTAACAAATAAATACCCC